>JAJTUV010000029.1:2300000-2900000 GCA_021653895.1 Mastomys natalensis
AAAATAACAACAGTTGATTTTATCCTATGAATTATGACTTCTCCATCAATGGACTTTTTGATCAAGTTTATATTAGCAAATATGTATGCTTTTCTTTTCCTCTAGAGAGGCCGTATATCCAATAATGAAGGGGTTGGTTACCCCATGGCAGTCATGTCACTATTACACTAGGGAGCATAACTGACCTGGCAGTTTGGTATTGTAGTATTCAGGGTCAAGTACTAGTTAGACTGCAGTTGTCCTTTTCTCCCTAGCATCCCATGTGGAACCACCATGCACTATGAAAACTGGCTAGTGTAGGGAAACTTTCCTGTTCATTTTGAGATTGTATTCTCCATCAAATTCTGTGGTGTCTTCAACATAACTACATGTAGATATGTTCTTGCCATGTAAGTATTGAGGGTAACCAACCAAATACAACGACAATCAATGCCTTATATGATGTTTTAGACATCACAGTATCATATAGGCAAGTGTCTTATATTTTGTCCTATGATTTTTCATTTAACGAACCATGTAGTCTTAGAGCAATATTATTCATCTATCCATGGTAATTCTACTGTTTAAATGCCCTTTCTGAAGTTGATTTTTAGCTTAATAACTAGTGGGTTTTTATATTAAATATATAAAATATATACTTATATGTATAAATTTATGTATACACATACACTATTTTTCTGCATCATGAATCATCAGCTAGACTGATAAGTCATCAACTAGATGATCATTGTTTGTTTTATTGGTTACTTTTCTGTTTTGGTGATAAAACACTCTACAACGTAGCTTGGAGAGGTAATGGTGTGTTTCAGTTTACACTTCCAGGTAACAGTCAATAACTGAGTGATGTCTGGGCAGGAACTTGACAATTTCTTATTATGACTTGACTTTATTATTCTATAACTTTATTATTAATACTGCCAATCTTTGGAAACTATCAGGTTTTCAGATTGGCTTCTTGCGCCACCCCTAAATGATTTCCAAAGAACTTCCCATTGATAAAGCCGCAGGTAAATGGATACTTCTTTATCCATTTAAAGCATCTGTAGCATTGACAAAAGTATCACTCCTTTCTTGGGACATTCCATTTTGTGAAGTTTTTCCTTCTGTGTCTCTTTGTTGTATTCTTTTTCACCTACTAGATTTCTCACCTGCTGAACATCCCAGGGCTCACTTAGTGAACTTCATTTCTTTTTACTTCTGTATCTAATCTAAAGTTATTCTAACATTTTTTCCAGCCAGATTTCTTACCTTCAGTGTTTCACGCCACCTGTGTTAAAGGCTTCTTTAACTTGCCATTGAGTTCATGTCATTGTCATTGTTGGCTCATTTGCTGGGCTCGCATATCATGTATAAATCATCAGATATTGTTGGTTCTTCTTTAAATTCCTCTCCATCCATGCTGACCTGTCCAGCCACTGCCATTTCAAGAATTATTATGTTGGCTACCCAACTGATTTCTCTACTCTCACCTTTACCCTCTTAAGTCAATTCTTAGTGTAGAAAAATTATTAGATCATTTCACGTCTCAGCTCAAAATTCTCTCATGGTCTCATGTCTATGTCACCAAAGTCAAAGCACTTGCTTAAAATAGCCAACGAGACCCAGGTAATCCAGCCTGTTCTTTGTTGCCTAATTTATTTTTTATCCTTCTTTTTTTATCCTGCTCTTTTTCACCCTGCTCTTGCCTCATAAACTGCCAAAAATTTATCAGACTCCATGCATTCTCACTTGTAATCCCCTTCTCCTATAAAGTCTTTTTCTTAGAAACATACATGGCCTATTATACCCCTACTACCTTCTTTCTTAAATGTTACACCACTAATATCTTTATGTGTTCGCTTATTCAAAACAGCATGACTACTATTCATCCAGTCATGTACTGTATTTTCTGAGAATGGTACCAATACATAGCCTTTCTATTTCAGTGTAACTATGTTGTCTGTCACCTGCCTCATCCTGTCCATTATTAGAGCTCATGTTGTGAGTAGAGGAAGATAGAGTATTTGACTGCTAAAACCTCTAGAGGAACTTATCTGTCTAGCAATGAGCAAATATGGTAATAAAGTTTCTCAAACAAAATTCACATCTACATGTTTTATATTTCAACATATGGCCATCTGCTGATGTTTCATACATACAAACAAATGAAATGTTCTATCTACTACCAGTTAAAGGAGAACAGCGGGCTAGAATTATTAACTTTTCTTGTAAAATAATGGCAAAAATACACTCCAGATTTGCCTCTTCTTGACTTTATGCTCTACCCATTCACACTATCCTCTTGTCAAAGGAAAACTGAAAGCCTATCAATGACACAAAATGTTCTGATTACTGTTAGTGTTTTACATGCTCTTCCTGGTATCACTTACTGTCACAGTTTCCAGAAGAAAGTCAGACATTCATGATCACTCCAACTAAGTTAATAGAGATTCCATTATTGAAAGTAAGATAAAGGAAAAAACTCTTAATATTTTGCATAAAAAGGCATGCCTGAATGATTTAGGGGAAGTTTATATCTCTTGACTCTGCTTACTGTCATAGTAATCAAGTGCAAGTGTGGATTTATGTCTCTTTCCATGCCATGAGACACACAGATTCAGATTTGGTTTACAGTTGTTCAGACTTGGAGTTTTTGTTTTTGTTGTGGTTGATGTTTAGGAAAAACCTTGGACCCTGGAATAGAGCTTACTGTTCCTCCAGAGAACCTTAGTTGGAGTCTGAACACCCATGTCAGGCAGCTCACAATACCTATATCTCTACCTCCATGTAATCCAATGCGTTTTTTCTGTTCTCCATTGGTGCCCACATACACACACAAACACACATAAATAGTTAAATAATAAAAATTCATAGAAAAAAGTCATCTTACTTGGAAATTATGTCTATCAACTTTGAAATTCAAGGTTAAATCACTTGAGGCCCTTCCTCTTTTAAGAGTCCTCACCATGTTTTGTCTGTCCCTGTTGTATAGATTTAGACTCTCTGCACTTAGATTCCCAATGGCATTGTTGTCTGTCTCTGTATTTGACCATGGACTTAAGTCAACTCTTGCAGACTTAATACAAATTAAAGAAAATTACTCAAGTAATCTTGTGGCCACAATGAAAAAGAAATAAAATTCAAGAAACCAAAAAATATTCCTTAAGTTTTGTCTGTATTATTTGAAAAATGAGTTGTAGTAAGAATAAGAAACTACAACATACCATTTATATCATGGTACAAATTATTTCTAAAGATAATTTCTCTAATTTTTGAGAGACATGAGTTACCTGGGCAAGGCCAAGGCATTAATTGTACAGAAATGGTTAGGAGAAATACTTATGTACCTTTCATTGTTACATAACCTCATTTTGGAGTTAATATCAGTGATGCCTCCAATACCATTTATCTGACACTTGGTAAATGAGTTGTCAGCAAAGGGGAAAAATATTAATAGTACAGATCAGTTGAAATGGGTGCTCTTACATGTTTTACCAGAATTTCCTCCTTCAGTTAACTCAATATCTTTTCTGACACATTTGTGTTGCACTAAAGTGTCTTTTATAGTGTGTCAGAGTTATGAATACTGATAGACCTTCCCCTAAAGTGCCCCTCAAGTTCACTGCCATTTGCTCATTAGGCTTGCATTTTATTGCATGTCAGAAAGTGCCTCCCTTAAGCACCTCCTAATAAATGGGAATTGATGGGACTGTGTCTCCAGAGCAAGTGGTAAATTCAAAGGTCTTAAGTGAGAAAGTCTGTGAGGCATCTAAAACTAGGGCAGGCATCTATGGGTCTTGATCTGCAACCCAGGAGATAGTTTATTTGATGCAAAGATAGGAGTTCTTAAGCAGTGAGTTCTTAAGCAGTATTTGAAGTTCAAAAAAAGGAAACAAGTCATTTCTCCACTGAAAAAAGAACAGGATATTTTTTAAAGATGCCTTCAGAATCTTTCTCAACACAATTCAAATGAAAATTTACTCATGTGGATCCTCCAAAGTCTAACATTATAGGGAGTGTTAATGCATTGTTTTCAACTCAGAAATAAAATGAAAATGGTGGGTAGATGAAGATGTAGAGACAAAGGTCATGGCGGTACAGCAAGCAGGAGCGAATTATGATGTTATGTGCTGTTATGCACAGAATGTGATGATGAGGCTGTAGCGGGGAAGGTGAAAGGCTGAGAAGTATGAACCATGCTCGTCTCCCAGAAGCATGAGCACAGCCATGAAATCCAAGCTTATGCTTCCTAGCTCTGGGAACTTTTTGATCATGAGGAAAACACACACACACACATACAAACACACAATATAGAGCTATTTAATTCATGGGTTGTTTCTGAGATGGGTTTAATGAGCATCTATTATAATACGAAAGTTTGAATTAAACATTGAACTGAGATATAGAAACAGTTTAATCCTGTGTATTCCATTGTGATAATTATTGGCTTGTTTATTTAAAAAGAAAACAGAAGCGTCAATTAGCTAGGAAAGAACAACCACCCAACAATCAATCACTGGAAAAACAAGGAAAGTCAGGATCATAAAGGCATCTCAGACACTGCAAGTCAATATTTCCAAACATTTATCTGTTGTTTTCAAGGTTTGGACATAACCATCAAGCATTATTAGCGTAATATGATAATTTAAATCAGCCTTTCCCTATGGAAAATGAATGTGATTTACTAGCTTAATCCTTCTTGTAGTAAAATACACAACTACAAAAATTACACATTTAGGAACTTTGGGTCTACTTTAATCTTCTCATTTTGTCTTGGTTATAGGGTTATATCTTTTGTGGAACATTATGTGTCTCACATATTTTAGAGATATATTTAAGTGATGGATAGTACAGAGAAGTATGTGAAATGGAAAATATCATTGTGACAATAATAGGAAAATATAACTTCTTCAGACAAGAATCAATCACATATACATACATATATACATATATGGATATATTATATATAATAAACATACATTTTAAGGATATTATTTTAGATAGAGTATAAAGTAATATGGACCAGTTTTGGTCCCTTTGCAATATAAGCAAATTATTGTATAATTATTGCATTAGAAAAAGGAGTCTTAATATTAATATTATTTGTTTGTAGTTTGGACTCTATCTCTTATAAGAAAATGCAGAGAGGTTTTAAAATTAATTTTTCCCACAAGATTATTAAAGTTGAGAGTATAAATAGTAGAGACTGCAGAGGAGGAGGGAGCAAGTCTACTGTACCTCCAGGCTAAACAACTCCCATTGTTTAATGAGTGTTAAATTTAGCTATGTGCTCTCTACAAAGGTCAACATCAGATATAACTTGCTCTTGGGCTTTATGATCTCTGCTGAACCTTGCTACCTAACGGATATGCCCATGTGGAAAAACACAGTGTTGTTTTCCTATGTTAAGGAATGTCCAAGCCTCCTAGAATTTCTACTGAAAATTCCCTAGCCACAGACATGAGTTTCAAACCTAACAGATTTTGCTAATAGGAGGAGGGGAAGCATTAGACCTGTGAGGGTGAGCAACACATTCAGAATTCATGGGGCAAGAAAACTGAATGGCAGAGGTAGGCATGTAATGAGATGCTAAAACAGAAACTCACGGACAGCCATAATTGCTGAATTATCAATTCTCTGTTGCTATCTACTAACCAACAAACCACTCCCCAAACTTATGATAATGAAAGAAAAAAGAAAAATATTACTATCTCTTAAGTCTGGAGTTGACTGTACTCATCTACATAGTTGTCAGTTGAGATCTCTCATATGCTTTCAAACAGCTGTCAGGTAGGCAGGGAATCCTCAGCAGGGGTAGACGGCTGGCAGTTGATGCTATCTATCAGCTGGAAGCGTAACTAGACAGGGGCTCCTAGATGTGGTTTAGTCATATGGCTCTTGCTTCTCACAGTATGAGCCTAGAATCTCAGAGGAAATATCCAAAGAAAAAAAACATCCCAAAACCAGACACAAAATCTGCCAGTCCATTTAAGGATAATGCTCAGAGTTGGAATAGAGTGCCCTTTTGCTATATCCTTTAACAGGGCAACCATGTGGCCCAATTAGAATCTAAAGGGGACTAGAGAAAAAATGATGAGGGCATAGCAAAATATAACAATGCACAGAAGAGTGTGAAGTGGAAAATATTTTAGTGAGCATATGTGGGAACTGGAATAAATCAAATACTCTGAGAGTTCAATGTATCCAAGAATCAAGGCAAATATAAAGAATATAATTGTATATTTAGAGTTTATGAGTTTAGGCCACGAACGAAGTCATGTCAGCATGGAACTTATGTTCTAGTGATTTTGACAAATTAAAAAAAAAATCATTGAGAAGCTATGGTTACAGGAGATAAACCTAGTCTAATATACCTTTCTGGTTATACATTTTATCGGACATAATGACTTGATATAGTAGCTGGACCTCATCTCTATATCTACAGTACAAGAATTCAGCTTTGACTGATTTGTGAAAACCCTTCCCATTTTCAGTAGTGAAGAAACCATTTTCTAATTGTAGGCTAGGAACAGTGATAAGTGTATGAATATCTCATAGTATAACATACATTGAATTGAGTTGGAATTAAAGAATATTTTCTTTTAGATTAGTCTTTTAGCTTTGCAGTCCTATAAAAAAATCCTAAAATACAATTTTCTATTACCTTCCTGCCTTAATACATAAACAGTACATCATTTGTCTTTTATTATAATTTTTTTCGTTAACTTGATTCTGATAATTAACCTCTAGCTTGCTAATATATATGAAAATTCATTAAATTCATAATGATTACATAGTTTATATGGAACATAATTTTATACAAAAAGCATGCACATTCATGGATTTTAATGTCCATAGTAGGTCTCGGAACCCAACATATGTGGACACCAATGTACAGATATATTTGAAAATCTACATGAAGTTTTCTTTATTCTGAAGTCCACCAGTGAAGAGAGAAATTCATGGGAACCCATTTGCTACTGAATAAGATGATACTTACATTTCAAGCTAATATGAGATGATTGAATTAATCATATGTCAACAAAGACAAATTGTATGTCTCTTTTTTCAAGAAATTTGATATAATCCACATACAAACATGTGTTCTGTGCTCTGCAGAAGTGCTCTATGTCCCTGGAGCTTGGTGAATTGGACATGCTTTTGACAGTGGACACCACAAATCAGAAAGCTAGAAAGGAACTTTAAATGCCACCCCTCTTCTGCATAGAGGTTGTAGAGCAACTTAGCATAGGATATAAACCTGGTTACCATACATTTGAATAATCACTTGAATAATGACAGATATACACAGTAGGAATAAATAACCTACACTTTTTTAAACACCAACCAATTCCTGGATTTCTGGAGTTTCTCAAAAAAAAAAAAAAAAAGTGTTTGTAATGTCAGAATATCCAGTTCCAGCCATGGGCAACTGGTATCCTTCTCTCAAGGAAGATGGTAGTAAGGTTGAAGCATTTATCAACTGTTTTATTTAAATTCTGCAGAGGCATGCAATAATTTTAGAATCTTCTTGAAATATCTGTGTTTGCATCATTCTACCTGGCCATACAAGAGGTTTTTAAATGCCCCTCCAGGTCAAAAGGGGCCACTTGAAGGAAAGAAAAATGAAAAAGAGAAAGGAAAAGCTGTCTACTAAAATATATATTTTTCTTTTGAAGATAATTTTTGCTTATGTCTACTAAGTTTAGTAATAAATTTTGAGCATGTTTATATTGCCTCTCTTTGTCTCTAACTCTAATTTTTGGCAATCATGAAGGAAGAAGAGACAATAGGGCCTATAATAATTATTAAAAACAAACTCAGAACAGCTGTTCAAGGTATTGTTGATATGAAATGTTATGAAAATTTCTTAGCAGTATCTAAATTCAAAGGATATCTGTTTGTACAGTGTGAGATATTTTACCCGACACCCTGTGACCCTTGCGCATCTACATGCAGAACACAAGAGAATGAGATCCAGGGTCTTGGGAAGCAGCTAATTCAATTTTCTGTTTGGAGACCTGAGTTTAGTTTCTGATCTCCTTACCTGCTATTAGTCTAGATACATATTTAGTGTCCTTTTCTTCATCTTCCTTCTGAACATTGCTGATAAAAGCTACCTCATTAGATTGTTTAAATAACCAAATGGAATTATCATAAGGAAAATGACAGCTCTGGTTTGGAAGTGATTTACAGTTCATATCCTTAAGAACTTTTTTCTTATGTTTTAAAGAAAGACCTCTTTATTCAATACCTCATACCATGGTTCTTAAAGTGCTTAATTGTGCAAAACAAGTACACAGCTACCATTAATCAACAAGTAAGAAACTTAGTATTTGCTTTTTCTCTTTCTTAAGTTATGTGAAGTTGTTTTATCATACAAAGATTATAATTTCCATGATTACAGTTTATATCCCAAAACTCTAGAAATATTAAGAGTTGTAATATAAAAAGAGTATAAGATTCCAGCAAAACTTAAAATTCTTATCCCCATGTTTCCAAGACATTGTGTCTGGTAACATTCTATGATAACACATATAGGTGGCCATATATCTTGAAAGACTGGCTTTGATTCTGTATACATGAAAACAAATGACTTGGTTCTTAAGTGTCTTAATTCTTAGTACTTGCTCAGATAGGGTCAAACCAGATGAGTGAATGATAAACTGACTGCAGATGTAGATGTGGCTTTTTTTTTTCTATTGCTATGATAAAATCACCTGACATAAAGCTACTTGGGGAAGAAAGGATTTATTTTGGATTATAGTTTCGAGAGGAGAGGAGAGTAAAACAGAGAGAGAGAGAGAGAGAGAGAGAGAGAGAGAGAGAGAAAGAGAGAGAGAGGGAGAGGGAGAGAGAGAGAGAGACAGAGACAAGATGGAGACAGAGAGAGACAGAGACTATCATTGTGGAAAAGGTATGGCAATGGTCTGGGAAAATATGATGGCAAGGGTGACAAGATCAGAAACTTGCCTATCACATTTATCACATTTTCATCCACATCTGAAGGGGAGGGAGGGAGAGGAAGGAGGAAGAGAGAGAGAGAGAGAGAGAGAGAGAGAGAGAGAGAGAGAGAGAGAGAGAGAGGAAGAAGAGGAAGGAGAAGAGGAGGAGGAGAAGGAGAAGAGGAGAAAGAGAAGAGGAAGAGGAAGAGAGAAGAGGAAGAGGAAGAGGAAGAAGAGAGAAGAAGAGAGGGAATGGGAAGAAAGAGAAGAAGAGCAGAGGGAATGGGAGACAGATGAGACAGAGACAGAGACAGAAGCAGAGAGACAGGGAGACAGAGAGACAGAGACTATCAAGCAGGGTAAAGTTTTAAAGTCTGAAAGTTGTGTCCCCAGTGACATACCTCCTCTAGCTAGACTGGGCTCCTAAAGGTTCCATAACCTTCCCAAACAGCAAGACAAACTGGGGATCAAATATTCAAATATGTGAACCTACAGAGTACATTTCTTACTCAAGTACATTCTGCTCTTGACCTCTAGAGTCTCAAGGCTATCTCACAAGAGAAAATGCATTTATTTCAACTTCAAATGCCCCATAGTCTTAAACAGTCTCAATAGTGTTTAAAAGTCCAAAGACGCTTACCAAACATAAGACAGACTCTTAGCTGTGACACCAATAAAACCGACAATTTAGTTTTATATACCTTCAACATATAATGGCACAGAATATACATTCCTATTCCAAAAGGGTAGAGTAGGAAAAAAACGTTTATCAAAGCAAGACTAAAAGGGATTGTATCTGTAGCTCCCCATATCTGTACATCTACACATCTGCTCCGTTTCTGGCAACTACGGCTTCAGTTTCAAAAGTTTCACATGCCTCTGCCCCTCTCATACTGCTGTCTGCTATACAAGCTCACTATTGGGTTAGTTCATTCCCTGTTTACAGCTGGCCTTGGCAGATATGTCACAGCTCTAACATCTCCAGCATCTTATAGAGTCTCCATCACAACCCAGGCTTCACCTTCACAGTTCAGTCATTAGTGTCTCAGGCACTCTGACATTGCCATATGACACCTATCCTCATCAGCTCTTATGAAACTAAATAGGAAGAATTCATAAACCCTCAACACTGCATCCTTCATATCTCCAAAATCAGTACCATGTAGACAACACTGACAAGTTTGGTTAAAAGTTTGGGGTTGACCTTATTTGTGCCACAATTGAAGCAGCTTCTGTGTCTGAAGCTGGTGAAAATCTCCCTAGATGGAGAGAACTCCTAAGGCTCTGTTTTCATAAGCTGGCAGATTAGCTAAGCATGGTAACCTTGCCCCCAGGGAGTTTTCCTGTGGTTCCAGATCAGAGTAAGAGATTTCTCTTTTATGATACTGATCTCTTCAACATTTCAGCTTCTTTTTCAGCACATGACTTATCTGCAACATTAGGTACCTAACACTTTGTTCCTTTTCAAACTACACATTGAAAAATGTGTATTTGCTGCTTATTTTCACTATATAGATTCATATGAATAATAATTAATATCAATTCCACAGACTTAATGTTAACCTGTCTTGAAATTTCATCTTTCAAAACATTAGTTCACTAATTTGTTTGTTTTTGAAAGACAATATCACTGTGTAGCACTGGGTGTCCTGGAAGTCCTCATGACCAGTTTGATCTTGAACTCATAGGGAACCAATGTCTTTGCCTCCAAGTGTTCGAGTTAAAGTACACACACACGCAAACACACACACACACACATGTGTTTGCATGTGTGTGTATCTTAACACATCCACCTCAAAATTAGCCCATTACTTTTAAATTCAGCTTTATGAAAGTTCTCAGAATATAGGCAGAATGCAACCAAAATTACATACTAATTGCCCTTGTCTCTGTTTCTCACAGAGTACTAGTCCCCCCACCCCTCACCCCCCTAAAAAAAAACCTCACAAGTGAGGGCTCTTCTATCTGCATTTCTGGTGACATTTTCTTCTGTATGCAGGAAACAGAGACAAAGAATAAGACACAGGATGAAGCTCTAAGTCTAAAAGCCTGTACCATTGACATACTTCTCACAAGATCTTATCTCATAAACATTCCAGAACCTTTCCTATCAGAGCCATCAAATGGATATTAAATGTTCAAATACATGAGCATATGGGGGACATTTCTGATTCAAATCACCACAGATGTCAGTTGTCCCTTAGGGCACTCAGGTGTAGGTTGCTTCCACAAAATGGAAGGGCTCACATGAAGTAATGCGTAAAGGTATTGATCAAAAGAACTATAATCATGAAATCTAAAGCACAGTGCTGCCCTTTGCCTTATTTACACAGTCAAAATAAGGGGTTTTGCTTAATTTTTATTATTTTTATTTTTTATGTTTTTCTAAAATAAGATAGTGAAATGAATTAGAAGACAAGGATAAAGGATCTTCAGAATTTTTCCATTTCTTTCCTGGTTTGTGAGTTCTTTCTGGGTTATTATGGTGAAGAATCTAGTCATCTCCTTTTTTGAATCTTCCCTGATTGTAATCAAAGTACTTGGGTTTCTGTTGAGTCTTTCAACTTTACCTGTTGTCTTTGGTTTTGTTATTTTCATTTCTGTCTTAAAACTTCAATGATGAAGTTTACAGAAATATCTTTATAGCTTTGTTCTGAGAATTATAATGGGATATTAGTTAAAGCCATTTATCATTGTTGGAGGCCAGTAATAAGACTGATATGATCAACATGAATATTCAAATAATGACAACATCATGAACCTTGAGAAAACTAATTTTTTTCTCTGCAGTATGATTCAAACATGAGATTTTTACATATATATGTGTATATATATTTGTGTATATCATTTATGAAAAGAGGGTCTACTGGAATACAGAATAGTGAATCTGAAGCAACCATAGTGTGATGGTTTGAATGAAAGGAGCCCCTATAGCTACATATTGAGTGGGACTATTAGGAAGTGTAGCCTTGTTGGACAAAGTGTGGAATCCCGTCATTGGGGATGGGTTTTTGAGGTTTCAGAAGGTCAATCTCGGTCCAGTGGTTTACTCTTCCCTCCTGCTGCCTAAGAAGCCAGAAGAAAAAAACCTCAGTCCCTCTCCAGCCTGCAGTCCACCATGCTTCCTGCCATGATGATAATGGACTACAACTCTCAACTGTAAGGCCAGCCCCCAACTAAATGTTTCTGTGGCCCAAGTGTTTTTTCATAGCAATTGAAACACTAAGACACCTAGGATGACTACACTAAAACTTCACAATCACATACAACTAATCCCCAGCTTACTATCACGCACGTGATGACCCTGAGCAGCAGACACACATGTGCTACAACTGGTTTACAAAAAAGTGTTTAAGCTACAATTTAGTTACAATGATGTTTTCTGAAGTGTATTTTACTTCTTAGGCTTAGATCGGTTTTTTACATCTTATAATCCAAAATAGAAAATACTCTGATAGTCTCAGATGTGAGACTGGAAAACAATGAAAGTATTCATCATTTTTTGGCATGAATCAGCCTGGTCTTAGAAGAACATAAAATTGTTATTGACCTTTAAAACATTTTCAGCTTAAAATCTCATACAACTATGGAAGTCAATGTATTTTTTTAACTTAAATATTCTGTTCCAAACTCAGCCACAAAAGTAAACTTTTGGCAAATGTGATTAAACTTCAGCAAAATACCAAGTAAGACTTGCCAAAGTACTACTTTCCCTTTGATTTTAATCTCTTGTCTATTCTGGGCAAAATCAGCCCATGTGTTTCTATTTTATTTATACTTAGAAATATTTTCCTGGTAGTGTGATGTCCAGAGACATACTGGTATTTTGAACAAGCTATTCTCTTTGTCCTTCACATCTCCATTGGTCTGAATCCAAAAGATTTTCTTAACCTTTTGAAGTTCAAATAGTGAGAGTCCCTTCAGTTTAGAACTTGGTAAATGTGAACCCTTGTTTCTCCTTTTCTATCAAATGATTATAATAAATCATTTGAGGGTAGTTTTCCAAGATAATAATGTCATATTGAATTTCATAGTTTTCCTTTGATGTTAAAAGAGGACGAAAGAACCCAATATGGGAAAGTACTTCCTAGTTTGCCAAAAAGATTAAATAATCACCCTTTGTATTTGCCTCTATGAACACAATCACTTTCTGTAAGTAGAATCCAAACTATGATTTGTCTTTTTCCATATTAAAAATGAATTCATACAACATAATGTGGAAAACTTAGCTTTTTCTGAACACTTCCACAACAATCATGCGTTCATACCCAGTACCCCTTCTACACATTTCATTTTTCTTTTAAAAATAATTTAATGCATCTGTTGCAATTCCTGAACTGAAAAAAAAAGAGAGACATAAACACTACTGAATGTACGACATGTTGTTGACAGACTTCAGGCCAATAGACTTAGAAACACCAAGAAACCTGCCAAGGAAACCTCAAGATTTATCCCACAAAAGCACACTGTATATGAAGGCCAATCACAGAGCCAGGGCCAGAGCACTAACAAGATGGTCCTCTGGAGAAGTAACTTGCCTAGTTGCAATTTTACTGTCAAACTAATTGAACCCATATAAAGGGATGCTCTCAGGGTGTTGCTTCTTTATTTCATTAAGTCATCTGTAAACATCAAACTACTGGAAGTCACACTCTCCTGTTGGGTTCTTGCATAGAAAGGATATATAGAATGAGACATTGAGAGTGACTTCATAAGGGAATTGAAAAGTTAGCAGAACACAGATGACTGGGTAATAATATGAGGAATGTCAGAGCCAAGAGGCTTGGGTTTAAAAAGCTTTGACATTAATGTATATTCTCTTTGAGTACATTTATTTCTCAGTCTCAGTTTACTCAATTAGAATCTACAAACAGCAACAATTATATAATAGTTCCAAAGAAGACATATTTTTTTATCAAAATAGCTCCCTCATTTCTTTTTTCTTTTTTTTATTCACTTTACATGCTGATCACTGCCTGACCTCCTGGTGACTCTTTCCAACAGTCCCTTTCCCATCTCCCCTCCTTGTTCTCTGAGAGAACACCCCTTGGGTATTCCCAGACTCTGGCACATCAACTCTCTTCAGGGCTAGGCATATCCTCTCCCACTGAGGCCAGACAAGGCAACCAACCTAAAAGAACATATCACATAGACAGGCAACAGCTTTTGTGACAGCCTTACTCCAGTTGTTCAGGACATACAGAAAGACCAAGCTGCACATCTGATATATATATGTGCATGGAACTATGTCCAGCCTGTGTATGCTGTTTGGTTGATGGTTCAGTTGCTGAGAGCCCTTGGATCCAAGTTAGTTGATTTTGTTGGTCTTCCTGTGAAGTTTCTATCCCCTCAATCCTTTCCTTAACTCTTCTATAAGAGTCTTTAATCTCCATCTGTTTGGCTGTGGGTATCTGCATCTTTCTGAGTCAGCTGCTGGGTGGAACCTCTCAAAGACTGCCATTCTAGATTACTATCTGCAAGCATAACAGAATATATTAATAGTGTCAGGGATGCCCTTGGGATGGGCTTCAGTTGGATTGGTTATTGCTTGGCCATTCCTTCAGTCTCAGCTACATTTCCTGTCCATAGATTTCTTAGATGTGATAAATTTTGGGTTGAAAGTGTTATGCAAGGGTTGGTTTTATATCTCTGAACACTGTGAGCCTGAATTAAGGTCCTCCCCTACTCCAGAACTCTGGAATTTCCTTGAGATGCTCCCCCCAAATCCCACATCTGCCAATTGCAGATTTTTATTCATTTTCATGGTCACTGGCCATCTCTCTTATCCCTCTCTACATCATTTCTTGACCCACCATACCCCTCCCCATCCCCTCTCCCACACAGTATCCTCCCTCCATCTGCCTCCTACAACTATTATATTCCTCCTAAAAGAGATTTGAGCATCCTCACTTGGGCCTTCCATCTTGCTTAGCTTGTTTTAGTCTGTGGAGTATACGATGGGTATTCTATATTTTATGGTTAATTTCCACTTAAAAGTGAGTATAACATGTTTGTCCTTTTGTGGGGTCTGCTTTACCTCCTTCAGGGTGATATTCCAAAGTTCTATCCATTTACCTGAAAAATTCATATGTCTTTTCTTTTAATAGCTGAGTAGTATTCCATTTGTAGATGTACCCCATTTTCTTTATCCATTCTTCAATTGAGGGACACCTAGGTTGTTTCCTGTGTCTGGTTATTATGAAGAAAGCTGCTAAACATAGTTGAGCAAATGTTCTTGTGGTATAGTGGGACATCTTTTGGGTACATGACCAGGAGTGGTATAGCTCTGTATTGAGGTAGAACTATTCCCAGTTGTCTAAGAAACTGCCAAACTGATTTCCAAAGTGGTTATACAAGTTTCCACTCCTACGAGCAATGGAGGAGTATTCTCCTTGCTTCCACATCCTTGCCAGCATGGGCTATCCTTTCCGTTTTGGATTTTAGCTATTTTGACAAGTATAAGGTGGAATCTCAGAATTGTTTTGATTTGCATTTTCCTAATGACTAAGGACTTTGAACATTTCTTTAAGTGATTCTCAGCCATTCATGATTCCTCTGTTGAGACTTCTGTTTTTGCTCTGCACTCCATTTTAAATTGGGTTTTGGGGTTGTTGGTGTTTAATTTCTTGAGTGCTTTATAGATTCTGGATAGGATCTCTCTATTAGATGTAGGGTTGGTAAAGATTCCTTCCCAATCTGTAGGCCATTGTTTGTTCTATTGAACAATGTGCTTTGCTTTGCAAAAGCTTTTCAGTTTTGTGAGTCCCATTTATCAATTGTTGATCTTAGAGTCTGAGCCATTGTTGTTTTGTTCAGGAAGTTGCCTCCTGTACCAATGAGTTCAAGACTAATCCTATTTTCTGTCCTATTAGTTTTAGTGTATCTGGGGTGTTTTGTTGTTATTGTTGTTGTTGTTGAGATCTTTGATCCACTTGGACTTGAGTTTTGTGCAGGGTGAGAAATATGGATCTGTTTTTATTCTTCTACATGTAGACATCTATGTTTGAACAGCACTATTTGTTGAAGATGCTTTCTTTTTCTATTGTATGGTCTTGCCTTCCTTGTCAAACATCAAGTGTCCATAGATGTGTGGGTTTATTACAGGCTCTTCAGTTCATTTTGTGAGTATTTTATTGAATGTTTTTGCATCAATGTTCTTAAGAGAAATCAGTCTGAAGGTCTCTTTCTTTGTTGAGTCTTTGTGTGGTTTAGGTATCACGGTGATGGTGACCTCATAGAATGAGCTTGGCAGTGTTCTATTTCTATTGTGTGGAATAGTTTGAAGATTTATTGGTATTAGGTCTTCTTTGAAAGTCTGGTAGAATTATTCACTAAAACCATCTGATCCTAGGTGAATTTTGTTTGTTGTTTTGTTTTTATTTGTTGTTGTTGTTTTTGGGAGATTTTTAATGGTTGCTATTTCCTTAGGGGCTATAGGGCTAATTAAATAGTTTACCTGATCTTGACTTAGCTTTGGTAAGTGGTATTTTCCAATTTTGTGGAGTACAGGGTTTTGAAGTATGATATAATGATTCTTTGAACTTCTTCAGTGGCCATTGCTATATCTCCCTTTCCAATTCTGATTTTGTTTATTTAGATACTGTCTCTGTCTTTTCATTTCTTTGGCTAAGGGTTTGTCTATCTCATTGATTTTTCTCATAGAACCAGTTCTTGGTTTTGATAATTCTTTGTATTGTTTTCTTTATTTCTAACTAATTGATTTCTGCCCTGATTTTGATTATTTTCTGCCTTCTAGTCTTCTTTGGTGTTTTTGCTTCTTGTTTTCTAGAGCTTTCAGGTATACTTTTAAACTTCTGGTATGATAACTTTCTAATATCTTTATGAAAGTACTTAGTGCTATAAACTTTCCTCTTAGCATTGCTTTTGTTGTGTCCCATAACTTTGGGTATGTTTTGCCTTAATTGTTATTGAATTCTAGAAAATCTTTAATTTCTTTATTTCTTCTACAACCCAGAGATCATTGAGTAGAGAGTTGTTCAGTTTCCTTGAGTGTGTAGCTTTCTGGTGTTTCTGTTGTTGAAGTCCAGGTCTAATCCATGATGGTCTGATAAGATACAAGGCATTATTTCAATTTTATTGTATCTTATGAGTCTTATAAGGCGCTGAGAAGAATATGTATATGGTATGTATATATGTGTATATGTATATGTGTATATACATACATATATATATTTGTGTGTTTGGATGAAATATTCTATAGATATCTGTTAGGGTCTTTTGATTCATGTCTGTTAGTTCCATTATTTCTCTGCTTAGTTTTTGTCTGGATAGCCTGTCAATTGGTGAAAGTGGAATGTTGAAGTCTCCTACTATAAATATATGGGGTTCAATATGCGATTTAAGCTTTAGCAATGTTTCTTTTACAAATGTGGGTGCCCTTGCATTTGGGGCATAGATGCTCATAATTGAGATATCATCTTGGAAATTTTTCCCTTTGATGTGTATGAACTGTCCTTCCCTGTCTCTTTTGATTAATTTTGTTTAAATGTCTATTTTATTAGATATTAGAATGACTAGTAGAGACTGCTCCTAACTCACTCCTTTTATCCCCAGGTCTTTCATGAGAAACTGGCTGGCTGTCAGTTAAGATTCCTGACTTAACAGCTTTAGAAACCCAGTTACATGATTACTTCCTCCAGGAAGAGTTTAGAATGAAATCTAATCAACTCCTCTTTTATTTGGCCTCATCTCCTTCAAGTAGTGACTAAACCATGTTCAGGGGATTTATTATGTTTGATGATAAGGATTATTTCTAGCTCTTTAATGAAGAAGCTCACAAGAACAAAACTTATTTCATATTTCTTTTCTTGTCCCTTGCTTCGTTTTCTTTGTCTTTACATGCAAATGTATAGACTGTAAGTTTGATAACAGTTTATTTGGAATTTTAACATAATAGTATTTAATTTAAAATACTTAAATACACACAAATTTATTAACACACAAGGAAATTAAAAGAAAAATTTCATATGACTTAAATGTACACAAAAACAATTAAAATGATAAATTCTGTTAAAAACATGTTTTGCATTGTGGAGCCAATCTCCGCTTCTTTTTTATCATTTAAATCAGAAATGCTTCCTCTTGCACTCCTTGGAAATCATCATTCTATCCTATTTCTATATGAATTTTAGTCTTTAGGCTTGGAGAATGAAGCTATGCAATATTTGTCATCTTATGATGGGATGGTTTCAGTTAAACATAATCTCAAGTTTTGTCTATATTGTAATATGCATCTCAAATCTTTCCACCTCCAGCAAAATACTATACTGATACAGGTATATGTCATGTTTTCCACATCCATTCAACAACTGAGGAACACTTGATATACTTACACTTTTCAACTATTATGAATGATGCTACTGTGAAAATAGATATACACACATATTTTTGAATCCCTGCTTTCAATTATTTAGAGCATAGTTCTATAAATGGGTTGCTGTAAGGAGTTTTCATATATAATAAATTCAGATATTTTTCATTATTGCTGAAATTATTGAAGAAGTGGTTGGTACTGCTTATTTCATAATAAATGTTAAAAGTAACTTTTATTTGCCGGATGTAATTATTGTCACAGAGGCTTACTGATAAATAAGCTCACAATTTCTAGTTCTTTCTGAACTCTGGATGGTTACTTCAACTCAGCTGTTCTGCCTCAACATCTCTCCAAGCTGACTGATTCAATCTGGCTTCTCTTGGCTTCTCACTGAATTTCTCTGCTTACCATCAAACTAACTCTAGCAATTTGTTCTAACCTTCTGGCTCCTTCTTAGTCTCTGGCTTCAACTGCCTCCGTCTAAACTCAAAAACAAACAAACAAACAAATAAACAAACAAAAAAACAAGAAAAACCACCTCAATATCACTGTACTCTACTCATTCAATGGAACTGCACTGAACTTTAGAACTGATCACTGCTCTCTCTGTGTGATGCACCTAAGTAGCTGCTCTTCCTGTCTGTTTTCACGAGAGTTAGGCATATCCTTTCTCCGATTCATTCTCTCAAATCCTTATCTAATTTGCCACCCTGTTTTACCTTGAGAATTAGATGTCACTTTGAAACATGGCTGTTTCCTCCTATCTTCATTGTTTTGGATTAAAGGCATATAGTAAGGGGAGTCTGTATTCCGTCCAGAGGATTAAAGGTGTGTTATTCCAGCTGGATCATACAGACCCAGAAGGTCTTTGGATATAATCTCTTGCCAGAGCAGCCATGTGGCTGGATTAAAATTCTTTTACAATTAGTACTGATAACAGGCATTGGTGATGAATGAAAGGACCAGTTTGATGTGTTCCATTTTTTAGGAAGCTTACTTATATGGTTTGAACTTCATGCCATAAACAGTCACAAAGCACAACTGTATCCTTGAGAAAGATCAGAAAACCTTCATACAAGAGGTATATTTGAATTGATTCTCAAGTCTTGAGTAGTTTTACTAGGCAGAGGAGAAAGACATCCTAGGAAAAAGAAAGAGTAAGTACAAAGAACATAAGAGGTGGGAAATCCTAATTTCATTTACTTCAGTGAACTCACAACATCTAAGACATATTGGCAAGGGCATGAAATTACAGGAGTAGTGCACAGTCAGGTTTGAGAGAGGTGTGAGAGACAGGAGGTGACAAAGTAATAATGCAAATTTAAATTACAGATAAAAGAGACCCAAGTGGAGTCTTTAGGAGGATACCTAAGTTAAGTCACTTCTGGAAGTTTAGATGGTGTAAAGTTTGGTGAAGATAAATGGCCACTGAAAAAGATATACAAGCTAATGAGGACTACCTTCCTTATTGGTTATTTGGGGTAAAAGTAACTATTAGAAAGAGTGTGGAGGTTCAACTTTGCATTCCATCTCATTAGCTGTCACTTAACCCTTCTCAGTTTCGGGAGCCTGTCTAAAAAATATGAACAATTATACTCAAAGGATGATGAAGCCTGCTCCAAAAGACACATAGGTAAATGCTTTGGACATTGCTACATGCAGTGCAAGTGTGAGGTGATGTCAATATTATATACTCATCACTGTTATGTACTTATCACTCTGATCATTTATTCAATGTATTCAGTACATTATTTTAAATGTACCTTCTAACTAACAAGGCAGCTTATTTCCCCTAATATTACAAGGTTGAATAAATCAAACTTCATTAAGCAGAAGTCACTTCTTTCCAGTCCCTTGTATTTAAAATTAATAATGTAAAATAGTGTGGTATCAAAGAAATAGAGCTGACGAATCATTTCAGACTTACTGAGATCCATTTTAGATCATGTCTTCGCAAAGTTGTATCAATAAGAACTATAATTTATGGATAGGCTTAAACTTCTTAAATGTTCCTCTTCTATAACCTTGCAGTTTTTCCCAGCTGCATATACATATAAAAGGAAGAAATGTGGAATGTTTGTCATGCTGATTTGAGACCATGAGAATGGGAATACATGCACCTATTGTTGAGGTATTTAAAGTAGTACAGCTGCAAGGGAGGACATTTTAGTTCTCAACTGACATAGACTCTGGACACAATGATGATAATGGAAGTTAGCAAGACTGACCATTTATTCCATACATTAGCAGCCATGCATTGTACACTTCCTAGGTTTACCACAAGAGGAAGGCATGGCAGCTCTTCAAGGTTTTTGTCCCCCTGTGAGAAGAGACAGAAAGAAAATAGCAATTATTTTCTGAATCATGAATAAATTTGCCGAGAATCTGACTCAGAAAGTAAAAGATGGGACTGTGACTAGGAATACGAGCCCTCTCCCATGCACAAGGCAGGAGAGTAGCTGTGAGAATAATTTGGAGAGACGTTTTTTAACTGAGCAAAAAGTTTCATATAAGTCGTAAAGTAAGAGGTTGTTTGCATTGACTAGTCCATATGTTAATATATTTGTCACATAGTGTTTAAGAGGACAGAGATCTTGATACACATAGGGGAAGTTGCTTAGCATTTTAATTGTCTATTCAATTTTTGAAGAAATGGAATTCAAAAGCAAGCATAGTGATCTCACATTTGATGTGGCCATAAGTATGTACCTTTGTAGGCCAGCTATATTCTGGATTTTATTGACTCTGTTGGTGATTTAAGAGAGTCCCTAGTTAGTATACTATGTACTTCTAAGAAGAAATTCTTTGTTTTCCATGCTGTGCTGAGTTAGCTTGGCATAAGCTAGGGTCATTTGGGAGAACCTAGACTGAATATATGCTCTCACTAGATTGGCATTGCTTGTTTCACTAAATTCCAGCAGGTTTAACAATCAGGGGAGATATACTAGAAGTCTCAGCTATAATATAGACAGACACTGCACTGCAAGAAATACTAATTGGAAATATGGCTTTCATAGATAACTGGGATATACAATGACTCATTGTTATCCTTACTAGGCCAGGATAGAGAAGTCAACCTTCACACTTCAGATCTGTTAATTTGAAACAACTGACTAACTGCAGTGTCCTACTCTTCTTTTCAGAAGCAATTCTAAGTGCTCTAATTCTTAGTATTGTCATATCCATGGTTCTGAGAGTTTTAGTGTGGTGGCTAAAGAAGAAATTGTCCATTTTCTAGGTAGTATATGATAACAATGTAATAAATCAAAAGACAGCACTTTATCAAATTATTCTTAGTCTTCTAGGATCTAAAAATACTGGTTTAGAAAATAAAACATGGCATAAAGCTGCTAAGAGTATACATCATTTTTGCAGCTATGTTTAGAAGTCTTGTTTTGGTCAGCATCAGTGTCCTGGTGCCCTCTCCCTCAGTCATCTTAACATCCTTAATGGTTAATGCAATCATATCAAAACTCCAAAAATACCAGAAAAATATCTACCTCCTTTGGACATCACTATAGCTCTATGCAACCATAGTCACGAGATTCCACTATGGGCTGAAAAACCCAGGCAAACTTAGTTACCCACTTATTACTGTGGGGCCGTAAACTGGGTTAAGCCTAAAAGCCTCTCTTCACCACTACTTGGTTTTACTCACCTATTCATGCTTTACAAAGATTTCTGCAACTGCCCTTGACAAGAACTAATCATGATTTTGTTGAAATGATGTTGGAATCTACCACTCACCATTACTTAGTCCCTGCTTGCCAGAAAGTTTACTCTATGAAGACGCATTTAGTCTTGCATCCTTAATACATAACAGGATGCTTTGAGCAAAGCAGGTACTCACAAAACCCATACTTATTGAATAGATATGTAAATTGCAGTCATGCTTATAAATGTGCTTTAGAGGTTTTCTATTTTAAAAGCAGAGGCTATAAGTAAGCAATAGGAACAACATCCACTTCTATAAATTCAGTTTTAAAGCTCCAGCTTGCCAGGTGATCAATCAATCCATCTCAACTGCACAAATAGTTCTTGAGCACTACCTTGTGCTCTGGTGCTCAGGGGAAAAGATTCTCTAGAAACAGCTCTCTTTCCATCTACTTTTAACATTCAAACATAAGGGCTGGAAAAGTCCATAGTGCTCCTTCATTGAACAAACATTTATTTGGTCATTTCTGTGTGAACCATTCTGTAGTCTTTTGCTCTATTTTCTTTCTCCAATTTAGCTTGAGTGGTGTGCACAAGGACCTTTCCCTGTTGCACACTGAATGGGACTTGCGTAGGAATAATTATTCAATCATTACATGTGTGCAAGGGGATCTTCTGGATGACCCACTAGAGTCTGCAACAATGATATACTCTTGATACACATCTTGAAACCAATGGCATTCTATGATCACCCTCTTTGAAGCATCTTAGAACCCTGTGTTTTCTTCATTCCATGACCTTTCTATCTGAACATTGAGATTGTAATGCTGATATAGGTAACAGGTATCCAGTTCTTGCACCCACAGTGACATTATATTTACAGGCTATTGACTAGGATGAGCCACGGGACCCTATGTAAGTGCACTGGATTTGGTTAAAAGTGAAGAACTAGATTTAGTTACATACTATTTATCAATCACAGGTTTTATTGCACACACTTCAGGAAAAATCCTTGAATAAACCAACATAATAACAGACCATTAAACCTGGACTAGATATTCGACAACATTTCCTACTCTCCCTGTTTGACAGAAGAAGAGACTGGAAAAGATGAAAGGCCGCCTAAGATTATAGGTCCTCCAGGGAAAGAAATAAGGTCTCCAGAATCTCCAATCAGTAGGAATAATCTGTGGCTTAAAAATGCTCTCAAAACACAGACCTATCATTACCTATAGTACTCAATCAGAAAAGGGCTGTAAAGTCAGATAAAAACAATCTTTCTAGGCCAGCCAGAACCAAGAATTTCATATCAATTTATAAGTAGGATAGGAGCCTTCTATCTAATTTTTGTAGAAATTTTGGTACCTTGAACATTATATCTTCAATATAGTGTACTATCTCGCATGAGAAATTCAGTAAGCAGGATTTGAATTTTGCTGAAATCTGTAGCCTGGGTTTTAAATTTTTATTAAATATGTATTTTGTCCTCCCACATCAAATAAAGATAGCTAAAGTCATGATTTGAAAATTGAGCAGCGTTGTTGAACATATATGAATTGAATTATAACCTATGTCACAATGCACTTGATTTACGTAGGTTAATTTCCTACTTAAATGTTTTAGTGGTACTAAAATTAGACTTAAAACTCAACTATTTAATTTCCTGTATTAGCTGAAAACACATTTGATAGAGGGGGTGTTTTAAAGAGACAAGTCTCAAAATTGTTGTCTTGTGGTTCTGATTAGAAGATGCCCAAACATACAGAGTTTACCATCTCTCTTCCATCTTCAAAGTCTCTTCATGTATCTATACCAAATATATCTCTCGACTCAAAGGCCTTTTGCACACTGACATCACAACAGACAAAAAGGTGATAGTGACAAAAATATTTCAAATATCTTGTTAGGAGATGGAATTCCTGAGAGCCTGCAGACTAAATCCCAAAGAGATTTTGATAAGCATATATATGTGTCTGTGTGTGTGTGTGTGTGTGTGTGTTGTGTGTGTGTATATATATATATATATATATATATATATATAATATATATATTGTGTGTGTGTGTGTGTGGTGTGTGTGTGTGTGTGTGTATGCATGTATGTATGTATGTATACATATACATATATGTATATATGTTATATGTATATGTATGTATATATGTATATGATCATTTCTTCTAAAACATCTTTGGGTCTGCAGGGACTTCTCAGCATAACCTACCACCTTGCCCTATATTATAGCCAGAAAGAATTAACACAACCTCATATTCTCCTAAATATAATTAAATCTAAAATGGAATTAGGTTTCAGCTTCTTCCGCCTTTTTAAATTCTGCCTCTTTGGTGCAATGCCTTCCAGCGGTGCATGGAGATCAGTAATGTTTTCAGATCTGATGCCAGCATCAATCGGATAAATTGTCTGGCAAACAGAGCTAAGAGAACAGGAAATGGGTTGGCACCCTCTGGTGAATTCGAACTCTCCCTTCTCTATAAGCCAATTAGTTTTCTGAGTTAGCATGACTCTTCCTAGTCCAAGCAAATGTTTAAAGAGAACATTCTATCATGTAACTCAATATGCTCCTGCTTAATGATAGGTCTGCTGAAGATAGGTTTTTACTTCAGTGTTATATGGCTTACCGAGAAGAACATATAGGGTTTCTCAGACTAACTCTGTGAATTCAAGAGACTGCCACTCATAACTACAGCATACACACTTATCTATAACAAGCCATATTTATTAACCCTCATCAAGATAACCTCTACTTACTTCCAAGTATTACATTACAGCATTACAGGGATCTAGGCCAATCCATTTAATCTTCCTGAGCTATGTAATAGGGAGCTTAATATGCTTATTTATTCCTGTCATGGTATATGAGTATAAAGAGAGAACTGTTTAAAAAGAAGAATATTTAAAGAAGAAATTCAAAAATGATAACATACTACAATTGCAAGACTGTTCTTTGAGAGGCACAACCATTAATTTATTTTCTGCTGTCATAAAGTATCAGTAACCAAATAATTTGTAACAATAGAGACTTATTTGTCTGGTGGTTCTGTTTTCAAGTCGGGGAAATCTGACAGCATGGCACAGTCTTGTCCTGACTTTTGCTCATTCTACCACAGCATGGCATAGAACATGATATGGCAACACGGGGCAAGTATATCAGAGAGAGCTTACTGTCAAAACAAAGCCATTCACTCATCAACCATGTATGACTTAATCCATTAATGAAGACAGATTTCTCATCATCCTGTTTCCCAAAAGTCTCATCTTTTAAGATCATTAAGATATTAATTTGAAGACATAGTCTTTAAAGCAAATAAAAAGAATACATTAAAAGTACATGAACAGTAAGATAAACCCTGGTTTAAAATATTTCCAAAAAATTATGATGCTCATGACCCAACAAGATTCTTTTTGGTTATATGCATCAGCAAAAATCTTTCATGCTATTAGATAGAAAGAACCACAGAACTCTCATTATGTCAGATAAGAAATAGGAAATGAACTGAACATTATCCACAGATGAACATAATTACCACAGCCGCATGTACACAAACCAAGGTAGCAATACTTCAAACAACTATGAGTGGAAAACAGCCAGTAACAATAATATATGAAGTATGGCATGATGTAAACTTTAAATGCACAGTGAAATATAGCGAACTGGTTTTAGATATGAAAATGTGAAGAAGAATTTTTCACAATATTTGTGGCTATGATATACACATACTGGAGAAAAATACTTCAGGGGCAGAGGAGAAAATAGGGATGGGAGTTCTGTACTGTGTTCTTCAACATCTAACATAGCAATCACAAGATGGGAGGAAGGAAGGAACCTGGGAGGGAAAGGGGAAAGGGAGGGGCAGAGAGGAATATGATCAGGTATTGGGTAGGGGAAAGGACTGAACCCCTGAGGGCCAGCAGAAAGAATGGAGACAGGTAACCTTGGGAGGTAGGAGATGTGGGGTGGGGCTCCAGAATGTACCAGAGACTTGGGAGATGAGAGATTCTCAGGACTCACAGGGAGGGACCTTAGATGAAATGCCTTACAGTGGGGAGAGGGAACTTGTAGAGCCCACCTCTAGCAGAAAGACAGAGCATCAAGTGAGGGTTGCCATCCTACAGTCAAAACTCTGACCCATAATTGTTCCTGTTTGAAAGAACTGCTGGGACAAAAATGGAGAAGAAGCTGAGGAAAAGGAGGTACAGTGACAGACCCAAAATGGGATCCACCTCAAGGGAGGCCCCAAGGCCTGACACTAATACTGAGGCTATGGAGTGCTCACAAAAGGGACCTATCATGACTGCCCTCCGAAAGGCCTAGGAAGCAGCTGAAAGAGTCAGATGCAGATATTTGCACCCAACCAATGGACAGAAGCTGGTGACCCCTGTGGTAGAATAAGGAAAAAGCTGGATGTAGCTGAGGAGCAGGGCAACACTGTAGGAGGACCAGCAGTCTCAATTAACCTGGATACCTGAGATCTCTCAAGCACTGGACCACCAACCAGGCAGCATATATCAGCTGATATAAGCCCCTTACATATATACATCAGAGGATTGCCAGGTCTGGGTTCAGTCAGAGAAGATGTACCTAACCCTCAAGAGACTGTAAGCCCCAGGGAGTGGAGAAGTCTGGTGGGGTAGGGGTTGGGGGTGGGGAACATCCCTGTAAAGACAGGGGGTAGGAAGGAGGTATGGGATTGGGAACACTCAGAGAGTGGACCAGGAGAGGGAATAAAATCTAGAGTGTAAAAAATAAATAAATAAATAAATAAATAAATAAATAAATACAAAGAAAATGTAAGAATTTTGAGATAAATGGCAGATTGTTACTTTCTATTACATCTGTAATTTGGGCAGTATGATTCTCTTATATTAGTTTCATCATAAAAAATAACAAATCAATGAAAGCACTCCATGATTATGAACAGAATATTTAATTACACCATATTGGGCTAAATTTATGATGGTCTTATTGGTTACAGTAGTCATTTCTTGTTGAGTGACTACTGAAGTCATGAATCAGGTGTCAGCTTAATACATAGAATAAACAGTCCCAAGTAAGTAGGATACATAAACTGAATTTCAAATATCAGCTGTGAGTATCTTTCAGATAATGTCTGCATTTTGAAAAGATCAGAAAAATAATAGAAGTATCTATGTATGCTGCCCCATTCATTGTTCAGACATCTTCCTCCACCACCTTCTTGCTCATTCAGCCAGTTTGGTTATACTGTCTCTTTGAAGCTTCAGGCATTCCGGGTTCAGACTCAGCCTGGGACTTTAAGCTTCCTAATCTGCTTGCTGTCCCTCTTATCAGATTAGATTAAAAGGCCTCTTCTCTAGCTCACCCAGGAATGCCCACCTAAAGTTGAACTTCAGCAGCCTCCTCTCCCTCCATCGTTTTACATTCAGGAACCAAGTTTTGAATAATTTTCTTTACACTCATCACCAATATCAAATCATTCTAATGTTTTATTGATATTTTTCTCTCCTTTCACAAATTACAGGTTCACGCTTACTGGTGCGTCTCTGGGATCTAGATCAGTGCTTGCCACAAAAGGCATTTAGGAAGAATTGAATAGATGAGCGTGTCAACAGGTCCTAAAAGCTTTATAAACTAGAGTGAAGAATATAGATACAAACAGCTTCTTTCTCCATTTGTTAGGAGTATTAATGGTTCTAAAATCTAGCCATCTCCCAAACAATCAACTTGAGGAAAAAAAAGGTTCATAGTTCAAGAATAAAGTCAATCATAGTGGGACATCCTGAGGATAGGAACTTGAGGTAACTAGAAACATTACTCTCAGTCAGGAATCCAACGAACAATGATGATGGTGTTCTGGTAGCTTTCTTATTTTTTGCAGTGTGGCGTCCTGTCTAGGGAATGTTGTTGCCTATTTTGAGAGTGGGTCTTCTCACCCCAGTGAACCTCACCAAGATGATCCCTCACAGGCATAACCAGAGATCAACATAATCTAAATAACCCACATGGATGTGTTTGGAATCCAATCTCCCAGGTGATTATAGACTCTCTCAGTTGATATCAGTTTTAAACATCACAACTTTCTTCTGTTTATCTAGAAAATCCTACCTGAAGTGGATAATATATCAGTTTCAGTAGGGGACCCATGTTAGAGATCTTTTAACATTTTTTTTCTTAGAGGTTAACAAAGGCTCTACATATACTACTACTTCTAAACCAAGTTAAAGGCCTTTGCTGATAAATACGGTACAGCTTATTAATATTATCTTTAAAGAGATTTCTAGTTCAATTGCTAGGTATTGTCATTGGCAATTTTGTGCTACCTCTTCGTAGAGGAGGGAAAAACGGAGGAGATAGTATTCACTAGAGAAACACAAATTAGAACAAGGTCATCAATAAACTTCACCAAAAATTAATGCTAAGAACTTTCCCAGTTCTGTTACATATATATGTGTATATATATGATGTATGTATATGTATGTACAATTATTGATATAATATTCTATATTTTAAGTAAAACAAAACAATTATCTTTGAAATTTCTGTCAAACAATTATCATGTGACTAAATACTAAACTGGAAACTTTTCCACTCATTAATACACTGCTTACAAATTTTAGCTTCTAAATGCCATGGGAATATGCTCTTGGTCACAAGTATAGTATTTCTCCCAGCAGACATCTACATTATACAAAGATTCATACAATATAAGAGTTCCATTACAAATTCCCCAAAGGGTCTCTTTCTTTTTTGTATTTTCTTGGTTTGTGTGCAGCAAGACTTGAGTTCACAAAGGAAATTCCATTCCTATGCTAAAATTTGAAATGGCAGTTTCTATTTTAGAAGACCTTTGCATCAGTGGTTTTGTAAGGAGAAACTTGTGTTACTTTTAAAAATGGAAAGAAACTAGTGAAGTATTGCTTAGCTTGCAATTCTTGAGAGCATGGTATCCAGAGAAACATAAAATGCCCTATTTGTATGTCATTTGGATGCCCAAAGTTGACACCTTTCATAAATAGGTTAGACAACTTCTGTGGAATGTTAGGACAACTTCCAGAACACTCTAAATTAAAACCACCTTTTCACCATTTGTCCTATGCTTGAAGTCTCCTCCAGTTATAGCCTTTCTCTGTGCCCTGTCATTTCCTCCTAGAATTCTGCTACTTCTTATGCCTATAGAATAACAACAACTATATATATAATATATATATATATATATATATAATATATATATATATATTCACATACATATAATCTCAGACTATTAATAATGTGCTTTTTTTCTTTTGGTAGTATTCCATTATATATGTTTCATAAATTATAGATACACTCAAATATTAATGGCTGTTTGAGCTCATGTATTTTGCACAGTTAAAAATGAAGCTGCAGTAAATATTTACATACAAGATTTTATATGGGCGCATGCTTCCATTTCTCTTGGACTCATGTTTATAAGTGATACTGTTGAGTGATATGTTAAGAATATGTCTTAATTTGTGCAAATGATCAGCCTAGCTTCCAAAAGACTTTTACCATTATACATATGTACCCACAAGATATGAAGTGTTTAGGGAGTTTTTAGAAAGTCAGAAAGGAGTTAACAGGATGTGACAGGGAAGATAGAATGGAAATCTCCCTTCTTCTTTTCTACTTCATCACACTTACCTTTATCTATCCATGGACAAAGATGGATATTACCTAGACAGAAGATGTATCCCTTTCTCTGGATACAGCATGTGCTTACCTTAGATCATCAAAGTTTTCTTGCAGACTGGTGACCTGACTATTCCCCCTGCCATTTCACATCCATCAGTTTTCCAAACTCTCACTGCCCTCTTCTGCAACCTTTCCCCTCTTTGGATCTCATTACCTGTGTGTTCCTTGCTTGTCACTTCCCAGTGACCTGTGTTCACCTTTCTTTTTCCTTCGGAAAGACTGGGGTCTTTAGTTTGACTCTCACTGAAAACTAGCCCAAACCATATCTACTATAGCCAGTTTAATAGACAATTACAAGTACCATGTATACAATTGAAGCCAAATACCTTCCAGTAAGAAAAACTTCCTAGTCAAGTTAGATAATAAGCATGATAATGGGTAGTATACTATTTTTGTTGGCAAGCAGGCACAGAGCAGGTTGAGCAACTGATATGTTCTCTAATTCTTTACTCACCTAGTGTGCCTACTATGCACAGGACCCACCATAAGCTAGTAGATCAGTATCTTAGAGGCAGGATGTCATGCTCCTGAAAACCTGCATTATATACAGCGTAGAACCACAAGCTATAAAGAGTTTATTGGATTCTTAACTTTTATTTAGGAAAGTGTGGTATGTGTTTCCTACATAATAAGAATGTGATTTATTTCAACAATGAAAAGTCATTTCTAAGGCCTATTATGCTAATTAGTGATACATCATCTTTACCAACAACAGATACTTACATTTAACACTTAAAAAAGAATATGGCTAAAAAATTCACTTGGTATAGACACACGTTTGATTATTAACTTCTGATAAGATCTCATCTAGCTGCATCTAAAGCTTGAATTTCTGATGAGGTACAATCTCAGAGATCACTGTAGATGTCACTCAGGTGCTCCAGGTTATTGCAGAATTACTTCAAATTGTGGACAACACATCAACCCTTAAATACTGTCTTGGAAGTGATATTTACTGAAATCCCATGATATGCTAGGTATACAATTGTATTTATATATTTCATCAAGAAAAGTATTACTTAAGTTGCTATCATTGGGTAGCTCTACTTTACAAAGAAGAAATCCAGTTTGCCTAAGTCATGAGAAACAATGTGGCAGGGACTCACATCTGCATTTTCCTATGTCTAAAGCAATATTTAAAATATTCTTCAGTTTAAGTGACACACACACACACTTTTCTCATACTGTGTCATTTGGTTTTATTCTTTTTAGACTCTGTGGTTAGTAAACACTTGAAGAAGAATTTTATTAAAGCTCTTGAATCACTTCTCATATAGGCCTAATTTTTCAGAAAATTGATGTGATAATTAAAAACTTACCTTTCTTCTCAATACTCACTACAGATCTTATACTAAGAATGATTGTCATGATTAATACCTTATGATTATAATATATACTATTTGCTATTTTTTTCTTCTGGTTATATACTTGACTATGTAACTTTTTTGTAAGGCAACCACATACACTCTAATGCATGTTTTCTTCTACAATTTAACTTCTTCACCCCAATGTAATTCTGATATCTTACTTGAAATATTTCAGGCCATAGACAACTGAACTTCAGACACTATCACTACCTTTCTTTGTAATCATAATTTTTAGATAAGCTTTGAAGGGGTAGGTCATGCTATTGTCACTATATGCATACCTTTAAAGCTGTATTTATGGTCTGTGTCCAAAACCATTGAGGATGTAGAATCTTTAGCCCATCCAGCAGTTAGTTGTGCCCTATTCCACAGCTTCTTCAGAGAGTTTGCCATAAACCACCTCTCCTCAATCACATGAGCACAATGGCAACCAGTACTTCTCTGCTTCCCATCAGGTTCTTCAACTTGCTATTGACATTAAGTGAATAATCCTAGGTTTGGCATACTACCAGGGTTCTGTGTCACATGACCAGAGGCCTTTTCTGAAGAGTGTGTGAGCTACTAGTTAGTATAATTCAAACATTAATTATGAATACAGTCCCCCAAATGTCATGAAAACAAATAACCCACTGAGCCACTACTGAGCAAACGACCTAACTGCTGAGGCTCAGACAAATGGGAGAGTTATTAGCAACAATGCATTACTAGACTCAGTTATATTCTACACTGTGTTGGACAATCCATAGGGCCCACTTTTGTTTTTTCCCCATAAATAAGATATATAATTTAATTGTTCTCTTTTATCTCATATATCATAGTGAATCTGTGAGAACATCATTTCACCTCTTCAATCTAATTTTCAACTGTAGCATATTTACAGATATGAATGAAAGAGTGGTTTCAGTTTTGATTCTGTCTCACGGGTGCATATTTTTCTGTTGCTACTGACAAAGTGGAGAAAGTATATTTAATGTAGAAAAATTGGCAGTGTTATTTGTCAAGAAAGACTCTGAAGTTTACTAACCATTGAACTTGGCATTGCTTAGTCTGCACTAAATCCAATCTACAGCAGTTTATTATTTGAAGTTATTAGAAGGACATCACACCAATTGTTTCTGGGAATCCAATCCTGAAGTACAGATACAAAGAATAACATAGAATTTAAATATAACATAAACTGATCATTTATAAATGTATTGTTACAGAAGTTAAGGAAAGTGATATACTATAATAACTTTATCTGATAAGAAAAAAATTCCTCCCACCCATTCAAAACTGACTCTTAACTCAAGCTATCAATGACAGTATAATAAGCAAATAAATCTTACTATTGACAGATAGCTACGATGCCTTTAAACTCAACACTTTACTACAAAAATACTTTTGTTTCCTAAATATCATTTCTAGCACTTTCATATTAGTTTTTATCTAACTTAAAAAGATTAAGATTTCCCTTTCTGCTGGGGCAGACTCCTAGCTGGTTGGCTCCTGGGAATACACCATATTCTGACCCATCCCAGAGGATCCTCTACACTCAGAGAAGTTGGTAAGACCCCTCCGTCACAACCTGAAGTCCCAAAGCTACAGCTTGGAGCCTGACCTAGGGACCCATCACCCACCAAAACCCCGCCCCCCAAATACCACTCCCCTTCTGCCCTTTCCACCTGGTCCTTTCTGCTGGGGCAGATTCCTAGCTCGTCTGCTCCCAGGAAGACACCATATTCTGACCCATCCCAGAGGATCTGCTGCATTCAGAGCAGTTGAGGATCCACTGCACCCAGAGCAGTTGACTCCTAGCTGGTCTACATCCGTGAAGACACCATATCCCGACCCACTGGCACGAGTTCATTCTGATCTGAGCTGGTGCCCTGGGCAGACTTTGGGCACTATCTCTGCAACCAGTCCCACAACACAAATAGGAAGCTGGATTCTCAGGAGCTCTAAAACACCCAGGATCATAGGATTTCATGATCCCAGAGGCAGCCTGACTCCCAGCAGCTCATATATCCAGGATCTTAGGATCACATGTTTACAGAGACAGATGGATTCTGATGAGTTCTGATACAACCAAGATAACAGGAGAGACAGGCTCCTGTCAGAGACAGTGAGGGCAAGTAGCGCTAAAGACAACCAGATGCCGAAAGGCAAGCACAAGAACATAAGCAACAGAAACCAAGGTTTCTTGGTCTCATCAGAACTCAGTTCTCCCACCATAGCCAAGTCCTGGATATCTCATCACACTGGAAAATCAAGGTTCAGATTTAAAATCACTTATCATGATGATGATAGAAGACTTTAAGAAAGACATAAATAACTCTCTTAAAGAAATACAGGAGAACACAGAAAAACAGGTAGAAGCCCAAAAGAGGAAACACAAAAATCCCTTAAATAATTACAAAACACCCAAACCAATCAGGTGAAGTAATTGAACAAAACCATCCAGGATCTAAAAATGGAAGTAGAAATAAAAAAGAAATCACAAAGGGAGACTACCCTGGAGATACAAATCCTAGGAAAATGATCAGGAGTCATAGAGGCATGCATCACCAACAGAATACAAGAGATAGAAGAGAGAATCTTAGATGCAGAAGATACCATAGAAAACATTGACACAGCTGTCAAAGAAAATGCAAAATGCTCCTAACTCCAAAACATCCAGGAAATCCAGGATACAATGAGAAGACCAAATATAAGAATAATAGGTAGAGAAGAGAGCAAAGACTCCCAACTTAAAGGGATAGTAAATATCTTTAACAAAATTATAGAAGAAAACTTCCCTAACATAATGAAAAAGTACCCATGAACATACAAGAAGCCTACAGAACTCCAAATAGACTAAACCAGAAAAGAAATTACTCCATCACATAATAATCAAAACACCAAATGCACAAAACAAAGGAGGAATATTAAAAGCAGTAACGGAAAAAGGTCAAGTAACATATAAAGGCAGACTGGACAGATGTCATACAGACTCTAAGAGAACACAAATGCCAGCCTAGGCTACTATACCCAGCAATACTGTCAATTACTGTAGATGGAGAAACCAAGATATTCCATGACAAAAACAAATTTACACAGTGTCTTTCCACAAATCCAGCCCCACAAAGGATAATAGAGGGAAAACTCCAACACAAGGAGGGAATGCACCTTAGAAAAGGCAAGAAAGTAATCTTCCAACAAACCTAAAAGAAGATAGCCATACAAACATAATTCTACCTCTAACAATAAAAATAACAGGAAGCAACAATCATTTTTCCTTAATAACTCTTAACATCAATGGGCTCAATTCCCCAATAAAAAGACATAGACTAACAGACTGGATATGGAAATGGGACACAGAATTTTGCTGCACATCAGTGAGAAAAAACAGATACTACCTCAGAGGAAAAGGCTAGAAAACAATTTTCCAAGCAAATGATCCCAAGAAACAAGCTGGGGTAGCAATTCTAATATCAAATAAAATCGACTTTCAACCAAAAAGTTATCAAAAAAGATAAGGAAGGACACTTCATACTTGTCAAAGGAAAAATCTACCAAGTGAACTCTCAATTCTGAACGACTATGCTCCAAATTCAAGAACACCCAAATGCATAATTGAAACTTTACTGAAGCTCAAAGTACACATTGTACCTCACACAATAATGTGGGAGACTTCAGTACCAACTCTCAGCAATGGGCACATCATGGAAAGAGGAAACTAAATGGAGACAGAGTAAAACCAAAAGAAGTTATAAACCAAATGGATTTAACAGCTATCTATAGAACATTTCATCCTAAAACAAAAGAATACACTTTTTTCTCAGCACCTCATGGTATCTTCTCCAAAACAGACCATATAACTGGTCACAAAACAGGCCTTGACAGATACAAGAAGACTGAAATAATTCCATGTATCCTATCAGATCACCATGGAATACAGATGGTCTTCAATAGCAAACAAAACAATGGAAAGCCCACATACATGTGGAAACAGAACAACACTTTACTTAATGATAACTTGGTCAAAGAAGACATAAAGAAAGAAATTAAAGACTTTTTAGAATTTAATGAAAATGAAGGCATATCATATCAAAACTTATGAGACACAATAAAAGCAGTGCTAAGAGGAAAACTCATAGCTCTAAGTGCCTACAAAAAGAAACTGGAAAGAGCATACACTAGCAGTTTGACAACACACCTGAAAGCTCTAAAACAAAAAGAAGCAAATACTCCAAGGAGGAGTAGACAGAAGGAAATAATCTAACTCAGGGCTGAAATCAACCAAGTAGAAACAAAAAGAAACTATACAAAGAATCAACAAAACCAGGAGCTGGTTCTTTGAGAAAATCAACAAGATAGATAAACCCTTAGCCAAACTAACCAGAGGACACAGAGACAGTATCTAAATTAATAAAATCAGAATTGAAAAGGGAGACATAACAACAGAAACTGAGGAAATTCAAAAAATCATCAGATCCTACTACAAAAGCCTATACTCAACAAAACTGGAAAATCTGGATGAAATGGACAATTTCCTAGAGAGATACTAGGTACCAAATCAGGAGCAGATTAAATCATCTAAAAACTCCCATAATGCCTAAAGAAATAGCAGCAGTCATTAAATGTCTCCCCACCAAAAAAGCACAGGACCAGATAGTTTTAGTGCAGAATTCTATCAGACCTTCAAAAAGACCTAATACCAATTCTCTTCAAACTATTGCACAAAACAAAAATAGAAGGAAAACTACCCAATTTGTTCTATAAAGCCACAATTATGCTCATACCTAAACCACGCAGAGACCCAACAAAGAAAGAGAACCAATCTCCCTTATGAATATCCATGCAAAAATATACAATAAAATTCTCATAAACTGAATCCTAGAACATATCAAAACAATCATCCATCATGATGAAGTAGACTTTATCCCAGGAATGCAGGGATGGTTCAATATATGGAAATCTATCAACGTAATTCACTATATAAACAAATGCAAAAGAAAAAAAATGCACATCATCATCTCAGTAGATACTGACAAAGCATTTGACAAGATTCAACACCCCTTCATGGTAAAAGTCTTGGAAATATCAAGAATTCTAAGCCCATACCTAAACACAGTAAAAGCAATATATAGCAATCTAATAGCCAACATCAAACTAAATGGAGAGAAACTTGAAGCAATCCCATTAAAATCAGGGACTAGACAAGGCTGCTCACTCCCTACCTATTCAAGATAGTACTAGAAGTTTTAGCCAGAGCAATTAGACAACAAAAGGAGGTCAAAGGGATACAAATTGGAAAGGAAAAAGTCAAAATATCACTATTTCCAGATGATATGATAGTATACTTAGATGACCCCTAAACTTCCACCAGAGAACTCCGAAACCTGTTAAACAACTTCAGTAAAGTAGCTAGATATAAAGTTAACTAACAAATCAGTAGCCTTCCTTTACTTGAAGGATAAACAGGCTGAGAAAGAAATTAGGGAAATGGCACAATATTCACAAATAATATAAAATACCTTGGTGTGAATCTAACCAAGAAAGTGAAAGCTCTGTATGACAGGAACTTCAAGTCTCTGAAGAAAGAAATTGAAGAAGATTTCAGAAGATAGAAAAATCTCCCATGCTCATGGCTTGGCAGGATTAATATAGTAAAAATGGCCATCCCCATCAATGCAATTCCCATCAAAATTCCCACTCAATTCTTCATAGAGTTAGAAAGAACAATTCTCAAATTCATTTGGAATAACAAAAAAACAAGGATAGCAAGAACTATTCTCAACAATAAAAGAACTTCTGGGGGAATCACCATCCCTGACCTCCAGCTGTACTACAGAGCAATAATGATAAAAACTGCATGGTATTGGTGCAGAGATAGGCAAGAAGATCAGTGGAATAAAATTGAATACCCAGAAATGAATCCACACACCTATGGTCACTTGATTTTTGACAAAGAAGCTAAAACCATCCAGTGGAAAAAGGACAGCATTTTCAACAAATGATGCTAGTTCAACTGGAGATCAGCAAGTAGAAGAATGCAAATCAATCCATTCTTATCTCCTTGTACAAAGCTCATGTCCAAGTGGATCAAGGACCTCCACATAAAATCAGATACACTGAAACTATTAGAAGGGAAAATGGGGAAGACCTTCAAACACAGGGGAAATGTTCCTGAACAGAACACCAATGGCTTATACTCTAAGATCAAGAATTGACAAATGAACCTCATAAAATTGCTAAGTGTCTGTAAGGTAGACACTGTCAATAGGACAAAATGGCAACCAACAGATTGGGAAAAGATTTTTACCAATTCTACATTCGATAAAGGGCTAATATCAAATACAAAGAACTCAAGAAATTAGACTCCAGACAATCAAATAACCCTATTAAAAATGGGGTGCAGAGCTAAACAAAGAATTCTTAATTGAGGACTCGAATGATCAAAAAGTACCTAAAGAAGTATTCAACATCCTTAGTCATCAGGGAAATACAAATCAAAACAACCCTGAGATTCCACCTCACACCAGTCAAAATGGCTAAGATGAAAAACTTAGGTGGTAGCATATGATGGCGAGGATGTGGAGAAAGAGGAACACTCCTCCAATTTTGGTGGGATTCAAAGCTGGTACAACCACTCTGGAAATCAGTCTGGCCGTTTCCCCAGAAAATTGGACATAGTATTACCTGAGGATGCAGTTATAACACTCTTGGTTATTTACCCAAAGATGGTCCAAAATATAACCAGGACACATGCCCCATTATGTTCATATCAACTTTAGTTATAATAGCCAGAAGCTGGAAAGAACCCAGATGTCCTTCAACAGAGGAATAAATACAGAAAATGTAGTACATTTACACAATGGAGTATTACTTAGCTATTAAAAACAATGAACTCATGAAATTCTTAGGTAAATGGATGGAACTAGAAATATCATCCTGGGTGAGGTAACCCAATCACAAAAGAACACACATGGTATGCATTCACTGATAAGTGGATTAATAGCCCGAAGCTCACAATATCCATGATACAACTCAGAGACCTCATGAAACTCAAGAATAAGGAAGACCAAAGTATAGGTGCTTTGGTCCTTGTTAGAAAGAGTAACAAAATACTCAAGAGAGCAAATAGAGCAACAAAGTGTAGAGCAGAGACTGGAGGAGGGGCCGTCTGGAGACTGCCCCACCTGGGATCCATCCCACATACAGACATTCTTGTGCATTCCAGGAATTGCATGCTGACAGGAGCCTGATATACCTATCTCCTGAGAGGCTCTACAACAGCCTGACATATACAGAGGCAGATCCTCACAGCTAACCATTAAACTGATCATGGGGTCCCCAGTGGAGGAGTTAGAGAGAAGACTGAAGGAACTGAAGAGGCTTGAGGCCCCATAGGGAGAGCAAGAATACCAACCAACCAGTGCTCCCAGGGTCTAAACAGCCAGCCTGGTAACACACATGGAGGGACCCATGGCAACAGCTGTATATGTAGTGGAGGATGGCCTTGTCCAGCATCAGTGGGAGAGGAGGTCCTTGGTCATGTGAAGGCTGGATGCACTAGAGTGGGGAAATTCGAGGGTGGGTAGGTGAGATTGGGTGGATGAGTGGGGGCACAACCTCATAGAAGCAGAAGGAGAGAAGAAGGGATAAGGGGTTTCTGGGGGTGAGGGGGAATGAAGAAAGGGGATAACATCTGAAATGTAAATAAAAAATATCCAATAAAAAAAAAAAAAACAGGTAATAGAACTGGCTATTGCAGTCAAGCATTTGAGACTTTTTGTCAACAATCTAATATTACCTATATTACTGGGGTTCCTTACAGTCCTTAAGGACAAGGTATTATGGAATGGGCCCATAGAACTTTAAAACAATATCTTTCACAATTTATTTAAACCATGTTCTTTTTATTTTAAATTTTTAAAAATTTTAGATGCCAAGAAACTCTCTGCTGAGTGTCTATGGCACCCTATAACTAGGTATACTTATGCCTAGGTGAAAAGGAACGACTCACTTAATGGCATAGTGCATGATCCCGATCAGGTATTTAATATGGGGAAGAGGGCATGCTTGTGTTTTTTCTGCAGGATACTGAAGGAGCATGGTGGCTGCCAGAGTGAGAAATGATGATGTTGGGACAAAGAATGATGCTGACTTGTGAGCTTGCTGAGTGTCCTGACAATGGTGACTGGAAAGCTGTATTTGACATATGTTCCTGACCCACCTTTGCTTGCCTATATCCCGATGGGACAAGCTGCCTTGCCTCAAGTTTTAGACCTTGTGGGAGAGAGAATCAAAAAGAGAAGTTATAATGACTCTCGTATTTTTTTTAAATGTGACCAGTTATTCAGATTTAATCATGGACTGGTCTAGAAATCAATCCAATATTGGAAACAACAGTCTTCATTTGGAAGGCTGGTTCTGAACATTTTCAGAGACATATTTGGAAGTTAGCTGCAGTTCTCTATTATGTTTGTTAGCAGGAGATAAAGTTGGGACAGGATCTGTATTTCAATTCAGTGTTAGTGTATGTGTTAAGGCTCTTTTAATTGTCATGTTAAAATTACTTTTGTTTCTTCTACAGTATTTAATGTAGGTTGTACTGATTGTACACTTTCTAATTGTGTTAGTGTGTTGAAACCTGACATGTCTGTTATAGGAGTGATCTATCAACCAGCTTTTGTTTTATTGTCCTGAGTATTACAGGACCATGGTATTCTGAAAAAGCTTGCAAGCATGTGTGTTGGGCATGTGTGTGTGTTTGTGTTTGTGTGTGTGTATTCAACTGTATCTAGGCATACATGTGTGAGAATTCATGAACATGCAAAGGCCTAGGCTAATTTACAGAATATTATGTCTTATTTTTTGAAACAGAATCTTTCGATCAAACACAGAGTTCATCTACATGGTTAGTCTCACTAGCCAGATTGCCTCAAGTATCCCCTGTATATGCCTTCTAAAGCTGGTGTTATGGAATTCTTATAGGACCAAGGCTGATCCCAAATTCACTACTTAGTCCAAGTTGGCCTCATACCAACCCTTAGCCTGATTAATGTAAATTACAGTTACAAGTAACCACACCTACATAATTATATGAAATTAATTGTGAAATGTAAAATAATACCAAACAGATCAACTGAGTTACTAGAGATTGTAAAATGCAAAATAATAGGAAACAGGTCAATTGAGTCATGAGAGATACTAGGTATCTCTTTCATACTAAGCTATCCTATAGAATATTGAAATGTATTTTTCAAAACCCACAGAATGACCGTTGATATGCATGTTTTCAAAAAGCATTTAAGGAGATTCTAAAACAGAAATGTGATATATGACATGACCTCACTTGTGTAAGTGGTTAGAAGTACTTACCTATTCAACTTTAAAAATGAGTAGAATTTGAAAGATTAAAAACATCAGAAATTGCACATAAGCACTATACCCTTGCTTATAGTGTTGTCCATTGTGGGGAAATGAGGGCAGAATCATAATTCTGTTGTCACCACGTATGTGTATTGAAATGAAACATGAAGTGCATAAGTGAAGAATATCGAGAGACAGGTTCTCATTGCTGAAAAAATTATAAATAATCAAGATTTTGGGGCTAGAATAATTTTTGATATGATGGGTTAATGAGATGCCAATTGAATTAATGTCAATCTTCATGAAGAGTTTGATGGCTAACTATAAAATATTTTAATTCATATAGTTCAGTTTATAATATTTCTTTGTTTATTAGTATGAAAGATCAAAAAAGTAATCCACAACAGCAGTGAACATATATACACCTAAATGAATGATGAGTTTTAGTTTGGAACAAACATTTAAAACATGAGTAGTTAGCACCAAAACCAAGGAAATACTATAAACACACACGACACACACACACACACACACACACACCACAAACATACACACACCAGGGTACTTTACAAGGACATGAGAGACAACTAAAAAGCTGCTTCCAATGCCCAGAGCTAGAATAAAAGAAATAACAAAATAAATAAAATAGAATTTGATTAAACAAATACCCATGATCCTACTTATATGAATAAATAATTGCATAAAGAAATTTGAGAAAATAGATGAGTCTCCTATCTAGGGGAATTCTAAATAATTCATGTAGATACTATACCCTCAAGGAGATAGAATGTAACTTGCTATTACTTCAAGTTGGCTGCATGTAGTAACTCTCTAAAGGGAAGGAGAAATGGTAATTTCACAGTTGGAAGACATGGTATGCACTATCTCAGTCAGGTGGTCAAGTTTAAGTTCAAAATGATGTCATTTTGGTAACATGAATCCTGATCTGATGTAGTAAGAATGGCACTTTACTTCAATTATCTTCCTCTCCCAACTTATAATTTAGTCAATACATAAGAAAAATCTGAAAATGTCAAAAGACATACAATCCATTCAACAATAATTATCTGTAATTCTTAAAACTATTAATGTCAAAAAGTCAGAAAAGGCCAAGAAACTGTAAAAACCAAGAGTAAGACTATTAAATCTACTGTGGAATTCAGAATAGAATACTGTAAGAGAAAGGGGATATGGTCCCATGTTTAGCATGGCTCCATGATTTGGATGTAACTGGGGTGGTAAAGAAATGAAGAAACTTCAGAAAAAGGGCTATACAGACAGAAAGCTAGGATCAGATGGTCTTAACTCTTCATTGCAAGTCTCAGTACCCTAGAACCTCAGTGTGTTTATTAAGTAGAGTTGAACAGAGATATGGAATTATTGCATACAGATGGACAAAGAGGTTGGGTTATTAAGTACAGATAAATAGGGAAGCAGAATTTATGGTATGTTGTTAATCTCTGTAGGAGGAATCTCTGTAGGTGATCAATCTTCATATATATATATATATATATATATATATATATATATATATATATGAATAAATATACAAAGAGGGGAAGCTCTGGTGGAAAATTTCAGCACAAATTATCAACACTCATCTTCAGTACTCTTGAAAGACTTTGCCATCCCTCTGAGCTCAATGATATGAAGTCGTTAACATGGATGTACCTATATCAAAACATATTCACTCCACAGTTGACAGATTCAGGACTTTCTCTGCTCCTTATACAACACCCGTTCAAAAGTAAGGGAAACTAAGTTATGGATCTCGGTCAGCAACATATCAATATTGGCACATATATGTGACAGTGATTCTCAACCTGTGGGTCATGGATCCTTGGGGCCACATATACACATTCTGTATATCAGATATTTACACAGATATTTACATTGCAATTCATAACAGTAGAAAAAGTACAGTTATGAAGTAGCTATGAAATGATTTTATGGTTGGAAATCATTACAACATGAAAAACTCTTAAAGGGTCATAGAATTAGGAAGGTTGAAAATCACTGGTGACAGATGGACTATATTAATTTATGTACATGGATGAAATGAACCAAAACAATATAGTTGAAATTAATTAATATTTTAATCGGATGTTTTATTTAGAGAAACTATGTGCTGCATACTATATAATCTTTCTTATATCTAAAATTATAGAATTAAAAGTTGGTTTTATTTTTAAATTGAGGTGGAATAATCCCTTACCTGAAGAGAAATACTTCATACATGTCAAAAGTTATTATAATCTTTATGACAAATACTAGTACCAGGAGTCTTAGTGGCCAAAGAAAAATTATTAATGATTGAAATAGAACCTGTGGTTATCCTGAGGAATTCGGGATCAAATAAGAATAACTATGTAATGCATTGGCTAGATTACCAGTCTCTCATTTGCTATGAGTCAACCATAAAATTTAAGGCAAAGACAAAAGGTGGTAGAAAAATAAATTCTATGTAAGTTTGTCTCTACAAAGGCAGAGCGAGCTGCTTTGCCTCTTGTACATAATGTCCATAGCCAGCATGATGTCACCCCAGCCAATCCTGAGGGCTTTCCACGTCACCCTCACAAGATCATTTATAGGTGGATGGGAAGTTTAAAAAGATGTAAAGATTCTGGTTAAAAGCACACTTTCCAGAGCAATAAGATTCCAAGAGACTCTTGAAAAATGAAGAAAGAAATTAGAAACGTACATGAAAATAATAGACTAGTTCATCACATCAGTGATTGAAGTATCTACTTTTCAAAATACTATTCTCACGTCTTAGCTTTTAGTCTTTTTCTCAGCTTTCACTTTTATCAGTTTGAAAGATTCTAAGTTGTTGAAGATGTCACTGGGCTGTTAATTTACAATCCATAAATAATTGATTTGCACTCCATAAATCCATGTGGAGTTGGGAGTGGAAAGACTTTATTTTGTAGTTCATTTTGTAAAACTAAAAGACGATTCAAGTTTCCCCACCCTGAAGGAACCACCTGACAGACTATTAAGACTATCACCCTTGAGATCACAAAGCTTCCTCCTGCCTGCATATTGGCTTTTGGCTTGTTTGTTTCTAGATAAATTATACTGGGAAATATTAGACTTCACAAATTTTAGTTTTTAATTTTATAAATAGGAAAGCAATCTAGGATGGGTATCCTAGACTGAGAGATTTCATTGCATGTAAGTAGAATTATAATGTCTTTTTTTTTCTGACATGGCTTACCAAGTCCATTTTATTTTTCGTCTAGAGAAGCAAATTTTATGAATTAGTCTTTACCACTCCATTGTTTATTTATATATACTTAAATAAATCAATTAGGCTATAAAGGTAATACATAAAATATTAACCATAGAGTACTAGGATAGAAAAATATTTATCTTAATGTTCAAAATGTGGATCTGCCCACCAGAACCCCCTCTGAATTCCCCTCTTAATCAAAATACATGTCAACTACTACATGCCAAATGGCTACTCTTGCTGAATAAGAGTTGACATCAGCAGAAATATGAATCTGATCAACTGACTCACAAGAAAACTATGTTTCAGCATATAAGGCTCATTTACAAACTACTTGCTTTGAACATGATGTCAACAAACTCTCTTAACTCTAAGTCTATGCAATACTATTACAATATATTTCCCCCTACCTTCATGAATAGTCACATTTTAATGAAAGTCTTAAGTTCCCATGAAATTTAAAGTCAAATCTTAAATGATGGAATTTTGTCCTCAGTTATGTAACAGAAAAGGAAGAAAGGCATGTGTGCACACATGCACACTTTAAATGTTCACACAGAATGTGCAGCTTCCTATTTCTTATGTGCCTTGTCATTAATTTTCATTTTTACATATCTTCTTTCATGAAATGACTCTACCTAAACTCTGTTTATTTCACAGAATGGCCCAAACAACATTGAATTATGATGTAAGAATAGAATTCATATAGAATTCCATCTTAAATAGGTTTTTACAAATGTTGGCACAATTATATTTCACAGTAATTGCTGCAAACAAATTTTCTTTGTGTTTTCCATATGCTATTGAATTATTTTTTTCAAAAACATTTGTCAATTTTGTTCAAGATACCATCTCAGGTATTGTCATAGCATTGAAGAAATTGCCAAAATACCTTGTCTCCTGCAGGTTTTCTTCATGAAGGAGAGGGGAAAAAAATGAACAATGAATATAATACCTAAAATAATGAGTATAGTGTAGGGGGAAATATTTAGAAAATGCCACAGCATGGGCCAGCTATCTAATCAACAGGCAGCTCTGCTTAGCTCTGGCCGCCATGTTCTGCATTAGAAGAGGCCAGAAGCCATCTGCGCCACAGCTAGACCCATGAGACACCAGCATGGGGGATGGCTCTGCCAATCCACCACACTGAATATATATATATGAAATCAGCAATTATTTTGAATTAGATGGAACATGAAAACACAAGATAATAAATTGTGGAATGCTGCCAAACAGGGCTTTGGGGAAATGCACAGGATAAATTCATTTATAATCAAAATGATATGATAAATCTGAACTTATATTGTAGGGCACTGGAAATGAAAGAGCAAGCTGACATTGAAGTAAGTCAAGAGAAAGAAATAACAAGGTTCACATAAATAAAGTAGGAAGCAAATGAGGAAAATAATATGCTGACTCTTTAAAGAAACAATATAATTGAACAGCCTATAGCAAAATTGATGAAGAAAACTCTAGAGAAAAATTAATACCACAGGACGGAATGTTAGGTGGGTCATTCCCACAGCTACTAAAAATATGACAATGAAAGCAAAACACAATAAATTTGATAAAAACCATGAAGTCCAAACGGTTATACAAGAAAAGAGCAGCCTAAAGAATCCTCCACATTTAAATAAACAGATTCAAACCCTAAAGCCTCTCCACAAATAACTCCCAATGCCTAGATAGTGTTGCGTGAGGATTCTAACAAATGTTTGTGGAAGAAATGGTACCAAGTCTCCAAAATCTGGCTAAAGTGAAGAAATGGGCCCATGATAGTCTGTGAAGTCAGAAAGGACCTGATAACTAATCAAAGGGAGAGAGAGAGAGGAGAGAGAGAGAGAGAGAGAGAGAGAGAGAAGAGAGAGACAGAGAGAGACAGAGAGAGACAGAGAGAGAGAGAGACAGAGAGACAGAGAGACAGAGAGAGAGAGAGAGACAGACAGAGAGAGAGAGAGAGACAGAGAGACAGACAGAGAGACAGACAGAGACAGACAGACAGAGAGAGGCGGGGCAATTAAAAAACACAAACCAGTATTCCACAGGCGAATAGACACAATAGAATGTAAGAACACTGACAAAACTTAAATCTGTCAATATATTAAATGCTTGTACATCAGGATAAAATAAGACTAATGCTGACATGATCTAAGTTGAGTATTTAAAACCAATCACTACAAATTATTTATTAAAGAAGGCTTTAGAAAAGAATATGGTCATTTCCACAGATGTAGGAAAAACATTTAGTAAATAACCATATAGCTCTGTATAGCATATATTATAGCATATATTATTAGCATATATATATGGTTTCATTTTGGGGTTTCCATGTATACTTCTTGTGGTTTCACTCCCATTCCTGTTACCCTGCAGTAGACGTTCCCACATCCTGGTCACCTTCCTCTTCCCAATGTCTCCCTTCTGCTTTCCTGCCACTTGCATTTTGAGTCTTCCCATTCATTTGTTTGCCTCCTCACAGTGCTCTGTTATTAACCCCTTTAATCATCTCACAATTCTGTTTAACACAATTCTAAATGGCCTGACCAGAAATAAAGGAAAATAATGAAAGGAGACTGGGCATACAGAAAGAGGGACATTTTTGTTTCCATGGGTCACCATCTCTGTGTTACATCTGGTTAAGCCAGCAGAAACACTACTAGAATTATTAAATTATCTAGAAAGATAACAAATCAGAAGGTCAGTGTGAGCTTCATCTCAGTTGTCAATTTTATAAGACAGAAGCACCAGAAGACAAGCCTCTTGTAACTGTGAGGGAGTTTCTGAATGGGGTGTTTTGAGGTAGGAAGACCCTAAATGTGGATGACTCCACCCCATGGGCTGAATGGTCCAAGAATTAATAAAAAGAAGGAACTGAGCTGGGCATTAGGGGTCATCTCTCCCTGCTTGCTGACAGCTGATGTAATGTGAACAGCTGCCTGAAGCTCCTATCCCCAGGACTTCCCGTCATGAGGGGCTATATAGAGCTGTGAGCAACAAAAAATAAAACCTTTCTAAATAGATTTTGTGACTGCAACAATGCACATGATATATTTAATATATAAAATGCTATTATTTATATATGCTAAGAAACATTTAGACATTTCAGTTTAAAATAACCATGTATAATATCCTAAAAATGTGAAATTGAAGATAATTTGGTATATATGACTTACATATTGAAAATTATAAAATATTTCTGAGAAAAATTACAGATGGTTAATATGAGTAGGTGTGCTATTATCAGAGATTGGAATACTCAAAAATGTTATCTTATAAATACCCATTAAACTGCTAAAGTCTATGTAGTTCACACAAATTTTCAGTTAGGAAATATAATAAGTCAAAACCTTGATGTAAAGTAATATATGTAATAATAAAATCACAAATAAAATAAAATAAATATTATTCACAAAACAGTACATACAGGTTCCAAACATGAGCACTTCATGTCATTAGTAGTTTGCAAATCCAAGTAAAAGCCACAAGGAGATTCCATTGCACATCCAAGTGAAAGATATATACTAAAAAATGCTGTTGCTACTTGGATGTCAGTAGCAAACACATATATGTCTGGTGGAAAAAGCAAAATGATTACACTACTTTGGAAAACACTTACCACATTCTAGTGATAATTATCGGCCTTTATAACAACAGTTTCTGTAGACAGATATTTCCATTGTTCTTGAATAAACTCAAAAGAGATATCCCACAAGTCTTTCAACAGTGGATGGTGAAGCAAGACAGAACTACGTGAAGACAAATGTGCAACTTCAAGACCTAGAAAATAGTGGCACCGAACAACAAAAAGTAAAGTGAACTATGTAAACCATAAAGGTGAGCAAAGGAATGTAGAATTGTAGAAAAGAAACACCTTCAAACATGGTTAAAATAAAAGGTTTTTGTTTTGATTAGTTTTGTTTAGTTCTCTAGCATAAACCATAGAGAGATGCCTCTTGAGAGAGATTGATGACAGGGGTAATGGAAGATAGGCACACAGTCTTTAAAATCATTCTTGAGCCAAATAGCAGCCCCAGAAATGTAAGAGAAAACACACATGCACTCACACACAAATATCTTCCTACAGGAAGTCTTCACGTGCTGAACCAAATCTATACATCCAAAGTCCCACAAACCAATGATATGGGATAGATAAGCACAGGTATAATAATTCCAGAGTACAGAGCACAAGCTATGGACTGGAGAATTAGATTGCTTAGATAATTTGATGTCAGACCAACAAGAGCCATGCTTGACCTTTCTATTGTTTTGTTTTGTAATTATTGTTTGTTTGTTTTACATTTTGTGCTTAATTCTGAAATTTTACAGCTGGAAGAATGGAGATATTTGTTGATAAATTCATGATTCCACAGTCAAAACAGCCTATAGTGAAGTTTAGCTGTATTTAGTTATCTTTAAGGATAGACTACTGTTAGCATCGTCTTGTTACAGCAAATGTGTCAAGACTTACTGTAGGATGGTGAGAATGTGGACCTGTCTTCATGTGTACCAGTGCCTCTAATCCTATGTACAGAAGAGTTAGAAGTGAGGACTCAGTCTCTTTCATGTCCTTTATTTACACTATTTCTTTCAGCCCCGACATCCATATCCATTAGTGTTTTTACATCCACATCCTATGGAAAAGATAAAGAACTTTAAGGAATATCTGGTCACCCAAGAGCTCAATAGATGTCAGTTACTGTTACCATCTCTCTTGCTCAGGCTTAAGTTTGAATCCTTTGCTCTTCTTCTGTTCATGTCCTATCTTTGTCTTAAGACACAGGGACTCCTCTCTTCACATAAGTCCATGTTGATGTCTTATCTAATCTTCAGTGTACACTATGATCAGTTGTGTGTATTAATAAACCAAACAAGCTCCTAGAGGCAAAGTCTGAATCTGTACCACCATGCCATCATGCTGCCTGACATCTTACAATAAGTGTAATAGTAGAGCATCTTTGTTCCTTTTTGCATGGGCATGTGCATTCGTGTGTGTGTGTGAGTTCTCATGCATGTGTGGGAACATGTAGAGATGAGAAGTTGATGACAAATAACTTACTTGATCAGTCTCTATTTTATTTACTGAGGCAGGGTGTCCCTCTAGACCCAGAGCTCACCTTTTTAATCATTTTAGGTTGCACGCTTCCTCTGTCTAGTTCCTGTGCATTGGCTACCACACTTGCCTGACTATTAGTGGGCCCTGGAGATAGAGACTCTGGCTCTCACATTTAAATAGAAAGTACTTTAACTACAGAGCCATCTCTCCATCCCTCATTGAATTGTTTCTTGATCTTGAAACCAAAATTGGTATTTCTTGGTTTTTAAACATACTGCCTACACCTACTGTAAAGGCTATGATTTTATAACATATGAAAGTTAATGATCATATGTTATAAATGAAAATATCATGTTCAGTATACCAGCATACTTAATTTTAAAATTAACCTATACTCCATTTACACACTGAGATAATCGAAAGAAACAATATCTAAAAAACCCTAGATACCCATCCAGTGTGTAAGAGCTCACTCGACTATCAACAGAAGGAAAAGCCAGTTTATTTTGTGCTTTTGCTGAAAAAACATGTAATATTCATCAGCATAATTAAATGAGAGATAGTTTCAAGAGTCCCACATTCTTAAAGAAAATCCTAGCACTTGTTTTTATTTATTCTAACTTACAAAGGGAATAATTTATTATTAATTCTTCAATTATTTCATTATGCAGAACTAATAAAAAAAAGTCTTGACATCTCAATTATGTTCAGTAAAGAGTCATGTAATTTAATAAATAATTTTTGACTTCAGTGATTATTTACTTAAAACATAGAATATGCAAGAGGAGTTTGAAATCATATTTTAGTGCCATATAATGAAAGAATTGTCCAATTAGATATATACAATGTAAAATAATGAAAAATGTTTTATTTAAAACTCGAGGAACAAAAGCACACCATTTTTGCTTTATTTTCCAAGAGAACAAAATCCTACAGTATATTAATCAAAAGGGTTTTTTTTTTTTTTATGCCTCTGTCAGCAGTGTTTTAAAGTAAACCCTTAATATCAGATCCCAATCCCCAGTTTCAATTTGCTTCCAATGGAAAGGACATTAGAGTTTATAAAATACTCCTTGATTACTTTTCTGAAGGCCTGAAATCTTGACATGTCTGTGACTTGCTCTTGCTACATCAGTACAGTGGTTGAAAGAGCAATCCCCACCGTGAACATTGCCACGTTGACTTATAGAATCATGCCCTTGAGAAAACGCCGGAGAGAGAAAGGGAGCACAAGCCACTGACAAAAATGAAATAGAACTGTCATCTGGCAGTTCTTCATAGTCTGTCAAGGAAACTATTAAAGATGTGCAAAGAGCCAGAGAGTACTTGGGCAAAGGTTGTTAAACTACCGCTTCAAGGGCAGGTCGCTGCAGGCTGATCAAGATTCTCATAAAGACAGACTGGCTCACTGAGGACAGCGGCACCTGCTGCCCATGCCTGGCTTACCTAGATGGGCAGTTTTCACATATGTTGCCATTTGAGATGAGATGTTCATACTAACTTATAGATTACTTTTATTTATAGATGATAGATAGACAGATGGATGGATGGATGGATGGATGGATGGATGGATGGATGGAGGGATGGATGGATTTTGAGACAGGATCTTTCTATGTAGGCCAGGATGGTCTTGAATTTGTGTTCCTCCTGCCTCCACATCCTCAGTGCTGTTATAATCCGCATGTGTCAGCATAACTAGCCTAAATTAACTTTCGAGTGTATCTTTTTGTAGTAGGAAATATTTTGAGGATTTTTTTAAAAATCTGGATTAGAAACTGTATTAAAAACCTGTCCTTTGATGCAAATCCCAATATGAGCTCTGTTTGTAGCCACTTCATAGGCCCTTAGTTACTCATCTTCTGGCTTCTCTGAAAACTTCTTTCCTCTTCCTCTCATTTAGGAAGTCTGAAACCTGGTTATTTCTTCCCTCCCTCTCTCCCTTCTTCCCTCCCTCCCTGTCTCCCTTCTCCCTCTCCTCCTTCCTCATCTATACCCATTATACTCTCCTTACCCAGTGTTGTTTCCTGTCTGCTCTGCTCTCCATGTAGCTGAAAGATTCTCGAATTCATAAGTTAGATATGGTTATCTGTTCAAGATGTTGGTTGTTGAAAAGTATTGAGTCCTTTGGGGAAGAGGGAACAATAATAAAGGACACCACACAAGTGTATTCTGTTTTAAAATTTACATGTCAAGTGTTTGATTTTGTTTTTAAAGGGAACTCCATTGTTACCAAAGGCTTTTTTCCCCTCAAAATATTTAGTCAGAACTTCACACAGAAAAGAATTAACAAAGGGCATTGCTGACATTTTAGAGTCTTGAAACAGTCTCTTTTTGTCACATGGTATAGTTCACTGTCTGTGAAGAAATTGGGGAAATTACAAAAAAAAAAATCAAATGAGTGCAAATATATAAAATATTTCTGATATTATTTTCTCTCTAAATCTTATGATTTAGGGTTTAAACTTTTAAAATAGACAAAATTGTATGGACTCACTAGCAATTGAAAAATATCTTTAGTGTTTCTATATTAGAAAAACAAATTTGCTTGTAGAAGTTGAAAAATTAGATTAATCATAGAGTAGTTAAATCCCCATAGTGATTGTGTAATGGAAGTTTATATTTTATTTTGTCTTTTGTTATAAAAACAAACTAATTCTTTTCAATAGTCACTTAAGTTCAAAGATCTCATCCATTCATTTACTTGATCTTCATGCATTCATTCATTTATTCATTCACTCATTCATTCGTTCTAGTTCCCAGACCTCTCTATAAGACATTTTGTTCTGAGATGAAATTTTTAGTGTTCACAGTACTCAAAGGAATGTAGGAATAGCTTTTATGTGAGGACAGAAGTCATAGTATTTTCCTCTTTTTGGAGCTACACTCTCAAATGACATTAACTCTAATGTACTTTTATTGCAAATATCTACTTTTCCCCAAGAAGACAGATCCTTGTCGGTGATAATTTTTGGCTTGTACTCTACTGGACTTGCCAGTGTCATCCACCTGATTTCAGGTTGTAATTTCAGATACTTCTTTCATGATTCCAAGGCCCCAAAAGTACACTGTAGACTTACAATAATAACATAACTATACTACAGATTTATAGCAATAATGATCTTTGCATTTTCACTAATCTCTCGAGCAGATGGGATATATTATTTTATATTATTTTATACTAGGCTTCCCTCAAATTTTTGGCAAGACCAAAAACACAGTGTGTTTCAAGCCCAAGAGATTCTATTTCTCAGAACATTTAAAGGTGTATTGTAGAATTCAATTTACAAACTTGGCTAAGATGTAAGTATGACAAATAACATAATGCCAAAAAAAAAAAAAAAACCTAGCTAAAGAAGTATAATATAAAATGAGTAATTTCCTGTTGGAGAGTACTTTTGGAAACATACTGTTTAATCCAATTTTTCTTGGACAGATCATCAGGGGGCCATCACCATGATTGTCACTGAATCCTTTGACCAGTAACCCAAAGCTTTCGGTTAGGAGAGTGGCCTTTCACAAAAGGAACTGATTTTGGTCTCTGTAAATTTATTTTCTTTTAAAAAAGGAGGCACAGATAGCATTTTATTCACATAATACACTTTGAGTTTTGTTGTAATATAGTACGTTAAAGTCTATTAGGTTTTTTTCATTTCCCGGTTTATGTAATCTCTATTTTTTTCTTAAATAAAACAGGGCAAATTACTCCTGACTGCTCACTGTGACAATAAAAGCAAAAGTAACAAAAAGGACAAGATACATGCAATTTAAAAAATAAGCATCACCATAGAAGCCATTTTTTTCTTTCTCTTTGGGACTAAGAATTAATTGAATGGCCACTTAAGGTTGAAATTCTCTATTTAGGTAATAGAATTTCCAGGCCATGCTAGAAATTGCGCACAGGTAACCACATTTATGAGGTAGTGCAAATGAGGAGGAAGAGTCCCAGGATGTTCTGTGTAGGTTTTTCACACATGCAGTCATATTTAGCATCCTCAAAAACATTCAGAGGTAGATACCATCAAGTTCCTCATTTTACCAATGGAGAAACTGAGGCACAGTCAGTATCTTATATGAACCCCTAACTCCCAGTAGGCAAAAAAGTCAGGGCATGAACTCTCAAATGTGTAGTTCAGAGGCTCCAGTCTTGATTGTTGCATTTACCAACTGGAAATAGAAGTTAATATGAAAGGCCATGAGCATGATAGCAGATCACTGGAGGCACATGAAAATATGGACTTTGTGGCAGTAGCAATCCTTCTGCTTTATCTGTTTATAAGTGCATGAAGTGGACAGTAACCAGAAAGGATATTTATAAAGTCAGAGAATGACATGACCTGGCCTGTTGGAAGAAAATGTCTAAAGAAGATGGGGGTTAAGAGTAAATGAAGTCTCCACTCACCGAGAGACCACACTAAAGAGATTGTCAGTACAGGAGCATAGAAACTGGATATGGGTCTGTTGTTGAGAAACTAGCTACAGAACTTCTCCAAAGAACTCCCAGGTAAATTTGAACCTCCTCTCAATCATTTCAAATAAGGCATGGGATAGACTTTTAGTGAAGTAAAATTTGAACTTGACTGAAATTCAAACTTATGAGCATTTGATGGTTTTCTTTGGTTGTCTTAAATGACAACCCCATGTAACACTTAAATTTTTCTTTAAAATAATGTCTTGGGGAGGGAGAGATAGTCCAGTGGTTAAGAAGCTCATGTGGAGGACCTGTATTCTGGTCCCAGAACACACTTCATGGCTCACAACATCTGTAACTCCAGTCAAGGATATCTGATGTTCTCTTCTGGTCTCAGGCATAGCACAATGCTCACATACATACACATAAACACACAAATACATACATAAATATGCATATGTAGGTATGCATATGTGTGTATGCATACATATTAAAAACAAGTAACTTTTAAAACTCCAACAATATTACTTCATTCCAACTCCCTGTAATATAATATATTACCAACAACAGTAATATCACCTCATTTTATTGTGATTCAATGTAGAATAATGCCTGACAATGGTAGCTGCTCAAGAGATGCTGGTGCGTAATACAGAAAGGGCTTTTAAAATTCAACATTTAATTCCAAAGTTAACAAACTTGAGAACAAAGGGACAGAAGCTATTAGGGTTCGGTTGGGGTTTGAGGGGTAGGGTTGAGGAAGCAATAAGTATGGAAAGAAAGTAGTGCTACCATCCAACTGAACTGCTGCAGGGCCTTGGAGAGGCAGAGGTGGGGGCATCCCAGTGTGGGAAGAGTGGGGAGAAGAGCAGAGTCTTTCTAAGGCTGGAGCAACATTGTCTTGGATTAATAACTTCAATGAAATAGGCAATATAAGACCATTTTACTTTTGGTTCAGAAGCAGGACTCTTAAAAGGCAGGGAAAGAGAGGTCTTCTTAAACTATTATAGAGCCTGATGCTGATGAAAACTGACATGAGTAACAACAGATGTTCTGCTTAGAAGTCATTTTTGTAAAATACCAAGATGGATTAGAAATGTGCAAAACAAAAGAGTCAAACTAACCCAAATTCTTCTAATTCTCTAACTGCAGTAACAGGGCTGTAACCAATTTTACTTTTCCCCCCACTCTCTAGGTTCAGAAGGTAATTTTATCCAGTCCTTCTATCTTTCAGTCCATGAAATATAATATTATAAGCTGCTCTTAACTAAAAATCCAAATTAAAGTTGAGGACACATTTAGGCTATATAAAGCTATGTTTTGATAGATATATTTAGATTTTTCAGAACCAAAGTAGAATAATACAGACTTTTCCAAACCTATTAATTTTTAAAAATCAGATTTCTTTAAACTATTCTCATTTTTTCCCCTAGAACATTTGGCACCTGCCATTCCTCCTCTCCAGAGACTCTAGCATGAGATGGCATCTGATTTAGCACAAAATGGTACATTACATAATTTTCAGCTTTATATGTCAACATTTTATGATGTTCTGTAAATGCATCATGATTTCCAGATGTTTCACCACCTGAATCAGATTTAAATTGTGGCAAAAATTCTTTGATACAGATGCTGGGAAAATAGAGTATATTTGTTCAAATATATCATCTCGGCCCATGCTCAAAGCAAATGCTCTCACTCTTTTCTTTTTTTCTTGCAAATTTGAAAATGCACATAAAAGATCTTTCCCAATGGAAACTGCACCCCAATTCTCTGTCTTCCTTGATGTATTTCTACAACAATGCTCATCTCACTTTTTCCTAAGGGTGACCTATGGGATTAATAGTGCTCACTATCATAACCATCTCTTGTACTCAGAAGCGACAACATGGTTAAGTCAGCTCTGGAGACCACTATTAAACAATGGGTTTGTGTATTGTTAGATGCTCCAAAGGTTAAATGAAAGTGATCAATTCAATGCTGGTCCTCAGAGGCCAGTTGGTAAGTGCCATGCAAGAATGGCCAAGTTAACTAAACAACACATTTTTTCAGGAGATATCAACTTAATTCATGCGTATATGAGATTCTCAATAAACCTCAGCAGCAAAAGATCCTAATGTAAGAAGGACATAATAGTCAAATAAGATATGAAAACTAAAGAAAAAGGAAGGAAATATGATGAAAAATGAAAGAACATATCCAGGTCTTGCTTTCCCATGAGCCATAGAATGTGCCAGCTGTCTCAGTACATTTTGTTACATGATTATTTGTTTTATCTATTGAAATTGTTTTCATTGATGTATTATATTGTACTATCTATTATCAACTAGTTTATATAATAAGAAACACTTAAAATATTACCAAGGCCATTTATCTTCTTCTCTAAGTTAGAACTAAATCAGAAACATAGTAAGTATTTAACAAACCTTATTCAGTCAAATTGTCAAATGCTATTTTTGGTCAAGGGAAAGTTACATGCCAGATATGGATCCATTCAAAAGCATTGCACAGGGCAGACTTTGTAAGATATGTGAATTCAGTGAGATGGAATTAAGATTTCCAAATGCAAATCTATTTGGAAAACACATATACCATCTCCTCATGAATGGTCTGGATGCATGTTAATGTTAACACCTTGAATTATGTTTTTGTAGTTTCCATGATGAAAAAATTACTACATAAATATCTCAACTAAAACATTCCATACCTTTGTTTTAAATCAACTTTAGGATTGTTGCTTCCCCAGAGAGACCATCTTAAGATATCACTTGCAAAGACTATATTGCATTGTCTACATTGGGTCTGTCTAATTTATATTTACTTAACTTAAGTAATGTTATATATAAAGTTACTGGGATTAACATTTTACTGTCTATGAGGCAAGCATCTGTTAAGTCCTGTAACAGTGAGCCTTTCTTCATAGGAAAATACACAGGAATGTTAATTAGATTTTTAAAATGTAATATTATACATACCTTTTTTCCATATCAGCATATAGAATGTAACAAAGCACTGCGGTACTGTCTTGAAAACATGCATTTATGTTCTTTATGAGTCTGAGCCGTTAGCTGTTCAGCTCTCCTGACTTGGGCTCAATTTGTCCACAGCATCAATTGGTCTGGCTGCTGCAGATTCAGGATGATACAGCTGATAGGACTGCAATGACTTAGCTATGATCTATGAATGTCAACCTGCAGAGAGAATTTGTGGAAACTACTGGAAAGAAATGAGTGCAGGACATCCCTTCTGCCAATCTTCTACTGGCTAAAGCCAACTGCATGGATCAGGCTAGCCAGAGAGCTACAGAGATTACAAATCACATGTCCAAGAATATGATTAACATGGCCTAACAAAAAGGAGCCATTACTTCCATCTGCCAATGGATGTAACTGTTTTGGAGAAGCAATAGCCAAGGTAACAAGATAGAAAAGGATGACACTAGAGAAGGGTCCCAATCAGGAGATATCTGAGCAGAGCTCTGCATTATATAAGGTATGAGCCATGGGGATAGCTGGGAAAAACTTCTAGATAACTCTAGATAGTGGGGAGAATATAACTTTAAAGCTCACCAAGCTGCCTTGCATATAGTATAATTGTAATCAATAAAGGAGCTAAAAAGGAGAGGGAAATGGTTAAGATAAGGAAGAAGTCAGGAATTAATGTTTCTCTAAAAATGCAGGATATAGGCAAAAATGCCTACAGTAACACTAAGGCCAGGAAAGAAAAAAAATCTTCTTTTTCTGTATTAAAAAATATGCTTGTTAATGTCTTGAGTTCTTCATTATTATAAACATTTCCAGCATTGAAGCCTCACATCAGGGAATTTTTTCCCAAAGTGTTTAATAAGCTATGTTTTATATCTCTGGTTTATTATGTTCATAACTCGCGAAGCTGTCTAAGAGTTCTCTCTTGCAGGAACAGAGGCATGCTCACATCTCGGAATTATAAGCATCCCCTCCTGGAGGGAGATGTGCTAACTAAATGCAAGAAGAACAGAGCACAGCCACCCCACCAAAATTACACGCTCTAAATAGATTTTATTCTTGCTGTCACTTCATTTTATGAAAATGAAAAGTAGTTTTCACAGGTATTAAATTTTCATTTTACCCCAGAAAAGAAAAGAAAAAATTTCTGTAAAAATTGTAAGTTTCCACAGCAGCAACTTCATAAAAATGTATGATCTTGCCCCTCAGGGTGCCTCTTCACTTGTTTGAAATGAAAAGCTGTTTGTGCTCATGGTTGGGAATACACACATCAGGAAAAATTAATCATGCAAATATTTGCAAAGTGGGAACAGTAATTGTTAGGACCCTCAGCAGTGAGCTGCTTTTCACCACCACATATAGAAACTCCAGGAGAGAATGCCAGGCAGTGGCTCATTTGCACACAGGACGGAAGTGCCATCTATGGATGGGTGTAGCTACCAAAAAACATTCGGAGTATATTCCCTAAGGAATTCAGTTTTGACAGTCAGGTTGCCAAATAGTATCAGAGTTGAAGTAATTGTCCTTAAATGTTTGCAAATGGCAGGATGGTAGACAAGATTCTAAAATTAAAATTGGCATTTATTTCTGAGGAGTGGCTATTCATTCTGGCAACACTCTTCCTAGTTATATTCAAGGAATATTATTATAATGCTTCTGGTTTATTTTGATTTCTAATTTGCAAGGGAGAAGAGACACAGTCTTTATTTTCTGTAAGGCATTGTAATGATTGTGGAAAGCCTAAAATAATTTAATCTGAATTGTGCTTGTCACTCTATAAAAGGAAGAAATGTTGACTAGCTCCATTGGAAGACTCATCAGTAGCAATGAGAAGGGATTTTGATGGGATGGCTCTACATTTTATGTGCAATGACAACAGCATTACATCAGGGTCTCTGAATTCTAGAGAGCTAGGCATAAAACATATTTGAAAGACACCTCACTTATGTTGCTCCCAACCATGCTCTGTCATCCTACTCACAAGAGACAAAAAGTAGGAAAAATTTAATGAGATTGTGCCAGCCCATAGCTAAAGTGGCATACTAGTGAAGCTGGTCCTTATTCTCAAAACAGAAAGTGTGGGCCGCAATGCAAGAATTCAGTTGTACTTCTTGAGCTTAGAAGCCAACAGCTAGTAGTACATCTTTTATCTGACAATAGGAAGAATGAAGGAGTCAGTCTTAAGAAAGTTCTAGAACTGGATATATAAGGCTTTTTGAAATGGGTATTTTTAAAACTATAAAACATTGTGATTCCCTAGTTGTCTAGTAATATCACCATCTTTAAACATAATGGAAGCCATCTTTAACCTATATAAATGGAAAATATTTCCTACATTGTATCTTTTAGAACACTGTAAGCCCCAAGTAGTTGCTAAGTCACCTGATGACTTCCATAACACTGGTGTTCATAATATAACATAAGAATATTTAAGACTCTTCTCTTACTTTCCTTTGATAGTAATTTTTTTCATTTTCAATAAATATTTATTTATATTTATGATATATATTATTTAAATATATATCATATATTTAAATATATAAATATTTAAATATTTATGATATATATTCCAAAGATGACATAGGAATTTTCAGAAACAAAAGAATGAACTAATCATTCATATATATAACATGCCAAAATTAAAATAATATTTCCAGATATAGGTAGCTATTATTATTTTGTTATTTGCCTTCCAGCTTAGTTTTAATGATGGAATGATATTTTTATTTTGAGTATCCAAACCACTGAACACCAATAATCAATACCTTCCACTAATGCTGGTTCTTGCTATGGCAATGCTCAAACTTCTGCACATGAATACGCTTGCCAATTTTTAGAGAAAAATTTACCCACATAAGTTTATTGACTTAGAATCCCTGAGATATAAAGCCAACAATGGTATAGCTGGATCATGTAGTAGATCTACTTGCTTTAAAGAATCTAAATGCTGATTGCCATTGTGGATTGACTAATTTCTCTTCCTATCAGTAGTGGGCAAGATTTTCCCTTTACCCACATCTTGCAGCATCATTTGTTCTGTTTATTCGCAATAAACATGCTCTTGAAACAGCTGGTGTCTATCAACTGATGAATGGATAAAGAAAATGTGGTACATGGAAACAGTGGAATTTTTTTCAGCCATAAATAAGAACAAAATTAGGTCTATTGCTAGAAAATGTATGCAATTTGAGATCATCATATGAAGCCAAATAGGCCCAGAAAGACAAGTTTTGCGTGTTTTCTCCCATTTGTGGATGATGGAGTTTATATAAAAATATAAATCTTTTTTGTATAGCATGAAAGCAGAAGAGAGATCAGAGTAAGAATGGATACTAGTTGGAGGAATAGGATGGGAAGGGAAAAGGAGGAGTATGTGAGTTAAATATGGTCAAACCACATATATACTTAAATATTTTTATGAATCCCAGCAGTGTATACAGTGATTATACAATAAGCATATATGTTTAAAATAAGTTTAAAAAGATGCACTTTAAAAATCAGATGCCCTGTCATTTGTGCAGTCAGCTTAGAAAAATCTATATTCTTACCTGAAACACAAATTATAAACAAACCTCAGGATCATTATCCAGTACCCTATTGGTTTCTTGGAACATCTGGAGAACTGACTGAGAGAAGTGGTGCTATTTTTAAAGGACAGGATGGAGACATGGGTTGAAAGGTTCTGGAGAGTTCACCCTCCATCATTTCCACCATTGATCTGCTATCAGTCTTGCTTTTAAGTTCTGCGGGGATAATTAAGTTACATATGCAGGCACTTAACCATCTTTTGTTTACCTATTTATTTTGCATACCATGTGTCCTACAACCTACCAAGAAAGTGGTTTTCAAAGTCAAATACTCAGTTGCTTTTCTTTTTTTTTTAATTTTATATTTTTCCTTATTCACTTTATAACCTGTCCCAGTCACCCCCTCCCACAATCCTTCCCCATCTCTTCATTTCTGAGTACCCCCTCCTCCTGTATCCCCCACACTGCCACTTTAAGTCTCTGAGAGGCTAGGTGCTTCCTCTCCCACTGAGGCCAGATAAGGCACCCAGCTAGAAGACCATACCCCATATACAGGCTGCAGGTTTTGGGATAGCCCCCATGCCAGATGTTTAAGACCTACATGAAAACCAAGCTGCACATTTGCAACATATGTGCAGGGAGGCCTAGGTCCAGCCCATGGGGCTACATCTGTGTAGACTAGGTATGCTCCACGGTTGGTGATTCAGTCTCTGAGAGCTCCAAGGGTTCAGGTTGGTTTACTCTGTTGATCTTCCTGTGCAGTTCCTATCTCCTTAGGGCCCACAATCCTTCCCCCTATTCTTCTATAAGAGTCCTCAAGCTCCATCCACTGTTTGGCTCTGGTGTCTGTATCTGTCTGAGTCAGCTGCTGGTTAGAGCCTCTCAGAGGCTCAGTTGCTTTTCTATCCCAGGAAACTTAGTAGAAATAGAGTGACATCAATGTTGGAAAATTAACTTTTTTATTTAAAATGATTCATCACTATATTCCTTGACAGTCAGAAGTAAGAAGAAATCCTGTGGTAGAGCAGTGTGGAGAATTTGTACTTTCCCCAGCCATCATCATTGTATCATCCAATTTTGTGGTCAAGACTGTTGTGCATGCATGAATCCTGCATTCTGTTAGCTTCCAAAACAATGGGAATCAATAAAGAAGTAGCATCTGAGAGTGTAGCCATTCTCCAAGTATCATCAGGACACTTCCTTACTTTGCCTGCAAAATTTTATTGCATGTAAAGCTGTAGTCAACTTCTTTCCATTCAAATCAGTTATTTCTGTTTGCCTTAAGTATAGACAAAGTTTAAAAGTCAAAAAAAGTCAGAAGAAAGCACCATTCTCCTCAGAGAGACCAAATGTCCATTACCTGTGTTTCAGATAGCAGAGGAGGGGTCAACTGCTCAGAAACCTGTTGCCTTTTATGCAATGACTACTTAGAAATGGAGCAACCTGTAACTTTAATTTTTTCAAACCTTATTTTCAATTATAGTTCTTTAACTTCCTTTGTAGCCTACCACCCAACAGAGGTAGTGGAAAAGAAAGAATACCGGGGAAGTGGACCAGTTCAGAAAGTTTCTTTGGAGCAACTCCTGTCTCTGTTGTCTGGAAGTCAGCAGTTCAGTTCACAGGTTAGCAGGCAGCGGCAGCTCAATCTGCTCACAAACACTTCACGGGTATACCAGCTGTCAGTTTGGTAGAGTCAGGATAGCAACAGTGGTGATGCGGCCTAGGAGAGACAGCCAGGCCTCAGCTTGGACTCCAGTCAGCAGGATGGACCCAGACAGAAACAAGGAGAAGTTCTTGGCTGTGCCTTTCTCAGGGAAGCAAAAATCAGGAAGATAAGCAAAGACTCGGGACACACAAGCATTGCTCACCTAACTGTACCAAAGAGCCAAGCTCTCTCTCCATCACTCCATTGAGTTTTATTTATAGCCTACAAACATCATATGGGCTCCACATGCCTTACCTCAGCACATATTTTACCTGTTACAGGCATCCAGTCAACCTGATTCTAAGGAAGCAGCAAAAAACTGCAGCACACCACTGGAGGTGTCCTCTATCAAAGGAGTCCTTACAAATGCAACTCAACTACACAGTGTAAGGTGGACCAATAGCAACCAGTAAATTGTTATAATTGAGGTCATCAGTAACTTGAAGACACATCCTTAATGTGCATGGTCTAGCAAGTACACAGACACATACTTTTCAGAAGAGCCTTTCACCCAGGAAGGAAACTAACTGTGGAATTACGGAACCTAAATCTATCCTTGTTATTTCACCTGGACATCATTTACATTTGTTATCTTGCTGAGGTACTGATCTCAGAAGACTTTTACATGATAGGGACATTCATTTTGGCCAGAAGGACACATCAAATCACAGAAGACAGTTTGAGGAATCCAAAGTGATGCTAAATGCCTTGTCCCTCCCACCTACCAGTATTTATGAGACAATATATTTTCCAACTTGTGAAAATTCCAAATGCAATGCTAATCATACAACCAGACTCTTAAACTGCAGAGCTGAACTTTCCTATAGGCAATGTTGTAGACTTCTACAAACTTCAGAGATTCCTCTAATTAACTGCATAAAACAAGACAAAAGATGCAATGCTCTATTTTGCCAATCTGAGCGCACCTGGGTATGACCAAAGCTCTTGGTTTGACCAAAGACTGCACATCCACCTCCTCAATCTTGTTTGGACTAGTTTATCTTTTCAAATAACAGTGACTTTCAATATGTAGTCACTGTCTTCTGGCAGGAAATGAGGCAGAGAAAGAGGTTTAAAAAATACAGCAATTATTGTGCAGAACTCAAATCTGCCTGCCAACAGGAGAGAACTGATTTGTGAGACACATCAAGAGGTGCTGGCAAGATCAATCTGCAGAGATCCCTCTGATAGAGGAATAATGAGTTGACAAAGACCAATGTTCAGTTGAGTCCAAGCCCAATAAGATTACGATTGAGCATCATCAATATTGTCTCTGTTTGGAACTGACACAATCAGACTGGAATCAATTGTATTTTCCATAGCACTGTCACACATGATTTTTAACTTTGGCTCACAACTCTGTAGAGGAGCTTGCAGATGTTGGCAGATTTTTACTAACTTAAAGAATGTCATTATTAAGTAGGAGTTTCACTCCATTGTAATTTGTGGCTCTGCTGTGTTTCTCAGAGCTCTGTGTATTGAAATAGTCAGATAAGGAAGAAGAGAAAGAGGGATGAAGCATGAATTCAGAAGATGTTTTCACTTCAAACACTCCTCTTTGCATTTTTATTTTGTTTTGCTTTCGAATAATGACCAAATACCATATATAAATGTGTAAGCTATTTCTTAGCTTTGGCTTAATTTAAGTTGGGGATCAAAGATTTCTACTGAAACACAAAATAATGAAAATTTTTCTGCTCTGAAGCAACATAATAAAATTGTTATGTTTCAGCATCAAAAGGCAGAGGGAGTACATTGATGGTTCTGTCCAGAAAATATTAGAAGTTGTTCAAGGAGTTGGGAAAACTAATAAACAATTGAAGTTTTAAACAAGTCTTGCAGTCTAGTCTAGCATGTTTTATGAGTCATTATTTCCACTACACAAAACCATCAACTTCAAGTTTCATGAGATCCATTTATGTGTTGTCCAGATGGCCATTCATGTGTCTGATGCTAGCTTATGGGTCTAGCTATTGAAAAAAAATATCTGACACATGTCCATAGAATTTAGTATGAGACAAGGGCTGGGTCTTTTTCTATAAGTATAAAAAACAATGGGTGTGCTGGGTATTTCTCATCTAACTGTAAACTTAGTGAGTCATGAAAGTTGTGGGACAATCAAATATGTATTGTTAGACTTCCAGCATAATATGCTAATATATAAATAAACTCAGATATTTATATAAAATTAATATATAATAAAATGGCCTCTCCCACCAAATTTAGTGACTATAAAGTCCCTTCAAGGGCCCAGGATGACATCAGCGATCTGAAGCTTTCTGTAGAGTATACATTTATGGTAGCCCTCTGGTCTTTAATCATCCTCAACAACTGTACATCCAAAGCTGCCTACTTTTGGGGTAGAACATATCTAGCCTGGCTTTCTTACGTTAGTCATCTAGTCTTTGTCCCTTAGGTTCTACCTTAGTACCTGGACTCTGTAGGACAGTGAAAATGCATTCTGAGTGACCCCAAGCTTGATGGCTTCCCCTCAGGAGAAGCCCATATCATTCCCTCCAAAGCTCTCAATTTTACCCATTCTGTGAAATATAATGCTTTTAAAAAGTTTAGGTTAGGAAAAAAAAAAAAAACCAGAAAGAGGTTAACTATGGGTTACTCTTATTTTTACTCCATTTCAAAGAGCCCAAAACCAAAAGAGTCCAGATTGTTATTTTAAAACCCAGAGGAATTAAAGGTAAACTCTAAATAAAAATTTACAGGTTGGTAGCTTTCAAAAAATTCTAGCTCTACTGACCTTTACTATAATCTCTAAGATCTCTAAAGACAGAAAGACAGAGACAGAGAGAAGGAGAGAGAGAGAGAGAGAGAGAGAGAGAGAGAGAGAGAGAGGGAGGAGGGGAGGGGAGGGGGAGGGGGAGGGGGAGGGGGAGGGGGGAGGGGGAGGGGAGGGGGAGGGGGAGGGGGAGAGGGAGAGGGAGAGGGAGAGGGAGAGGGAGAGGGAGAGGAGAGGGAGAGGGAGAGGGAGAGGGAGAGGGAGAGGGAGAGGAGGGGAGAGAATACCTTGAGGACCAACATAAGTTAGGACTATAAAAAAAAAATGTTGAAATGTTGGTACTAATGCTTGCTTTCAATTATTTCATTCTCCTTGCCAAGGAAATAGTAATTTTCAGCTGGAATACAAAAGAAAAATATATAATCCAGTTCTTGGACAAACCCTAGATCTGCCTTTCCCCTCCAGATATCCAGGCACCATTGAGTACTAGGCTGGAGTGGATGGAATGATGCTTAGCTGAGAGGGTGGGTTAGATAAGATCTCAGTTGGCATGAGATGGGGAGAAATGGCTTCTCTGGAAATGGTTTCCAGTGAAGCAGCTCTCTTTATGGTCGGGGAAGATATATAAACTGTGAGGAGAAGGCAGGGTTTTTTTTTCCGGTGAGTGCACACCATTGGCTGGGGTCAAGTTTCTGGTATGTTTCATTTGCATGATGAGGAAATCCAGATGTTTGGTGGACATGTCCTTAAAAGAGAGAGAAGTTTAACCTTGACCACCAGGCTACATGACCACCTCAAGGGCAGCAAAGGTGGAGTCATAAAGCTTACTTGCACAGGACATACAATATAGAGCATGGGAAAAGCAATCCTACTCCTACAAATCTCAAGATGAGATTTTCGGGGTTTGAACATTCTTAAACTTACTCTGCTTTTGACTGACTCAACAGTTGCATAGCGTTCCAGCTCTACAAATCACCACACAGCACATGCTCATCTCTTAGGCAGTTAGATATGGTCTGAACTAGCTACTATTTGAGTTCTGTGCCTACTAAATCCCTGAAAACTTTTCTAAGTCAAAACAGTAATCACTTCTCTGGTAAATCAGAAAATACAGCATTCCATTAGATGGCTCCAGAGGAGCTGCTTTGTTCTCAGGAGGTTCCCTCCACATGGTGCAGAAATGTCCAGGTGTGTATTTGATTTTAATCGCTGTGTGTATAGTTTGGGTGGCTTGAGTGTCTTTAGAGGATATGTAAGTAAGTAAATGTCACTGTTCAGGGCTGGCCTTTTATATAAGTGGATTTAGCTTCTGCCTATTTTCTTGGCATTCTTAGCTGGGGCTAGAACTTCTACCAGGCACTCCTCCAGCTCTGGAAGTATTTCCTGAAGAACATGCTTAATTCCATTAGGATTCATGATACCCTGTCAAATAGTGTGGTGGTCTGAATGACAATGGCCTCTATAGGCTCATGTTTGGATGCTTCCTCCCCAGTTAATAGAACTGTTTGAGAAGGATTTAAGAGATGTGGCCTTCTTGGATAAAGTGTGCCACTGAGGGTGCCCTTTGAAGTCTCTCTGCCTCTCCCTCTCTCCTTCCCTCCTTCCCTCTCTTCTTCTCCCTTTCCCTCTCTCCCTTCCTCCCTCACTTTCTCACTCTCCCTTCCTCCCTCCTTCTCTTCCTCTCCCTCTCCCCTCCTCCATCCCATATGCCGATCAATATGTAAGCTCTCAGCTACTACAGCATCATGTATTCCTATCTGACAGAAACTACCATCCTCTGAAACTGAAGCTCTCAACTAAAGGCTGTAGTTTGTTACTTTCCTTGGTCATGGTGTCTCCTCACAGCAATGAAGAGTACCTAAGAGAGGCAGATAGCAGCAGGTTTGGTTTTGTGATCACCACACAGCAAGGTTTAAAGATTAGAGGTTTTGGCACTGGAGGATTATCATGTGAGATGCAGAGGAAGTCAAACTACAGATGAGGGAGAGTGAGTGCATGGTTGGTACAGGAGCAGCTATGATGCCAAGGCTGATGCCTGTGCATTTGAGAGACAAATACTGGTCCCAGACTTCAAGGAGAACGAGCAATAAAGAGAGAGAAGTACCAACTAAAGACAAAATAGGGAAGATGAACGCTCTCCAAGTTCTTCTCTGTTTCCGCTCCATTCAACAGGAAGTCAGAAAACACCAGCTTCACAAGCAAGTGTTTGCTATCCATAAAACTGGGAGGTGATAGTCTTCCAAGCCTTATTTTTCTTTTTACTGTGAACTTTCTAGGAAAAGCTTTACTTTATGGCTGACAATTCTGTTTTGCTGGATGTTGTGGGGCATATAATCTCAACACCCAGAAGGCTGAGGCTGGAGGATCTCTAGTTGAAAGCCAGTCTGGGCTTCAGAGGAAGTCCTTATCACAATAAACAAATCCTCAAAAAGGAACAGAGAAAAGAAAGTGAGTGTCTATTGCCCTCTTTGTCTCTGTGTTGCTGTAATTCAGTCTCATCATTTTGTACTGCATATGCCAAATGTCATGATCTGAAAGGATAGTATCTTTGGTATTTTATAAAAGATGTTATTATAGAAACATTTACAGGATCGTGATGGCCCCAGCAAGTGTCAAAATGCAGTTTTACCAAAGAGTATGAAAACCACAGTAAAGCAGAGAGCCATATAGCTTTTACTTACTATTCACAACTGAAATAAAGGAACCAAATTCTGTTAGGTTTTGCTGGTGTTTAGACAATTCATTTAAGAGTACAGACCACCTTCCCCAGTTTTCTGCATGTGTTGCAGCCAGCCTTGTTGACTATCACTACAGCTGAGGGGAGTGGGAGAATATGTGTGAAAGAAAAAGAGATTTTGTCATTTGCTAGCCTGTGGTTAAATGTGGTTCAGTGGGTCTCTCTCTAGTAAACCCTCTTCCTTTACACCTCATGGGCATGAGAAGGATTTCTCCAAGCAGAACTCTCAGGATTTCCTCTGCCAATTCTTGACTGAATGCTATGAGTAGCTGACATTAGAAAGATCCTCAAAAGGACCACCTCCAGGTTTCAATTTTGGAAGGGGTGGGACAACAGGATATCTATGATGGTGGATCTGAAGCCAGATCATCCCAGTTTAAGCTAAAATTCTGCTGTTTGTCTACCACCAAAACTTCTATTTATCTTACTTTTTCATCCATAAAATGAAGGGATAAAAATAGAATATACCTCACAGATATAGCATAGGGTTAAGTGAATATACTCAAAGCTTACAGACAGTGTGCAAAATAGAAACAGTGACAATTAATGTTCAGTATTTTACAAGAAAATATAGATGGTGCACTTAGAAATTAACTACTTTATATATGGTGAATGCTCATTATGGATATTAAATGTTATTATTTATTAAAATGTTAAAATAGGCTTTGAAATTAAAACCACTAACAAATTACATTTAAATAATTTAAAGTTTAATAATATAGAAAACTATTTCTAGATGGAATAAATGTTTTTATTTTTTTAATTATTTAGAAAGAGTATTGGGTTATTTCAGTTAATTGGGACAAAGTAAATGGGGAGGGTTTGGGTAGAGCAGATCCAGGACCACAAATCTGAAGGAGCTCAACATTGCATATAAAACATGTCAGTTAAAGCGAAAGGTCACAGGCAGACGTTAGGAGGCACACATATGTCTGTGGCTATATTACAGAACAGAGAATGCAGGACCATGGTTAAAGACTGAGAATCAGTGAGGTTATGAAAATGCTCTAATGATCTTGGGTAATCAGGCATTAAGAGAACTTTTGAAGCAGGAATCCAGAAGGACTAAAAGAAAAGAATAACAAGAATGAACAGTCCAAGGTTTGTTTGTTTGTTTGTTTGTTTTTTATAATGAGAGCAAGGCACAGACTTTTAGGTCCAAGGAAACTGGAGATCCAATAATAATCAATGGCTACTGAGTTGGAGACTAGTTCCCAACCAGTGACGTGTTCCCTAAGACTCAGTTTATAGATTATAAAGCTTTTCTAAGGTAAATGTTCCCAACACAGCTGATTTAAAGCTATCTATTTGACATGAACTCATTGGCAAAAGTCTAGTACCATTATCAGACTGACTGTTTATGAGTCAGGATAAGTTAGTCCCAACATACGTGGACTGGGCTGTTTTTCAGAACTGAGAAAAAATACTAAAAATAAACTCGAAAGAATGTCAGTACAGAATTCTCAACTGATGGGTAAGATGAGTAAGGGCTCCCATTTCTTCTCCTAAAAGTCAGTAACTTGGTTCTGCAAATTTAGGCAAGGTTATATTTCAAATGTTATCCCCCTTTCCAGTCTCCCCTCCGAGTTTCCCCATCCCAACCCCCCTTGACTTCTAAGAGGATACTTACCCACAGCACCCACCCACTCCTTCCTTACCCATCTAACATCTACCTACACTTGGGCAACAAGCCTCCACAGGACCAAGTGCCTCCCCTCCCATTGATGCCAGGTAAGGCCATCCTCTGCTACATATATAGCTGGAGCCATGGATCCATCCATACATATTCTTTGGCTGGTGGTTTAGTACCTGGGAACTCTGAGGGGCCTAGTTAGCTGATATTGTTGTTCTTCCTATGAGGTTTCAAACCCCTTCAGCTCCTTCACTCCTTCCCCTAACGCCACCATTGGTGTCCCTGGACTCAGTTAAAAGGTTGGCTGTGAATATCTGCATTTGTCATAGTCAGGTGCTGGTGGAGCCTCTCAGAGGTCAGCCCTACTAGGCTCCTGTCTGAGAGTACTTCTTGGCATCAGCATTAGTGTCCTGTTTTTAACAGGGCGGAGTCAATCAGCACAAGCAATATGAGCTGGCTTGAGAAAATTAGTTGGAATGACTACACTACGCCTGTCCCCACTGAGCTTTTATCTACATGTTTTGGATTGGAAAAGTGACACTATGTAATCCTGAGACACCAACACTAGCCCACTAACCAATTCATGTTCCGAATAGGTAGACCAAAACAGCAAGGTAAAAACACAATAGGCCCTCTCATGACAGAGACTTAGTCTACAGCTGCTCTTCTCAAGAGAAAGTATTGTTATTTTTCTTCACAAAAAATCATCCTGCTCTTTTCTCTAAATTGGAACTTGGAAGCAACTGCTGACAGTAACATCAGTAACAACCATTGTCAGAATAAGTTCTGAGTGACCATTTCATTTGGGCACCTTATCATTGCTGGTCTCCATGAACTCTCACTGACGTAAAGACTTATTTTGTGGAGCCCAGGTCATCATAGAAATGTGATGGGCCACCAGAGGGAAAAGGGCATGTACAAGAGAATGGGGCTCTGCATTCTCATCTCAACTTCCTTCCTGAAGACTCATGGGAAATTTACTCTCAGAAAGGCTTAAGTACTTTCTCTATGTTTGAGAGTGGGATGTGCCTTTTCTGACACTACTCCTGGCAAGTATGGTGTGAGATGAAACACTGCTACCATGACCTTCCAGGTGGGAGACTGAAACCAGGAACCCATGGAAAACCATCTTCTCCTTAGCTGTGTATACCACAGCAAGGGAAATATACCAGCTGACTCAGCAAGGTTAAAGTTGACTAATATACTTGAGTTAATGTAACAATAATTTTGAAATATAAAAATAATAACAAGACTTAATAGTTCTATAGTATTTCTGTAACAAATAAAATAATCATTCTATAAAATACACTTAATATTACCTATATATGTTTGTACCTCCGTAAAATGACTACTGTTGAACTTGTATTATCTAACAAAAATTCTAATATTATTTCTTTATATACACATTTCTTAAGATTTTCTACATTTAACACCCAAAGAAATTGATATCTGCCCAGGATAACACAGATGAACCAAGATTTTCACTGATGTCTATTTCTTTTGTTCTTAATACAAGAAAAGAAAAAGGGCAGTTTATCCCTTGCTGCCTCAAACAAAGACTGTATCAGCTGGTGCCTTTGTCTTCTTATGAATCCACTGATACAGCTAATGGCGGAATTCATGTCTGCCTCTGCTAACACTTCTATCTAAGCCAACTGTCCCTAGAGGAGGAACCCCCTGCTAAATTTCATAAAATAGAATATGTACTCCGAAAAAGACCAGAGAGATGATTTACACCCCAGCCCCATGGGTTTATATAGTTCTTAAACATTATCTCCTCCTTAGGCCAGGTTTTTATCATTAAGCATTAATGCCATTTAAAAGGCATAAAAGATTGTTATAAACTTTGAAAGATTTTAAGAGCAAATAAATGCTATCTTATCAATTTCAGAGTCAAAGAATATTAAAATTAGATTAAAAATACACAATTAACCTAATACATTTTGAATTTGGACTAATTGTTTGAAATTCAAAAGGACCCCAGGATATTTTTCACTTGAAACACAGGAATAAAAAATTCATACTAAACAGGCAGAGATTGCCCTCAAGGTTGAAAACATTAATCATCATGCATCTAACTGTTAACTGTAAAAAATCACTTTCCTTCTGATTTAAAGAGAATTATTTAGTGAGTGTTTTTAACTTCTCTGCTTTCTCAAGCAGCAGCAGTAGCATGGGGTCAGGATCTGGGCTCCTCTGCCTCTTCATGGCTCCCTTCACTACAAGAAGTCGCCTTTGATATCAAGGAAGCGCCTGGCCCAAGGAAGAATGCATTGAGTTTAGGAAGAAAGGAGTCTGCTAAGAATGCATCTGAGATTTAGTTCTCAAATTGAGGAAATTATTGGAGTTGAGCTGGCTGAGGAGGAGGCATACAGTAACTCAAAACAAATGTGAACTTGAAATGACAACCAAGAGGACAGGTCATCCCAAGACTCTTTAAAAATGGTCCTATAGTAGTCAAAAGCTTGAAGAAGCAACTAAAGAAAATGTGGCTTTTCATTGGCTGGGTGGCAATAGTTAATACTTAAAAGGAGCAGAATATAGTTAAATATACCTTGCAGTTACTTTATGCAGCCCTACACTTTATGTTGGAAGATTGCCTTATGTAAGAACCATGTGACTTTCTTCATACTGAAGAACTATATGAATAATAAAGAAATAAGCTTCAGAAGACTTTGAGCTAATATTTACTTAATCTATGACAAGGGAATTGCATATTTTATAACCTTTCTGGCTCTAGACAACGTACTTGACACTGCAATATAGTTACAAATTTTAGAAAAACATCCATCACTAATTGTCTAAAATTTTATTGTTCTTTTGTCTCATTTGTTTTTCATATTAAAACTCCGAATAGATGCTCTCATCTCTTGTCTGGTATAACAGACCCTTCTAGTAGTACCTTCTAATGCTCTTATAAAATCCACTACAGTATTAGGCCAAAGAATGTAACAGTTTGTTCCTTTTTTTTTTTTTAGTCAATTTCCCAGGTATTTTCTTGGGAAATGGTTCAGACAATAATTGTCACACAATTTCAACTTTATCGGTAGAACATAAGACAGGCTTGACGTGTTCAAAAACATTAATTTAGGGGCTGTGGAAGTGGCTCAGTGGTTAAGAGCACTTACTATTCTTAGAGAGTATCAGGTTTGGTGCCCAGGACCCATGTGGTATTTCACAATACCTGTGAATCCAGTTCCAGGGGATCTGATGCACTCTTCTAACTTATGTTTGAAGACTCCTGTACACACATGGTGCAAATACATGTACTCAGGAATCCACTCATACACAATAAATAAATAAATAAATAAATAAATAAATAAATAAACAAACTTTTACAATAATGCTTTCTAGCCTCAGTTTATTTCAAAATAAAGTAATTTCCCAAATAATTAGCTAAGTTGTTCAACATACATATAGAAAGATTTAGGACACAGGTAAAGAGAATGTTTGTACTGTTGATAATAGTGGAATATGGATACCATAGTTAGCCTTCTTCCGAGAACATCTCAGGGAAAGAGATAAAGACAAAACAAAATAGGTAGGATTACAGTAACGATTTCGTGCATGAGTGTGGAGAGTTTTGTGTTTGTGTGCATATGTGTGTGTGTGTGTGCAATATCATAGGTAGAGGACAGAAATCAGTGTTGGATGTACTACCTGATCTCTCTCCACCTTTTCTAGGGAGTTTCTTTCACTGAACTTGGAGTTTATCAAGTCAGTTAGACTGGATGGCCAATGAGCTCCAGGGATCTGTTCATCTTCTTCTCTTCTTAAGCAAAGGGTTATAAATGTGTTGCACAACACCAAGCTTTTACATGGAAAAGTTTTAAAGTTAGGTTGCACATGCAGAGGAGGTAGAGAAAGGGGAACACTCCTCCACTGCTGATGGGAGTGCAAACCTGCACAACCACTCTGCAAATCAATTTGGTGATTTCTCAGAAGATTGGGAAAAGTTCTACCTTGAGACATAGCCACACTACTCCTGGAAATATACCCAAAATATACTCCACCATTCCACAAGGACACTTGCTCAACTATGTTCCTAGCAACTTTATTCATAGAAGTCAGAAACTGGAAACAACCTAGATGTCTCCACAGGAAAACCAACAGAGTCTACTAACCTGGACCAATGGGTGCTCCCAGAGACTGAACCACCAAAAAGAGAGCATGGGGTGAATCTAGGCCTCCCACACATATTTAGCATATAAGCAGCTTGGTCTTCATGCCGTGCCCCAATAATGGGAGCAAAGGTTGTTCCTGAGTCTATTTCCTGTCTGCCTGTGGATTCCTCAATCCTAAATGGACTTCCTTATCTGACCTCCATGGGAGAGAATGCACCAACATTGTGAAATTATTTGATATACAGGGGTGAGGGAGTTAGTGTGAGTGTAGTGACGTTTAGAAGGGGGCTTCCCCTTCTCAAAAGAGAAAAGGAAGGTGGATGTGGTAGGACTTGCTCTCAAGCAAGGGGTACTAGGAAGAGAGGGAGGGCTGATATTAGATTGTTAAGTAAATAAATAAAACTGAACATAACAAAAAACTATTGCCATAGGTAAAGAAAGACTTAATAGTAAGAGCTTCACCAGAAAAGTACAGTAATTTGCCCTCAGAAATATATTAAAAATTGAAACAACTAAGCAAACAATCCTAAGTAATGATTTAAATATATTTTAAGTAATTGATATAACAATTAAATTAGTTTTTGTTTTTGAGACAGGGTCTAGGTAGTTGGCCCAGGATAGCTTTAAACTCATGCTCTCTCTCATCAACTTCCAGAATGCTGGGAATACAGGTGTGCACCATCATAGTCAGATCAAATTACAGATTATAAAAATATTTAAGCACAGGGCCAAACATTTAAGAATAACAGTTACTTTTAGGCATATTCCCAATGTTGACCATATACGGGCCTGAAAGTACTTTCTTAAAATGTCAAAAGAGTGAAGCCAAATAGAATATTTTCTTCAGTCTTAATGCATATAGCCTAGGAGTTAGTAAAAAGGTAACTTGCAAATCCTCACATATTAATAATTTAGGAATGGAATTCTAAATAATTCACAGATCAAATAAAAGTTAAATTTAGATAACATATTCATCTAATGGCAATATTATATATCACAACTTGTGAAATACAGCTAGGACTACTTTTAAAGAAAATTTATAATTTTAAATAAATACACGGGAAATAATACAGCAGAAAACTGAAGCTGAATGTATAATACAGCTTCTAAATTTAGAAATAGAAATTTAATACAAAGAAAATGGGTGAGGGACATAAAAAGATGAGTGTATATGCTATAATTTTCACTGTATAACACTAACAAAATACATTTTATTTTACAAAGTAATAATTTAATTATATCTGATTTATTGGTAAATGAAAATAATTGTCAAAATAACAAAACCAATATGAATAGAGGCATCACTACAGATCGTGTGGACATTAATAACATCAAATTTTGTGAATATATTTTAATAAACAGATTAATTGGAAGTACTTAGATAAAAACATAACAAAGTTGATCTAAAATTAAATTTTGAGTAATGTGTTAGTAATCAGAAAGTAAAAGGCACACAACGAAACACACATAACTCTTAAAGGCTCCTCTTTGACATTTATAAAACAAACTAAGGAGGAAACGATAGCCACTTATTAAAAAGATTGAACTTCATTAGAAACAAAGTAGAGAAAGCAATCCCATAGTGAGAAATAACTGATGCTTAGCCCAGGAACACATGCTGCAATAGTAGAGCAAAGGCAATGTTTTAAACAGTGAGCTAGAAAAATGATACCAAGTTGTAAAGTAAGGAGTTAATCTAGACTCACCATTCACTAAGACAAACCCTACATGATAACAGGCTATAAATATATCACACAAAAGGATTCAACTTTTTGAAGGAAACCTAGCTGATCTCAAGTTTGAAAATGACTTCTGAAATTTAATGTCAAAGGCACATTCAAGGAATGAAAGTATTGAGAAGCAGGACCTCATTCAAATTAAACATCTCCAATTTGTAAATGGTGCTGATGAGCAGATGAAAAGTGAAGGCACAGACTGACAACATTCCTGCAGAAGACATTTGATGAAGGATTTGTGTAAAATATACAGAGTTTTAAATCTCAGTAATATAATAACTTGTTGTATTTTATTTTGTGTGTTGTGCTGTGTGTGTGTGTGTGTGTGTGTGTGGTACCTGAGTAGGCCAGGAAAAGTTATTGGCAGTGTGAGTCACACAATGTGTGTGTTAGGAACCAAACTCAGGTCTTTTGTAAAAGGAATAAATGTTCCTAACTTCTGATCCAATTCTCTAGCTCCCAAATAAGTCACAGAATTCCACAGATCCCTCCAACATGTAGTATAAGCATGGAGAACATGCACGTAACAAACACACACATGATTTATCATCATGAAATATAAATTAGAATAGCTGAATTCCACAACACACTTGTTGGGATGGTGGACATCTACACCAGACCATACAGATGCTGGTGAGGACCAGCAACATTGCTGAGAGCCAAACAAGATGATACATGTTGGAAGACAACTTGTCAGTTTAGTACAAAACTAAGCATTCTATTACTACAGAGATAAAATTGTGTCTTTTGGTATTTGTTGAAAGGAATTGAATCCTTACAACCAAATAGAAGTCTATATATTAATGTCGTAACTAGTGCCATAATTGTCAGAATTTGGAAATCATCATGGTGTCCTCAACAAGTGCATAGAAAAACAGTGGTATATCTAGAAAACAGAATCGTATTCATTACTAAGAAGAAATTAGTCATCAACGCATAGGAAGACACCCAGGAATCTTAGATAAATAGTATTAAATGAAGGAAGCTAACCTAGAAGAACTGAATGCTGTATGAATCCAACTATATAGCATTGTGGAAAAGGAGAAGTAAATGTAAGTGTTCCCGGGAATCAAGGGAGAAGGATGGATGCAAATGTCAGAGCACAAACACTTTCTAAGGCAGTGAAAACAATCCACTTTATACTAACATGGAAGTTACAGACCATTATACACTTTTTTAGCCCCATGGAATATGCCACATCAAGAGTTATCCCTTAATGTAAACTATGAGATATATATGTTATGTTACTGTGGGTACACCAATTCTAACAAATGTAGCTCCCAGTGAAGCACATTACAAGAAAGGGAGATCCCAAGGGTACATGGATTTTTTTTTTTTTTTTTACATTCTCAGTTTTGCTATGAAGATAAAGTTTCTGACAGTGTAGATGGCTTGGCAGGTAAAGGTGTTTGCTCCAAGCCTGAACTCGTGAGTTTGATCCCCAGGATCCACATGACAGAAGGATAGAATGGACTCCTCTGTGACAGTGACATGCACGTCCCATGGTACATGTATGCATATATGAACAAATACATATCCACACAGGGCACACAAAAATTATAAATATGATAAAAATTTAATTCCCCACACTTAAAACAAATGTCCAACATCTGTAGTCATCAGGGAACTCCAAATTAAAACTACTTGGAGATTTTTATCTTACACCCATAAGAATGACTAAAATCAATAAAAACAAACACCAGCTCATGATAGTGAGAATTTGGACTAAGAAAAGGATTCATCCATTGCTAGTCGAAGTGCAAACTTGTAGCTTGCCCTCTGCTCCGACCAGCAGACAGAAGACAACTACAACCGTGTTCTTCTTCAAGCGTTTTATTCAGGTTCCTTGTTACAGCACGCTTGCTTCTTCCTTCTTCCTCTTGATGCCCCTTGAATGCCCTCCTTCAATTCTCTCCTTCAATCCCCCTTCAATCTTCCTGGCTACCGCCCCAGCCGCCTTATATGCATTGCCTTAATCCTATCAGCACTGTTAATTGGCTACTCCATGTGATGCGAGGTGGGCTAATCGAGTAGCCACACCTGGAAGCGTAACCTTTTTTCTATAATGAGCCACAGCCACAGTGCCTACTCAAGCTAGCTGGCTACACGCCAACCGCCATCCTGACGGCGGGGAGAACCGCTTCCTACACAAACTGATATAACCACTATGGAAATTAGGGTAGTGATTCCTCAGGAAAAATGGAATCAATCTACATCAAGTTCCAGCTTTACCACTCTTGAGCTTATACTCAAAGAATTTGGTCTACTCATAGTAGCCAGATATTGGAAACAACTAGATGTTCCTCAGGATGAATGGATAAAAAAATACATGGTATATGTACACAGTGGAGTATGCCACAGCTCTCTAGGACCCTATCTGGCACAAATCTGCAGGAGGATCAGTGCCTTGTTCAATTATCATCAGAGAAGCATCCTTCTGCAGCATAGATACAGAGACTGACAGCTAGACATTAAGCATCGAGTGAGAGACCTTGAAACACCTAGCTCTTAATGAGGTGTCTGCATCAAATCCTCAACACCTCCACCCCAGCTTTCAGGGTAAGGAAGAAGAGGCAGAGACAGTGCAAGAGCCAGAGGGGATAAAGGACATCTCTTCATCCTTCTAAATCAGTGTGATGGAAGCACATACAAACTTATAGAGACTGAGGCACCATACACAGGACTTTCAAAGGTTTGTGCCAGATAGAGTCCCAGAGCTAAAAGAAGTGAACACATCCCCAAGCCCTAACTCAGAAGCAATCTCCAACTGATAATCACTTGCAAATGAAAATTTAGTCTTCTCCAAGGGAGTCTCACTGGAAAAATAAAGTACACTTAAGGGTAGGTTGTGTGTTTAGCAATAGATGACCAATAGAAACAAACTCAACAGTGTCTTTGGAAGGTCTTTGTCTCTCAGGGACATGTATGGGATTTTTTTTTCTCATAATGTATCTTTAAATTTTTGTATTTGTATATTTTCATTTTTACCTCTATGGGTCCTTTTCATATAGTTTAGGACTTCCAATTTAGGGTTTTTATGGAATTCCTGAGTGTCCAAGTGAGTAGGTCTCTGTTTCTTCTTCTACCGAGCTATTTTCATTTTGTTTGGTTGGGTTTTTTTCAGACTCTGATTGATAGTTTTGCTTTATTTTATTACAATATATTTTATTCTTATCCATTAGAAACCTGCTTGTTTTCTAATGAGAGACATGGAGAGGGTGTCTGAGTGACAGGGGACGTGGGGAAAGACTGGATGGAATGAGAGTGGGATTGTAGCTAGGACAGATTATTTGAGAAAAGAAATGTATTTTCAACAAAACGGAAAAAAGAATTGATTCCCTAAAAGCTCGCATTTATATCTTTAAAAATTTACAAGGAGATACTATACAATTACTATTATTTTTAAAGGCTAAAATTAAATACTGATGGTAGAAATGTTGATCAAACAATCCAGTATTACATTTAGATAGAAAATATTATTTTTCACAAGTATACAGAATATGTAAGTATATAGAGCAATACAATATGCCATGGAGGGGCCAATGGAATAGCGTGAGAACAGGTGCTGCACTGGGCAGGGAAATTGGAAGGATAACACATAGTTAGGAAGTTTTGTTTTCTCTGATGATTATGTTCTAAATTTTATTTTTGTAACTTATTGCACAACTATGATCAGACAAACAGCTGTCAGATCATCACTTCAAAGACTTCCATTTTATTTTTAATTGTGTGTATTCATGTGTATCTGTATGTTTGTGCATATTCATACAGGTGTCTGTGGAGGCCAGTAGAAGGTACCAGGCCACTGGAGCTGAAGTTTCAGATGGTTGTGAGCTAACTTACGGGAGAATTGGGAACCAAAGTTTGGATCTCTAGAAGTAGCACATGCAATCTACAACTAAGCCATCTCCCCAGTCCCCAGACTGTCATATTAATGGGTGGATTTTGTGCATAAATGATACCTCAGTAAGGAAGTTCTAATTACTAAATGCAACTAATGATAATGATGCAGAGAAGGCATATGCAAAAGAACATACATAGTGTGATTCTGTCCATGAAAACTAAATTAGCTCCCTACACTGTTCATATTAGTTGCAAAATTATAGATAACTTTACAACAGTACAGATGCCAGTTATTTTGAGTTGGGTGTTGGGAGGATTGGGCAGTGAGAGACATAGATATCTGAGGTGTTGGCATTTATACTTCTTGACTTCTGTGCTGGTCATAGACCACCTGGGTGTGTGTCCTTCATGCTTTACTTTAGACATCTCTTCTTCACAATTTATCCCACATGTCATGTTTTCAAAAGAATCCTGAAAATAAGATACTTCTTATAAAATGTATTGAAGTATTAAGCCTTAGCACCTTGAGAATATTGATGTTGTATTTCTTTTATGGTTATTGTTTTATCTTATGAATGGCCAGATTCTATTTCGTTGATGAAAGAACAGTGTTATAATCCTGGCTAGTTCATTTAAAACTTTTTATTGACACCTGTTCTGAGAGAAGCTTTCATTCTGTAACCAAGACTGAATATATAGTCTGGTTGACCTGGAACCCAATTGCATCCTCCTGTCTCAGCCTTCTAAGCACTGGTATCACAAGCATGAGCTACTATACCTGATAAAAATAAATGGCATTTGTAAATACAAGACTAGTATGTGCTTATGAATTTATATACAGCCTTGTTACCTATTTGGCATGGAATGGGGCATTTGTGGTCTTCAGATATATGAGTGACTGTTATTATTAATATAATATATGTATTATACAATTCTAAAATGTTATATTAATTTACAATCATATGATAAAAAGTGATACTCACTGCAATAACCTCTAGTGATGAAAACATCTAAAAATGGCCTTTTGGGCCACTTTCAAGACCATGGTTAACATCAATCTTTTCTATACTATTGATATAGAATAGGGTCATAAGTTTAAGTTGACAGAATTTCAGGTAAGACCATATGCCACCAATGTCCCTGAGGATAATTTCAATGTTACCTTACCTGGAAAAGTCTTGAGTTTTATTTAGATAAAGTTCAAAACTCATTTCTCTAACATGACAATAATTTTCCTCAAACTCTCAAACTGATTATAAAGTTTTCTTAGCGTAGGCAGTTAAATGTGATATCACACACACACACACACACACACACACACACACAGAGAGAGAGAGAGAGAGAGAGAGAGAGAGAGAGAGAGAGAGAGAGAGGAGAGAGATGAGAGAGAAGAGAGAGGAGAATGGATGAATGACTTAAAGTTTTTAAGAGTCTGTACTTATTCTCTGTCTTTCCCAAAGAATTTCAGTCTTGCTTTTTGCAGGGTATTGGAGCCATACATAGGCTTGAAGGGTGATATTGAATTGCATAGTACATACAAGGTATTATATATACATGTATTACATATACAGGGCTATAAGTTAAATACTAGATTTCATAGTTGCAGGACATTAAAGAGTTTTAACTAAAGAGGCATGAGTAAACAAAGCTGCCTATTACTGCCTTTTCATACTAGTTATAAACAAACTCTAAAAGCTAAGATTTTTTATGTACTTATTAAGTCAAATTTTAAGCCTTTGTGGGTTTTCTTATACCTAGTTTCAAAAGCAAGAGTCTTAAGTTCAGTAATTTCATCTTAATTTAACTTAAAGGAGTAGAACCATGTCTCCCAAGCATCAGCCTATGACCACCCCTGTCCTGGGAACCTTCTTCCAAACACTGTACTATGAAAGTAAAGGAAAATAAAAAGCTATTCTTATGCTAAATTAAGCATACTTTATTTTAATAATCACATCTAACGTTTACCCAGACCTTTGAGACATCTTGTGAACTTTCAATGACAGTCAGAGGAAAGGAAAGCAGTTCAAAGGCAGAGTCAAGCAACTCAGAAAGGCTGGCTTCAAGGACAATGACAGACACTGGCCTTTTAAACTCAGAGACGGAGAAAAAGTTTGAGCTAAATCCAGATGATTTAATTGTTTTTTTCATGGTGAGAAAAGAGAATTTCCTCTACCTGAACCAGTCTATTCCTATGTTCAACACAGTTCTCATCAGAACACAATAGAAACAAAGAGAGGAAGTCGTGCGTGGTATCCTTTACATTTATGTCTTCAAGGTTGTTTGGAAATCTTAGAGGCAGTTTTCCTTTCTCCAAACGTTCCCTTCCGCTGTTTCTTTAAGTGGGAGAGTTAAAGAGGTTTTATATACTGTACCTTTTCAAAGTGTATATGGTTCTGGGCACAATGTTTGCTTTTCTTAGAGATATGAATCGCTTTTGTTCATTTACCATCTTTGAAATTCATTTCTAGTAGCTGCAGAGCTGTGTTAATAGGCTTCTAACATAGCTGTCATTTCAAGTAATAGGTGCCAAGCTTTCAGCAGCTTATTAACACATTATAACAGCAAGCCCTATACTAAACAAACAAATTGCATAGCAGAGGACACAAGCAAAATTAATGTGTATAAATATATACATTCATATGTATACATACATACAGTATATACTTAGGGCTCATCAACATATTTGGTTCCATACATGATTAGCCCAGAATTGGCACTTTGTTTTTTATGAATATTCACAGGGAGAAAGAGTGGATTGGATTTGTATTTGGTCCCAAATGTGAGACGAATACAAACTGGTATAATTACTGAAAGATTTCCATCCTCTTAGCCCAGCAACGCTCTCAAGACCAAAAAATCGCAGACTTGTGGTATTTCACATCATATGACTGTGCTAACGTGATCTTTCAGCGCCACTTCATGGGGGATACTGCAGGGGAAGGAAACAGTGGAAATAAGCAAGGAGATAGACCAACTGGCAGGGCTGCTGAGAAAAAGACATACAATTATGAAAGCATGCTTCTAAGAGTCAAAATTTGCATTTGTATATGCACACTGGACCAACTTTCTACAAACACAAATATATTCTTCCAGATGTAGGGCAGACATATGTACAGATAAATACGACAATGCATATTCACACATGAGGTTATAAATACGGATAAATATACACATACACACGAGTATATCTCTAGAGACACACTGTCCTTTACAAGTGTTTATGCAGTTAATGGTTGCATAAAAATTCTCAGCAGCCTTCAAGAAGGCATATTTCAATAAAGGCTCTAAATTTACATTGTAGTAAAAGCTGACCTTTTATGGGTATGAAAAAATTCCAACACAATTTATAATCATGTTGTAATATATTTGCTGGTTGTAAATTGTAAGTTGTATGTTAAATTCAACTTCTATATCAGCTGAGCATTTCATAAAATTTACTGACATTTGTAGGATTAAGAATGGCTTGATGGTCACTCACTACCTTGCAAGATTTAGTATGTACTGTGTTTATCATTTCTAATAATAGCTGGTAGATTAATTGCCTAGAAAATATCAGTGATGAGCTAGTAACTTTATGAACTGTTTATGTTACTCCAGATATTTCTAGGATTTGCAGACAACTTTCAAATCTGAGAAAGAAACACAAATTCAAAACAGAAAAATCTAATTTAGTAATAGAAATAAAGTAAATGATTGAGTTTGGGAGCAGAAAAATGTCTTCCTAAACTACTCTTGGGGCCGATGCATTTCATATCATTCAGTAAAACATTATTTTGAAACCAGTAAGAATAGATAGTAGTTGACTTTAAGAAACTCTAGTATAAGAAATGCCCAGATTACATCATCAGAACTTTGAAAGACTACAAGATTATGTAAGCTCTTATATACAACAGTAAAATAATGCACAGGAAATTAATTGTGTGACAAATTCCCTACAGTTGGGTCTTTCAACCATATTCTTGCCTTCCCTCTAACCCCTGGAGGTCAACTTTCAATGCTCTAGATCTCTTATTTTAAATACTTCAAATTGTCTTTTATATACTTAGAGGGCTTTTGGAAATTAAAATACTATTTGCAGTTGATATTCTGAAATTCTCTTAGTCAATTACTTGCCTGAAATCTGGGTGTCTCAGATCACACTATTCTGCAGAACTTTATCATACCCTCTTTAAAGAACAGGCCATCCAGGCTACAAGATCCTAAGGAAAAGTCCATGTGTTATTTACCTTTTCTCTGATGTTCAGAATAATACCTGGCATTTGAGAGCTGTTCTATAAATATCAAATTCATAAAAAATATTAGTGGATAAGGATGGAGTCCTTTTTGTATTTTCGGAATGGTCTCAGCTTAGCCAAATCGAATCTATTTCCCTATAAATATCTCCTTTTAGTTCTAACAGTGATCTAGACTTTTAAGTTAGAGTCACAAAGAGAGGAGTGTCTGAGGGTTGGGACCGCACTCCTCTCTAAGAGCATCTCTTGTTTCCTTGCCTGAGAAAACTGATGCCTACAAAAAATAAACGCATACTCAGTCAGGGGCAAGGGTCTCTTCATTGATTTTAGTAAAAACATTTTTTTATAGTAAAATGTCTGCAATTGTGTCCCAAGAGTTTGTTCAAATCACTCCTGAATTTGGTTTCCAATGACTGTTATGTGATATATGTGTGGAAAATAATGGACAGTGATTTCAAGTTATTTTGGTTGACATTCCTAGGAAGTACCATGATTTTAAAAGAAAAGGATTAAAGAAGAGAACAGATATGAGAAGTAGAAGAAAACAAAAATATATTCTAGCTATATTTTCTTTTTACAGAAAACTCAAATGATTGGGAGAATACATCCCATAAAATATGAACCACCAAGTTCCCAATCAAACTGTGAGGAAACTGTTTCCAGCAGAGTATATTTAACAATACCTACTATAAGAATAAAATATGTTCTCTCTCTCTCTCTCTCTCTCTCTCTCTCTCTCTCTCTCTCTCTCTCTCTCACACACACACACACACACACACACACACACACATATGGCTGCACTCTGATCATAAGACAGTAATGAAGTTTGGTAGTGAAACCTGTTTTTTTTTGTTTTTTTTTTTTTACCACAACATTGTTTATGCTACTTTAATAAGTTGCATCAACTTCGGAGGCTAAGAAAATGTCACTTCTTCCACTCTGATGGGAAGGAATCTGACAACTGTTACACAATCATTGAAACTCTGCAATTTGTCAAAATGCTCATAATAATTTTTCCTGACTTTTATTTCAAAGCTAGATGGAATGTGACACAGAATAAGGCTGCTGATGACCTATATGTTAAGAGAGGAAGGTAACTGTGATGTTTAACTTCAAAGGCAATGTGCTAGGGAGCTGGCAAGTTCACAGAATCCCTCATCATAGAAAGCAGCGGGAATTTGAAAAAAATAAAGAAAAAAAGAAAACGAAAAAGTGGAAAGAGAAAAACCCAACTGACTGCCTTTAAAATAATGAACAGCTTTCCTGAGCCTAGCCATGCTACAAAAACACCTACGCACCACACATGCACACAATTTCCTCGATCTCGTAAATTAATTTACTGACAAAAGATTATACCCAAGTGACAAAGGTCCAGGACTCTGATTATCTTTATGGGTAATTGGGGCCATCAAATAGTTCCAAAGCTCCTTTTATTTGTCATTTGTTGACAATTCAACCAATTCTCCTGTCTGCCATCCTCTATATTTAATGGATCCCTACCGAAGTATGCAACTCACTCGTTTGTATGGGTCTGATGTCTTCATACAGTTATGCTGATGCATATCCCTTAGCTACCTCCTGCTCCTTTTTTCTATGACACCTCTGAGATGGTACCCATAGCAACACCCCTGAGAAGGTGAGAGTGAAGATGCGGCAGTCATCCCGTGCATTTGCTGTGGCTGACAATGCCAGTCATTAGTGCAGCATCCTCTGCCCTACTCAGATCTCCCTTGCTTCCCTCTGGTCTTATTCCCTTCCAGTAGCAGCCACACAGAAGATCCAGAGACTTGCTGTTAATGATTTGTCGCTTGTTTAGAACTCTGGATGTCAGGTCTGTATAATCTGCCCTCAATGCCACTGCCAGGTTGCATTAGGAAACAATTACCTAGTTTATGACTAGGAAAATAGACACCAGCATTTCCAATTAAACTCCCATGCTTCCAAAGAAGATCAGGTGCCCTTAACACTAAGGACAGTTCCACTCACTCCTGCTTCAAAGTAAACCAAATAGGAATACAGGCTCTCTAATAAACTGAGGGAGACAAACATATAGTGAATGAATTGTTTCTTATTAGATTCTCATCTCTTGTTAAGGTCTGGGTAAAATGGAACAATGGGTAAATTTAGCTAAATGCTTCTATAGGAAAAAAAATGACAAAAAAAGGGAAGTCTCACAGATAGCATTAATGTATAACATGTTCTCCTCTGTTTGCATGTGTAAGCAGATTGAGAAGCAGATCATTTCTTCCTCTTTCATATTCTAAATAAGTGCTAGAAATGAGGGAATTTCATCAAATTGAAATATTCCACTAAAGAGCATCTCTTATAGATAAATTAGCATCAATTGTAACTATAAACTTATATAAACTTACTTATTTCATTGAACAACCCCTGACCTAACATAGATCTTGAATTTTAAATGCATCTCCTGGATATGAGAATTGAAAACACAGTAATTCTTTTGCCATGATGAAGAAAGGTCAAATGTTATTGAATTTCATCCCTCACAATTGCAGGCTTCCTGAAACTGCTTTCATTATCTCATGTAATAATAATAATTAATAAATCCCAGCAACGAGTATATAGGTTTATAATCAAAGGCTAGCATGCACAAATACCACACATTTGTATATCCTTTTGTGCTGCCTCCAAAAGGAGAAAGACAACCCCCCATTTATCAGTAGCTGTGTGAAAGGGGGAGATTTATCATTTTAAAATTTTCATCGCAGATGGTTTTCATTTTAAAAGGCAGGGAAGCGATTTTTTAAAATCATTTTCCCCCTAATGCAATTGAGCCAGACGTTTCTCGTAAATCTTGTTGCTTTAGTAGACAATACTCAATTCTCCAAACTTTATATGCAATATCCAGCTTTTTCTCTTTGTCTTTAGATGTCCGTCTCCTGGATATGAGAATAAAAGCCATAAGAATGTGGCATCGGACATCACAATAGCCATCTTGGTAACTCCCTTCTTCCTGTGCTCACAGTTTGACTAAGAAGTTTCTATTTGTGCTCAAGAACAATAATGAACTGCCATAAGACTTTAAAAGACTTTTCTCCCTCTGTAAGTCTTTAATAAATAGAAGCAAAATGAGTCTGTATGCTGGTCAATGTGTGTCTCTAGATAGAACATAGTACCCAGTGATCCAGTGTTCAGTGAATCAGGAGCCAAAAGAATACTCAAGCCATAAGAGGAGAAAGCAACTAAAGTAACTGCATCCTCAGATTTCCTACTGGATGTCAGCCCTTTTAAGAAATAATGATTTCATTTTTGTGGTAGAGATGTGGTTATTCCCATCCAGCAAATGGCATCATTGTACTATAATGACTGGCTACTCTGCTCTACTTGAAGCACAGTCTATCAGGCATTGAGATTCCATGATGGCTGAAGTCAAAATGCACATTGGACTAGTAATGAAGTGACATCCATTGTCTTTACATGGTAATTTTAGTTTATAATGCAAAATACAAACATATAGATATACACGTGTATATCATATAATGTCCTTTATTCAAAGCACAAACCAGAAGATATAGGTGTTTAAAATCACTTCATTTACATTCAAATGCAGTACATCCATATCAGGCTTTCTCCCTGTTTTCCACTTTTATATTTATCAATTCAATAACTTTACCATAGATTACAGTATTCTAGCTTTTATTATATTTTTAAGTTTTACATAATTTTGTACTATATATTTTGATTACATATTCTTTCCCCTTCCTCAACTCCTCCCAGATCATCTCTACTTCTTTAGCCCATCCAACTTCATTTTCCTCTCTCTCAAAATCCCCAAGAAAAACATCAAGAGATAAAATTCAAAACTGAAAATCTATAAAGAAAGAAAGAAAATAAATATGACAAAAATACACAAAACAAAAAAACCAACAAAAACATGCACATAAAATAATTGAAGTTTGTGTTGACCAGTTACTTCTGGACATGGAGCCTGGACTCCTGAAGTGTGGTGATATATTCAGGGACATGCCATTGACAAAACCTGGCATTTCCTTTCCTAGCATGATGCGATCACTCTTGGGTATATACCCAGAAGTTGCCCCACCATGCCCCAGGGGCACGAGCTCTACTATGTTCATAGCAGCCTTATCTATGATAGCCAGAAGCTGGAAACAACCCAGATGTTTCTTAATGGAAGAATGGATACAGAAATTGTTCGTTTACACAATGGAATACTATTCAGCTATTAAGAACAAGGACATCATGAATTTTGCAGGCAAATGGTTGGAACTAGAAAAAAAAATCATCCTGAGAAAGGTAACTGAGACCCAAAAAGACATGCATGCTACGTACTCAGTAATAAGTGGATATTAGCCAAAAAAGTACAGAGTACCCAAGATACAATCCACAGAACTCAAGAAGGTTAACAAGCTGAAGGGCCCAAGTAAGGGTGCCTCAATCCCACTTGAGAGGGAGAGAAAAAAAAAGCAATTGGGGGGCGGGGGGGACAAAAGGAAGGAGGGACATGGTTGGGAGAAGGGACAGGGAGGGTAAAAGGGGAACATGATTAGGTACTGAGTCGGGGGAGATTCAGGACTGAAGCCCTGAGCACCAGCAGAAAGAATGGAAACAGGTAACCTCTGAGGTAGGAGGTGAGGCACCCCCCACCCCCTGGAATTTACCAGAGACCTGGGAAGTGAGAGATGCTCAGAACTCAGAAGGAGGGGCCTTAGATTGTAAATAACTTCATAGTTAGGGTGGGACTTTGGGCCCACTTTCCCTTCTCAGGTCAGGGATTTTATCTGTTTTGAATCTAGGTTAATCTTATGCATGCTGTCATGTTCTCTGAGTTCATATGTGTACCATCCCTGTTCTGTGTGAAAGACAATGTTTCCGTGGAATCATTAATTCCTCTGGCTCATTATTTATTTATTTATTTATTTATTTATTTATTTAATGGATGTGTGATGGCTCATGGGACACTATTCATTATTATTATTAATCATCCCATTTGTTTACATCTCAAATGAAATCCCACTTCCCCTCATCCCACATCTGCCTTTCCTCCCTCCCTTTTGCCTCTGTAGGTGGAGGACCACCTCTCGCTCTTACAATCTTTCTGATTCCTTTTCTGTGTAGAACTCTGAACCCTGAGGGAAGGGTTTGATAAAGACATTTCACTTAGGACTCAGTGTTTCAAAGTCTCAATCTTATGCACATTGTCCAGTTGTGGATCTCTTTATAAATAAATGTCATCTATGTAAAGAAGAAACTTCTTGGAAGAGCAGTGAGTGATGCTCTTATTTCTAGGTATATGTCAGTAGGAGTCAATTTATTACTATGTTTTTTCAGCAAAATAATAGTAGAAGGCTTTCCCCTAGGGAATTGACCTATATAGTTTCAGGTTCTTAGTTATTTTAGCAATGTCACGTGTGGGTTCCATTTCACGGAGTGGGCCTTAAATCCAAGCAAATGGTGGCTGATTCATTTTATGACATTTCTGACACTACTGTGGCAGTATATTTGTATATAAATTACTGTTCTGGGTCACAGAATTAGTAGTTGAGAGATATTTGTCTTTCACCTCTTGTAGTATGAAGGATTCTTTCTTTTTTTTTTTTATTGGAAATTTTATTTACATTTCAGATGTTCTCTCCTTACCCCATTTTCCCCCTCCCTCCCAGGAACTCCCTATCCCTTCCTCCCTCCTCTTGCCTCTATGATGGTGTACCCCCACCCACCCTCCCTGTACCTCACCTCCCCACCCTCGAATACCCCCCAATGACGTCCAGCCTTCATGGGACCAATGAGCTCTTCTCCCATTTATATATAGCTCCCTTGCATATATTCTTTCTAACTCTGATCCTTTCATGAACTCTGATGAGTAGGTGTGAAGCTTCTATTTGGGTACCACCTGGATTTTTCATATTCAATGGCAAAAGTAAATTGGATATTCGCAATGGAGCCTCACCATCAGTTTATGAAGAGCAACCAATAGCTTTAGCAAAAGAAACCCCTGAGATTCTAACAAGGGGCAGTGTCTATGAGACCCTTTTATCCAACAACTTAACAAGAGGGAAAACACTCCTGACACTGAAGGTTTACTTGGTTGCATGAGATATGCAGTTTGAGCATTGCTTCCTCTATTATGTAGTGAATCGATTTGCATTTCTTACATATATGTATGTATTTTACGGCCTTCAACAATAGTAGGTTTGCATATGGCCTTTCAAATAGCCTTTAGTGTTAGTTATCCCTCCCTATCTCCCCTCTTTCATCCTGCCCTTCCATCCCCCTTCCCATTTAATTCTCTTAGTCTAGTTCCCTGGCATCTCTTTCTAACGTTAAAACCCCATAGAGATTTACTGTCAATGTTTGCCACTTACCCTACATGCTTTCTGTTCTAGTCTCACTTTTTTATGTTTCAGATCAATTTTAATGTAACTAAAATGCAAGGGAAAACTTGTTTGTGTATGGAACAGAACAGAATTAATTAACAATGCAGTTAGTCTTTGGAAAATTAGTTTCCACATTGAAACATGATAAAACTCTTCATTAATTATACCTCATTTGTTTATGTATTGATTTACAGAGAGGATCTTATATATCTCTTTTCTATAGTCCAAGATGACCTTAAACTTCTGATTCTCTTCCCTCCATCTCTACAGTACTGGAATTACACATGTGCAACATGATGTCCAAGATTTTTGTAGAACTGGAGATGGAACCCAGAGATCCATTCTAGCAACTGATCTACAGCCCACCCCAGTAACATCCTTCTTTTATGTCTCCTAGTGAAACATGGACTATCATGTCACATAATGAGGCACATTGTTCCTACTGCTGCTACTGCTGCAAATATAAAGTTCTGGCTGCAAAAATGATCTACATATTCTTAAGATGAAAGATTAGATCTTGGACTAACTGAAAAGATTGATCCAGGGACAGTGACATGGTTCAGTGGATAAAGGTTGTTATTGTCATGCCTGACAACCTGTGTTTAATTCCTGAGATCTATATGGTAAAAAGAGATAGAACTGACTCCCAAAAATTGTCCTCAGAACTTCATATGTGCACCATGCATAGATGCACCTTTACACATATCCATATGCATGCACATATATACATGTAAAAATAAATGGACTTTTACAATTGCTTTTATAATGAATTCAATCACAATGTGGTGCTGGGAAGATTTTACTCCACATATATTGATGTATTCTCACAGATAGAACTTCATGGTTTTTATTAAAAATATGACTTCTAACCTACAAATAGAGTTTATAATATTAAAGATATGAAACCTTTAACTTTGTAGACAAGTAAGAATATGAACAGTTGAACAAAGTTAGAACTCCTGAGTCATACACTTGAGTTTTGAAATTTTCTCTTTGCTTAGACTCCATTTCAAAATGATTTCAGATGTAATGCAAAAGACACACATACATGACAAAATTAAATAAGAATCGAGAAAATAGAAGAAAGCATTTTGCTTTTCTCCAGATATATTTATTTATATCCATCCTTATTTCATTTTGATACTTTTAGAATTGGAGGTCAACACAAATGATCTGACTGACGTTTAAGAAGCATGCTTTTGTAGGACGCCTCAGACATTCTTATCTTTAGAAACACTATGGATATTGAAAGACAGAGTATATACTGCAATGAGTTTATGACAACTTCAAGTGGAATATTTTGTTCTAAGATAGTTGAGAGAATGGAATTGAAAGCTTCCCTTTGCCATTAACTTTCTGTAAAATATGGATCAGATGACCCAGCTTTTTTGGGCTCCCAGTTTTGAAACCAGAAACTAGTCTTCTGTTGGGAGCCAACTCCTAGCAGAAAATGGCTATCATCTTTACAGCCATCTTGAGCCATATACCCTGACAAGAGACTTGTTTTCAACAGCCCACAACAGCTCAGCACACTCTGATAAACATCTTGTTTTCCTCACATATCATGTTTTGCTGTTTAGTGCCCCCAGCTGCAAGGCACACATGATATCCACGCTGCAAGGTACGTGACATAGTGCCTTCAGTTGTGTTCCCCTGCTTGTCCACGAGGGCAAGGCACGTGGCAAAGGGTATAAATACCCAGACTTTCCTTTCAGTAAAGGGAGACTTGATCAGACCCTCTGTCTTGTCTCCATTTTTCACATCTCTTGCCCTTCCATCCCCACTCTCTCTCTTGCTAGACCCTGACCCTTGGACTGGAGCAGCAGAATGGGCTGGAACAGTCTTCAAGGGCACAAATTTTAAGTCTAAAACTAAGTTTCTTCTTAGTTATTTTCTCTGTCATTTGTGCTACCCCTTATTTAAGCAGCTTGCAGTAGCTTACATACTGAAGTCTACTCATTTACCAAATCCAAGTGTACAAGTACAGAATTCAGTAACATTTTAGTAAAAATTCTTAATCACTTTCTCAATTGGAATAGACTTGGAATAGTTGTTGAGATCCCTAAATTTTTCTTATTAAATAGATTCCAACAAAACTCTTGGCATGATAAGGTCACTCAAGTCAGATTTCAATGTATTTTATTGATTTCATTTGAAGCTTTTCAGGGTTCTATGGCAATAATGATCATGTTCCACTATAAGCTCAGAGACAATGGGAACTTGCATGGAGGCTATTCAGATTCCCCCTTAAGACTTCTTGATGGGGAGAACAATTTTGGGTCACAGAGACTCACAGGGAAGGTAATATGGCTCTTCAGCCTATGCACAGAAGACACAGCATCTAACACCACACTAACCTAACCCACTGTGTGATTTTTGAAGACATCCTCCTGCCTATGTTCTCTCAGGCTTGAAGAATTGGTATCAGTTGTAATATGACCTCATACATTCTGTCATTGTCATTAATGTCAATATGATATTAGTATCAACCACTTTCCGAAGTTAAATATTGGTCTTCAGATAACAAAATATATGCATTTTTGTGCATCTGGGACTATAACTTTTACTGTTTATAACTATATAGCAATGGATCTTTATGCTATCTATTTTAGGAGAGCTGTAGAAAAATTTACAGGGTAAAATTATAAAGTTAAAAGCTCACATATTTCATTTGAATGTAAATAAACATTTCCAGTTACTTCTGCAGTAACAGTTTATTAGATTTCTTTGAATTTGAAAGAATTTATTGGACTTATTTGAACTTAGCATACTCAGGACAAGATATAATTTTAGGATTTATCTCTAAAATCCACTAAATTCCATGTTTGAAGGATTCCTACTTATTGTAAAAAATATTGATTTATCATGAGTTTTGATGGTCTTATTCTTGCTGTCCATATTAGAATCACCACTCTCAGTTAAGATATCATAGAAAATGGGTGGTACAGCCCACATGGGCCCAGAACTACTATAATGGAGGAAGGAAGACGTATACTTTCACTGTACATAAGCAAGTTTTAAAACTCTGTGGTCTAAATATTATGTTGTGTTCTACATTAATGATCAGAACAAGAATTATGAATTGCCTAGTATAGTCAAAACCCTAAAACATTGTGGTAAATGCAAAGAAAAATGATAGAAACTCCTTGGCTTATAACAGTGCTACAAGTATTTAATTTAAGGCTGCATAGAATCAGGTTTGTAGTAGAATGGAGGACAGGTAAAGTGACTAGGGGTGCAAGAAAACATATTGATAGAGGAGAGATTTGGAACAGGCTAAAAGATACAGCTTAATTTTGTACTGTAATCTGAATTGTCACTGGAAATTAAAAATAAAAAGACATTATTAGTACAAGACTTGCCAAAGCCACTGTGTATATAAAGTAAATATAAATGAGCATACCATGTACACGGTGTTTGTGAAAATCTCTGTAATATGAGCATGAGAAATGTTAAACACAATAATAGATAAAGTGAAAAGTCAGCTAATGCATTGCATACAGTATAAAAAGGATTGATTTTTAAAAAATCAAACAACTGCTCAAGTTAAAAAAAAAAAAAAAAAAAAAAAAAAACCTCCTTAATTAAAATACCAGCATAAGATGAAAACGAAGGGCAGAAGTATTAGTCTGCAGTTCAGTGCCTGGGGTCTGAGTTTGCTCGAACCACATTCCCTTTGACCACTTAACTTCCTCAGCTCTGTGCTGGTGAACACCGCTGACTCTAGAGATGGCCTTGTGGCATCCTGGTGCCATTCCCCACATCACTTTATGCTGTAGAGCCAAGTGTCTAGCCTTTGATAATTTCTACAGAAAATAAACTTTCACTCAAAACTATGCCTAGCTAATTAAACTTTTGGGTGATCTGCATTGCTCTAATTATTTCCACAAGTTGAAAAGTAACCAGGGTTACATAAAATTATTCTAACAGAAAATGGGGGTTTTGTTCTGAGTTTTAAGCAGAGATGTGAGTATCAAAAATGTCGCAGCCTGTGGCTGAGGGTAGATGTCATTATACAAAATAAGCTCTTCTCTGTGACCTTTCACGTTTCCAGAGAGTGGTGCTTTCTAACTTAAGACTGGGATACAGGGACTGAAGAGATAACTCAGTGGTAAAGAACCAAGCATTCATAGTCTTCTAGCCAAAAACCTAGTCTAGGTCCCCAGCACCCATGCCAGTGGCTCATAAACACTTGGCTTAGGCTTTAGATACCCAGCACACATGCCAGGGTCTCACAACCAACTGTAACTCAAACTCTGGGGGATCTGATGTGCTATTTAAGACAATTCAGGCATTTGCACACATGTGTACAAGGCTCCCATGCACACACATATGTATATAACTAAAAATTAAATAATATTTTTTAAAAGGTAGACATCTTGTATAAAGGCAAAGGGGGAAATATTACAGGTTATCATATAGATGAACATAATAAAAGGCCCCAGGGAAACGTTCCAGTATTGCAGCGAAAAGGCGTAAGTGATAGGAAGAATGGGTTCATACTCCACATGTTACTACAGGAACGAGTTTTTATTTTGACTAACTAGATCACTTCCTTCTTAGGCCAGTATGAACTCTGTATTCACACAAAGACTGTACTCCACAGGGGAGATTAGCTGTGATCCATGAGAGTTTTGAGAAACATCCTTATAAAAGTTGTTTTTAGTTAATTAAATAAATAAAATTAAAGCCATCTATATTTTTAATGTTTCTCATTACAGTTCATTATAATGACTCCATATGTTCTATCATTAGAGAAACATTCTCAGTGGTATGATGATGTAGTACAAACACATGGGGTAAATAATGCATTTTCACTTTATGCACACATTTTATTGCAGGATGGAGATGTGATAGTTTTTTTTTTGCTTTTTTTGGTTTTTTTGTTTGGTTGTTTTTTTTCCACTAAAGAGTCCATTATGGTATGGGAAGCAAAAAACAGAGCTATTGTCAAATCTACATCCAATTTCTCTAGTTTCATAACTTAATCACTGTAATTTGTTGAAGATAACTTTTTTTTCAGTAATTTTCTTCCTGTGCTCAAGAGAAGAGAGTTGGTAGCACTATTTGTTTTTAAACCACATGTTTGATTTTTAAAGAATCTGAATCACGTATTTATCATGGCCATTGGCTGGTCTTACCAGTGATGATTCTAGTCTGTATTCCAATTCCATAAAGAATTCCAACTCAGAAAATGTGAGGACCATGGGAGTCACTATTGCTAGGGTAGCCTCACTAATGCTCTGATGACAACATCAGAAAGCTCCATAGACTGCCCAGGTGTCAAGCTTCTAAATAAAATCTTATAACCAGCTGTGCTATTATTTGGGGATATTTTATAAGTAAAAAAGGGGGCTGAGGCTAGGGAGATGGTTCAGTGGTTAAGAGTATTCGCTCTTCTTCCAGAGGACCTAGGTTTAATTCCCAACATGCACATGACAGCCCATTACCATCGGTGGCTCCATTTCAAAGGAATCTGATGCCTTCTTCCAACCTGCTCAGGCACCTACCATAGTGTTCATACATCTATGTCGGCAAAACAAACCTACATACAAGGTAAAATAAAATGAGAATGTTAGAACGGTTACAAAAGCTAAGGAGATAGCTCAGTAAGAACACAGTCAGAATTTCTCAGAATCCATATAGAAAAGCTGGGTATGACAGAAGTGGGCCTGTATATCATAGGACTATGGAGAGTTGGGGCACAGAGACAGAAAGATTTCCAGGGCTGACTGTTAACCTAGCTCTACGTTCAGTGAGAAACCCTGTCTTAAAGGAAGTAAGAGAAAAGGTGATACAGGGAGACAACTAGGCAACTGATATCTTCCTTTGGCTTTGCAAATGTATATGCCACAGACACACACATATATATACACACACAAGAGAGGGGGAGTGGCTACAAGCTGATATTGAGTTACAAAACTCAATATTTGGAGGTCTCTATAAATTAAAATTGCTTTTTTCTTTTGCTGATTAATTTTTTTGACTACTGGCTAATTTTGTTCTTTGGTAATGTCATACACATATGTAATCTATTCTTATTACAAATTCCCTATGATTCTTATCAAATGCTGTTCAATATTCAATGTCTCTAACATTTGATTTCTCAGATTGATGAGTTTTGGTATGGGTTGTGAGACATTTACTTTATCAGGGCCATCGGACTGAAACTATTAATTGAAGACTGGTTGAGGTCACCAGTGAATACATAGCTGAAGAAAATGAACCTCCATCCCTAAATCTATCCAAAGAAAAACAGTCCATTAGTTGAGGGGTTTCCTCTCCTGAGTTCTTCATGACTCATTGTTCACAGGCCAATTCTCTTGAAAACCCAGCATCTACAGTCAATGTGTTTGACTCTTCACTGGCTGTGTCTAGTCCAAAAGTTGCCATGTCATAGCCCTTCTCTCTATCTTGGGGTTTTTGCAATCTTTCCACCCCTGCTGCAATATTCCTTGAGCCTTTGAGGAGATCACATGACTGTCTTGTTTAGGGATAGCAATCATTTCTCTTGTTCTCTGTACCTTGTGCAGTCATAAATTGCTACAGTTACCAATGATCACTGGAAATAGAAGCATCTCTGGTAAAGGCAGAGGGTTTATCTGTGCATATAAGCATGCATATTTAGGAGGGAGTTTAACACTATATCAATTTAGCTAACCAAAAGTATTTTCAGTTGAGGTGCCCTTTAGGGTCAGAAGCTTAGGTTGTAGAAAGAAGGAAAAAGAAAATGAATGGATGAGATGTTTCCATGGTTGTTGGGAGGAAAAAAAATTAAAGTAACAGCAAACAAGTCAAGTCCCAGCTGTCTAAGTGACTAGCATTACACCAGGGAGACAGTGAAGAGTTGTTGTCTCTGTTCAGCTCCAGTTCCTTGCCCTACACTGATCTCTACCATGGCCACAGAGACCCCCATTCTCCCCACAGTCTTCAAGCTGCTTTGCCATGCTTGCAGACTCGTGTGCATGCAAAGGACACAATGACTCTAGTATTGGGTCGCAATAAAAACTAATGAAGAGCATACAGTCTGGCAAGTGAGTGAGTTGGCTCCCCTAATGCCCATCCCACTGTTCTTTTTCCTCAAGTAAATTTCACAGTCTGCAGTGAGGAATGGGTGCTCAAAGAAAAACTCTAATAAAGGCAAGCTGGAACTCAAGGATAACTACATTTGCCTCCTCTTCTCTCTAACAGATTTCCTTTTAATTCATCCAAAATGCACAACATTTAGTATGTAATATTCTGTTTGTAGACAAACAATGACCCACATGCAGCTGTGCACATTATCTGGCAAACAGATGTGGGAGTAAGGCTGCAATTGAGAGTTCATGTGTAGAAAACGGAAAAAGCACTCCATTAGTGCTAATGCTCTTCTTTCTTACCAGGCTCACTTTTTGACCTGAACCCTCCACATGGCTTATCTGTAAACCATAGTGGACTAAGTCTCTTCTTGATGTTCTCCTATTTCAGGGTGGAGTTAATCCTGCTAAGGGTTTTGGCCTCTAGCCCAACCTCTGATTCCAGAATTTATACTCCAGTGCTCTCACTTTCCCCAATTTCTCTACAAATGACTTCTCTGGGGACGGTGGGAATTTAAACTGAAATTAGATGGCGACAAGTGTGAACACCTGCTAGTGAAGTTCATCAGCTTTGCTGGCTTTAAGGCTGTGTTGGGGAGCTCAACAGTTCACTTGGTGAGAGATGGAGGAGGGGAGCAGTGGCCCTGTCCTGAAGGGCTATTTTCCTCCTCAATGTCTGTTCCCCTTTCCTTGCCTCTACAGTGCCACTGTATCTCAACTGGGCATGATTGAGAAGAGACACCAACTGGCTTCCTTACTGAACACACCTGTAGCAATAGGATCAGTGGGGCTTTTTACCAGTTCCTTACTCAGCAGGGGAAGCCAAAGGCCTGAAGGATGACTTCAAATCTTTTATAGTCCTTTATTTTATTTCATCAGCACATGTAGGCTGGAGATAATGAGTAACATGAGCTATTCCTAATCTTGGAGAGATAAAAATTCCCAGTTTGTGGAGTCTCAGACTAATGTGGGAAATAAGAAACAGATGAAAAAAATCTCAAGAACCATAAAAACAAATGGCAATGTCTCTTTAATGGAGATCCCTAATTTTAAGAGGTTAGGAAAGGTATGAGGAGCGCTGGCAAATGTGGTAGGGGATTAGAGAATCTCTTGTCTGGCAATCCTAACCTCTTCTCTTCTTCATTATTAAGACTCTTAAGGGAGAGGCATATCCTGTCCAAAATGGTCTGTCTGTTTCTACCTACAGTTACCCCTATCCCCACAGCATGACAAGTCTCAAAGGCAATATACTAGGAAGAGATGACCTTAGTGACCTGCTCCTCTGTTGTTTCTTATGCAATTTGAATCAAATACTTAACAAATTTTTAGCAGTAGGCTGACTCTTCCATGACTTCAAAACTCTGTGTCCATTTACCTATTTCTTCCTTTTTTTTCCATCATTTGAGTTGAAGCTGTTACACTCTTCTCTTGCTCTAGAAGTACAAGTTATGTCTGCTCAGTTCAGAAGATTACCCCAAACAGTGATCCTTTGTCTTGTGTCTCCTGGCATACCTTGGGTTTTATTTACCCAGTGAGCTCTTCATTCTCTCTCATTTTCTTTCTATTGACTTATTTTTTTTATTACTTCAAGGTTGAGTGAAGCTATTTTATTTTCTGAGTAATAAAACAATAGTCACCTTCAATGTGGTTCACCATGAAGAGGTAAAGATGCATTTGCATTCAAAGTTAGAGCACCTAGAGTTATTAAAAGTTATTTTGTACACTTACTTTTAGTGTGGTAGAGAATATTTTGAAATATTCTCTCCAACTGACTTCCCTGGCTTCTTGAATTCAAAGATTATTTATCCCACACATATTCAAACTTTTGTTATTGTGATCAACTTTATCTACAAAGTTCCTAGTCAAGAACCACACAACTCGAAAAACCCTGTCTCAAAAAACCAAAAGAAAAAATAAAAAAGAACCACACAATTGAGTAATCAGAAAAGAAAATCTTAATAGAAAAATCTATGTTGAAATACATTTATGACTTTGTGTTGGACTACATTCAGGGCTCTCCTGACTACATGTGAGACATGAGCTGTCACACGGACACATGGGACTAAATTATGTTAATCACTGGGAAAGAGTAAAATAGTTCTACCTCCCTTAAACAGTACATAGGGTAATCTTTAAATGAATGGTTCTCAACCTGCAGGTCATAACCCTTTGAGGGGGTCAAAGAACCTTTTCATAGGGCTCTTCTATGACCATTGGAAAACACAGATGTTTACATTATGATCCATAGCAATAACAAAATTACAGTTATGACATAGCAACACAAAGAATTTTATGGATGGCAGTCACCACAACATGAAGAGGGTGGCAGCATAAGGAAGGTGGAGAACCATTGCTCTACATGGATCTTACCTGATGTTGAAGCTCTGCTTGCCATCAAGGGCATGGATGCTGGCATGTAGCTGAGAGTTCATATCCCCTCTGCAATTGCCTTCCACTTGGAGATGCTGAGTGTGGAGACAGAGCCCTAGGCTTTGTATGTAGATATCTGCTCAAGATGTAGTGCAGATGGAAGCACAGCAAGAGCCTATGGGCAGACATGGTTTTCTCACCACTGGTGACTGCCTAACACCACAGGGTGAACTATCACTTATGAACAGATACCCTAATAGGGTAGTCAAGCAAACACTCTGGTTGATTGACATTTTTGAGCCTGATTTAGTATAGCAAAACAAGGCCTAAGTGTTTCCAGGGTAGCTCTGCTGCTCGTCCAGTTACCCAGGTACCATATTTGGCTGACCAACTAAATCAACATCAACACAGTATGAAAGGTGGGGGTGAAAAGGATGACAGAGGCTCAAGGGAAGGTGTCTGCTACTGCTATATCTGCCTTTTAAGCCACAGCCACTACCTTTTCCATGCAGATAAAATTTGCCCAAATTAAACAGCATAGAAAAAGATTCCCATTTCAATTACATGGATGTTCTGTCAGTAGCCGTAACAGCAGCAGTTACAGAATAACTACAGATAATTACAATCATTTAATTCGAAGTACCAAGTCACTTCATGCAGAACATGACTCATTTATCATTATTGACCTTAGAAGAAGCAAATTTACCCAAATCAATAAAGGTTCCCAATATCCATTAGAGCCGACAGAGATTGGTTACAAGTGTTGGGAGCTTCTATATACCTGGATTAATAGGGAGAAGAAGATCAGGATGCTTTTGATTAATGAAGAGATTTTTTTTTTCCTTTGGAGACAGTTATTTGAAAGAGAATTGACCTTAATTTCTCCTTTAATTCATGTTATGGAAAGTCAGTTGTTTTTGTTAAAGAAGTTTTGTCCCTATTAGTTGCTGAAACATAATGTAATTACACAGAGAAGTAATCTATAAACAGGTAGAGTTCCACTTTGTTTTTAATGGACTCTTCTGGATTGCGCTGAATATTCATGCCACAGAGATCCATCTACCGAGGAGAATCCAGACTTCACTGGGTTTGTGCTTTAACCTGCTGTCATGAGCTTCTCTATCTATAGCTAAATCCCAACACATTATGAAAAGGAGGAGAAAAAAATCTCATCACAATTAAGTGGTCTGTCAACAATAGCAGCAGCAGTTTCAAAATAAGTGAGGATAATTACAATCTCCCTGTTGTAGAAATGAGAAAGTTTGTGTTACTTTTGAGAGTTTGATATTGAAAATTAAGATTGAATGTGGATGAAAATTGAAATAATAAGAAGTCAGTTCAATTGCTTAACCACTCAGTCATTCAAATTGATTCCCAGGTGTTTTAAAACATTACCTCATTTGATCCTAATATTGAAGATTGGAGGGCAGGAGAGGCAGAGGTGCCTCTTCCAACCTCCCCTGTAAGTACATACAGAGTAGAGCTTATCCTGCCCACCTCTCTAAGCTAAGGTGTTAGAATAGAGAATTCTGACGACTAGGTGTCAAAAAGTGTTATCGATGGGAAAATCCCTGCGTGAAAATAAGTTATAAGTCTATTTTTCCTGAAATTGTCAAAATTGCAAGATTTTCTTCATGACAGAAATTAAAATAATAAGAAAATATAAATGTCATCCCAGGGGAAGACTTGTCACCTCAAGGCTAGGTTGTACTCTCATCTACCTTCAAATGTCTCAGCTACTCTCTGGGTCTCTATCCTCTCGCAGTGAGAGAGAGACTGAGGCTGGATCCAGAAGACTACATAAACCAGGGAAGACGAGCTAGCTCCTGACCACATGTGGCTATGTTTGCAAAAGTCAACCTCTGCCACGTCACACTATCCCTGGGGTGTTTGGATGACTCCCTATCAGGCTAACTTCACTACTAAAACATCATCTGAAAAAACTAACCAACATGCTGACATGAATTTTGAGTGCTCCTGCCCCCAAGAAGGAGAAATGAACTTTTCTCTTCCTGCAGGGATTTCTCGGGATCCGGTGTGGTGGAGTCCACACTTTACATAGATTAGTTCTTGTAAAAAAGCCAAATTCCACGGTCCTCTCATTGAAGATGGAGTTTCAGATCTTCCAGTGAAGAACTGAGAAAAGTCTCCTTCGATTTAAAAAAAGCACCCGCAGGAAATCCAGGTATTGGTGAGAAAGGAATCAGCTGGAAGCACTAAAGAAGCAATTGCTTCCTTAACACCATCTGGGGAAAACAGGCTGGGGCATGGAGGCCCAGAACATAGCTCCAAGGAAGGGAGGAGGGGCGCACAAGAAGGCTAACTCCCCAGGGTTGAAAATTTGTTCCATTTGTGTTTCTCTATTGGAAGAAATAAAGAAATGCTGAGAAGGCATGCCAGTCTGAATGTCCTGAGCAGTTGGCCTGTTTGACTTCGTGTGATGGTGGGCCAACCTGTGTGCCTGCCGGCTCACACCACTGTAGCTCTTCTAACACATTCTATAGATCCTGCTAATAAATTCTGCTTGGCTGCAACCCTTTCCCAGTTCCAGGCAGTCGCTGCCTCTGAAGTGTAAGTGCAGCCTGTCTTTAAGCCAGGCTACTGCCACTTGCTGGTGATCTGTACCTCTTTGGAAAACCAATCTACACTGCATTTAAAGGCAGGAAGCAGAGTCTGAATGTAAATGCAGGAGCATGGCTAGAGGACACAGTTCTCACACCTTCTGCAGCTCCAGAATAAGTGCTATGTTTTAAAAATATATATGTATGTGTTGGCAACATTGAAAAGGGGGCTAAAAAAACATCCCCCACTGAAGTGAGAGCAGCAGCAAAAAGAACCGTTAGCGCCCTGCTGACGGGAACAATAGAGCATATGGACATCACACTGCGCTTGCCAAGCAGACGAGGGCAGGATGATCAAAATGGAGTCAATCTGCTCCACTAATAGCAGAAGAATCGCCTGTGTGAACACTGGCTCAAAGCATGCATCCCTGCTCTCTAATTGCCTGGAGAAGGAAAAAACTTGATTCACATTAGAGCCAGACCAACTCCTTCACTCGCTTGGTGTCTGTCTCAGCATGCCCCCACGGTGATGCAGAACTATCCACCATCATTAAAGCCAACACCTAAAAGTGCACTCCAGTGAAACATTACCCAGCAGGGAGTCTCCTCAGATCACTCTTGACTAGGGATGAAGCTGACTTAACTTCTGTAGGGAGTGGGGCTCATAAATCTCACTTCAGGGTGGTGGTTGTCAGTGTCCAAGGAGAACCTTCCTGGTGACCCCTGTTGTCTTTTAGAGCTAATCCTTTTCCCACCTTAATTATAACAACCTGTAGAAAAAAAGAACATCAAGGAAGCCGAGCATGAGATTGTATAAAACAGTCACTTTAGAGGAATATGTTTACCTTTGGTTTTAAGACAGGGCCCTGCTATACACCCCAGGCTGACCTCAAATTCACGGCAACTCATCGGCTTTGGTGTCCCAAGTTGTAGGACCACAGGCATGCACTGCAGCGCTTTGATGATAGTATTTTGATATTAGCATCTCCAGATATTGAGCTGACTTACTTAAGTCATAAGAATCAATGGCCAACGTTGTGGGTTAAGGGACAAAGCTAACCTCATACCTTTCTATAGAGGGGAATTCTACAAGTATCAAAATCAAATGACACATGGTGTTAGATCAGTGAATCTCTTGTCAGGATGCCCATGAGAGTGCTATAGCCACTGTGGGGGAATAAAAAGCACAAAAGTATGGTTAAGCCTATAGTGCTCTAATCATCTAAAGAGAGAGGAGGAGGAGGTACAAAAGACTCAGGTGACTCTTGAACCCAGGATTTCATCTCCCCAATGGATGCAGAACAGAAGATGATTAAGTACCAGTTATGGATGAACATGGTGGCAGATACTGGAAAACTATATACTAAGTGGTGTACATACAATAAGGCCTGGGCACTCTGGAAGGTGGTGTTTAATAGTCTGTTCAACTGAGCTCCAAGTGGCTGGAAATTATGCTCGAGGGTCACAGGAACAATGTCATCTAGGACAAGCTGGAGAACAAAAGTCAGAGATCTGATTAATCCTAGCATGGATTACTTATACGTAGCATGGATGGCTACATGGATATGTGGATTTTGTCAAAGTTCCTTGATCTTGTACACTTGTGGATTATGTACATTTGTGTGTTTATGTTCGTAATTTCAATTAGGACCTCAAAACTGAAAATTATAGTCTCTAAGCAGCCAGTCAAGGAGGAGCAGAGGTATCAAGTTAAACAAAAGTTATCATAAAATGATCCTTCAAATAATTAATAGGTTTGCATGAACCTCACATCTTATTTACGTGCACTCCTGAGAGGCAGGAAGAGAAACCAGGCAATCTAGTAGCATGAAACCAGGTGAATCTTTTCCAAGAGTTTTTCATCCTTAGTTATAAATACAGTCTGAAAGGGAAAAAAATGGCTTGGTATGGCCATCACTTTGCCTGAGAAACACCTGGAAATATATTTCCACTGCTGTGTGTTGTTGAGTAAATTGTCTACTTTATAACCATGTTTGAGTGGCATTCTAGTGTTCTGTTTTTGCCATAAGATTTTATTGATCCTTATAAAAGAATTTATTGATTCAAGAAGCACACTGTGAACCTAAATAAAGGCCTTGGGTCTTTTACTTTTTTCCATGGCTAAAGTGTGTTAGACTAACCTAACTCTTATATTAATATTTAAAGTAAAGAGCGCTTCTCTGCTTCAGGCTCCTGTATCTAACTGCTCAGCATCACAATTCCTATGTCATTCATGCATCTGAAATCCTGCTACAAATATATTCCTATCTTTGAATTACTACCTCCCCTTAAGTCCAAATGAACATCATGTTTTTCTGAACAGAATATCAACTTCCCACTCCCAAGCTTTGGGCCATCTATTTTTCTAATAAAAGCTAGGATAAACCGTTAATTGAACAATTTCACTTTTCTGCTTAAAATTTTGCAATGTTTTTGTGGCACATTACATTAAAATCATAGCTCCTTCTTATGACATTTGATTCCCATGGCACTATGTCTACACTTTAAATTTCATCTTTTCTGTACAATCTTCTTACCATCCACAGAGCTGCAGCCACATTGGCCTTTTACTTCTTCCAGCCTTCAAAAAACTTCTTCCCCAGTTCATTACACAGGCTGCAAAATCCCTCCCCTAAAACTTGTATGCTGTATTTTGTTGTTGTTGCTCTTATCTCATAAATGGATGGTTGCCCCCTCAACCTTTTATGATAATTCTTTATGCCACTCCATCATTATTGTCTCTGTGATTTATTTCCTTTGTAGTCAGCCTCATACATTTATTTACTATAAATTTATATGTTCATTTTACTGTTTAATATCTATCTCCCAAATGCTATGCACTAAAGAAGAGCAGAGCTAGGCCTGTCATATTTATCAATCTCAACCAGGTCCTGGCAGATTCCTGACACACAGTGGGAACATTATCAATACTAGTTGAATTACAGAATAACAAATGTGCCTAATAAGACAAGTGAGAAAAGCTTCAGAGAAAAAAATAAGGTGAGGGAATAGAAGAAGGCAAGGAAGCATTGCTGGGAGCTTCAGCAAGGTTGGACAGAAGTGGAAAATAATAAATATCATGTGCCAGGTGTGAAAGGGGAAAACCTCACAATCTAATAGTGTAGTTTTCCATCAGACATAATTTTAATATCACAAAAGAGCATGCTATGCTAATAGAATACTGTTCAATGTATGTGATGCCTTCAAAAAAGCTAATGCAATGGTAAATGTATTCCTTAAGGTCAAGCTAGCCATCTTAGTGAATATATGACTCTGTTTCAGTACCTTAGTGGAGAAGAGTTGTTTCTTCTTTGTGACAGTTAGATGAGAGAGTTATTAGTTGAATAGGACTTGAATTGATGAATAAGTTTCTGCCGTCTTCGCTATGTGGCTACCAATGTCACACTGGTGGGTTGACTACATTCTAGCTGCTGGAAGATTTGCAGATTATGAAGGGTTATAAGCAGGGACTATTTTATAGACGAAACCCAGAAGTATGTTATGTTGTTCCTGGTCACATTCTATTGACTGAAATTCTGACAGCAGCAGAGGCAGGGACACAATGCTTGGTTTTATTTTTGGTGTCCAGGAAGTAGAGGAAATAGGGAAGTGATCAACTAAGGTTCTATGTCAAAATATTCTTGTCTTTGAAACATGGCTTTCAAATATTTTATTCATGGTATCAGTTATGTTTTTTAAAAATAGTGTTTTTAGCATGTGACTGACAACCTTAAAAATAGAATGTTCTCATTTAGCATATACTTTATAATAGAAATGTCTTCAGGTACTATGAAGAGCCTTCCTTGAGGCCCTCATCAGTGTCCCTCATTCACAAGTTAAGTAGCAGGAAAAAAAGGAAACCCTGCTTTTTGCTAGAGCCCTAAAGTGTTAATGTGCAAGGTCTGTATGCAGAAGGCAAGCTGCCATAGATCTCACTGACTTTGGCAGCACCCCAAGGGTTATATTTTTCTCAGGGATGAAATATTCTTGGATAATTGTTCCAACATGTGAGACCCAAAAATGAATTTTTTTTGGTAGAAAAGATCTCAGGAAATAAAGACAGACAAAAATACCTACTAAGTTATCTAGTTCATCCCTTGGGAATCCAAGCAGATTTATATACTTCTAGATATTTCACAGGATATTCCAGATGTATGTGGAACAGCTAGCCACAGACCTCCCTGTCAGCCTGCCTTCATGGTGCCTGACACACATCTCCAACACGCATGCAATCCTCACCCTCCTGAGTAGCCTGAGTTGGCCTATGGGTGTGTGTAAACTGAACAGATGCCTCTGTGATATGGTATGAGGGGTGCTGGAAAAAAGACTCCATGTCAAAAAATACATCCCCACCGAATGTATAATACTTTCTCAAAGTCTGCTGAAAAGGAATATATAATGTGAACCTCTCACCTTTGTGTGAATTAGACTGCCAGACCCTTGTCCTCAAGTCCAACTCACAATGATCAGGACATTAATATTTTAAGGATAAAATACATGGAAGAAGATAATTACAAAGTGTGTGACCTTATTCAAGTAGACGACGCTAGAGAGGCAGTTCTGGGTCACTGCAAATGGGAACTAACAATGCAAAGAAGACATTCATGTCATTAATAAACTATATATATTTGAACGTATGCATAAATTCCTTTAATTAAGGACATACTCCATGTTAACTCCAAATTTGAGCTTTAAGCTTATCACTCCTTCGTGAGAATTCCCCCATTATGCTTCTGAAAAACTGAGGCCCAGGGGCATGAAGAACTTAGAGATTTTGGGTTATAAGACAAGGTTTTAGTTTCTTCTTTCTTTCTTCTTATATTATATGATGATCTTTATTATTTACTGTGTTCTTCAGTGATTGAGACCCCCACATAACCAAACCAAAACAAACAACAACAAAAAACAAACAGCAACAAATAGCAAAACAAGACAAAACAAAAAACAAATTGGGGGAGGTAATTAAACCCACATATACAAATCACTAGGAAAAACACTGATGATAATGAAAAATGTTTTCTTCCTATAAAGAAAATGCAAAGGAAGAAAGGTAACTGTGTTGGGCAGGATCCCAACACAGAAAAAGCTCAAGGATGCTGTGAATTGAAGAATGAAGTGGAAGTGAGAGATGAGGCCAGAAAATGGAGATTTGGAAGTCACCCCTGGATGTGAATCTGAGAGTGAACAAGGACTTAGAAAAGATGTCAGTTGAAAAGTTAGAACCCATTAACTCAACATGATTTATTGTGCCCACATCTATTATATTACTGAAGGTAGGCCGGTAACACAAACAGATTGCTCCATGACTTTCTCTTATCAATCTTAATGATCCAGGAACACAGGATGAAGAATATGAGATGGATTAAGGAGAATTTCAAACCATCAAGGATCACCATAGGCTGAATCCTTTCTCATAATGAGCAGCCACATAAACATAACTGGAACCAGACTACAGTGCATGCTTTGAATCAGAAACAATACCATTCTGAAATAGGAACCTCCTTTCTTTTGAATATTTTGCCATCACAGGCAGAAGGGACTAATGCTGATATAAACACAGTCTGGAAGGATGATGTCATGGGTATTTAATTCTTTATTATTATTTGAATTACTGAGGATCTCTTATTATCTTGTCATTAATTTTTGTTAGTCGCTTGAACTTAGGGTCATATTCTCCTCTGATCAAGTGTAAAGAAGATATGGGGACATTTATCACACTATGGCCTTAACCTGTATTTCACTCTGCAAACAGTTCCTTTACACTAAAAGATGTGATTTTAAGGGTTTCTTTATAGTATCAATAAACTTCTCTCACACTTACTTTTTTATTTCTTAGAAATTCCTAATTTATTTTTGTAAAAGTTATCCTTAGGAGACAGGGAGATAGCTCAGTTGGAAAGTGCTTGCCTAGCAAACATGAGCACATAATTTTGATCCCTTGTATAGATGAAAATAGCTAGGAATGGTGGCACACACTTGCTGTCTCAATCCTGGGAAACAGACTGCTAGATGCCTTGTGCTCACTTTTCAGTCAGTCTAGAGGATTTGGGAAGCTCCAGACCAGTTTATAACTGTTTCAATAAAAGATGGTTGACACCTGAGGAATGATGCCCAAGATTGACTTTGACCTCCAAACTTGTGCACCTGCCCTTCCCACAAACATGCACACACAGACACACACACACACACACACACACACACACACACACATACACATGTAAGTTATTACAATTACAATTAGGTAAAACTTTATTTAGATATGTTTTTTGAAAAACCCTGCCATAAAATAATTTGAATCAAGCTTCTCTTTTTCCCCATATTTTCCCGGATGTGCAGTCACTGTTCTATATCAAATATCTTTGCGAAGGGAGGGCGCCCATGAGTGATATTCTCCTAAACAGAGGTCAACTGCCCTCTGAATGAACTTCCAAATGACTTGGCTAGGAACTAAAGTTTTGAATTTGGAAAATCTCATTACTCAGCATCAAATGTATTACCCACTGAAAATGAGTTTTGTTTTAGCACACCTTGCTACCATCCATAGTAATTGGAGAGTCAGTTTTCAATGTTTTCTAATGTGCCTTTCTAAATTGACCAAGGCTGCAGAAGCCACTTCTTAAACCAAATATAATTATTCTCTATCTGTCCAACCAGATCACCAGAGGCTGACAATCCCCCTATATTTATTTTAATGTATTTTTCCAATAGAGTATATTATCCTTGCATATCTCTTTTTTTCTGCTGCAAACTGACACTTTCTGTCGTATAGGCATCTCATTACTATACAATGATTTTTTTCTCGGCTTTACAATAAAGGCACTAAACTGGGGCACCCATCACAAAACAAGTACCCCCACCTAACTGCACAGCACATTTTCTTTCCTTCCCAGAACTTTCCTCTATGTGATCTTTATGGTTTCAATAGCTCTCAAGTGTCAACAGAGACCTGAAACTTTTCAACCGTTGGCTGCCTACCTCATTCGCCCTCCGTTCCTCCCAGGCAGCATCCTAAGTAGAATGGAATGTCGAAGCACCTGATTGGCTCATGGACAGGGCATTCATTCTCCAGGAATGCCCTGTAGATACCAATTGAAACTGCATCATCCATAAAAGTAATCCATAGACCCATTTGCTTTTCATTTTTGGCTTATGATAGCAATAATGACTTTAACACAGGGCCCAGGAATTGATGACCAGCTGGGTTAATGGCCCTTGGCTGCACTGAGGGCTATCAACTCCCCCAGCTGGTCATTAATCCCCAGGAAATGCCCCATACCTTGATCGTTATTACTTAATTAATGCCTCTTTCACTTTCAGCCTAAGTGGTCAGAACACTGTAACCCTAACAGCAGCTTGCAGTTTGGAAAGTGCGGATTTCCACTCAAATACTGGAATTCCCCATGGCTGCATACATATTTTACATTTTTCTTAGAATAGTTGATTATGTTTGCCTCAGGCTTTTTTCCCCTCCATCTTTCAATGGGGGGTTGCATTGCAAGGGTTTATTCTTCAAGTGAATATTTGCTATGTGTACACTAGAGCTACGAAGTCAAAAAGAAATTTAACTGCATTCATGCTTAGCTTCTGTTTTAGTTTGTCTGGATTTGTTTTTGTTTTTTCTTTCAGAGATCTAAATACAGAATGAAATGGAGAAGAAGAAAAAACAGCACTCCTTCAGCCTCAATTCAGAACAGATCTCCTTGACATGCTGTACTAATAGAAGTGGTTCAGCTGCTGTGAATTCCCAAGTGCTTCCATAGCCAGTTAAGTCATACCCAAGTAAACACACTAACAATATTCGCATTACTACATATCATATTTTCAGAGATTTCTCTCCACTTTCTTTAGAGGAGATGAATTTTGTTCGATTTAGTGATGCTGGACAAACATGAGGATATAAAAATATAAAGGAGTTTGTGTGTGAATGCACAATTACCAAGGAACTAACTTAGTGGATCCTGTTTGAGGATAGGCAAGCATAGACAGGACAGGCTGTCTGAGAACAAGCCCCATGCTGACCCCCAATCACAAGATCTCCTCGTCAAGTGAACATCTGCATTTATCTTCAGCAGAATCACTAACGAAATGCAATCCTCTCTTCATCGTATTCTGAGATAAAGTGATGTTTTCTGGAGAAATTTGTTATGTTTCTGAGAGGTTAGCAGTGATTCACAATCAGTGGGGGCTCAGCTGGGTAGACTAACTTAGAAAGATCATTTGAGAAAAACCACAATTGTAATGTGTTATCTCCAAATTTACTCTCGGAATCACACATTTCTGGGATGAATGTGGTCAGTAGAGATGTATCCATACCAGGATATTTTTATTTTATTTTATTGGATATTTTCTTTATTTACATTTCAAATGTTATCCCCTTCCCCAATTCCTGCCTCAAACACCCTATCACATCTCCACTCCCTTGCTTCTATGAGGGTGTTTCCCCACCCACCCACCCACTCCCGCCTCCCTGCCCTCGAATTCCCCTACACTGGGCATTCTAGCCTTCACATGACCAAGGGCCTCTACTCCCATTGATGCCTGACAAGGCCATCCTCTGCTACATATGTGGCTGGAGCCATTGGTCCCTCCATGTGTACACCTTAGTTGGTGGTTTAGTCCCTGGGAGCTCTGGGGGGTCTGATTGGTTGATACTATTGTTCTTCTTATGGAGTTGCAAACCCTTTCATCTCCTTCAGTCCTTTCTCTATCTTCTGCATTGTGGACTCCATTGGGAACTCTGTGCTCAGTCCAATGGTTGGCTGTGAGCATCTGCCTCTGTATTTGACAGGCTCTAGCAGAACCTCTCAGGAGACAACTACATCAGGTTCCTGTCAGCATGCACTTCTTGGCATCCACAATAGTGTCTGGGTTTGGTGACTGTATATGGGATGGATCCCCAGGTGGAGCAGTCTTTGGATGGCCTTTCCTTCAGTTTCCACTCTACACTTTGTCTATGTATTTGACCCTGTGAGTATTTTGTTCCCCTAAAAGGGACTGAAGCACTTACAGTTCAGTCTTCCTTCTTCTTGAGCTTCATGTGGTCTGTAAATTGTATCTTGAGTATTCCGAGGATTTGGGCTAATATCCACTTATCAGTGAGTGCATACTATGTGTGTTCTTTTGTGATTGGGTTACTTCACTCAGGATGATATTTTCTAGCTCCATTCATTTGCCTAAGAATTTCATGAATGCATTGTTTTTCATTTGCCTAAGAATTTCATGAATGCATTGTTTTTAATAGCTGAGTAGTATTCCATTGTGTAAATGTATGAGCACTGAACCATAAGGAGGAAAGGAAATTGGTGAAAACGGTTCTAATTTACAGACTAACACTTATAAGGACACCAACATATGACAGTGGTAGCCCTAGTAAGTGGTCCAGCAGCTGACATTCTATGGACATTTCGGACCATGCATTGTACTTCCACATTGTCTCTAGTTGAACCCCACAAGTCTTATTATTTCTTGGCTGCATATCATTTTCCATCAGCCTCACTTTGTATTTTCACTTCCACAGCTGCTTTTATGTGCAGATGTGTTTCTGTCTAATAGCCAGAAGAACATAGTAGCCCTGTTCAACACTTACCCTGCCTCCTCTCACACATCTTCTTGTTAATTCAACAGTTATACACTCCAAACTTTCAGTTAGGCGTTAACTATTTTACATTGTTAATTGTGATAAAAAATCATTGTCTAGTAATATGAAGATGATTCCTTTATATGTGTTTAAATCCATATATACATTTGCTATTTATACCTTCATATTTGACCTTATCCTATTATCCAGGAGTATAATCCAAGTGAGTTATGTTCACCATAGAAAAACTGCATGCAATAAGCTTTGAGAGTGTTAAAACTGTTAAACATTAAATAACCTAAAAGCAACAGAAATGCAGGATAATCATGGCCATGGATATAATTCACATGTTATTTTCTAATAATTCTGTTAACAGCCTGAGCATTCCCCTTCACATTTCCTTAATCATATTTTATATAAAATGAAGATATTAAAAAGTAAGTATATAAGGCACTCTTGAATGTCTCATACATTTAATTTAAAATTATAATTTATTGCTTAAAGTAAAATCATTACCTGAAATGTACAAATTATTATAGCTAGTAAGTTATTATGTAAGTAGTCATGTACAAAGGATATATTCTGGAAAACAATATAAGTCTTGCGTATAGGACAATGTTAAAAGCACAAAGAAACTATGAGAATTATAGAGAATTATAGAAGTCCCACCCATCACTCACCCATATTACTGTAATGATTTATCATAATTCATGCCAATATAGAAACATCATGTAGGAAAAGTGTTGTATGGATAGCTCCTCAGTTTTCAGCATTTTAAAAACATCCTTTAGTCATCATCCTAAGTTATAGTTTACATATCAACATAGTCTTCTTTGACTCTAGTAGACTGAGAGTTTTCTCAGGATTCCCTGGTTCTTGACATCTCTGACTTTTTTGAGGACCAAAAGTTGGGCATCCTACTTGATCCTCTTTAATTTGGGTTTGCCTGATACTTCCCCTCATATTCAGACAGGGTTTGGTTAGTTGATGGAAAGAAGGCTTTAGGGATAAATGTCCATTTTCTTTGGCTAGCAAGGAAAAGTTCTGTCAACATAACCACTAAATACTGATGACTGGTTAACTAGACTTCTCACTTACCTTGAACAGCTGTTGTTCTTGCTAGTATTCTCATACATAGCTACTGTATGACACATATAATATTCATAAACTGGTGAACACATTCCTTGCTATTCTTTATGGTTTGTATATATTCTCATGAATGATGTTTTACATCTTAAAGAAAAAATAAGACAAAATAAATTATTCAAGAGATGTAAAACTAAATATATTTTTTCATTCTGTGCTCTTTCTGAAAAGTCCTCCTGAGCAGCCATACAGAGACAGTGGTAGGTAGATACCTCCTCAGGAAGTTTGCATGTAACTTTTGGGTACTCTTCAACAGATTTTTGTGTGTCAGTTTTAAAAAGTAATAATGTACAAAATATATTAATGTCTGAGTTTCTAAAAGAACAATAGAGACCTATAAAAGTCTATAAAAAGAATATGGAGGGATGAGTGAGAAACCATAAACAGTGTTAAGAATAATGAAAAGACAAGGTGAAAATCAGATTAGTTAAAACAATATAATATATAACTATAATTCTTCAACTATTAATCTTTTTATCCATTGTAAGTCTATAAAATTTAAAGCATTATCATTTATGGGACCTCATGAAAACACTGAGGAGAAGCATGTGGATGCCAGCTTGTTATTATTTTTAGAATAGAGGAAAGTACCAGATTGGTGATCACAGTGGTCATGCTCAGTACTTTAAGATAGATCCCAGAGCTATCCACTCTATCCATGGTCAATGTCCATGCTGGTGGCATCCAGAGCTGTGTGTCCATGATTGGTGGTAGCAGCTACTGGGTAAGAAAATCAATAGTCTGATTATAAAACAAAAGCCTCAGAGTCTTTTAAACCTAAAATGTTAATTTGTTATTTTAGCACATGGCACTGAATGTATAAGCTCCCTGGATCACCAGATTTACTAGGAAAATAACCCTCATGTGGGTACCCATGGAGATTAATATCGTCATTGATAAGGATAAATGCCTGTAGTTGTTTATTCCTGTGAAAACTGCTTTTCTCTCTATTGCATCATGAGCCATTGTAAAAGGGGAAATAATTAGAATTGAATCTCCCCTCAAAATCATGGAATTAGTGTGCTTCTTTTGTTTTTGTACAGGATTAAATTTTTTATTATTATACATAAGGTGTTATTTTGTATATGAGACCACTTATGTTACTCAATAGTTTATTAAAATGAATAAAGTATGGATTTAAACTTGAGAAGAGAACAAGAACAACAGAAAACCCTAGAACTGAGGATGTAGGACAGTGGTTCAGGGAGGTTCAAGAACACTTGAGTGAAACATGGACAGTGGTTCAGAGAGGTCCAAGACCACTTGAGTGAAACATGGGAAAACCCTGGACTGATTCCCAATACACACAAACACATACAGGAGGGAGAGAGAGAGACAGACAGACAGACAAAGAGAGAGACACAGTGAGAGACAGAGAGAGGAACATGAAGTGAAATACTGTCTTCTAAATTCAGAAACAAGATATGGTGTCAAAATAATTTTAAAAAAAAAAAATCAAAAGAAAGCCTGAATGAAGAGGTACACATGAAATAAAAATAAAGAAATCAGAGGACTTAAAAAATGAAAAGCAAATAAAAACCTTTCACCATAGAACTGTGGAAATGATACTGAGAATAAAAAAAAAAAAACAACAGCAAAAATAAATAAAATACATACATATATACACACATACATATATACATGCATACATACATACACACACACAAACATGCATGCATATATACAAATGGAATTGTGGTTCTTTGAGTAGGAACTTCTTCAAACTTTGCATACACATTTCCACACAGAAATTAGTCCCTGTTTTAATATGACTTGTTTGGATATATATAGAATTTGATAATATCTCTAAATGTTGATTCTTTTATATGATGAACAAAGAGACAAGCACAGAAGTTGTAATGCTGGACAAGGCAAATTGGTCAAAGAAACACATACAGAATGGCATGCTTTTAGAGAGCTGACCTATTGGGAGTATATTCTAGACCTCCCCTGTTACAAGAACACATACATTCTCCTCAAGTTCACAACATGTGATTCTCAACATCTTTTAAAAATTGCACAAACTATCATTAGTTGGATAATGCTTACACTATATAAAATTGCATGCCAAATTCGAGCTGTCTCTGATTTTCCTGCCATAAGATACGATGACCACAAAGCAGTTCTTTAATGGAGAGGGCTTAATCCATGTGACAGCTCACTATAAAACTTTATCAGGGCTGCTCCAGTCTGGACGGACACAAAAGTGATGTCCTCTTCCCCTCCTGTTACTTCAGGTCAGTGTCATGTTCACCAAAAAAACTAAAACATCTGTTCCAATAAAGATCTTACTCTAAATAATTTGAATAATTGAAACAAATCTGAAATTTATATCATGGTAAAATCTAACTAATTAGATAGCACTTGAATAGATGGTGTATATACATCCTGAAATCTGAAGTGGATGATATATAGTGAAAGGGTTTGACTATCTGAATAAGAGACACAGTGATAGTTTGATTTGACTCCCAGCCAATGTGTTGATTACTGGTATCTACAAGCATGTAAATGATAAGCATATTGTATTTTAAGATATAATATGACTGCCATTAAATTTATGCTTTAAAATTGTATTAGCTCTTATGGATCTGGTCTAAAATTAGAATGGATTCTATCAAGTGCTTCACTATCTCTAGAAGATAAGAACATGTCATTAAGAACTTCATATTGATTTTAATTACAACCGGCACTATACCATTAATATGAGTTGTGGTGCCACTAACACGGTTGTCAAGGGAGGATTAATTAATTAATTGTAAATTAATTAATTGAGAATGAATCAAGTCAACCTGGGAAAAATGAATACAGAACTTGGGAAGGGAAAATTAAACTCTCAAAACAGATTGAAAACCCAAGGCAATATAAAATGTTAATCAAGACTGGAGAAAATTAAGCCACTCGTTTAAAGAGTACCTGTTGTTTTCTTGATAAAACAGAATTAGAATAATAAATTAAAAGACTAAATGTGAAGGTTCCTTACAAACAGGATGGGAAGTTCAAGAAAATATTGTGATTTAGACAAAGAGATGCTTAATATTCCTCAAATTCACGTTGCTTTATTACCTGTAGACAGGTAAGATGGAAACTAAAATACTTGGGAGGAAAGGAAGGCACTAGGCTCAAAAAAACGTTTCAGTATGAAAGGTTTTATAAGATGATTTCTCCTCTAGATACTTGGATCTGTTGTTTCTTATGTACATTGTTTTTTTTTTTTTTTTTTAATACTAACCAAGGTGAGTGTTTATCTAACATGTTCAAATAAGAAGACACTAAAATTGAATACATGTTATAAACTCAGCTATTAAAAATATACAAATAGGAAAAAGGCTGAGAAATTTTTAAAATGAAGATATGCGTGTTATAGAGCAATGTTTTGTTGAAGCTGTTTAATATTTCTGTGCCTGCACAAAGAAGGGAACCAAATTCAACATATCGTAACAGCCATGAAGGATTCTAAGTCAGTTATCACTGATTAGTTAGGACTGAGCTAAAATTCATAGAGCCATGACAACCACTTTCAAGGCTGATGTTTTCCCTAAGTGAAGTATAGACTATCGTGTAGATTTTGAATAGAGGACTGATACAGTGTCAGCCGTGATTTAGAAGAACCACAGTGGGCTCTGTGTTGATTGTAAGGGATATGACACTGTCAACTCTGATTTAGAAGAATCACAGTGGTCTCTGTGCTGATCATAAGGAATATGAGTAGACCTGATACCAGTCAAGAGGCTACTGTGATGACTGCAGAAGAGAGACAATGGAGACTCACACCGGAAAGCAATAGAAGTTATGAGAATTGATCCTGTGATCAGTTCTTAAGGCAGTAGGGACAAAACAATTTGCTAACACAATGTATATTGAATATGAAAGGGGAATAGGAGGAATACAGGACTGTAACAGGGGGTTCAGCTTGAGTCTTTGGGAAGATGCCACTGCCTTCCACTGAGATGGGAAGACAGGCATAGAACAAGTCCAGGAAGAAAAGGATAACATCCAGATTTGGACATGTTTTATTTGAGATGCTTAATAAACATTGTTTTTTAATTTTGAGGAGCTTTTTTGTATTTTTGAACCAGAAGGTTGGGAGCACTTAAAAATTTCATCATAAACCAAATAATAGTTATTTATCAGCATTTTTTCATATGATAAGAGCTATAGCACCAGGTAGGGATTCACATCCCAACTCCATCCCCATTATCTTCAGTTGGTTAAGTAATTATTCCTCTGAGTCTGGCTTCTGAGACATAAACCTTACAGAGTTATAAAATGATCAAGGGAATAGTTTATATGTACTCACATATAAAAAGCTTGTGAGAAAACAAATATGTATCACTTTAATTATCGAATGTAATTTTAACAATGTAAATATTAAGATGAAACTAAATAATTTCATTATATAATTATTTTACTCTTTATTATACACATTATATGATTACTCAAAATATTAGGTATGCCATCTACTTTTCATTATGTTTCATAATATTACTGATTTCTTCTTTTAATCATATGTGAAATATAAGATCCTTAGTATTTACTCCTGGCCATCAGCTAGCACACAAGAAAACAAAACTAAGAAATTTTCATTCAAAGTATAGTACTCTACAATCAGTAATATATTGAGCTTATTTCTCTATTCCATGTGAGGAATTCCACCCTTGGCTCTACAACCTATCTGACCAATAATCTTCAGTACAGTATATAAGCTCTGGTCTTTAAAAATGGGATTCATCTTCTCTAAGGGCAAAGTGGTAGTGCAGATAAAAAAATGACATAAGAAATCTTCTAGTCGCTGTTATGAGGGAGGAATCCACAAAATATCCATATTATTAGTACTATGAATGAGAACAGTTTCTTGAGGTGACTTTTAATTCATTTACTTAGTTCATGACTTGTATTTCATTGAACAACTGATACTCATAAAAATATTTTATTCATAATTAATGATATTCTTTTGTTTTTCATGAAGGGTTTGAGAAAATTTAAAATATTTTATAAAGTGAGTAATAATGATTAAAAACAATAAATCAAAATACACACATGCATTATATCTATGCTGTTGCAATTTATTAGATTCTCTATTGGACCATATAAATTCAATCCTCAACTTGCAAATAACCTAAACTACAAAGAAAATGTAAAAGTAGCTTTTATTTACCATATCTAATTATTGTCTTGGAAGCTCACCTTTTCTTTTTTCTTTTTTCTTTTTTTACTTAAGCAATCTTTAATGAAAGCCATGCACGAGCTGTCTCTATGTCTCTACTCCTGCATCTTCTCCATCGTTTCTTCCTTGTATTTGCCCTTCTCCTTTCCTACTTGTCTGGACTTGGCTTTCCTCTCCAGGATCTTCTTGCGGTCCCTTTCCATCTTCAGCCTGGTGATAACCACCTTGCTGGGGTGGATGCCCACGTGGACAGTTGTGCCATTAGCCTTCTCTCGCTGGACTCGCTCAATGTAGATGACGTATTTCTTCCTGTACACTTGGACCACTTTGCCAATCTGCCGGCCTTTGCAGTGTCCTCGAACAACCTGAACTTCATCATCCTTTCTAATGGGCATAGACAGAACACTATACTTCTGTCTCAGTTCTTTGGAAAAAGGGGAAGACATGATCTTCCTCCGAATGTGAGAAGGTGCATTGAAATGCCGTTTGCGGTTCTTGCTTCGATCAGAAGTCACGAAGGGACTGGATTTCATTTTGGCGGCTGCGATCCACCGATGACCGCAAAAGAAAGAGCAGAAGCTCACCTTTTCAAGTTCTAACTCTGGTTGGCTGGCTGGTTCAACTCAGCTGTTCTGTCTCAAAATTCTCTCCAGGCTGACTGATTTAAACTAGCTTCTCTCAGTGTCTTACTGAATTACTGTTTAGAAAGCTTGACTCTGAATTCCACGCACTGAACTGAGCTCAGTTGAACTCCATTGCCTAAATTCATCTGAACTACACTCACAGAACCACCTTCCATTCTGTCTGTTCTTGTGAGAGTTGGGCATATTCTCTCTCTGACTAATCTTTCAAACCTTTCTCAGATTTGTCACTTTTGTCATTAGACATATAGACATCATTTTCAAACATGGCTTCCTTATACAAACTAAGCTTACCTACATTGTTTGGTTAAGGTGTGTGTCATGTATGTGTTTCAGCCAGATCTCACAGACCAGTGGTCTTTGGATGTGATCCCAGCCAGAGCAGACTTATTACTTGATTAAAATTCCTCTACAAAATGTAGCCACGTGTCAATTCTCATTATCAATAAAGTAGCTTCTTGTTGATCCTAAAAATGAATGTTTACTTAATACAGAAGCATGAGAGATACTTCTTAATAGAGGCTCCACACAGCACTTGAAGGGATACAGACTACATTCTCAATATTTTTCCACCAAATTATGTTGTGAAAGTTACATTCGTGTCTCCTGTAATACCTTTCGAGGGAAAAAAAAAACAAGTCTTAATGAAAAACGATGGGTGATGATGATTCTTTGCAAATAAGATTAACAACATCCAAATACGTAATGATCTTTTAACCTTATAATCTAATAATCTTTGTAATTATTGTGTATACCTTATCACCCCAACGTATTTTGTGCTTGCTTGCTTATTTTCAAATTATAAATGTTTTGTACATCCACATATAGCCTACTCTATACCAGTAAGAACTCTTAGAGGAACAAATAGGTTTTGGGTTTCTTAAGATCTTTTTATTCTACACTTTCAAAAGAAAGCTGGCTAGATGAGGGATAAAGACCTAGAATTGTACTTTGTATTCTTAATAAATCAAGCTAATATATTGTGACAATCTATCTGAGGAAAAAATGTGGCCTCACCAGAATGAACACTATTATAGTGATCCTTTCCACTACAGGATAGAAAGCACAGCAACTGCCACGTGCTCACAGGGCTTTTCTCAGAGGGAATTTTTGATGAACAATCACATATGAACTGAAGACTTAGTGGGAAAACCTTCTACAAATGTGTCCTTGGAAGGCTATGGCATCGATATTTATTTACACAAGTGCTCCTGAAGGCCTCTAGGGGCTTGAGTGACACATCAAAGAATCACACAGTTGCCACCTCAGCCTTTCACTTTGACATTTGACATTATAGCTGGTGAAGATGTTGCTCTTCTGTTGCAATCCTTTTGTTTGTTCTCATTGCTGCTGTTGTCTATGGCCTCTTCTGTTGTAAAGGTTGCCGGACAATCCTCATGTTTCTTTTAAACATGCTCTTGATGCAATCGAGGATATGTCAAAAACAAGGAAGACAAAGTCTTAGCATGCTGTCCAACTGAAGTCCATCTTTTGAGATGAAAAACACTCATAATGAAAATGAGTTGACAACTTACTTGATGATATTTACAGCTGGATATGACGTCAATCGGAAGGATAGTACAGATCAATTTTAATGGCAAGCTGCTAAGCATGCTTATTGATCTGGCTGCTTGCTACTCTACAAATGGCAAAGACCATTAATATGCTAGCACCAGGGACACGGGAGAAGCATAAAACAACAAGTGACTTTGAGCCTTTGAAGAAGATAATTTAAGAGTGCTGATTTGATGATCGAAGGGAAAGTGTGAATTCATGATTTAACCTCCATTCACCACCTCTCAACTAAAAATTGATTGCCATCTTAGGAGTCATATTTCTTTTGATAACAAAATTAATATATATTTTATAATTTTCTCTTTAAGATCCTTGCTTCAGGGAAGGCTTTTTTGCTGTCTTGCTAATTCAAATGTAGGGTTTTTTTTTTTTTTTTTTTCTGGAAGAGAACAATCATTTCTGCCACTAGAAAGTGACTGTGAAGATGTATCTACTGAAACACACTTATGGATGTCACTGCCCAGCCCATGCCTGCTTCCTTTCTTCGTATCCTATAGGACAATAACAGTTCCTCCCTGGAACAAAAACATGGTTAAGATCATGTCTATTATGTGCTGCTTGCAGATATTAATTTTAAGAAACAGTAAAAGCTGACAGTAGTACCCACATAGTAGTAGTCAATATTACAAATATATATCACTTGAATGTGGCTGCTGCTATTGAAATGAAACTTTCCCTAGTCTGGAGGAAATATAAATATCCTATAGCTCACCAAACAAACTTCTCATTTAGACATCTTGGATTGTATTTTAATATACCTAAAGGAGTCTCAACAAATGGATGTTAGGTGGGCTGTCTGTAATAACGAACTTCCCAACCTCTAGAGATGCAGGACATCTGCTCAGACCAAATGTGTTGTTTATGAAGCTCCCACACTCTGGAGACATATGTACAGAACCAATGTGAAAATAACAAGTTTCAAGCTCTTCAAATGGTTTCTAGTGAGCCAGTAAAGAAGCATTAACCATCACAATGTGGGATAAATCCTTCTGCCACACACAAGATTCAAACCCTTTCTAACAGCATGTGATAGACAAAGACAACTGATACACCTTGTCATTGTAGAGAGGGGAAAATGATAAATTTTAACATAGAAAATGTTATGCTTTCTTATATAAATCCAAGTGATCCATTAAGATGGAAGAGTAGAGTAGAAAAAGTCAGGACTTTGTAGTGATTTATATTTATGATTTCTTATAAACAAGATTTTCTGTCCTTTTCTTTTTTAATGCTGAATGATAAATTGAATTGCATTTCCCTTCTTGTCCTTATAAGAAAAACTACATTGACTCCAAGAAGCATGAACATTCTCCTTTCCCAATGTTCAGCACTCAGTGATTAACTTCAGTGGATGCTGAAACTCAAAAGACATTTATAAGGTCATTGGTACTAATGTCCAAATGCAAAAGGCAGCCAAAATTTGTATGCTTATAGTATGCACATTGCTCTCTCACTTTCTAAATGCCAAGTCTACTTTCTCTCACTTATACTTCCTATCACATGTTCATTAAAATTAATCCTTCACTCTCTGGAAAATTGTGGGTAAATTCAAGTGTTACTTCTTCAAAACACATATTTGAAAGCATTTCAAGTGAACAGACATAGAAAAGAAATTCCCAAAATATAAACATATTATTTACTTAGGGCACCTCTTGTAAGAAGATAAGGTTAACTCAATGTTAGAATTCATACATATTTACATTATCTGGAAATAGCTCAAGTATCAGAAGCTTAAGAAAAATAATCTTTGGAAAAACTAAGAAGCCTGCCTGCGTGTCAAGTATGGAATGTATACTTCATAGATGGGTGCTAATTGGTGTTGCTGTTATTAAAGGTATTAAGATGGTAATTTTAATGCTAAAATTTAAAGATGTTAAGAGATTGATGTTAAAATAAACATTTAAATCCTTATCTTAACTATGTATACATACATATATATGCAAATATATATTAAAATTTTTAAACCTTGAAAACTTCAAAATGATTACCCTTGGCACCCTAAGCACATCATCTTTATTAGTCAGAATTGCTGCTGCGAAAGGTGAAGGCTCTGACCAAGAGAGTCAGCTCACAGGGAGAATCTTATACATAGATACAGAGGAATGTGCACACATATACACAAGTGTACACACACACTCGAGAGAAGAGAGAAAGAAGAGAGAGAAGAGAGAGAGAAGGAGAGAGAGAGAGAGAGAGAGAACTGGAAGCCTGCAGCCAATGACTAATTTGCAAGGAGGGAAAAATATCTCCATCTTTAGTGGATTGTGAGAGGCTATACTGCTATTTGTACTCCAGAATTCCTTGTCGATTCAGACTGTCAACCACATCATTGTTTAGACTCTTTCCTGAGCATATCCTACTTTCTTTTTATCGTTCTTCTGATGATTTTCATTTAATAACACACTTGAAAATTCTCCATTCAGACTCTGATCATAAATAACATGAGAAATATATCAAAAAATGCTGGAATTTCTAAGCAAGAATCTTTTTCTCTTCTTGAGATCATTATGTATTCAAGGATGACCTTGAACTTCTTAAATCCTCAATTTCTCGTACTTTGATTATAGGTGTACAACACAATACCCATTCTGAAGGTCAAAACTTGTGTAAGGTAGGCAAGTATTCTAACTAAAATATATCCCCAATGTAACTGTAAACAAATATGTCTAGTGTACTTCAAAAGTTTTAAATATTGTATTAATTCTTTGTGAACTTCATATTATGTATTTGATTATATACCTTCAATCTTTGCCCTCTCCACCCTCACGTCCATACCTACTCAAACTCTGAGATTTGATATTTAATTTATTTTTAGTAATCATTCCACTCATTTACATTTCAAATGATAGCCCAGTTCTTGGTTACCTCTCCACAACCACCCCCATCCCACGTCTGCCCTCTCCCTCCTCCCCTTTGTCTCTACAAGAGTGCTCCCCACCCATATACCCTCTCCCACCCCGCCACCCCACCATCCCCCTACACTGGGGCATCAAACCACCAGAGGAATAAGAGCCTTCCCTTTCATTGATGTCAGACAAGGCCATCCTCTGCTACATATGTATCTGGAGCCATGGATCCCTCCCTATAAACTCCTTGGTTGGTGGTCTAATCCCTGGGAGTACTGGTTGGTCCAGCCAACTGACACTGTTCTTCCTATGGGGTTGCAAACCCCTCTGCTCCTCCAGTCCTTCCGCCAGCTCCCCAACCTGGGTCCCCAAGCTTAGTCTGATGGTTGGCTCCAATCATCCACACCTGCATTGCTCATTTGCTGGCAGAACCTCCCAAGGAACAGCCATACCAGGTTCCTGTCAGCAAGCTCCTCTTGGCACAGCAACAGTGTCAGAGTTTGGTGTCTGCAGAAAGGATTCAGTCAAGTTTGTGTTGGCCAACTACTCTTGGGAATTTTGTCTGCCCTGGAGTGTGATCAATGATGTACCAGGGTTACATTATTAAAGAAAACTCACTTTGTCTCTCCCAGCAGCTATCAGTTGTTAACAGTTCCTCAGCTAGGAACAAAGTTTTGTACCCACCTATCGTCCCTTTCAACTCTGAGATTTTTGTCAGGCTTGATCCTGAGATAGTTTTATACACATTGTCATAATTTCTTTGAACTGATATGTGCAACTGTACTGCTATGTCAGGTAAACCTCTGTGTGCATGAGTGTGTGTGTGTGTGTGTGTGTGTGTGTGTGTGTGTGTGTGTGTGTTTATTGTTTTCTAACTCTAGATTTACCATCTGTCTGTCTTTTCTTCTTTGAAATTCCCTGAGCCTTGGTGGTTGTGATATGTACTTCTCATTTAGGAATGAGCACTCCACAGTTCTTTAGTCTCTGCATTTTGACTATCTACAGTCTATCTATTTCATCTATGAAAGGAAGAAGCTTCACTGAATATAGTTGAAAAATGCACTGATCTATGGGAATAGCAAAAAGACACAAGGAGTCATCTTAATACTATGATCATTTAACATCATAATAGTATTGGGTTCTTCCATGGGGTTTATGATCTACCAAGCAGACATTATTGGCCCCATTAACATTACTGGGAATGGATTCCACCTCATGGAAAGGGAAACAATCATTCTGAGAAAGGTAACACAGATTTTTAAAAAGCCAGTTTTCTCTCATTTATGGATGTAGCTTTGACATATCAGATATGTGTGTTGCATTGGAAATACACACAAAGGTCAGAAAATTAGTACAGACCCGTGGGGAATGGAGGAAAGACAAAACACAGGGGTTTTCAGGATTCTAGGGGAATAATAGACCAGGAAGTGCTAAAGTGAGATGGGAGATGAGAGAGACTAAATGAGGGAATATGGGGAGGGAATAATAACACTAAAGGCCTTTTGAAAAGGCTACATATAAATGTAATCCTGTAGAAGATTCCTAAAATATATATGCTTGTGTATACCAAAAAATTTTTAATGCTCTACCCTACATGAAGGGGATAATGTATCAACTACACATCAGATGCAGCAAATAACTCCCAGTACAAGAATGAGTAATGTATTTTTGAGTTGTTGGCCAATGGGATTCCATAAACCCACAAGTATTACATCCTATGACCAATACTCTTGATTACCCTCCAAAGCTTGACCACAAGACATTTTCTTTGACATGTTTCTTTTTTAAATAATAAAATACTAGTATTAGTTTTGTTTCAATAAGAAGTTTTAGGAAAAGAAGTATATGCCAAAAGATGAAGTCATGGCAAGTGATTGGATAATTTCATACAACAGAATTCAAATTTCCTTTGTTAAAATTTTCAGCATCCTCTCGGTCCTTACCTTGATATGTGAGCCTTTTACTATCCCATCACACCAAAGATCTAGCTCTTTTCAGGGTTATTTTCAAACTCACTCAATACTGTCCACTCATCTTCCATTGTTGTCAGCCCATCTCCCATTCTCTTCACTATTTCCTATTATTGTACCCAGAACTTTTAGGGCAAGGCTCCAAACAGCACCACAAAGAAGAAAACAGTAAAAAACTTATTAATTCATAGAGTGTAACAAGTAGATTTTAAAATTGACATCTGAGACAAGCTAAGAGTTGGCCATTCAGTAAATACAGGTTTCAGAGGATAGAATGAGATATTGGACATTCTAATAGAACTGTAAGGCAAGAGGAAGACTCATCCCTAATCATTGTCATTTGCTCTAGGGGGAAAAAATAAGAGAAGAGGGGAGGTCAGCATGAAATTACCCATGACTTCTCTTGACCCTTCAAAAAGATTATTTATTTCCTTTCAATTCACATATGCTAGCCAGAACTGAGCCTCCTGGATTTTCTATTAAGAATCCATATTATAAAGCAATAATTTTCAGGTGCCATAGTCTCTGTTGATTGTGAATCCCAAAAGAAAGTAACACTGGAGACATGAGAAAATGAGAAGACAGATGTGCCTAGAAACACAGAGACCGACAATGACTGGGAATGAGTAAAAGGGCAGAATTTTAACAGGCATAAACCACAGATGCAAAATTCACAGTATAAGAAATATATATTATTTGAGTTTTCTACATGTTAATATCATGTGTATGCAGTGCACATTGTCTTCCAGTCAGAGTGACTAAATGCCTTGTTTTAGAGGATTTTGTGTTCTTTTTTTCCCAAAATGCTTAGTGCTCCAGATTTACATATTGTAAGTTATCTTAAAAAGACACTGTGAGTGTGTATTTGAGCTGCATTCATTACTTTCTCTACATTGCCCACAGCAGCATCCTGTGCCTTGCTTGGACACTTCAGAAGAGCAGCCTCGGTGAATGGTTCATCCATACCCATTTTTTGAACTAGCTGTGTATGCCGTAAGGCCTTTTCTTGGGTGTATTAAATTTCTCCTCTCATCATTATGTTGTATTCTTCTTCTCCCTCTTAGGCCATGACTTTTTAAGTAATTGCTGGGAAATCCATTCTCTTCTATTAATGTTTGCCTTGAAAACACCACATTCAAGAGTCCACAGGGCTTTGTATTTACTGGGAACTTTAGCATTTACCCACTGATATAATTTTGAAGGTAGCAGCATGTATTCATTTCTTCATTTTTCTCTTCCTTCTTTTTTTTAATTTTTTAAGAAGCATATGGTATGGATTTTTGCTTCACCCACACTCCTTGAAATCTTAAATCAGGAACAGAAATTCCTTAGGAATTAGGAAGTGAAGTTTTGCCGAGTGATTAGGTCCTGAGTAGAAACAGAATGAATAGACTTAATATCCTTTATAAAAGACTCCAGAAGACCCTTGCTTCTTGCAGCAAGTATGACACAATAAGACTTCATGTGTCCCATTAAGAACTGGACCCTCCTACACACCAACTCAGTCTTGTTTTTGAGACTTCCAGCCACTAGGATCATAAGACAACAGTCAACCAGTTTAGGGCTTTTCTTTAAATGGCATCTCAAGTGACTAAGACAATATCTTCAATCAGTATGTTTCTAAGTGCCAAGGTTTCTCATAGATACTGAGTTGTATAACTTAAAAAAAAACATGAAAAGTGACTATCTACAAGTAGCCCAGATAGAAATTTATGAAAATGCATTCACATTAGAGACTGTGTTCATTAGGTGACCCTCTGTTCCCACAGAGGTCTTTGAAGGACTCTCTTTGATCTCTCATTTGCATCTATTCTTTATAGTGACAAGTTCATTAATGGTGTCTTTCTATAGCTGACTTCCTATCATGACCCATAGAATGCTTGCAAGTAAACCCACAATTTCTGGACCAAGCATATGAAAATGGAAGGGGCCAAGTGACATTGGTTTAGCCTTCATTAGCCTTTAGCTAGATTTGCCTTCAAATTGTCTTAGTACTCTGTGTCAGAAAGACAAAACAACAACAAAAACATTATGAACAGAATCCTTTGGGCCATGAAGAAGGCAAGCAGTCACCATCCACAGAGCAAAAAAAATAAAATCTGATTTTTTATCAATTGCCAATTAGTAGTTTCATGAAATTTTATGAGATCAAATAAGACCAAACAGAAAGTGTGTCACTCCTCTTTCTGATTTATTTCAATCTCTTTTCTCAGAGACAGCCATTGAGACAAATATTTATTATGTCAACTTGCTGAAGACGTCTGCAGGCATTGGAAAGACACAATAATTGATTTCAATAATTAATTCCTGCTTCAGATGTGCTGCTGCCCATGCACTCCTGCTCAGGCCCCAGTTAAAAGGAACTGAGAGGCAAGAGTGCATAAACAGCTATGTTACTTTGGGGAGCTAAAGTCCCCTAACATACTGTAGATTTGGGAAGAGCTTTTAGGCCTGGGGCTATTTGAAGTTAATTCCTATATGGTCCCTTGTTAGCTTATGTTGTCCGTGATTTTTCAACCATATCAGAGAGTAGAAAGCCAAGTGGAGAGCTAGACATCTTTGTAGTAATTGATCTGAACTCAATCAGAATATCCATCTTTGTACTATACCAAAAGTGCACCCTCCCCAAGAAAAAAAAGACAGAGAAAGTTCTGGGAGGAAAGGCATTAGGGAGGAGGAGAGCTGGAAGTTCAAATATCATCAAGTTTTAAATTTTAAAAAAGAAAGGCTTTATTTTAGAAAACAAATGACCCTGGTACCTTTTTATTTTAAAAAATACTGTTGCTCAAAATACTTAGAAATGTAGCCAAATGTTAGTGTGAAATCACTCTCTGATCCTCTCAAAAGATGACGTGGTCTGTGCTATCATGAATACTTCATGAACAGAACCTAAACTGACTCCTAGGACAATCTTTCATAACTTCCTACAAGCTGGTTCCATTAGAGTTTTAAAAATAATAGTATATCCATATATGTATGTGTGATAACATGTGTATATGCGTGTATATTTGTCTTTGTGTTCTGTGTGTGTGTGTTGTGTGTGTGTGTTATAGTGCAATAATACAAAGGTAAAAGTTCAGATGTGAGGTTTTAGAATACAGTTAGCAGAAAGTCTCTTAAATTTAATAGTAAAAATAACTTTAAACCTCCTTTTAACCAGAATGTGTCACAACTCAGGATTTTTACAAATCAGGGAATTTACATCCCCAAACTGATTGTGATGTCAATTGTTATAAATCAAAGCTTTAAAGGATGGTAAAGCAGAAATGAAAAGCAGCCTGTGATTAAGCATCGGACAGCACATGGTCCTAGCCATCCAGGTACAAGAACCAGCCTCTTGTTCCTACCTGGTCCCAGGGCAATAAGGTTCCTGATGTGAAGAACAGATTAAAAGTAAAGGGATACCAGATGTTTTTCCTATTAGATGGGTTAAGTCAGCCCAACCTAAAATTAGGAAAACACAGGGCTGATTTACTACTGTGCTGGGATGGGTGAATGTGCTAGGAGATGGGGCTGGTAGCTGCAGAGCCGGTCTCTGCTTATTAATGGGGCTGAGGGAGCAGAAAGGCCTCACCCCTGACTGCTCTAAAAATGCTGAACGAGGACTCCAGCCTGGTGATGAAAGGTGGTCTTGGAAAGCTCACTGAAAACAACATTTTCATCTACTTTGGACAATGGTATAAGAGACAGAGGGAAAGGCCAAGTTCCTGATCTTTAATTTATAATCTATTTATTTCATTATTTTATGTGGACGAGTGTTTTTGCCCCAATGTATGCATATGCACTATGTGCATGCCTTTGCTCATAGAGATCTGAAGAAAACGTTGGATTCCACGGAGACTGGAATGACTCATGGTTGTGAGCCACCATGTAGATATTGGGAAGCAAACCTGAGTCCTCTGCAAAAGCAACAAGTAATTTAACCACTGAGCTAACTCCCCAGTCCTCATTATCGTTCTTAATAAAAACAACCCAGAAATAAAAGTAACCTGGCCTGAATGATATATTTTCCTTAAGGAAAACTTTTATGACCTAGAATCAACATTATTGATATTGATGTAAGTGTCACCCATTCCATCTTAGAGAGCTTGTTTCCATGCTTAGCTTGGAGTGCCTGGTGGAAAACTGCTGCCTTCAAAAAATAGCCAGTTTCTTTGTTCAACTCTCTACCCCATTTTTTAATAGGGTTATTTGATGGTCTGGAATCTAGTTTCTTCAGTTCTTTGTATACCTTGGATATTAGCCCTCTATCAGATGTAAGGTTGGTGAAGATCTTTTCCCAGTCTGTTGGTTCCCGCTTTGTCCTGTTGACCGTATCCTTTGCTTTATAGAAGCTTTGCAGTTTTATGAGATTCCATTTGTCAATTCTTGATCTTAGAGCATACGCCATGGGTGTTCTGTTCAGGAACTTTTCCCCTGTGCCCATGTGATCAAGGCTTTTCCCTATTTTCTCTTCTATTAATTTCAGTGTAGCTGGTTTTATGTGGAGGTCCTTGATCCACTTGGAATTGAGCTTTGTACAAGGAGATAAGTATGGATCAATTTGCATTCTTCTACAAGTTGACCTCCAGTTGGACCAGCACCATTTGTTGAAAATGCTGTCTTTTTTCCACTGGATAGTTTGAGCTCCTTTGTCGAAGATCAAGTGACCATAGGTATGGGGGTTCACTTCTGGGTCTTCTATTCTATTCCATTGATCCTCCTGACTGTCTCTGTTCCAATACCATGCCGTTTTTATCACTATTGCTTTGTAATACAACTTGAAATCGGGGATGGAGATTCCCCCAGAATTTCTTTTATTTTTGAGTGTAGTTTTCGCTATCCTGGGTTTTTTGTTATTCCAAATGAATTTTAAGATTGCTCTTTCTATCTCTGTAAAGAATTGAGTGGGAATTTTGATAGGGATTGCATTAAATCTGTAGATTGAGGAAACTCGAATGATTGAGAAACATCTAAAGAAGTATTCAGCATCCCTAGTCTTCAGGGAAATGCAAATGAAAACAACACTGAGATTCCACCTCACACCAGTCAGATTGGCTAAGATCCAAAACACAGGTGACAGCAGATGTTGGCGAGGATGTGGAGAAAGAGGAACACTCCTCCATTGTTGGTGGGATTGCAAGCTGGTACAACCACTATGGAAAGCAGTCTGGCAATACCTCAGAAAATTGAACATAGTGTTACCTGAGGACCCAGCTATACCCCTCCTGGGTATATACCCAGAAGATATTTCAACATGCAACAGGGCCACATGCTCCACTATGTGTATAGCGGCCTTATTTATAATAGCCAGAAGCTGGAAAGAACCCAGATGTCCTTCAACAGAAGAATGGATACAGAAAATGTGGTACATTTACACAATGGAGTACTACTCAGCTATTAAAAATAATGAGCTCATGAAATTCTTAGGCAAATGGATGGAGCTAGAAAATATCATCCTGAGTGAGATGACCCAATCACAAAAGAACACACATGATATGCACTCACTGATAAGCGGATATTAGCCCCAAAACACACAACACCTAAGATGCAACACATAAACCTCATAAAACTCAAGAAGAAGGAGGAAGACCAAAGTGAGGGTGCTTTTGTCCTTTTTAGAACGAGTATCAAAAGATTCAACCAGAGCTCCCAGGATCTAAACCTCCAGCCTGAGAACAGACAGGGGCAAGCTGTCCTCTGAGAGGCTCTAACCAGCAGCTGACTCAGACAGATACAGACATCCAGAGCCAAACAGTGAATGGAGCTTGAGGACTCTTATAGAAGAATAGGGGAAGGATTGTGGGCCCTAAGGAGATAGGAACTGCACAGGAAGATCAACAGAGTAAACCAACCTGAACCCTTGGAGCTCTCAGAGACTGAATCACTAACTGTGGAGCATACCTAGTCTACACAGATCTAGCTCCATGGGCTGGACCTAGGCCTCCCTGCACATATGTTGTAAATGTGCAGCTTGGCTTTCATGCAGGTCTCAAACATCTGGAGTGGGGGCTATCCCAAAACATGCAGCCTGTATATGGAGTATGGTCTTCTAGCTGGGTGCCTCATCTGGCCTCAATGGGAGAGGAAGCATCTAGCCTCTCAGAGACTTAAAGTGGCAGGGTGGGGGATACAGGAGGAGGGGGTACTCAGAAAACAAGAGATGGGGAAGGATTGTGGGAGGGGGTGACTGGGATGGGTTATAAAGTGAATAAGCAAAAAAATAAAATTAAAAAAGAAAAGAAAAAAAATAAATAAATAAATAATAGCCAGTTTAACTTCCCTGCATGGAGGATAGGCTAGGTTTCACACAATAAATCCAAGATGCTCAGGGACTTCATTGTAGCTGCTACTCTTTTGAAGCAGATAAGCATCCCTTCTTACCACAAACTTCATTCAAGAAAAATGAATTTAAAGAATAACTTGTATTTCAAGTTGCAGAAAAACTGGTACATACTTTCTCAGACAGTAGAGTAAATAGATAATCAAATAGCTTTTGTGCAGGGCTATGCTAGGAAGCTAGGAAGCTCTTCCTCCAAAGGCAAATTTCTTTCTAGATTTGGTAAACTGTCTGTATGCCAAGAACTATCTGGTGCCATGAAATCAGAAGGTTTTTTTCTGCTATGCACATGCACACGTGTGGGCTCATGTGTGTGCGTGTGTGTGTATGTGTTCTCTTAGACCCTCAGAAATAGCGCTAATGTGCAGGGGAGAGTATAGATGAACCCCTTGAACTGGGTTTAAACTCCCAAGAAGTGACAAAGTAATGATGTCATACAAATGTATGAATGTAATGATGTCATACAAATGCAGTGAGCCTGTTTCCTTATTACAAAGTAGATGGAAAGCATGCATTTCTGGATCATCCTGAGGACTAAGACAAACTCACACCTATAAGAGCCTGCCCTACGCATATTGGGATGTCTAGTCAAGAATTCCTACTGGAGAATAGTAAAAGCTGCAAGCTTGAACCAGATGTATGCCTATCCACTTCTCTTAAATTCAAATCATTCTCCTACTTGTCATGAAAAACTAATGCACTTCACAATGTCATCCTTGAAAGTGGCAAGATAGCAAACCTGTCACTACCAAGAAGCACAATTATGGGAACTTTTGGGATGATCAATTCTTTCATGCTTCCAAAGAGATTAAGCTAATAAATTTTCCAAAACTATTTCCAGCCTTCAAAGTGTCTTTATAGGATTAAATAAGAGTCATCTCCAGCTGGCCAAGACTAAGCCAAAATGAAATGACACAATTTATGGCACAAAATGCCCCCACATAGTGTTTGTTAATTTTGTGTGGTTACCTGTCTGTTTCTTGGTTGAAGAGACTAGTCAGAATCTAGAATTCTATTAGCATATAGATGTGTTACTTTGGCCTCACCAAAGGCCACGAATGCCACTTGAGGGTAGTTTATTTGTGAATTATGATTATTTATAGGAAAGCAGAAATTGAATCTACTATAATACATAATCTGAATTCCAAAATCGACTTGAAAACTGCATGACTAGAGTGTTGTCGTAATATGTAATAAAATAGAAAGTTATTGTTTGTTGGTGGCAAATGAAACATTCCGTTTTGAGAGAAAACATTATAATTGAAATTTCTTAGACTTTCCTTCTTAAGTCCAGAATCCATGCATTATTTTTGAGTTAACAGAGTTAGCTAAAACTGTCTACTATCGATGTTCTTAATCCAGCTTTCTACTATGGTGCACACAGATACACTTCTTAAGTGTTAGGTGGAGTGTTGGAGTTGGAGAGGCATGTATACACAGTTTCATACTGGAGTTCATAGATGGTCCTATTCATAAGTCACCTTTTTCTTGAAGCCTGGGGTTACTCTATCTATATAAAAGCCATCTTTGATTTATTCAAAGGTGAATATTTCTAAAAGTAGTGGCTTTGAATATCAGGAATCTAAGAAGAGGGTTTGAAGAATAGCTCTCTCACGAAATATCCTTTCCAGTGAGAAATGTTAGTTTGTGGCCTGATAGAAGAGCAGCTACTAGTAACAGCCATTTCTCTAATAAATCCTTTGTGTGTGTGTGTGTGTGTGTGTGTGTGTGTGTGTGTGTGTGTGTGTGTGTAACAAAAATAATCAAAGAAAAAGAGACTATGCATGCATGTGGATGTATGCGAGACTATGTGTATTAGTGTGCATGAGTGTGTTTATGTGTGTCTGAGTTTGTGTGTGAGTGTGTGTTTTTGAGAGCGTATGTGTATGTTTATATATATGCGTAAATATAGAAATAAAGCCTATTAACTCTGTTAAGGGTAGCTATTTTGCTTACTGGTTTCAGGGCTGATCACTGTGTCCTGAATAATCAATTAGGCATTTCAATTCTGGACAAAATTAATGATTTTAATTGTTTCTATTTCTTGTCTGGGGATGGGATGATGTGTTATTTCCTCACTTTTATATTAGTATGTGTAGTAATATCATCATTGCATAAATCTTGTATTAGCAGGAATATTGTTGTGATATCATGGTCATTGTATGCTTTAGGCTTTAAAGAAGTACTATGGGAGCTCTCTGGGGACAATATCATGTGTAACTGAGAAAAATAGCTATTCATGCCATTTTTTGAAACTGCAGAGAAAGCACATAGACTAGTTAGATTATAATGGTAACTACATAATATCTGTGAGTAATATATACAACTGTCTTTTTATGGTTACTGCATTAGAAATATTTCTGTTCACTCAATTTTAAGTTATATTCAAATGAAAGTGTGAATTCACTGTTAAGCAACTGTGTAACCCAAAGGAGACTAGAATGTCAAAGAATGAAATTGTCGCACATGAAAATCTTGTTCTATTACTTTGGCAGTATTAAGCTGCTGAATTAATAAAAATGGTCAGGTATAACTCTCTTTCACTAACAAAAATACTAAAACTACCTCTGGAGGCAGTCACCTTGAAAGGTTTCTATTTTAAATAATCAAACAGCAGACACTGGAATAAAGAAAATATATTCCACAGATCCAAGCATCTATTTGCTAAATGGGCACTCACTTCAATTGACACTGTATTTTGGGATTCAAGTTAGCCAGCAGAGCAAATTACAGTGTTCTCTTTCTGGAACAAAACACAGTCAGCTTGCTTTCATACTATAAGATTGATTTTCTGGCTATTTATTTTTAGCAAGTATAATATATCATATAAAGTTCAAAGATCAGTAGTAATGCAGGGAGAAATGAGTCAGTTTTTATTTTTTACTGAATTGCATCATACCTAAACTCATAAGTTGAAGTACACTAGCCACCAGTATCTTAGAATATGACCTTATGTAGAAATAGAACCTTAAAACTGGTAATCAATTTGGAATGAGGATTTTAGGGCAGAGCATGATCTAATATGACTGTTCTTATATATAGATTTTTAAAAAATAGAAAAGAAAATCTGAAGACACAAGAGATACAAAGGTTCTATACACTGCTGCAAGAGTAAATGAGGGTACAGCAAGAAGACAGCCACACTCAACACAAGGAAAGAGAGCAAAAGTCAGACTTAGCAGCATCTTCATCTTGAATTCCAATAATAGGAATTTTCATTTTCGTGTCTCTTTTTTTTTTTTTTTTTTTTTTTTTTAATTTTTATTTTCAGCAAATCAAAAAAAATTAAAAAGCATTCAAACAGAATAAAATGAAAATAAACAAACAAGCAAAATACCAAGGGTCAGATATACTTATACAAGAATTCTATAGGGCCTTCAAACAAGCAACACTTTTTGAGTTATGTTTAAAAAAATTCAGAACCACAATAAGCTCCTTCACAAAGCAAATAATATTGAAATAGTGAAATCAAGTGTAGACCCAACACAAATATATAAATTATAGTCCAATATCCCTCATGAATATACATACAAAAATTCTCATTGAAGTAGTTGCAAACTGAATACAAGAGATATAAAAAAAAATAATATTCCATGAATAACTGAACAACTGTTTTTTTTTTTTTTTTTTTTTTTTGAAGACCGTACTCCATATACAGGCTGCATGTTTTGGGATAGCCCCCACTCCAGATGATTGAGACCTACATGAAAACCAAGCTGCACATTTACAACATATGTGCCTCCTGCACATTTTCGTGTCTCTTGAAAACTATGCATAGTTACTTTGGGGAAACAGCTATCTTCATCAATTTCTTAAATATGCCTTCAGTAAATTTAGATTTTTGTGCAATACATAGGTAAACACCAGATAAATGTCTCCAACTATAAGACTACATACTCTTTTCCAGACCATTATTTCATTTACTAACATGTCCAAATAATCATGTCATATCAAATGTGCCTTTTTATGGCTGCATGGTTTCCACTGTGTAAATTTACTATTTAACCATTTAAATAAAATTGATATGTAAGGTTATTCCAATAATTTGTAATAAATAGTATATTGAATATTTTCAGTGTGCATTCCTCTTTCTGTGAATATATTTGTCGGAGAGATTTGTTTTGAAAGACTATAAGGTCAAAAGTTATGTGCATTTAAAATTCAGAAAATGTTGTTAAATGCTTGCACAAGAGATTGTAGCAATTTAGATTCAAGTAAAAATGATGTATGACAGTATTTATTACTCCATATTTTCAATGATATTGGGCTGCATGAGACTTTATATATAGTATTCCATTACAGTTTTAATAGGATTTCTATTATTATGAATGAGATTAAACTTTATAAAAATCTTTTACAGCACCATTTACATTATGTTTTCAATAGACTGCCTGTTCATATCCCTCTCACTGTGTTCTACTAGGTTACTAGTAATTTTATCATTAATTTTATGAGTTTCTTATATACTAAGAATATTATCCCTTGTTCTACAATGTAATTTGTGTTTACAAATTATTTATTTCCACTGTGCTATTTTTCTTTTAAATGTGTTTATGGTGCTTTTTATATGCACATTTAATGCAAAAATACCAAATTAAGTTTCTGACTTATGTCTTATCTTGAAAAAATAGACTTTTCTTAGGTATTTTTAAAATCTCTATTGTCTTGGAATGGTTTAAGCTTTATAATTTCAATATTTGATTTATCTAAATATTCTTGAAAGTTACCATGGAATGAACTTTTAAATATACTCATGTTATTATCTCAGTACTTCTTCTTGACTAAGCTGTCTTACTCATTTCTTGGGAAATTCCTTTCCCAAAGTCAGTGGCAACAGCTAGGCTCTTTCTTCACCAAAATCTCATTAACACCACCGGTAAATCACTACCATGAGACCATTTATGAAGTTTAAATTGTTTTGCTTATCATTAGACACATTGAAAGGGCTCTAGGAAGGGTAAAATATGACATGCTTCATTTTTGCTGGGATAATGCTAAAGAAAAATTAAGGTCCTAAAAAGCTTCAATTTGTAAGTACAACATAAGCATTATGTGTTAAGCAAAAGTGGAATCAATTTGTTATGAAACCAAAGGTTAAAAAACTCAAATATCTATGCTGAGTTTATCAACTAAACACTGAGCTAAGCTGTGCTGGGGCTCAGAGGTAGAGTGTTTTCAGCACATAATTGGGATGCTGAGTTTGACTCCCAATATCAGAAATAAATGAATTAATAATTAAACTAAACTGATTTATTCTGGCTTTGCTCCTTATGCTTGGAATGGTAGAAGTGTCTTCTCAGAGTATCATCTCTAATTATGTCTTAAATTGCATTGCATGTAGAAGACATCAAGGCTGTGTTGTCATGGGATCTAGGAGGAGATAAAACTAATCAACAGGAGAGAAGCAGCTTCTGTGGAATAAAATTTCTTTTTTAAAGACTGATTTAAAAGAGGTCTAGTAACTGGTGACTCCAAACCATGTGATGAATCAGAGGTCAAGGTGCCACCCATTTTGTGATTCCACAATCCTCGAACTGCTCTCAGGGAGCTAATATGGGAGGAGACATGAAGAGTGTGTGGAGGCTTCTTAAATCCCCTCAGCCAGATTCTCACTCATCAGTGATGAGAAACCAATTGTACATCTTCATCTAACTGTAGAGATCCAAAGGATCATGAACACTTCATACTTAGGCAATTGTATTGATCAGAAATAAGAAAATGGGAGGCTTTTGCTAAGAGACTAGAGGGGAGGTCTTCTGATTCCAGAGGTTCCACAGGCAAACTACAAGTCCCAAGTAAGTAAAGCAAGAGTATGTAGAGGTTGGTAAACTGGTGATCCCAAGAGAGGTCATAAGTATGCCTCTAATTAACTTGTTCTCCAGAGAACAATATTTTTTTCCATTCATTCACCTATTTACCTATTCACTTATCTAATTTAATTTTCATAAAGTCGTTTAGATGTGTTATATAGCATTTTAGGCAAGCTGCTGTATGCCTTTGTTCGAAGATGTGTTCACTGTATGGTGATTAAATTCAAGTATTTAAAATTTGCATCGTTTCACAAACTTACCATTCCTTTTTAGACAACACTCAAATCTTTAACACTATCCTCCTAACAATACTCAAGTAATTAGTACACTGTGATTAATTGTGGCCACTATGACGTACACAAAACCTCTCTCCTCTACTCAACTGTTAACTACCATTCTAATCCCTGCTTTGATGAGTTAACCATTTTTTGTGATTTATTATCAGTATTTTTAATTTTAGGTGCATGTGTGTTTTGCCTATATGGCCATGGATATCAGAAGAGGAACTTTGCATCCCTGGAATGGAAGTTATGCATGGTTGAGAACTACAATGGGGGTTGCAGGGAACCAAAGCCAGGTATTCTGCAAGAGTAGCCAGGGCTCTTAATTGCTGAGCAATGTCTCCATCCTAGATTAAGCTTTCCTACATTTCACTTTCAATGAACAAATAAGTCAATAAGAGTCATTACACCATAAATAATGAACCAATCTTCCATATTTAGTAGCACAGGTGAGAGTAGTTATTAGCAACTTGAAAGAATCCATTCATCCTTCCCAGAAAATACATAGATAGTAAGAAGATGTGCTGAGGCTCAGTGCTGAAACAAAGCACAAAGCTCTCAGTAATGTTTAAGATGGATTTGGACAAAGTTCTAGGGGAAGGATAGACACCGATATTTAATGCCTCTATTTTCATGTCCATATTTCAAACAACAAGAACATGAGATAATATATTGCCCTAGTAAGAGTTTGTACATAGAAGACTACTGGAGCATCTACTTGTTAATATTTCCTAAGAAAGATTACCTACCCATCCAAAAAGATCCTAGGGAAATCTCTGAGGTTAAAAATAGTTTAGATCTAACAATATGGTTCTATGTCCAAGAAGAATGTACTCATGAATTGTATACACTGTAATCTCTTAAGCTATGAAGTATTAAAGTGAGTGCCCTGTTTTCTTAGAAAACACCATGTGGCTGGCTGCAGAACTGGCATGGATAATGTGGCATGGATAGACCTCCCAATATGACCCAGAACTTAACAAAACTGTGGAAATTGCTGACCTTTCTACAGTAAGAAGAACACAGAAATATCTAAGATAGACAAATACTTGGCTAAAGCTGTTGGTAAGCAGTTGCCATCTCCTTCTTGTCAGTCCACTGCAATGTTTCTGAGCCCCTGTGCTCATTGTTAAATGACATTATAAGGTCACACAACCACTGTCTCTTTCAGCAGCTTTCATTATGACACTTTTTCAAATTTAGCACAAACTAGCACACTTACATTCAAATCCTCATGACATGAGGCTTTTTATTACATTCATTTTTTTATTAAGAGAGGATATAGTTAGTGTAGGTGCATTGCCATTGTATGTGCATATAGGCCAGAGGACAACTTATGGGAGCAGGTTATCTCTTCACACCATGTGGGCCCTGGTTTGGCAGCAAGCATTTTTTATCCACATTATATTAATGTACAAAATCCTCAAACAATAAATTTAAAAAATTACTGCTGTGAAAGCATATAAATTCAGCTCTTGTCTCAAACAGACACATGTTAGAATAAATGCACATCCCTAGCCCTACATGAAGAGCTACAGGTGGTGAGTGGCTGTTAAGAGAGGGAAAACAAGTCTTCTCTACGCTCAAACCCCAATAGCTTATCCAGTCCAAGCACACATAAAAACAACAATGAACAGAATTTGTGTGTGTGTGTGTGTGTGTGTGTGTGTGTGTGTGTATGTGTGTTTAAGAGAGACAGAGACAGAGATAGAAAGACAGAGAGAAATAAGAAGTCATAAATCTGAGAGAATAGGGAGATATTGTAAGAGTTGGACAAGAGGGATAGCAATGATGTAAATATAGTATTCATGTCGGAAACTCTCAAAAACTTAAAAATCATTATTCCTGGAATAGATACTATTTGAAAAATACATTTTAGCATATCCTATATATGTGCATTGTTCAAAGGTAAATATTTTAAGACAATTTAATTAGAATACTAATCCTTAGAGTCTATAAAACAAAGGAAATTCTTGTGTTTTGTTCTTTTTTTAATTTTCTTTTTTTAAGAAAACCTTGCTGGGATTGCATGCAGTGATAGAGCCACTGCTAAGAATGTTTCACAGATGCTTTGAATCACTCACTCCTCATAAACATATGGGGTCTATTCTTCCGTCACTGTGCGTAATTCCTATTGACACTAATGGGAACTGCACATGCATATCACTGTAATTTGGCCTCAGACAAACTGAAAATCATCATTGAGATGAGCAGAAAAGCCACCAAACAAAGAAAGGAATTAATTCCTTAAAACTCAGATTCTCCACTCTCTTGTCACAAAAATTCCTATCATTGTGAGTTAATCTGTAGTGATTTAATAATACAATAAGCTATAAAATATCAAAATATGATATATATTTTATATATCATATAAAATAGGACATATATTGTATATATACATAACACACACACATATATACACATACACATACGCACACACACACACACACACACACATACATATATGTGTAGAACATAGTATCTTCCAGAAGATAACAAATTACCTTTATCCACACTAAACTCTGGAAGCTAAGATTTTTAAGTGCAGAACAAGATCCCAGTGCTACGAAAATAGCCACAAGCTGCTAGTTGGTAATACTGTGTGTTATATATTTTTAAGGGCCTCAGTTCAGATCTCTACAAGTTGCTCATTGTTTAAAATGCCTTTTAATGAGATCGTTTTCTTATTCTTCAACCTCAACCTAAACCATAGGATTTGTCTCTCTGTTTAAAGTGTAAGATTATAGCAGGCATCCACTTAGAGAATCTCAAATTAGGAAGATTCATTCACTGCCCCCCTATCCCATTTCCACATCCACAAACAACTATGTTCCTGGTTGTGTGTCTCAGCAGTGCCATTCTGGCCAGGTTCCAAGATGCAGGGGGTTGCCTCAGATCTCGGAGGGAAGCGGTCATTATGTGTTTGGGGGAAGCCACTGGAAGCTGGCAGGTGAGCCAATTCTATCACCAAGGAGAAAGTATTGCTGGTAAAGTCACCTTGTGACAAGTGTCTCCCCGCTGTGGGTTAACTTCCAGAAAGAAGGTTTGCAGAACACATAGCAGTTCACAACAAGGAAATCAAACAAAATAAATTGAGCATAATTTGACACAGTTAAAATAAGAAGTGTCACCGACGCCACTGTGAAGTGGGAGTTATGAAGAGCTTCTGCAGAGATTAAACATTTAGTTAGACAATAAAATAGCTTGCTGGTCAAACCAGAGACATTATTCTTAATGTGTATCCTGATGGAAACTAGTCAGTAAGTCTTTCTGACAGGCATGGCTGACAAAGGGTAGTAACTAGGGCTTATGAGACACAAGTGTTAAAGTAATTGATAAACTTTAAGCAGAAAGAAACAGCAATATTACAAAAATACCCATTTTGACATGATCTTTTAGATTCTTTCTCTAATAAATTGCAAAGAAATGACAAGAAAAAAGTTACTGTATTAAAATGCCCACCCTTCCACTTGGATGTTGGTAGACTGAGCAGAAATGCTTGCACATCTTCATTTTCTTAACAAAATACTCTCATTCCATTTTCAAACAAATGTCTCTTCATCACACTCTCAAGTATCTTAGAATGTTACATGAGGGATACCATGTGCAAAGCAGACAGGAAATATATGAAAGAGGTAAACTGAATTTATTGACAAAATTAGTGAAAAACATAAAAATAAATATTTCTCTACATTGATGTGTGCAGATATATGACTCAGTCAAAACACAGTTAATGCTTTCATATTTTTAACTTCTATGTATCTCTCTTACTTTCCAACCCAAGTAATCACATATTTTTTTGCTTATTAGTACCAAGGGGTCTCAATAGGGCTTTCCTTCTTGTAGGACACACCCATTTAAGGTAAAGGCCTATACTTCTCCCAGTATTTTTGTTTATTCAAATCCAGTTCATCCCATCCAGTTATCAGAGAGAAAACTTTTTAATCAAATGATTCCTCACTAAGGTCTGAAACATTAACTTTGTAAACAGTTTTGTAAGACAATGCCGTCAAATCCGACCTCTGAATATACAATGGGTCAAACATTCACAGTTCTTCATCTATTTGTTAAGCCCAAAATATTGCATGTTAAATATTTCCTTCCAGTGATTATTCTGTAGAAATGTTTGAAAACTAATTAAAACTCAAAAATCACTGTCAAAGAAAATACTTTTAACTAAAAAAGAATGGCCTTTAGGATTTTAAGAACCACAGAGGAAATGATTCTTGGAATAGTAATCATTGGAAACTTTTAAATCCCACTAGAAGTCACTGCAGCCTTGGGTCTCGGAGCCTGGTAAGGTTATCAATATATTACTCATCTAATTTCTTCAACACAGAATGTGAATGGCCTTTGAGATAGCTGAAGCAGGCAAAGCAAAGGTTAATATCTTTAGTGGTCATGTAACTTGTTACTCTGCAAACAGACAAGCTAAATATAAACAGAATTTGCTACATGGTAATGTCCTTAGATACAATAAGAATTATCTGATTCTCCTTAATATGCCAAATACCAGTAGAAAAGGAGAACAAAATATGCCATGTGATTATAACTTCAATAATCAAAGTAAGAATTATTTATGTTGATTTGATCAACCAATTTGTACCTCAATGCATTGGCTCTGCCTTCCTGTTCTCTCCCATACTTAATTATACATTGGTTTTAGACCTATCTTAGCTTAGCTTAGACACCTTCTCTTTCCCTTGAGATTTGAGGTTCATCTTCCAAATTCTCCCAGTACTTGATTATGTCTAAGAAGACATATGCTGTCTAATTTGTATTATTTTATTTTATATTTACATATGTACATATATATTTGTCCACAGTTAGCATACATACTTATGCAAATAAATACGGTTTTGTAAATATATGTAAATCTTTCATGCTTGGACATGGATTGTTGAAGGAAAGCATTCAGACTGCTTCAGATAAGTAAGACATACCAAAATGAAACATCCCAAAATCCTCCTAAAAAAGGAGAGAGGAAGGAAGAAAGGTAAAGAAACATTACCAAAGAAAGTAGGCTGAATTCTTTACTTCACTGATGCAATTTTTGATTTAAAGATTGCCCATTAAAGAAAGATGGCAGCTTCCTTTTACACCTTTGAGAAAGTCATACTGCTACCTGTATTTGTCCTCTCCCAAAACAAACTTCATGGTGTGTATGTGTGTGTGTGTGTGTGTGTGTGTGTGTGTGTGTGTGTATGTGTGTGTATGTCTGTATTTTCATGTACATATCCACAATGGCCTTGTTTTTGGAACATACAGAATTTTAGCATTTATAAAAGACAAAAAAATGGCATACAAATAAGATGAGACTGTTTCTCATTTTTACATGGATAATTAAATCTGTGTTCACTATTCAATCCATCCCGTAAAACACAGATCATCTTCAATATTCTTTACAGAGTTGATTTATAATTTTATGCTGTATTCACCACTGCTGAGTATGTCTCTTTGTATAAGCATATAGTATGAATAAAAGAACTTTTTTGGGCCATTTCAAATACTGTTGGAAATTCTGTCTTAATCTCAGTCCAAAATTCATTTAATAACTGTTTTCATAAAAATTAAAATAGCAACTAAATGCAATTTTTAAAATAAAACATTCTAACACAATATAATTCCAAGATACATTATTTTCATACATTGGAAAGAATGATGTCTTCTTGTATAGTCCAGGCTAGTCTTGAACAGCTCAGGTTAGACATATATTTATAATTCTTGATTCTGGAGCATATTTTGTATATTACTCCTTCCAAATAAGCTATTTCTAGTTTCATATTCATCTATAAAACTAGTCATTTCTCAAAGTGTATTCAGTCACCGTTTGATCCTACCACATTCTAAGTCCTCCCTGGATGTTTAAGATGAAAGAAAAAAAATAAAGCAGAATAAGCTGCTGATTTGCTTGCTGTTGTGAAGCTCATGTGAATATAATAAGTTGAATGTAGTAATAAATATGATGACAAATAATGAATTAGAAAAACAGAATAAAATCCGTGGGACATGGAAGTGTTCTCAGGTTTTGAAAAATAAGGACTTGAGTGGTAGAAACAAGCCACCTGAACTATGAGAGAGCAGCATGTCAGGAAGAGACTGGTTGGTACAAAGATGGGGACATGAAACATCCATGTTTAATAAAGGTCTGGACAGATAAAGTAGCCTGAATCTACACAGATGAATGATAGGAAAGGGTAGGAAGGTATCGCAGGAGATTATATAGAGAATTAGGCTCCATGCTCATCAATCTGGGTTTCATTTCAAAGTAGAAAGGCTCTGCAAAGTGACTAAGGCATCTCTGAGGCATAATTTACGGGTCAAAGGAAACTGCACTCTACAGAGCAGTGCAAGTCAGGTGCAGGAAGCCATTTTGAAACCCTGTACAGTGATCCAGAGAAAAGCAGATTGATAAGAGCAGAGAAACACTAAGACAGATTCAAGATTTGAAGGTTAACAGAGTAGAGTGCTTTTGATGATGGGAATGTAAAGAACAACAGAAAAAAAAGCAAGTATCTGCATGAAGACTGAAGCCATTTCAGAAGACAGGAAGCACCAAGAAAAATGAAGCAGTGTCAAGTATTAAAAATTAGTTCCTTCTCAGTATATGGAAAGTGATAGTGAATATCCAGAGTCTATATTAAATAGGCAGTGAAGTGCAAGGCTGGAATTCAGAGGGAAAGTCAAAGTTAAACCAGATAAGGTAAGCAAATAATTCCAAATGTTACTGAGGATATGGCTTTGCAATTATTAGTGCCTAGACATATCAAAAAACAAAATAAATGCTATGGAGGAATCCATGAGGTAACTCTTCACACTCATTCACAATACACTCATTCTGTATTTCTTGGTTATTCTCCAAAACTCGACTTCCCTGTTTCTAGTCTATGAAGCTCTCCTCCTCTCTCTGTTTCCCTAGTAGTAAAGATTGGGATAGTACAAATTACACATATTGGGTTTTCTTAGCATGACAGTTGATTGGGGACTTCAGAAAACTGAGGCAGCTTTAATTATTATAATACATTCTATATTCATTAAAATAGAAATAATCCCGAATTTTCTTGGTCAGGATGAATGAATAAATGTATATCATTAAAAAAAAAAAATCATGCTCTTTGAGAACTCATCAATGGAAGTAAAATTTGTGACCTGTAGGGTTTTATTGTTATTGTTGTTTTTTGGTTTGTTCAAAACAAGTTAAGATATATCTTCTGCATCATGAGTTTGGAGAACCAACAGCATCTCCAGGCAAAACTGTTCATTGTTAAAAATGGAGCACAAAGCCCCTAGAGGAAGAAGTAAAAATAATTCTGCTGTAAAGAGTTCTACCAGCAATATAAAACAAATTTTCCTAAAGTTCTTGTCAAGAATTTAAATCACACCGAGAGGCTGAAACTGTAGACGAGGAGAGCAACAAGGAAAAATAAAAACCTCAAGACTATCTCTTAAACACTTAAAAACTTGAAAATGATATGATCTCTACCCGCAAATCCTCTGGCTTTGTTTCTGTGATGGTAAAGTAGCATGCCTTATGTTGAAGAATTGGCGATTATTTAGGAGAAGATGAATATGTTATCTACTCACATCCTTTTCTTAATTAGTCAGCATAGTGGTGCACACCTGTAACTGCAGTACATGGAAGGCTGAGGCAGGAGGATAATGGGTTTCAGGCCAGTCTGGCCCACATAGCTAGTTAGTGACGCAGCTGAGCTACATATGAGTTTGTTTCAAGTATAAAACAAAACCTGAAAATCATTGTAGTTTGTTCTAGGGCTATCTTAAGTCTAAAATGTGTTGTTATATACCAGTTGATATATAAGAGTTGAAATTTTCTCTTGACATTAAGTATTTGATAGTGTCTATAGAAAGCTTAATGTTTTAGAAAAATAGATAAAAGTGCTAAATAAAATTTGTATATAACAAAAAGGTTATATTTTATAGAATTAGTTTCTAAGGAAATTTTTTTATGTAAATTAGAATTTGTGCAGATTTTATCATTCTTTCAGACAGTTTCAGGATAGGTAATGTTAGATAGCCTTTAAAGTGTGTGTGAGTATGTGTGTGTGTGTGTGTATGTGTATGTGTTTGTGCATGTGTGTATGCTGTACGTATATGCACATGCCCATTTATATGCATGCAGATAACAAAGGAGAACAGCAAGTGTCCTCTTTTATCATTGCCTATTCTCTTGAGACAGGGTCTCTCACTGAACGTGAAGGTAGCTACTTCAACAGGATCTAGATTCAAACATATGTTAGTTCATTTGTTAAGGCTCTTTTAATTGTCAAGTTAAAATTATTTTTGTTTCTTCTACAGTATTTATTGTAAGTTGCATTGATTTTAAACTTTCTAATTGTGTTTGTGTGTTGAAACCTCACGTGTCTTTTACAGGGGTCTATCAACCAGCTTTTATCTTATTGTCCTGAGAATTACAGAATCTTAGTTTTTTGAAAACTGCTTGCAAGTACTAGAAGAAGTGAGTTAGGCTTTAAGCAGAAGCAAAAGGGTAGTGGGCTTGATTATTGCTGGTATAACAGCTCTAATTACATTAATTGCTAGCACCACTGCTTCTGCTATTGTTTTGACAAAAGACAGTTACTTTTATTAATCATTTAGCAAAAAAATGTTACTAATTTGTTGAATATAAAAGAGGATTTAGATAGGCATTTGGAAAACAGATTGATGCTCTTTATCCTATTCAAATTATTGGAGGGAGGTTCAGAGTTTAAGAGTAAGGAGCCATCTTGAGTGTCATGCCAAATACCATTGGATTTGTGTTACTTCTAAAATTTACAATGATAGTCATTATAATTAGGAAAATGTTTAAAGACACTTGCAGTGTATTTATCATAATTCTAACACACCTCTGGATGATTTAACTTTGCATAGGGAGCTTATGAATTTAAAGAATGCTGCTCTGCTGGGAGTTGAACAGCGGCAGATACTGTTGATAAAATTACCCATGACCTGAGGTCAGTATTTCTATTTTGGACAAGCTGTAAGAATGGCATATATAGTTTGATCATGGTAGCCCTTTTTGTCCTAGGAATACTTTTCCTCCATCCCATTGTGTTAAAACTTGTCTTTAACAACATCAACATGTTGGCAGCCAAAGTACATTGCTTAAAACTGAAAATGGATCCCAAGACAGAGTTAAATTAACGGGCTGGCAAGCCAAAGACAGATAAGATTCTGCACAGAGCCTTACCAACCTAAGACAGAAGTACGTTGCTCTTGATAATGTATATTCCATGATGGAAGGCATTCTTGTCAGAATGACCTAAGACAGGCTCAGTCTTGTTTATGAAATAAAAAAAGGGGAGAGACAGAGAGCTTTTGGGGCTGCTTGGCAAGAATCTGACATGACCAAGGACAAGGAAGTGGGCTTCAGGCAGGAATCTGACATTAAGCCAGAATAAAAAAGAAATTTCAGGCAGGAATCTAAATATTAGGCTAGAACAAGGAAGTAGGCTTCAGACATAAAAATGACTTTGGGCTAGGACAAGAAAGTTGGCTCAGATATTTTGGTCATCCTGATAAGCCCTTAAAAACAGTGATCATGGAACTTTTTTTATTGCCTTACTTGTTCTTTGACTATTTGTGTTTATTATAATACTTGTTCCTTGACTATTTGCATCTATTGTATTGCTAGTTCCTCAACCTAGAACTGACCTTAATACTTGCATGTAATTAAAATGGTATAAAGGCAAAAAGGAGGAGGTGGGATGGGACAGGGGGTTTCTAGGGAGGGGAAATAGGGAAAAGGAATGATATCTGAAATGTAAATAAATAGAATATCCAATAATAAAAGAAAAACAAAGAAAAGAAAAATTTCCCATTTATTCTATCATCAGTAATCATATAAAATGATTTATATAACGTGCCTCACTTGTTTCATATAACACCCAAGGAGGTATATAAAGTTATCTTCTTTATTTTATAGTTGAAGTAAAACAAGAAAAAATGGAACTTTTCCTCAAGACAGAGTCAAGATAGGTATCTCTGGATAGCACAGAGCTCACTATGTTGACTGAGCTGACCTCATACCTGCAGAGATCTCTCTGTCTTCTGTTTCTGGAGTGCTATGATTTCATATATGGGGAATTTTAAAATTTAGTTACTTTTGGTAAGTTAGAAAGGTTTCTCACATTGGAAATGAGCTAGGGTTCTGACTAGATCTATTTAAGTCAGAAATCAAGCTAGATATTTAACAGGAGATCTATAATCTTCTTGTAGAGTTTTATCAGAGCATTTAATAGGTTAATGTGGTCATACTTTTAAGGGAGACACAATGAAGAGCATTTTGCACATATTTAGTTATCAACACCGAGTTCCTTGCAGAATCCTGAGCCAGCTGCAAAACACTACTTCCTGTCTACCTCCTGGATGGGTAAAATGCCTGGCTTTCTCTCTCACTCATCCTCATTTGCTCTATTTGCTTTCAGAGAGTGATCCTCAATTAAAGAAAGGCCCCCTAATATTCCCAAAGTATAAAATTTACATCTTAATATTTTAGTCCTGAAATATTGTATCTTTTGCCTCTGAACCTTCTTTGAATAAGAAGAATACATCATGAAGTTTTACTTCTTTTCCTTTAGCAGGGCCCATGAACAGCCAGACACCTTATCCTTTATCATTATCTCATCTTTTCTGTGTCTTCTGCAAGAACAGACACTGTGTTTTATCACTTTTTGCTATGGTTATGAGAGTATGACATTATCATATGCAGTAGGTTGCAGGATGATGGGGACCTCTTGGGTTCTTCTCAGAACTAAGAATCTATGCTCCTACTTGAAATATAACTCATTCTTCATGCATTCTATTCCAAATGTGTTTCATTCTGAGCACATACCAACTACATCAGTACTCAGTTATAGTTTAATTGGCCAGCTTTCCAAATACCCAAAAAAATAGGAGAAATCTTTGTGGTAGCTAATTGCAATCATGTTGAAACCCCAGAGTAGAAATTCTACTGATTCACCATTCCCTTTGTTCTCAGTTCTACACTTTATTGAAACATGACACGTGTGGGTATTCATGAACGTCTAATATCAAGCTTAGTCCAGGGATAGATCATGTGTTTTCTACATTTGTCAGCCCTTTAAATCCAATCTTTCCAAATTCCACAAATGGAAAAGTGGCTACAGAGGGACTTAACACATTCCTTTTCTTCTTATCCCACTACCCAAGTGCCTCTTAAAAGGGATCTTTATGTGGGTCTAATTGGTAATGCACACGCAGATGCATAGTTAGTTGCCCAATCGCCCAAGCAACTGGGTCGCAATGGGTGGAGATGTATTTTTCTTAGACATTTTGCTGGCAAATAGCTCCATGCTTTAGCCCTCGGAAAACAAGCTGTGGTTTGTTTGATGTTTTAGGTTAGGGAGTGGCTGGCAGCATTCTGTGAAAAAGTGAGACTTTCAACACTGTAAGTCATTTACTGACTTTATTTAACAATATCTAAACCATTTAAACCAACAGTATCATATAGCTTGGCACATTATACCACTACAGATCTTCCGGAAAGGATGAAATGGCCAAATATTTACATGCATTCCGTTTTCTTTACATATTTGTATTTCTACCATTTTGAAAATTAGAATATAAACATTCTGTTTAAAAATCTGTTCTCCCCCACATACTACATATTCAAAGAGCAAACACACTTTCCCTTTAGTATGTGTGTGTGTGTGTATATATATATAATATATATAAACATATATAAATATAAATAATTCTAGGTGTCACTTAGTTTTACACTTTAAATATCTAGGTCTACCTAAATAGCCCAACCCTTTGTTTTATGATGCAAAAAAAAATTATAAAATCTGCTGTCCCTATAATTACATTGCCCTTTGCCGTCTCTTAAAAAAAAAAGAAAAGAAAAGAGGATGTGTGTGTGTGCGTTGGGGGGTGTTCAAATTTCCCCCCTGTTTTATTTGCACCCTATTAACAACTGTTACTGGAGCTTTAATTATGCCCCGGTGATTGTGGAGTTGTGGCTGACTTGTGTCATTTTCCTCCCAGGGGATGCCTTATAATTACCAGCATCCATCGTAGCTGCGTGTAAGCTGATGCTTTTTATTACCAGTTCAATAATCACTGCATCCTTGTGAACATCTGCTCTGCAAGCCATGCATCGGGGGCCCAGCGCCTGTCACTTGATGTGCCCTCACCACGGTGACCTTGGTGCCCTCTCCTTCGCTTTATATCTAATTTGTTTACTAGAGGGTCTGTCCAGAAAGTCTCCCAGGAAGGCAATTAATACACTACATTTGCAAACAAAAGAAAAATTTGCCCTTTCTCTCCTTTCTCTTTTCCCAGGTTATTGTCTTCGTCTTCCATTCCATGATTCCTTTTCCTAGGAGAATGTATTGGTTTGAGACTTTGGGAAACAAGGAGAATAAGAGCTTATTGGGGAATGATCCACCTGCTTCTATGGAAAACAGGTAGACAGTTTGGTGGGTTTACATGTCTTGAAAATGTGAGAGTGCGAACCACAAATTATAGCTTGTATTGAATACCTCATCTGTAATAAAGAAAGCACAATTCGTTTGCCCCATTCTAATTTCATGAGCTCAGCCTTCTGACTCATTTTCTTTCCTATCCTCAGTCCCTCTCTCTGCTCTTTGTTTTCTAGCATAACTCCTCCTGCTGCAGCTATTCTCCTGCAAGACTCTTGGTCTCCTTCTGTCTTTTCCTACTTCTTGCCTGCTTACACCATAACTACAGATTAAAAACAGAAAAAATAACCTATCTTGGGAACAGCTATTTGTCCTCTGGGTAGTGTCTCTGAGTCACTACTTGCCACTAATAAAGCTACTGTGGACACCACTTGCTAATCTTTATTAGGTCTAATATTTAAAAAAAAAAAAATATCTAGTTTTAGTTCCAGTGATTTTTGTAAATATTTTCGAACTTCTTGTTAAGTTTAAAACCCATAAACAAACCTTGACCATATGATTATTTGACATACACACTTGTTCCTAATATTTATGCTTCAAAATAAAGTGATGTCACAGACCACTTCACCATGGCTTGCTGCTAGTATGCTGTTATTTCTTGAACCACCTGACCCTCAGCAGCTCCTAAAAATTGAGAACTATCTTAAGTCAATTCTGCAGAAGTACAATAAAGAAGGAGAGTTGTCAATTATGCACTTGTCACTGGCCTAAGAGAACAATGAGAAGGTAGAACTTGTTTTCTGTATCCAGAGGACCTAGCAATATACTTAGTCCAGAATATATCCTCTAAAATATAATATATATAATATATTCTAGTTTATATATAATAAATTTTAATATATTATAAATAATATAATATATTATAAAATAATATTTTATATAAACTAGAATATATTATATTTATACTATTATGGTATACTATAATTAATTATAATTATTACATAATTAAATGTTATATTACATATTATATATAAAGTGTATACCTAATTTCATACCTAGCCTGAGATGCAACATTCACAGAGAGAGAGAGAGAGAGAGAGAGAGAGAGAGAGAGAGAGAGACAGACAGACAGACAGGCAGACAGACAGACAGACAGACAGACCTTACCAGGTCTATCTTTAAAACTCATGCTTTAAGGCATTCTTCAAAGATTTTAGTAACAAAATCATACCTGGGTGACAGGTGAAGTGGGAATTTTTGGTTTCATTGGAGACTCACTTGTGTCATGTGATGTTTTTCTGGAAACTGTCTTATAAGAGAATGTTCTGCTGAAAGAGCCATGTGCGAGTATGTTTTGCTCTTGAAGCAGACACATGAGTAGATCTTTTGCTGAGAATAGACCCGTGTTTTTCTGGAATTTGCCTGGTGAGAGGGCAGGGGACATTTTGCTGGAGTGGATGCTTGAGAGGACATGTGATGTTTGGAAAGACTATAAGTATCACCCAACAGACAGTGTACAATGCTCTTGCATTGGTTAGCCTTACAACTCTTTGCTGGTCATCTTTGGGCTCTGCTGACACTGGTCTTCACTGGTGACACTCTTCCATTAGTTTGCCTTGCTTTCTTTTCTGATCTTTGCTTGTTCTGTCTTCTCAGAGAGTAACTCACCAAAGAACTTCTAGTGGTATTCTGGCTGCTTCTTGCCACTTCAGTGGACTCATGCAAATCTAGGAAATTACTGATTCATATTTGTTGTTTTACCAGTGGACTGGACCACTAACAACAAAGATTAAAACACCTCCAAATTGTTCCAAAGAACTATTTCTAAATAGATCCACAACCAATGTTTCCTATTAACCATTTTTTCCCCTACATCTGGTGGGTGGTGTGATGGAAGGAATGTTGAAGTGTCAAAGAACCATAATTAAAGTAAGTTCTGAAGAATCTAAGCCTACAAACAGGGGCCTGGAAGAATTAAAACTTGAAAGACTTCTCATGTCTACTTTTCTTCAGATATTTCCAAGCTACTAACCAAGAAGATTTTGAATATACTACTTCCAACTGTAGCTGAAGCCCACATTTAATCTGGAGTAGTAGAGCCATCAGAATCATATAACCCAGACCTCACTTAGTTTAACTGACTTGGTTCATGACAAAAATCTAAGAAGTATATAATGTACCTATGGAATGATATCAATATTGAGTTGGTATAAGTCTTAAAACTGACTTGGAGGACCTAGGAAGGGAACCACAGAAGAAGTATACAGAGGGGAAAGGGATGGGCAGAGGGAGACAAAAGTATTTGAAAAAGATGACGGCACAATAGGGAGGAAGGCCATAGATACCAAAACCTGTAGTTGAAAAATTAATGCACTACAGATGAAATTGAAATAATAGTACAGTATGGAAATTACTTTGAAAAATTATGGCTATAATTCAAAAAGAAATTTTAATTTTACTTATTAATTCACCTCATTAAAATAAATCATAAAAAAAATATTAATGATAAATGGTTACTGAAATTAAACACAGAAATTTTAAAAATCACATGAAATACCTGAAATTCGAAATCTCACACATTAAACTTTGAACTAATTGCATAACTTATGTAGCCTAGATCAAAATGAAAAGATAGGATTTCTGGATTTAAAAAAATATCACTAAGTTTTCAGAGATGGTAACACTGATGATAGGCTCACAACTGTAGCTCCAAATGTACCATCTCAATGACTTGCCAGAACAGTTGCTACAGGAGCGATCCCCACAGAGAAGCACACAAGAAGGATCATGAAAGGAAAACTTCATCCTGCAGTTTTTAGAATATCCCAAAGTATATCATTTACCATGGTGCAAGCAGATAAAAGGAAAATATTTTAAGATCCGGCCTCTATTTTCATAGATATGTAGAACATTGAGCCAATGTGGATCATGGAGCTAATGAGGCAAGAAATTGGTACCTTGGCATGAGAAGCGAAGGTCAATGGAGTGGAATGAGACAACCACCCCACATCGAATTCAAACTAACCAAGTTTGTGTCACTAATATTTATTTTACTATGTAACTTTTGTTGAGAAAAATGGCATTCAAAACTTAATTTACATTGATAAGTCATCAGAGTACTGCTTAGGGTCTAACACATAGTTCTCATGGCAAGAAGAAATCCAGCTTCAAGCTCAATTGTCTAATCATTTATCTGATCCAATCAACTTCTTCTGGCTGCGAAACTCTCTGTCAGTTTAATAGCTTGCACTCGTTCCAAAAGTATGTGTATATTTTGAATGGTTTTTCTTTCATTTTTCCATTCCAAAGCAAAAAACTGTAACAACTGAATCATTTGCTCTGTAGTGGTTTGTTGACTGAAAACAACCATTAAGATGCGTTTGACAGACAAACCCATTTGGTCTGTTCCTGCTCTGGGCAGATATTTGAATTCTGGCTTTATTACCTGAACGAAAAAGGATTGAAATTGATTGACAGATATGACAATTAAAACCCCACTGCATTAGATCCAGAGTTCATGCTTTTACAAATGCGACACTTACACAGAGCTAGGATTCACCAGAGTTTAATTTTACTGAGTCTGAAAGGATACTGGCCTAACTGTGGAGCATAGTGGTCCTCTTCCCTATGGTGCTTGAGATGTACAACCTGTGGAAGAGAGGCTATCGTCAAAAGCCTAGATGCCTTACTCAGCATTTGAACTTTCTAGGCACATGCCACCACCACAGAATTTCTGCCCAGGGAATACATGTCATGTCACACTGTTTAAAATGAAAATGAATGACTAGAGATGACAAGCAGATGCACTAGCTTTCCTACTTTTTCTGCTTCATTTTCATCTGTGGCAATTTTGCCCAGCAAAAGCACCTTCTACTGTAGATTCCGAGTACCATGAATACAGAACAGTCACACCTGTTTTGCCTCTTTGCTATGTTCGCTTGCACTGGAATGGTGCTTTTTGAGGGGTGCGACATAAAGCCCTCTATACATTTCATCCAGAATGATACATCCATGAAGATAAACATTTCAATGTTTGCTGCTGTAGTACTCCATCATACTCCATAATAATTCAGAATATTCTTCATGGACTCCAAAGGTTGATGAGATTGCTCTGTTCATAAAGTGCTCACCATTAAAGACTGGGAACCCCTGGGAACATGGGAAAAAAAAGTTAGGCAGGGCAGCACACATGTGCTACCAACACTGGGGGGCGCAGAAACTGATAGATACGTAGAGATTGCGGCTCAGGCAGTCTAGCCTAATTGTTTCTCTCCAGATTCATTGAGAGACTCTATCTCAAAACATAAAGAGCAAATGAGAGGATACCCGCCATTGACCTTTGGTCATAGCATCCACACAATTTCACCTGTCACACATGCACATGTGCGAGCACATACAAACTATTTTGTTTCCTCAGTGACAGTATAGGATGGCCAGCCAGTCCTTTTCCTTCCCCTTGAATATAATCTTTATCTCTGTATTATTCATTTCACTGCTTCAATGAAGTTCCTTACAAAAGAATCTTAAAATATTATTCTTTTTTGGCTCACAGTTCTGTGGTATAGTCTTTTACAGCTGAGGAGTCTTTGGGATAGGAGCTTGAAATAGTTGGTCACATTGCACCTGCAGTCATGAAGCCAATGGATGTGAATCCTTTTGGTCAGCCTGTTTTCCCATTTCTATACATCCTGCTACACCATAAAATAATGCTGCTCACATAAAAGTGTGTGGGAAAGCGGGGACCATGGGGGGTGGGGGGGGAGGTTGCCTGCGGGTCGGGGACGGCAGCGGAGAAAGTCTGAAGTTCCAAGAGGCTGGAAGCTTTGGCAACGGCAGGCCCCAGTGATACGAGGAAGTCCTTGGTTCCAAAAGGGTTTATTATCATGGCGGATGGTGGATGGATCTGGATGTACCCCTCCCCTCAAACTCAGGGCAGACCTGAGTTAAGTAGGGAGGGAAAAAGGGGGAGGTTCTGGGGGTGGTTTAATTGGTTCCACCCTCTGGCTTTCATTAGTATGTAAATCTCTAGGGCCTGAGGCCTGTAGTCACACGCTCTACCTGTGCACTTTGGAGGGGCTGTAATGGCCTATGTGACTGAACAATGTAGGTCCATGGAGATTAGACTGCTTGTCAGGTCCCTGGGTTCTGGGGATGTGGCCAAACTCCTGCCGTTTCTCCCTTGGAGTCTCGGGGTTCTAGGCCCATGGCCAGCCAAGAACCAGGATACCCTTACGCAGTCCCACAAAAGTGGATCTTTGCAACTTCATTAACACAATTTAGCATATCTCTTATAGACACGTGCAAAGATTCATGTCCATGGTAATTCTAAGCTCTATCAAGCTGATACTCAATATTAGCTATAATAATCTCCAACCTCTCAGTATTTATATGGTAACCTCATGATCCCTTACAATGAAAATGGTTGTTTAGCCTAAGGGCAAGTGTCCTCTCTCCAAGATATCCCATAGAGTTACAAAATTTAAGAATGTACTTATGTCATGGTGGTTAGTGGCCAAACACCCAATATTTTAATACATATTTATTTTTATTCTCAGTAGCAGAAAATTAAATTTTTTTGCAAATAAAATCACCTCATCTTAAAAACTCAGTACTCAAGCCCTCTGGAATTTCAGCAAGATAAATAATCCAAGATACTTACCAGTACCTACATCACTGATCTTAGGGATGCAAACTTACTTTGAAGGACTGTTCAAAGAATGATTGACATTATTAAAATGCAAGTAAAATAAGCTCATTATTACATGCTGTCATTCATGTTTACATATTAAGCTCCATGAACTTTAAGGATTCTTATTTTGAAATGAGGACTTGTCCAACACTTCATTCTGAGAGGCTTAGTAAGAACTCTAAAATGAGAACACAAACAATCAAGTTTTCATCTTCATTATGTACCAGAGACATCAATACTTTTGGGCCTTAAGAAGCTAACTGTCATCTAATTGTCTATTTTGGTCATTGAGTAGAGCCTCTATCTGTATTTGTAGGGTTAATCTGCTTTATCCGTTTGTGTGTACAGTGAGTAATAAACATCACCGGGTTCTTAGTTAAGGTTTTGTTGCTGAGATGAGACACTATGACCGTATAATTGAGGCTGGCTTACAGTTTCAGAGGTTTAGTCCATTGTTCTATAGTAGAATGCTTGCCAAGAATACTAAGTACTGGGTTCAGTTTCTATCATGGGAGAAAGGAAGGGAGGAAAGAGAGAGAGAGAGAGAGAGAGAGAGAGAGAGAGGAGAGGTGAGAGACAGAGAAACATAGAGACAGAGACAGACAGACAGACACAGAGACAGACGGAGACACAGAAAAACAGTGACACAGAGAAGAGACAAAGAAAGTCAGACACGAAGTAGGGACTATTAATGGCAGGTTCCACCTAACCAGGCCTGGGAGGTGGAGAAGAAGGGTATTTCTTCTCTCCTATTCTCATTATTTTATTCCGCTCATGAATAAGTAGATGAGTTTGTGATCTTCTTTCCAAATCAATGAAAGGGTTTTCAAGTTAGAAGGGTAATTTAAATTTACTGTCCATATATCCATGTCACTTCTGCCCTCCTCTAAACCTGATATAGATGATTATTTTGGAATGCTTCAAGTTTAAAGCCTGTGTCTGCATGATGAATATACAGGCCTTCATATCAAATACTCCGATTAATGATAATGTGATCATTTGTCAATGTTAAGTTATCAATGTTCACAGAAGGCCAAGCAAGCTACTCCCCACCCACAACTCCAATCAGAGCTAGCTAGGTCTCCACCCACAAGGAAAACATTAGCCCTTTAACACAGAGTGTCACATCACCTGCTGACAGACTCAAAGCAATAAGACAAATAGTGTGTCTGTCTGTGCTTAAGAATGGCTGTACAAAAACAGCTCCTATATTTCTAGGTTTGGAGGGGAATGTTCATAGGCAGAATTTTAATTAATAAAACATTCTTTTAAGACTCTAAAAATGTAGAGAGAAAGAAAGAATGGACATGGGTGGAGAGGTGGAGAGAATCTAGAAGCAGTTGGGAAGGAACATGATCAGAATATATTGTATGAATGAATTTTCAAATAAAAATCAGAGAAGATATTTTTGAGGTAAGGGTGGTATCCTTATCCTTAGCAGTCAACTTCATCATCCTAGTCATTGCACTCACTCTATTGTTTATCTGCCTTCATCCCTTGTCTTCATCAGAGGCTATTTTAGATCATCACAATATTTGCAGTGAACTGTACTGATCTGCTGACATATATTTGAGGTGTCTGGAATATACCTTGCCCAGTCGTCATTCTGTCTGGATTTTACAAAGCATAGTAATTAGCTCTGTGCTAGCCATTTTTAGTCATCTGTATGTTCCAATAAAAATGTGGTTAATAAAGTCATTAAGAAAGTTTGTTTCAAAGACATTTTAATGTAGGATCAAATCACAAGTCCCTGCTTGCTACCATCTTATGCATGGACAAGACATACCATACACTACTCTACAGCTCCCTCATGTCACAATGAGGTCAGAAAGTTAATATGTATCTGAAGGGCTGTTACAAAAACTGAGTTCATCTGATACCCTAAAGGTCACCATGTAAGAGCTACTAAGTGAAAGCTAGCCATCAAAAAGTGGTCCTTCACCTTTAGCTGAAGGTGTTTTGGGGGCAGTGTAAAACAGTCTTGTGTTTTCATTAGTGTTTCTTTTCCAATCTTATGTCGCTAAAGTATTTTTTTAAAAGTCTGCTTAAAATGTAGTCTTAAAAGTTTAAGAGATTTACAATGACTATTATTTTTCAAGTAGTGCTCATGGAACATTGAAATATCAATAGACTAATTCTACATGGGTACTTGTTTTACTTTGTTGTATTTTAAGTAATCAATACTATTTCTTACACATCATATGCATGATGTTTGATTAGGTAAGGGGAAGTGATTCATTTATATCTTATTCTTTGTCTTATGCAGTTAACTGTCAGCCATCGGAACACCATTAACTTTTTAATTGAGAAGGGTCAAGAGATGAGAGAAAGGGCAATATTTACTATCTAGAATGTTACCCATGTCATTTCTGCAATCACTTCTACCTTTAGAAATGTGTCATGGGTATAGAAAATGGAAATAACCTTCTGAGGGCTCGCAAAACAAACTCTGTTAGCTTACTGGGTTTTTAAAACTCTTTGTAACCATAAGAAAACATTTGAAGCATATTTACACGTCTGAGATGCAATGTTTAGAACTAACAAACTAGACACCTGGGTAAAGTCTAACCATCCAGAACTTGTGTGTGACTTACGAAATCCATATAATGTTAGGATCACCATCTGCACAGCTGTCATGTACATTCCCAGAGAGTGTCATTCAGATTGGGCTAAGAGTTCTTATGACTCTCAGAAGGTTCATGAAGTATCATCCCATACAGTCTCTTTGCTATCTGGGAGCAAAGATACTTACTCCCTTACTTTTCATCCAAGCACAAGATAGGTTTCTTATGAAGCTTAAATGAGGCACTCTAACTTAGTCTTCGCAGCTTCTCAGAGCAGCATCTATGACTTGGTACTTTGGTTGTGGGGCCAGTGAGCCACAGGACCTAGGGAAGCAGGCCTGGAGCAAGAGTGGGGTCAAGGTATATCTAAATCCAGGAAATCATGTCCTAATATCTTCAGGAGTACGATCATTTTCCCACTGTCCTGGGCCTGCATTCTTCAGTGCAAACAACCCTATAACCCCACCTGTGTCTCACCAGAAGAAGTCACATAAGTCAGTAGCCAGGTTAAACATTCTTTCCTCTTAGAAGGTCATGTCCAACAGCACTTGGAATTCTTCCTCATGCAAATGAAGCATCCCAGCACCACTGACACTGCCAATGATACATACTCATGCCCCAAAGGTTTAAATAGCCTTTGTTCCCCCAAATAAACTAAATTAGTTCTCCTTGCTCACACACTTATTATCTTCACTAGCCACCAAGATTCTGCCTTTACCTTCCTCCCACTGGCTAAGCTTCCCTCCAGTCCAGCACTGTGTGGAATGGGGCTGACCACCCCAGGGAGAAGTGGACCTGTGGCAGCACTGGGTGACCAAGTTTTATAGACAGAAGACATCAAAGTTACATTACATCCCATCATCTACCAGTTTATTTCTGCTCCTTACTCTTATATGCATTTTTTTTCCTGAGGTGCAGAATCAATTTCTGATACTTTTATTCATCACCACGAATTGACATGACTTGATCCTCCTTACAGACCTGATGTCTTTCCCAAAATATAAAAGGGCTCTATAAGAGGACCTATACTCTAAATAGGTAATGCCAATTTCATATTTAAGTACAAAATTCTCAGAGGTAGCATACAACATATGTTTCTTCCTTAGAGGAAATAAACATAAAGCTCATTAATAAGAAGACTTTCTCTTCTGCAGAAAAAGGAGGAATTTTTAAGGAGCAGCTACATCTATAATGAAAAATTATAATATCACACTCACCTGGCAAAGTCACTTTACATTACTATTGTCTTCCATCTCCAAGATAATAAAAAAATATGTGATAAGTTAAGGCTGGTGCTGAGTATATTCCTAGTATACACAAGGCCCTTATTCAATGCACCATAACACACGTACACACACACAACACACACAGAGAGAGAGAGAGAGAGAGGGAGGGAGGGAGAGGGAGAGAGAGGCATGCAGCACATACACATGCACACATGAAGAAACTGAAATTTATGACTTCTGTCCATTTACAGTGCATAAAACAAAGTTTCAAATAAACTGTTAAGTTTCCTTATTCTTGTGGCAGGGATTGAAATCATGACTGCCTTCTCCAAATCTAAAGTATATTTGAACCTGTAAAAGAAGTTTTTAATTTCTTTAAGTCAATCCACTCTTTTTCTTCATTGCAGTTTTATTTTAAAAGAAACCCTGATGTTGTCTCTAATTAAGACAATGCATAGCTCATCTTTGCTCCTCGCACATGCTTTCTCTCTCCTTCCTTCTTCACCCCAAAACCCTCATCATTTACAATGGACTTTTGTTTGAACTTCATGTACACATTGTCATGTTTGTGAGAAGAGACTGGGCAAACCACTCCTGAGCCACAAGGCTAGCTTTAGACAAATTTATTAAAGGATTTTGTGTTTGAATTTATAAGAAATTGTCAGTCTTTTCCACTCTCAAGGGTTCCCTTTTCCCAAATGCCAGGCTCAAAACTACTTCAAAGCCAGGTCTCTACCAAATATCTTCAGTGAATGACTGACTCAGGACAGCTTGACTGTCAAAAACAGAGACAATTGTAGCATTACCTCCATTTACCATGGGTCATAGCTGAGCCACAAAACTAACTTACTGAAGAAATAACAAACAAACAAACAAAAAAACATGCTGTAATAGATATGGAAGTATAAGAAAGCCTAACAATACTGCTCCCTAGTTGTGGTGATTTGAATATGTTTGGCCCAATGAATGGCACTATTAGGAGGTGTGGCCTTGTTGGAGTAGGTGTGGCCTTGTTGGAGGAAGTGTGTTACTGTAGGCATGGGCTTTGAGACTTTGCTCCTAGCCACGTGGGAGACAGTCTGCTCCAGGGCTTCCTTTGGATAAAGATGTAGAACTCCCTACATGGCTTCTCCAGCACCATGCCTGCTTAGATGCTGCCATGCTTCCTGACATGATGATAATAATCCAAACCTCTGAACCTGTAAATGAGCCACAATTAAATGTTGTCCTTTATAAGAGTTACCTTGGTAATGGTGTCTCTTTGAAGCAAGGAAACCCTAACTAAGATAAAAGTTGGTAACAAGGACTGGGGTATTGCTTTGATAGGCATGACCATGCTTTAGTTTGGAGGAATGTGGATTTGGGGATTTTGGAAAGCAGTGAAGTGCTTTAAGTGGGCCTTAATGGGCTATCCTAGTAAGAATATGGAAGACATTTGTTCTGAGGGTGATTTGAACTATGCAGACCTGGTGCAAGAGACTTTGGTGGAGAAGAATTTCAGTATATGAATTAGAGATTGTTTTTGTGGTGTTTCGGTGAAGAATGTGGCTGATTTTGCTCTTGTCTGAAAAGTCTCCCTGAGGTTAAGGTAAAGAGATTTATATTAATTGCAGTGACAAAGGAAGTCTCAAAGCCCATCACCACTGTGACACACCTACTCCAACAAGGCCACACCTCTTAATAGTGTGATTCCCTGGGCCAAGCATATTCAAAGCACCACATTAGTACTGCTCCAGTTCTTCATAGACTTGCTTGTGAATTTCATTGACCATCAGGGACCACATCAGGTGTGCAGTCTGGCCACAGAAGAGAAACTTAGGCACAGAAACCCACTGTGCTTTCCACATATTGTCGTATTACAAGAGGTCACAGTTTTCTCTGCCACTGTGAACACATGCCCTGGCTTAATTATGTCTCTCTGATTCTATTCACTGTATCCACAAGGCTACTCCATGTTGGCCATGGCCTGGTGCTATGCTGATTTCCAACTAGGTCATCGAAAATCTTCTGATAGTCAATGCAGCTCACTATTCAGCCTCTCTCTCTTCTCTCTAAGTCTGTGTGTCATTATCTGCACTCATGTTGTTGGCTATATAAACATCTCCTGACCTTAGACTAGCCCCAGCCATTTGCAGACACCTCTGTTCTCCTTTAGTTCAAACTTTGCCAGTGTCAATACTCACCTAGAAGGCTTTCCTAACAAATTAACTCTCCCTTCCTTCTTTAGTATCTCTTTTATCAAAGTCATGTTTGTTGCTTTCAGAGTTTTACACAATTTAGAAACTTACTCTATGCAAGCACAGAACCATGGATACTCTTGAAGTCACAGGATAAGTGTAAATCTTTTGTTATTCTACAATTATATATATTCAATAACTCATTCACTACTACTCTTTAATGTAAATGACTACTTAGTGTATTTGTCCTTTCTTCACATATACCTTCTATCCGCTCCAGCTTCCTTACCATGCTCTACAGCCAGCTTCTGCAGACCATACTAATGCAGCTTTCATTCATGCTAAGCCAAATGACAGTGAGGCTTTGAATACCACAGAACATTTCTGTGACACCAAACCAAAATTTGCCAATAGCCTTCTTTCCATAAGAATATTCTCAGACATTTTAGTCTTAGAATTACATTAAAACACCAAAATCAACCCATTAGTGATACCAAAATCTGATTGTGTGTATATTATGTCTACCACCATTCACCATGCTAGCAATTAAAACTGAGAATTTGATTAAAATAAGTATCTATAGATTCATTTAAATTGCGCAAATAAAACTTTAACACATTTTAATTATTTAGAATCCCCTCATATTGTGAGAAGAGTTGCATTTCTTGAATAATTTTGACTAGCTTTATAATAAAGGTAGTTACTTACTGTATATTCAGCTTCTTCTATATATTGTTTATATGAGGAGGAAACCTAACATCACATTAATGTTTACATAGAAGTGGAAAGAGCCAATCACACTATTCTTCTATGATAACATATCCAAATTCAACTAACCAATAGTGGAAGTATAGAAACGGGAGCCTATCATGAACCATTCCTGTTCTGTTACTGTCTCCTCATCTATAGATTTCCAATCCACTATTTTGTAATATTATAACCTGGTAATGTAAAAATCAATAATGCTTTAATGGGTTATATGCATTTTCAAGAAGTGTTGCATCTCAACATATAATGTTCAAAATTTACATTTGACTATCTCACCACCAATCTTGTGAATCAGAAAGCTACTATCTTAATTAGAATGATTATGAATTTTCCAAAATTATACAGTAATTACATAAACTCTCTTATTTGAGATTGCCATTGTACTCTGTCGTGAAGTAGAAATGACTGTGCATATTCCCCCTAAACTACTAAAAATGCACTCAAGGATTAACACATATGAAAATTAAAAACTGTTTTCTTGATTCACAGAGGACAGTGTTAAAGGAAACATATTTCTTTTACTGAGAGTATATAGAGGTGACAAACACAGTAATTACGAACTCAGTGTGGTGCCATTACTCCAATTCCTGCTATAGCAGTTGTACCCAGTGAAGGATTTGTGTGTGTGTGTGTGTGTGTGTGTGTGTGTATTATGAGAGCAAACAGTAGTGCAAAAACCCTGATAAGAGAGGCAGGCGGATTTCTGAGTTCAAGGCCAGCCTGGTCTACCAAGTGAGTTCCAGGACAGCCAGGGCTATACAGAGATATCCTGTCTCGAAAAACCAAAAAAAAAAAAAAAAAAAAAAAAAAACCCTGATAAGATTTATATGGTTTTTCAAAGATGAGACTATTTAGAAATGTCTTCTTTCTGGATAGTGAGTTGAACCACTCATTTAGATAGTACACACACTACCTCCACCACAATCACCACCATCTTCAATAGAACCATCACCTATTTGGGTGATGGGCAGGTGCTGGTATATCTATGAACTCCATAGATAAAATACGAAACAAAACAGTAAGTTCAGCACATTATATCCAGAAACCTCATCCTGTGTAAGAGCAATAGCTGACTGTTGCTGACTGTATGACCAATATCTCAAATTGGCTATTAAATTTTAAAACAAGTATTACTAAGTAATAAAACTTAAAATTGTTTTAATTATATTCAAAATAAATTTTAATGTTATTTATTGTAGAAGCCACAAATTTCACTTCTGATGTCTCAGGAATCTCTGTGACAACAGGATATTTCAATTGTTGTATATGTATGTATATACCTGTGTGTGTGTATTATATATAATGATATCTTGATTATAATTGCATGGTCATTTGAGAATGATGAGTCAATTGCTAAGACTATGCATATATTAGTTATTAGTAGTTCATTCTCAATAAAAATGGACAATAAAAAGTTTTTGTAATAATTCAAAAAGGTAAATAACAAGAAATATAAACCAAGAGCACACAGTAGTAAGAAGAAACGTTATACTGTCAAATATGATGCAAAGGGCCTTAACTACAGTTTCTTCTTCTATGCAAAGGACAGGGCCAAACCTATGCCCCTCAGCACCAGAGCAGACAGCCCACAAAAAAGCCATAGGGATGATGGTGGAAGGTTTACAGCCATAAATTAAAAGGGTCAAACTTTTATAAGGCCAACACCTACAAATGTTGTGATCAGCAAATTAGAACAGAGAGAAAAAGCCAGAGAAATAAAGACAAATGCTCGGGCTACTGGGTCTATAGCCTATGGAACTTGAAGAACTGCAAACATGGAGCATTCAAAGCAATTAGTGTATGACTGCAAATGCAAACAAAAGATCATGGAACAACAGAGCTGATGGCGCACAGTGGAGTAACAGGGAAGAGGCAATAGATAATTCCAAGGGAAAGACAGAGAGGAACATAAGAAGGTCTGAAGCAGTACATAGCCACTTTCACTGTAGCTCCTGGAGACTATTCTAACATCCCCCTTTTTAAGGGCTTAATCCACCATGTGTGAATATTATACCTTTCAGGCATAATGTACTTTAACAACGAGACTGTCACACAACTGCCCAAGATCCATAGTTGATCTATGTTTCTAATGTAATGTGTACAGTTATTTAAGTTTAGTCTCCCAGTTTAGCATAAACTATTTTATGTGACACTTGATTTCTTTTGCAAACATCGTTTTCTCAAGGCAACAACATGATTCAAAGGTGGAAATTCTCATATGACATCAATGTTTTATGGGGTTGGGTATTGTTTGTTCTTGCTTCTGTTTGTTTGTGTTAGCATCACTCTCAGACTTTTGTAAAGTAAACACTTTTTGTGTTCTTTAGAGTGCCTACACTTCGAGGTTTCAGGATTTCTGACAGTTTTGCACTTTAACTCTCCATGAAGTGTCAAGGCAGGCAAAAGAGGATTAATCTTGGACTTCCCTGTTTGGCTTAGTGACAGTTTGATGAATTCACTGGAAAGTTTAGATCATTAATTAGCCTATTTTTAATTTTGTGTGTTTTCCTTATTAATCTTGTTTTTAATGTTCCTTTCATATGCCTATAAATAAACATTGGTTCTGTCAACTTAGACACTGGTCCGTGGTGTGCATCCTGTCTACCTTGCCTTAGCTGTGGGTGTTTCTTAGGTTTCTTGATGTTTGGTCAGATAGATTCATTCTGAATCATAAGCTGAAATGAAACAGCTTATTTGATACTTCTGTCTCAGTCTCATCATTCAGTTTTCATTACTTCTTTGCACTTAGTTTAAAAAGAAATTACAAGAGACCAGGATTTGTTATAGAACAGAGGTGTGGAGAGCAGCCTGGGAGTAATAGTTATGGCTGGCTTCTCCATGATTTATTTCCCTGAGGAATTTTTCCTACTTATTCATCACCATTTGTGTGAGTGTGTGTGTGTGTGTGTGTGTGTGTGTGTGTGTGTGCTCGCGCCTGTGTGTGTATGCATATGTGTGTGTACATGTGTGTGTGCACATGCACGTTTACCAGGACAGTTCTACAGAGAAGGTTGCAGGTGAAGACAGAATGAGCCAGAATATGACAATGAGTCAGAAGATTAGAACAGATTGCCAGAGTTACTCTTAGGCCAAGATCTTTGTTTCTTGAGATTCTTAATGTTTAAAGTTAACTTAAGAAATAACTTGCTCATATCTTAATTTAGTCTTTCAGACACTCTTCTGTTTCCTACATGAAGCAGACCAAGACAGGGAAGTGAGATGGAAGGCAAGCAAGTGTAGGAAGCCACGGGTTGACTTGCTGGCCCTGGTGAGTAGAGATGAAATGGGACTACTTTTAATACTCTCAGTATTTCAGTGAACTTATATGCAAAAATAAATAATATAAAATGTCCCTCTGGATATAAAGGCAAGTGTTCTATAGAGTATATTCATCCCTGTAGCATAGGTATGGAGAAGTGAAAATACCTTGTTAGCCAGGGCTCTCTAGTATGTAGTCTCTGCCCTCTAATAAAACAGAATATACAGAAATGGTTAACTCGTCATCATAGACTAAAGTCAATTTAGCAAATGCAGAGGAATTTTAATTCTTTTGCTCAGGCAAGGGATCACATCAAAAGAAGTTTTAGGTTTGTGTGAGTTAGCTGGAATGTATACACTCCCTTAGTACATACTTTCATTAGTTTGTAGAAAGAATAAGTCATGTTGGAAAATGATGTCTAATTGATGGGCAAAGTAATAGATCAGAGGAAGATTTGACAGAAGGAGTCAGAGATAGGAGATGCCCAACTCTCAGGAGTATAGAGGCAGTTTTACCAGGACAGTTCTACAGAGAAGGTTGCAGGTAAAGACAGAATGAGCCAGAGAATGACAATGAGTCAGAAGATTAGAACAGATTGCCAGAGTTACTCTTAGGTCAAGAAAACCAATTCAGTCATAAGCTGAGAGAAGCCAGTTTGAGTCAGTCATCTTGCAAAATTAAATTTTATGGAGGCTAGAAGCTTCCAGGCCTAGGCCTAGAGATAATTAGAACAGAGAAAGAAATACTTTGGGCTTAGCCCAAGCCATGTATTCACACAGCTTTGGTACGAGCTCTCATCTCATCCCATTATCTGAGAAAATAAAAACTACATTTATAAGCAAATATAAGTAATTTCTTAAAAATACTGTCATCACTAGAATTCATAATCTAAGTAAAACTATGCACAGTTAAGTATAATATTTCTAAACTATAATGTCTAGTCTTTGCATATAGACCCATTGCAACATTTTTCCTATAAAAACACAAATCTTAAAGTCATAAAATCCAAGTATGTCCACTTTCAGAGAAGTCAGGAGAGTCTTGGAAAAATGGCCCACTCATAAGTTTCCTCCTTGTCTTTCAGACATATCATTGTAAAAATCGATGGTTACACTTAATCTGTTTCAGAACCGTATGTCCAATTGATAGAGACTGGGGAAATGATGTGGCCAGCCAAGATCATCGGTGCACATCTGGGACATTGTATGTTGTTGCATGTTTGTGTTCATTTATATTTAATGGGCACCTATAGTGAGATATCATAAGGAATTCAGCATTTTCCTACATATTTCTAAGATCATTTGTCAGGTTCAGTGCTAATGAGTATGAGCAAAAGGGGTAAACGGCCAGCTCAGAGCTATTTAGCATGTCCTGCCATTTTTATGTGCAAAGCATTGAACGGATGATGGCTGTGGCTTCACAAAATTCCAGTTTCCGAAGTGATCACTTGAAAGGAGCTTGAGTAACCTTCCAACTTCAGTCACTTTAAACCAGTCGTATTCTCCAGCATGCAAAGTAAATCCAGTTCCCTGTATGCTTTTCTCATTAACAGAAACTCTGAGGGTGGTTTCACAGGGATTTTTATGTATTGTTCTACGTTCTTTGTTTGATTTATAAACTGCTGAGGGGAAATGGGGTTGTAAACCTAATCCAGGTTTATGATATAAAAGGGCAGCCCATTCTAGAAACACCTTGTGGTCTTACAAATAGAGTTAACTTTAAGCAATTTATTTAGTTAAATAACTGACTCAACTATGTATTAAATTGCTGCCAGTTGGAAATAATGGGGCTTGGCAGTTTTACTGTCAAATACAGAGGGTATAGGAAAATATGTGGAGAGGGGAGAGTTGCAATAGACCAAGCTGTTGCAGCATTTAGTGATGGAAAAATCAAGTAATTCACCTTGACTGCACTCAAAGGGAAAAAATTGAAAAGCAAGTTCTCACTATTAAACAGTTCATTACAGTGTGTTTATGTGTATAGGGCTTGATTGTTAATTGCATACACTAAATTCTTCTATAAAAACAAGTGCTTGTTGCCTGGCATCCTGGGTGCTTAAGAGATTAATACGATTGGTGAGCTGGTCTGTTTTCCAGAGTGTAAACTGATTGACATAAATGGAAAGTCTGGATTTTAGAAAGGATGTTTATAGGATGTTTTGAGCAGAAGAGCAACTCGGATGTGCACACACAACACTAATACAAATGGTGTGAACTCCACATACTCTGCTCTAATGTGGCTTACTGATGAGGTTCTTACTCCATTTCTTCCTGCAAGAAAGTGAGAGAAAAGAACATAAAATGTGTGACCTAATACGTAAGATTTTGAAGTCTCTTGAGTGTATAGCCTTTTTGGTCTGTTATAGTTGGGAAGATACCTAGGGGAAAGAAATCAAGGAACGCAGAATTATTTGGATCAGGACAGGGAAAGCTGAGAAGTAATATAGCATTTTCTTGAAGCTTATGAAAATATTAATATGAAATACCAAGCCAGCTAGCTATTCTATCAGTCCATGGGCATTGAATATAACCTAAAAGTTATAATAGAAATTAGTCAGGGAGAGAACTAAAACCCAGGACTGAGTTTAAGAGTGCTTGATGCTCTTGTGAAGAATCTGAGTTGAGTAACCAGCATGCATTGGGTGGCTCACAACCAACTCTAACCCCATCTCCAAAAGATCTAAGCTCTTCTCTGTCCTCCAGGGACACTCAGATTTACATGCACATATGCATACAGAGATACACTCACATAAGAACAATTATAAATAAAATAAAACTTTACAAAAGCAAACATTGATTATCAAGTCGTCAAGACTGATTTACATAATGTAAAATTAAGCAGAATTAGTACCACAATTTGTGATTTTTGGATTATGGTAATTAACTAAACATTCATTAAGCTGTAGTTTTATAATTAGCCAGGAAGGAAGGCAATATGGCTAAATAGAAATATAGTATCAGGTGATTCTTTTGTTGTTTATATTTAGTCAAAATTGGTTAATTTTTTTGCCTTTTAAAAGTTCTATGTCCTCCATGTTTTCTAAGGCTGTCCCAAGACTGATGGTAAGCTTAGAACCCTATGCCTTACCTGGGTCTCACATTCCAATTTAAAAACTAACAATAAGGGTTGAATGGATGGTTCAGTGGATAAAAGTGCTTGCTATGCAAGTGTGATGACATTATTTTGAAATCCAAAACCCACATAAAAGCCAGGAATGCTGACATGTTACATGTGACCCTAACCTCAGAGTTAAGCAGGCAGATGAGGTGGATCCTGAGAGCTCAGCCTACCTAAAATGATGAGCTTCTGTTTAAGGAGAGTTCCTGTCTCAAGCAATAAGGTGGAGAGAGACAGAAAAAGATACAGGATGTCCTATAATGCAATGACTTTCACATGTAAGCTTGTAGTAGTAGTGGTGGTGGTGGTGGTGATATAATGACAGTAATAAATAATATTAGTATAGACATGACATGTGTTGTATGGGTATACACGAGGGACACTCACAGCATTTATGGTAACTTTAAGATCTTAACATGCTTTGCTCTATCATGGCTTGTGGAGAAGAATTTCTAACTCCATCTCAAATGTGTCCCATGTTTGAGCATATGTGTGGGTGTTCTGTGTTGTCAGACTTTGCATTTTCTCTTCATTCAATATGCTTTGACTATACTGAGTAAGGAGACAGACAAAAGTATAACCTATTGCTATAAAAAAAAAATCCTGGATAAACACAGGAAGACAGCACAAAAGACCAAGAGCTGGCTTCATCACACAACTTAACTTTTGTGCAGAATGGGGACATCTGATAGTATTCCTAGGGAGGGTAACCGAAAGACAGCATGCAGTTTAAATGTAAGTTGTGTCTGGTTCAAATCAGGAGTAGAGAACGCAGCTTTTGTTCTTTCCTTCTGGGAACTCCAAGCTCAATGGTGTAAAAATTTTTCAAAAGGAGAGTTCAGTTTGATGGATGAAGCTAAGAGATAAGTATGATCTTAAAATGATATACTACCTCAAGAAACTCATTTCACCCTCTCCCATTAGTCTTGAAAGTAAACGAAGAGCATTCCAACATTTATTTGCAGTAGGCCTAGTTTATTTTCTTTTATCAGAGTTGGGGCTTTCCCCCATTACTCTTACTAGCTTTCTTTGAGGCAAAAGTATGGCTCCATATAAAAGAGGTGGATGAAATCCTCTGCTCATTAACTCTCTAGTTAGTAAACCTTTTCTTCACAACTGCAACCCTCATGATTCCTTGAGCCACCGTTCTCCCTATCTATTCTCACGTGCCAAACTCTGCGTGTCAGTCCCAAGCGCCTCATCCCATCAGTTAAATTAGCTGTTTTTATAACATCTCACAAAAAGGGTTTACAGCCGTAACTCTTTCCTCTAATCTAGCTCTTCTTGCTGCATGTACAATTTCTTTATTGACTTTAGGTTTAGGGAGCTTTAAAAAATAATACATATCAGCAAGGGTTGCCTGCTTTCTGATCACATGTTTTCTCCTGCTAATCATCCAGTTACCTGATTAGAAACAGATGCAATCTATTTGAAACGGGAACTTAAGAGTGAACTGCTGGTGACGGCTGGTATTTTTAGATGGCCTGTGTGGACGTTGTAGAATGCCTTAGAAGGTTTCCAAGGCTGAATTGTAGATTATATCTTATTTATACAATTGTTTTCTTACCAAGTGAGCCATCCCAAACCAACTGACAGACAAAAGAAAAAAATTAGCAGCACCAATTAAGGTGAAACCCACGCTGAAGTCCTTACATTTATTTGTAAGAACTCCTCAAACAAGAGCACAGGACTGTGATGGTACAGACACCAGGCCCTGCTGCCACTGTGTGATATACTGGGCAAAGGGACAATCTGAGCAGTTATTTAAAACCTGATACAGAGTACAACAGTTATTTTGAGTATATGTACTGTTAGGAAAAGGAGAGAGAATACAGAAAAAGTACTGAAGAATACCGGCGAGGACTTGGAAATAGAATGTGTTGGATTTTAATGAAAGGGTTTAGATTTTATTTATATACATGTGTATATGCAAATATGCACATGCAGGAACCAGAGGGAGATATCTGGAATGTTGTTCTATCATTTCCTTCACAATCCTCTGAAATGGGGTTTCTTACTGAACCTGGAGCTAGGTTGGCAGCCAACAAGCCCTAAGAATCCTCCTGTCTCTCCTATACTACAACAGTAGGGTTAGAGGTGTATGTGCAACCAGACCTGACTTCTGATCATACTTCCACAGGTGGTGAGATTTGAACCTACGTCCTCTCCTTGTGCAGCAAGCACTTTTATCCTCTGTGCCATCTCTCAACCCCCAAGTAGTAGTTTCAACGGGTAAATGGAGAGGGATGTTGGGCCCACCTGGAGCATGACTTCCGTCAATATTACCACCCTCAATTTACTGATAAGAAGTTAAATGATTAGACTGAAATAGGTTCATGTTTTATGGATGTGATCTGTTGTCAATTACACCGTCCCAGCCAAAGGAACTTGAACTGAACCACACAGAAACCTACTTTTGTAGAAACCATGATACAAAGATCCCCAGATATTCATTTCATTAGAGTACCAATCCTGCTGAAATCTGCTCAGAAGAAGGAAAGCCCAGTGATCTCCTCAGATCAGAACTTGGTCCATGTGGGATTTGTTTTTTAGGAGCATACGACAAAACCAGAGCAACGGAAACCTCTGCCTAAATATGAATGAAAGCCATGTTCACTATGTCTGGTTCCTATCAGTGGCTATCAGAAGGGTACCAGTTACATAGCCAAGGTGCAGACAATGCGGTGTCAGCTTTGAAAAACTGAGATATTTTATATTGATGTGACCATTTGGAAAGTTTTGTACAAAACAGTTCTCATTGAGGTGAAACAAGAGAGTTCCTAAACTTAAATTTCTGGTTCAACATCTAAATTCTATTCTTTCTTTTTGACTAAGTGATTTCTTCTGGAACTACATGGAAGTATCTGGGGCGCTGAATTTTTGTGTGTGTGTGTGTGTGTGTGTTGTGTGTGTGTGTTTGTGTGTGTAGATCTATTTGACAACAATAAGAATGAGACACTTTAAAATCTATGAAAAGCTTAACTTAGGATGTAGCCATAGTACAAGTAGCTTCTTAGGAGTAAGTGTTTGTCAAGTGACTGTTTAGTTCATCCTGAAATATGCCCCTTATACAAATGGCCCTTTTGGCTACCATGAGAAACAGAGAGGCTGGGTTATAGTAAATAAGAGGTCCCTTTCCGTTACTTTCCTTTTCACTATCCTATTTAGTCATCTCTGCTCTAAAAGCCAAGTTTCTTCATAACTCTGAGGGCACACGATGGCTTGTCTTGGCAGGAATTGCAAGACCTAAAACTGTGGGTTACAGAGAAGAAAGATTTAAGAGCCTCTCACCTCACAAACTTGGGCATCAGGTGGGGGGCAGTGACAACTTGTCAGAATCTTGTTTGTGGCACCCAAGCACACCATGCACTGGGACCACAGAAATGGCTAGAAAGTCCTCAGACTCTGGTTTCCTTAGTCATTAATGCCATTGATTATTTTGCTGCTTAAATACCGAGGCAGGAACTGGTGCTTGCCCCCAAATACAACCAGTCAACTCATATCTCCCTTAGCCCTTTAGAAAATGCAGATGTACCAAAACCCTAAAGCACGGCTGAGTTTAAAACATACAGATATTGGTTTTAAAAGAAAAATGCTGTACGGAGAGGGTGTCCCAAACAAACTAAATGTTGATCTGTCTTTTATTAATTTCATTTTTTATCTTCGTGTGTTCAGACGTTTGACAGCTGTGACATTCATGGGCAATGCATTTGAAAAAGAAGACATAAATATTCAGAGACGAATTAGAATGCTGTTCGAAGTAAGCACCTGTCTACTTAGTGTTGACGGAAAATCATTTCCTTTGCTTTATGCCTGTTACCTCCAGAGACCACAGAGGTCCTGTTCTATCCAAAGAGCTGGTCCCAACTTCAGCGTTTGCTCTTGCAATGTATATAGCTAATTATATTTATTGAAGAAACAATTTTGTTTTATACTTTCAATGATACTTAAACAATTTTGTCAATTTTCACCTCAGAAACAATTCCCCCCACCCCCGAGGATTCAGTGAATAGAAAACCTAGTACAAGGTCCTAAAACAATGACCTTATAACTGCATGGTTTCCTTTGTCACCAGAAGTTTCCAAAACAGAACTTTCCAAGATAAGTGTCAGGAAAGATACTCACAAGAACTCTGAGGGTTTCTATGGGAAACATCAAAATGTCTGCATACAGCAGACCTGTCTTCGATGTTCCACATTTCAGTTGCCTGTGGTCAGCTGCAGTCAGAAAACAATAGATGGAAATTTCCAGAAGTAAATAATTTTATATAAAATTTATATATAAATAATAACTTTTAAATAAATAATAAACTTTAAAATAAAATAACTTTTAAATAAAAAGTTTATATAACTTTTATTATCCTGCATTGTTACAATTGCTCTATTTTATTCCTGCCATTAATCTTGTACTATGGCTAATTCATCAGTTAAGCTTCTCGTAGGTATATATGTAATAGGTGTGTACACATAGGAAATGTCACAGGATCCACACAGCTCACTAGAAGCCATGGTTTTAGGCATTCACTGGGGGCCTTGAAGCATATGTTACTCTGGACAATTTTTTTTTTTACTTTATATGCATTTGTTACATATTCTATTAACATAATCTTAAACTATCATTATTACACAACGATATATACTTTAAGCCAAGTAGTAAAATATCATGTTTAAATCAAATACGTCATTTTTAAAATGCTCCCTCTCTCTCTCTCTCTCTCCTCTCTCTCCTCTCTCTCTCTCTCTCTCTCTCTTCTTTACATAGTAGAAGCATCATCCTAACCAACTAGGACAAACAAGGGCCTGTGCCCAAAGAAACAGAGGGGCGAAAAGAAGGAAAGAAGTGGAAACGTGGGGACAAACTTCATCAAGACACCCAGAGTGCTGTGGTGACCTCAAAACCGACTTTTGCTACAGAATCTTGGTGCCCCATAACGGTACCAAGTGTTCATACTGGGTGTGATTAACTTAATCGTTCACCATAAAGACTAGTTTTCCCTTCCTAAGTTAGTAAAAGACTGTTGGAGAAGGGTTTGCCAGGGGTTAACGCCTGACTGCTCTGCACCTCCTTCAGCGGAATCCCGGCGCAGAATTACAAATGTACCCTATTATCAGAAATATAATGAAACACAGACCAAAGTGAATGAAGTCTAATTTTTTTGACTTTGACATTTCTCCCCATTTTACTTTTACCTGACAGGAGTGTGTAATGATGTTAGCTCGGCCTGAAGAGATGGGAGGCCTGCTGGAGCAGAGAGGCAGGCAGCTAAGTTCACAGAGCTCACGCTTCCAAACCCTGACAATGCTGCCACCTACAGGCTAAAACTTTCAAGGCCGATTCCACCAGCGACAGTGTTTTCCCACCCCAAACAATGAAAAGCACACAAGATCACAATAGAACAGCAGAGTCCCAAACTCAGAACCCTGCAAAGAGTTAAGTCACCAGGTGATAACAAAGAACGGGCCCTTTCGCTTAGCTAGTTCAGTGCTGTTCCATAATTTAATTAGGATCATCACACGGCAACCAAAGCTGTCTAGAGGAATTACGAGCCACAAGTTCAGATCACACGTGAATCCTTTTGCTCAATTAAAGCTAAGCAATTTTTAAGGGTTCCCCCCTCTCTTTGCAGTATATGCAAAGAGCAGCGAAGCGTGGCCTACATATTTTTCACATTAAAATTATTACATAAGGCCTGTAGCATTTGAAATTCTATGGAAATCAAAATGTTACACTCTGACCTTGGGCATTTAAACTTCGTCATTTTGGAAACTATTGTTGCGCTGCTCTGCTTTGTTCTACGAAAATTACTGTGGTTAGTTATAATAGCTGAATGAATAATTACTGCAGGAAGAAAAAAAAGTACGTAATAGTGGCGGAATGGTTCTTGAGCCTGCATTTTACTAAACAGAGTTTTAATTCTGTTTGAAGTCCAGGCATCGTGACTAATGGCATTAGCCTTCTCTGCCTTCCCTACTGTACCTGTCAATAAAAGCGATTGCTTTGTTCCTCCGACTACCGAACCTTCCTAACCTTTATGCCAGGAAAAATTGCAAAGAATCTGATAAAGGGGGGAAAAATCTTCTGGAGGAGTTGAATTCTGGGTTGATGTAATTTTTATGGATTAAGCACATTCAACATAGCACATCAGAATGCTAGGCTACGAAGTTCATTGTGAAGCATTTCTCTAACGTTTAAAACTTCTTTCAGCTTTCTCACTAATGATTTCAGAGGACAGGGGACTTGGTGGTCCTTATTTTTTTTTCTATGCTTAAAACACGTATAATCAGATACCAAAATTATGATTGTTATAAATCTCCAATTATATCTTCTGATTCTGACTGTTCTTTGAATCGGTACAACTAGCATTTGCAAGCCAGTAGCCTGGAAGTTTTCACACAAGTGGAATTCAAAATTAACTTTTAAATGATCAGTGGGAAGAAACACACACCCTTCTTTAAAAGGAGAACTGCAATAAGGCATTCAAAATAGAAAGATATAAAGAAACCAGGCAGTGCTGCAAAGAACATTACATTAAATTGAGCATCTTTGCAATTCAGAAGTGATTTACTTGTTTATTTATGTATGTATAACACACCCCTTGAATTTTCATATGTATTTCTTGAAACCACTGAAATGAGGATACACAGAACTCCCAACACTGTGAAATATTCTTCATGAACTCAGAGATCAAGACGAACATTTTGCACGTCACAATATTGCAGCCCATTTATTATTTACAATAGGAAGAAATCTGGATGCTAAGAGCATATACACGTATTGCATTTGACTCACAGATTGTTTATTAGCTTCTTAGATGAGTGTACAAAATGCAAAGAGGATGATCTTTATTTTCAAGAAAATCTGCAAAGATTAAATCTCTCCACATTTGCAGCCAGATATTTGCAGGATCAACAACTCCTTTAAACACTAGCTGGATTTAGTCATAATAAGAATATAAATACAATAAGAGATTCCTAAGGGGGATGCGATTTTTTAAAAAAATTTCCATATTCACTACAATAAATGTTATGCCTAGAAATTTTATAGCTAAGAGAAACACAGAAAATACTATACCCAGAGCCAGAAGACTGCTCCAGTACAAAGCAAGTCTGATATATTGCCTTCCAAATACATTGCATGTCCCTGGTAAAGTTGTAAATTATGGTTGCAAATGAGGCCACAAACAAAATTTTGCTCGAGGCATGAATCATAAATTCAAACAATAATCATCTCCTACGTGAGGCACAAATACTTTGTTTACTTCTTAGGCACTGTTTCCTAAACATGAAGATGAAAGTAGGTCAAGGAAATTTAGCATCTTTTTCTCATGAAGCATGTGATGATGCTGGGTGGCACTGCCTTATTTAAAACTGCACGAACCTTTTACATATTAAAAATCTGTTTCCACAGTGCTGGGTCCTTAAGCATATTGCCATTTTACTTCATGATGATGCCGTATTACCCAAACTATATACATTTAGTGGAGAAAATAAATGATTCATAATATTAACCTGCTAGATGGAATTGTGATGTGCTTTTCATATGGAAAGTAAAAGGTATCTGGTTGCTATGAAATGCTTCTTTTATCTAGTTAGCAGATACGATTGCTTACTGTTCCTTGTACACAGATGAAAAGTAAGCTATTTTTATATATATATATAATTTCTAAAAGGCGATTCCATTGAAAACTTTATAAGCATGAAGCTTAAGAAAACTGGCCTTTAATTAAATCTGGCCAAATGACAAAAATATTATTTAGAATGCAGATTTGTAATATTGTGATTATTATTTTTATTTATGGGTAACAAGAGTGCAGAACAGCACAACTGTTCGTGTACAAGGCTCCTGGTTCTTCTCACAGAGGCTCTGTCTTAGCGATGAATATCAACAACAATAACACTAATAATAGTCATATTGATTAAGTACTTACAGTCTACTAAGAATTGTGTTTGGGGCTTTATATGGATTATCCCATTCAATTGCTACAGAAACTCTTCAAAGCAAAGGCTGTATTTATATGTTTAACAGCTTATGGAACCAAGATTTAGAAAAGTCAAGATACCTGCCCCCACCCCACATTCCCACCCTGTTCAATTCATGTTCCCTCTGGGCAAGGCACTGAGCTTCAAACACAGGTTCAAGGGTGATCTGTTTCTCGAGCAAAGAAATAATTTATTCATTAAAACTTCATACCAGCATTTAAAGCAATGGAAATACAAGATTTTGATGTGTCTTAAGCCTAATCAATTGAAATCAAACAATATAATCCATTGAAATCAAAACTTATGGGTGCTTCCATAAAATTAATAAATTGACACAATGGTTTACATAATGTAACTATCCAGAAAGTATATGTACCTTAGTATATAATGCTGTCTATTAGAAAGTTTTAATTTAATGGTGAATAAAAAAGAGATCTCTCTCCCCTTGTGGATCTTTTATAGCAGTAAAAAAATAAAAAAAAATTTTTTTTAATTGTTTAGATAAAATAATTAAAGTTTAATAGAAAATAATTGTACACTGAAAAGTAAATAGTAGATGTCTCTGAGAAAGAGACATATCAGCTGGGTTCCCAGGGATGAGGAATTATGCCAGAACATAAACAGGATATTCTAGACAAAAGAAAAGTACCATCTCATCCACAAAAGACATGACTAGGGAAAGATGAGTACACAGTGGAAACTGAAGTATGCTACATTTCTGGGTGTGGAAGGAAAGCTCTTTTTTTCCACATCTGCCCTCCTCCCCCACTTACTCTACCTCAGTTATTCATATATCCTCCAGTAATTGTCCAAGACAAAAGACAGGAGACATATTTTCCTTCTCTTGTACTTTATACCCACATCTTATCAATCAATAAGTGCTGTTAGATCAGAAACATTGGCCTGAATCTGTCCACCCCTTTCTATTCACTGTCCTGACCATCTCATAATCACCCCTTGCCTGGGGAGGGCACATTCTACAGTCTCCAACCTGGGAGCCAGCTTCCTTCAACTCTCTTCCCCTCATGACAGTTAGCCATCTCTTGGAGATGTAAAACAGGTCTCCATATAAGTGGAGCCATCCAGTGGAGCTTTTAACATCCTTCAAATAGCCTCGTGATGAGCTTCATGTTGCCTTTCAAAGTTTCACCCACCACAACTGAGGGAGTTAGGGAAAGGACTGAGGGAGCTGAAGGGCTTTGCAACCTTATAGGAAGAACAACAATATCAACCAACCAGACATCCCAAAGCTCCCAGGAACTAAGCCAAAGAGTACACACGGAGGGACCCATGACTCCAGCTGCATATGTAGCAGAGGATTGTGTTGCCTGGCATCAATGGGAAAGGAGCCCCTTGGTCCTGTGGAGGCTCAATAACCCATCAGAGGGGAATACCAGGGCAGTGAGGTGGGAGTAGGCGGGTAGTTGGGGGAGTACCCTCATAGAGGCAGGGAGAGGGGAAGGGGATGGGGATTTGTAGAGGGGAAACTGGAAAGGGGAATTACATTTGAAATGTAAATAAATAAAATAACCAATAAAAAGGAAAAATTTAAATGAACCTTAGAATTTTCCTATAAAAGAATGAAGATGTTTCAGTAAGCAGACACACACACACAAGTTTCACCCAAATGCCACCTTCAAAGTGAATCCAAACTTTATGGCTTAATCCAAGGGAGACTCTTTTTTACTTTCTCTTTGTAGTCTATCTTCATTTCTTGAAAACTGTCTAAGCAGAAATCTAGACTGTCACAAATACTGAGTTTCCTTCTCATAGGACAGTGCAGAGCATATAGCAGGCATTTGATTAAATTGGAAAGCCGGGGAGGGATGCAGAAGTCAAAGCATCCATGAACCATTAGGCCACTATCAATTATGATGTTTATGCCAAGTTAAATGGGAAGCTTCAGGAGCGTTCTGTGCAAGAAGACAAAAATACCATGATGGCTGTTCTCATGTTACTAAAGATCACACTGAAGAAGAGCAAGGGTAGGAGCAGGACAAGCAGTTAGGAGCCAGTTGAAAGATGCAAATAGAAGATGATTTGGGCTCAGGGTACCACAACGGTATTGGTGAGAGTGGGTTAATGGGTGAGTATGTAATATAATTTCAACTCAGCTTCTGATGGACTGAGTTGTAAAGGAAAGTGATGAGAATTATCCTTAGATTTGGTGGGAGACGGTGGATGCTGGCATGGTAGAAAAAGGGGGAGTTAAAGGAAGACAGACCTGGAGGGAGACAATGAATTCAACTGGATGCATTTAATCATCCTTCAGTCATACTTAATTTTCTGGCAACTCATTTGGGTCAGTTTCAGGTCTGGTATTTCTCCTTACAGGGGTCATTCAAGGAAAGGTCAGTGTGTTCACAGAAACAAACATCTCTTTAGCAGATATCCGGCGGTGCAGCTTGAGAAGCAAAGAGCAGCCCATGAGGAATGGTGAACGTTCAACGCTTCATTTCGATGCCAGTTTTCTAAAATCGCCAAAAAACAATTTTGTCAAGGAATTTCCAGCCCTAATTATAACATAAGGAAAGAACACACGAATTGATAAGGCTTTTACACTGCATTTAATCGAAAGATGATGCTGCTATAGGGATTTTTCTCTCGCGCGCTTTCTCTTCTATCCTCACTTCACAGTCCCCCTGTACAATCTGTCGAACGAGGGACTACGAGGCAACGAGGAGGAGTAGAGGTTAGCCGAGCCATTAGCAGTAGAGGTTAGCCGAGCCATTAGCAGTAGAGGTTAGCCGAGCCATTAGCAGCTGTGTTAGCCACTGTTTTGATGGAGGCTCGTCTGCACAAGACATTCCTTGAAAGTGAGCACAAGAGCTTTGGAGAGTGGAAGAGTGACAGCAATTGGCATTAAAGAAATACAACCAAACCCACTTTGCTTCAGAAAGGACCTAGGGTGTGTCCTGATTCTTCTATGTAATAAATGGTATTTTCTAGAAGATCTTCTAGTTGACTTGAAGATTTGGACCTCCTGTAGATATAAATTTGTTAGGAAATTTTAAAAAACATACTTGATAATCATTAATTTTACAGCAAAGGCGTTCAGAGTTTTCATTTATTATTGCACATGAAATATTAGTATATAATATAGTTCTAAGTTGCAAAGATCTAGACAGCACAATGAAGGTTGGTAATATTTCTCCAAGTAAGTAAATAACAAAAACATTACTTTGAGTATGAATTGTTCTTAAAAATCATTACATAAAAGATAAAAAATAGCCTTTGGTGCACAACTTCTTAGCTACTGATTCTGCAGTCAATATTCTATTCTATGTAGATGATTGTAAAAGTTGAATGATGAATATTTTAACATAAAAAAAAAGACTGAAAAAAAATAACATTTATTAGTACTATAGATGTAACTGAATTACCTTAATACATAAACAACTAAACCACAGGCATGTATTAATGGAAATCTAATGAACTGAAGTAGACATTTCTTTATGAATGTTGTAATTGTGAAATAAGAAACATGATAAAGAATTTCCACCTGTTGCTCAGCTCAGTTGAAGGTGGCTTAAAGGGTTTGGTCCAGTCAACACATGTGGCATGAGAGCTTCTTTCCTTCTGCTTCGCAAGGTCCTCTGGTCCTTGGGTTATAAGTCTGCTGGGTCACATATTAGCACAGTATTCTAGGGCCTGAGACATGGCACATTTACCTTTATGCAGGGGCAAGAGTCTGTTTTGCTGGGGGACTGAAGGATATGTGAGTTAGTGGGGGAACCTCCTCTGACCTTTATTTAAGAATAGGCTGTGGCCTTGGTTCTCTCCATAAAACTGAATATCTTGTCAAAGAAATATTCAAGGGAGCTATATATAAGTGGGAGAAGAGATCCTTGGTCCCATGAAGGCTGGACGTCGTGGGGGGGGGGGTGTGTGGATATTCGAGGGTGAGGAGGTGAGGTACGGGGGAGGGTGGGTGGGGTACACCAACATGGAGACAGGAGGAGGGGGGAAGGGATAGTGAGTTCCTGGGAGGGAGGGGGGGAAATGGGGTAAGGAGAGAACATCTGAAATGTAAATAAAATTTCCAATTAAAAAAAAAAAAAAAGAAAAGGCATCAGCTAGGGCTCAGCACTCAGCAACACACCATCTATCTGTTCTTTCTCAAGCATAAGGGGCTGATGCTCAGTCTGTAGCCCCCCAACCCCCAAGCCTCAGAGAGAAAGGAGGGAATTTTACTCTTCTTGATGTCTCAGCCATTTTGAAAGTAGACAAGGTGGCGTGCAAGAAAAATACATTAAAGTGTAAATACAACACAGAAGGATGTACACGTGTCCTTTAAACATCTCCGTTTAGCCATGTGGCTTCCTAAACGTGTCAATCTCACCCCCTTTCCCTCCTGTAAAATGGCCAAACTAAAGTGACCCCCTTCTGTGGTTTTACTTTGAAATATTGGGAGATCCTTTAAAAGGATTCTTTAACCTACTCAGAGTGATTTGTTTTCCCTAAACCAAAGAAACTAAAACTAACCTTTACTAATACTAATCCAGTTTTTAAGAGAGGGTAGTAGGGTATTCTGGAACACCATGTTAGTCTCTATAACCTCATCCAAGAAAGAAAACATGATTGCTAAAACTTCATTCTCAAACAAGCAAATAAACAAGTATTTCTCATTCCTCACCTCAGGAAAATGCATATATTTGTTTCTATTAAAGCCACTTACATGTATGCTAAAGCTAAAAATGATGATAGACTCTATGATTCATTAAAAGACAGTGTGGTTGAAACAGATAAAGAAACAGATCAGCCTAGTAGAGTTGACAACATCTATCAATGAGAATATATTGAAGATATGTGACTGTTTCAAAGAAGTGTGCACTATTATCATTTAGGTGCCATTCATATTCAACTCAGCTCTCAGTTTCCTCTGAGAAGTTGGATTAAATGTCTATTTCAAGACTGAATGAGATCTTATTTGCAGAAGCAAAGGTTTTTATAGGCTATGTCTAAGTCCTTAAATACAGAGCATAGTGAGGTAAAGTACAAATCAAGACAATGCTAACAAGATCAGACTAACATACAATCCATCTTTTCTCTAGTTTAACCAAACTACATGTGAAAAGCATAAAGACAAATCATACCCCATTCGAGTAGATGGTAGGAATATAAATCAAGAATCGGAAAGGAAGACCTTAGGCACGCAGGTGTGCTAAGCATGGCAAGGTAGTTTGCCTGCCTCTCATAACTCCAGTGATAATCTCCATTTACTTTCCCTCCAGCTTTCCTTGTGGCCCACAACCCTCTCCCCCCTATTTTTCCAGTTCAAATCAATCTCTGAAACAATGCTGGAGTTGTCTTATTATTGACATTGTACATATGAAATGTCAAGGGAAAGGATGGCCATACAGCAAGTCGGGCAAGTATGAAGTCATTGCATGTTAGCAGTCAGGAAGTTGCAAGATTCTCAGCCAATAAAGCAGCTGACAATCACCATCCTGCCTAGTGATCAGCTATGGATTGAAGAGAAACTGCTAACACCGAAGAGATACAATCCTAGCTACCTTAGTGTTGGGTGGTGGTGGTGGTGGTTTGTGTGTGTGTGTGTGTGTGTGTGTGTGTGTGTGTGTGTGTGTGTGTTTTCCAATCTGTTTGTGTATTTGTTTGTTAATAAAATTCTTATCAATAACAGATCTAAATGGATTTCTACTTCTTACTCATGTCATTTTTCTACCCAAGAATATGTTATAGCATATTGATTTCCAAGCCTACATACATACTGGTTTCAAATACATGAGATCTTTAAACATGTCTAAAAGAAATCCTTTTTGTTCTTAGACCTTTTAAATGATAAACCAAACATCTAAGAAATTAAATTTATGAGGTAAAAATAATAAGAGTATTGCAATCACCTAATGAGTAAACACTAATTGGCTAAAAAGAGAGCAATGGAGAAGGAATAAAGGAAACAGACAGGACAACATATATAACTAAGAAATTGGGCTAAATTCCTGGAGACAAGACACCATTTTCTATAAGAGATGTAAAGAGATAGGAAGGATTTCTGCTGCTCAGAAGATACAGAAAATACCATTGAAATGGGGTGGGGAAAGACTCTATTGCAGACTTGAAATCAGTTTGAAATATTCTAAAGGAACACCATCCAGAAGGAAAAAAGGGAAAATTGATAATCCTCATTATGATGTGATGTTATAAATGTTAAGGCCTAGGTAACTGTTACCTGGCTGACCTGCCATTTTGTGCTTTTACTACTATGTTGATTTTGCTCTTACTAGGAAACTTTCTTGTGCCCAAGTTGATTACTTGTTCTATTATGTTCTCTGCCCCTAGAAATCAATCATGATAGAAGTCAGTAGGACTGCTTTGTATCGTTGCACACAAGAAGCCTGGACCTGAACCAACCACTGAGCAGCACTGCCTGCACCTATGTATAAGCTTTTATGGTACTCGCTTTTGTAAACTGCCTCAGGGATGGACCTCAACAATAACAATGATCCTGGTGATTATTCAGGACAGATGATTCCCAAAAACCTCCTAAATTCACTGATTGCCATCTTCTCTGTAGATTAGGTGGGGACAATGCTAGCAATTTTTTGCACAGATATCATTGTGTAGATTAAATTAATTATTAAAATCTGAAACGAGGTCAGGTGAAAAGCTCACCTGGGAAGGCTCGTAACTAAGATGTGTAGCATAAACTCTAATCTTTTTATCTTGAAGACTCTTTGTTGTCTTTATCTTGTCAACACTGAATGCAGAAAATTTAAAGATGGTGGATGCATAGAGAGTGCCCAAGACACATTGAAGTGGAAGTGAGTGGCTGAAAAGTAATTCATAAAATCAAGACAATTAAAGTGTAAGCAACTATCTAGTCATTCACCTAAATTGCTAAAATGCTTCAGAATGTATAGAAATATTTTCACTAAGAATCCATTGTAACTCTTGACAACCCACAGCAACAGCAGGGACCTTATGTACAGAAGTAGTTCTAAGGCGAGGCTTGACAGCCTGTCTTGTCACCGTGACAATCAACAATGTTTACTAAAGCATCTATATGCCATCCCAATGCCATGGTACTTCCGAGTGCTCAGAAGGCTTCACACTTAACACGAATCACATGGTTCCCTTTTTTCATTCTTTTTCTACCCCCTTGTTCTCTCTCCTCCAATTTAACAACTGCTCTCCATGCCTTGTAACAGCCTGAGGTCTGGAGGCCTGGCTCATGTAAGGAGTCACACTGCTGGTTCTGTAGAGTCTCCAGGGTTTCTGCAGTAGCAAGATTTACATTTTCATTACTAAAACTCTCCAACCAGATAATGTCACTCCATGCAATGTCATGCAGACCCTCTGAGTCTTCCAAATGCTTGGCATCAGATCCGCACAAGCCTGTTCTCATTAAACAGTTCCCTTTGCTTGCCTTGTACAGAGCAGCTTGCTAGCCCACAGCTTCACCTTAGTTTGCCTCGTGACCCATTTCTTCAGGATTTTCCTTTGGCAGCCAGATTCTGAGGGAGTCGAAGTATTAGAATCCCTGGGTGGTTTCAGATGCACCTGTTCCGTTCTTTCCTAAGTCATTAGAATTTGGCTGAGAGGAATGACAGCAGGTAAGAACTGAGTTTGTAAAAGAGCAACTCAGCATGACATTTTTTCCTAAAGTGCAACGGAGTGCATCCTGTAACGGGAAACTTAGCCACAACCAACCATCTTTTAGTTTTATAATTTGGGGCTCTCAGTAGCTGTCCTAGGATTTCTCCCTCTAGTCTTAATGCTTCAGGCAAATTCTGAATAATGAATGGGAGGAGCTGGGGTAGAGGGTTGCTGGAGAGAAAGTGTCTGAGCCCTATACTAGGAAATGAAAATAAAAAAAGGCCTTCTGCAGTCTGTATTGGATACAGATGTACTCAAAGCAGCAGCCCCATTCTGTAACATTGCCAAAAACACCCCAGCTACATATGGCTGCCTTGTCGGTGGAGAACAGTGATGGGACTATCTAATAAGCGTCATTTACTATTGGCAACAGACCTATAAATTGACTATTGTTCTGGATGAACCTCATGCTGCAACAATTACTGTTTTCCTATGATGGGAAAAACCTGGGCTAAGGTTTGGGACCGTGTTTCTTTCACTTGCTCTGCTTTCTTACCATCATCTCAGCTCTTAAGTCAAGATCACACTAGCTCTAGGGTGCTATATTCTGTTTTTTTGTTACTGGGACCAAATGCCTAACAAGTTCAAGTTAAGGAAGGAATGAAAGGGTTTATTTCAGCTCACAGTTTGAGGGTATATTCCATTATGGCATGGAAGTCATAGGGACAGGACGGTGAGAGTTCATTCAACATCAGAAAGAAAGCACTGAATGTTATTGCTATTTACTGTCTCCTTTTTACTCTGTTTAGAAGTCCAATAAAATGAACCTAAGACAAACTTAAAGATGAAAGAGTTATGTACCAGTATATGCATATGTATAAGACTACTACAAGACTACAATGCTTAAAACAGTGTTGCTTGTACACCAATAACTAAAAATGTCACTTAGCAACAGAGACCAGAAACAGGGCTGTAGGGACTGGATACCTGCTTCATGACAGTGGTGACAGGGCAGCAAGTTAGGAAAGGCTGGTCTCCAGAGCCAGCTGGAGGTCTATGCTGGAAAATCTAACCTTGATCTCTACTCCTCCTTTCATACATTAAATTTAATTCAAGGTAGATCTAAATCCAAGAGAGGTAACAAACTTCTAAAAGATGGCAGAGGAAGTTTCTTTGGAAGATTGTTGAAATAAGACAAAAATTTAAGGAAGAAAAAGTACAGGGAATAATTAAGGATTTTAAAGATATTATAATTAGAAACTGATTTTTATTAGAAAGAGTAGTTAGAACATGAGAAAGCAAGGTCGACTGAGAAAACATATATTCATAACATATACAACAAATATGTTCATTCAGAATTCAAAATTTCTATATACCAACAATATTAAGATGCATAATAATAGAAAAATGAGAAAAGGCTGAGATAACTTCTCACAAGAAGGATCCACAGAGGAATTTATCATATGAGAAAAAATTCACTGCACTGATAATGAAAAAAATGTAAAGTACTAATAGCAGTAATAATAACAATAATAAAGCATAATACCTCAATCTTCTTGTGATGGAAAGAAAAAGTTCCAAGGTCATTTTTAGAAGGGCGCTAATAGTATACAAGGATCCCACTCTCATGTCCTACCTACCTCCTGAGGTCTCACATGGAATCTCAACACATTGGGAGCTAGGATTTGAACATGTGAATTCAGGAGGAACTCAAACATTTAGTGTATAGCACATGGCTACTTTAAGAGGCTCAGAATATACCACTGGAGGGGTTTGTGAAGGTGAACTTATCAGCATAAATGAAAGAAGTGCATTTGACAAAAAGGATGAAGATGTCCCAGAGGAAGTGATGCCAACAAACAACTTCACATTACAGAATCTCTCCGAGATCTTTTGTGACATTGCAAGCTTGAAGGATAAGATGCTGGAAGCTGATCAAAACTTAAAAAGAAGCATGACAATATGCCAATGCAAAAGAAAGATCCCCCCTCTCTGCGGTAAATTATACAAGAAGAAAAACACTGTTAAAATAATTTTGCAAATTAAAAAAAATGTTTTTAAAATTCTGAATGTTTCACATAGATATGACTTTTTTTTATTTTACCATATGTTTGTAACTGACAGTAAGATGACTTTACTCTTTTTATAAAAATTTCTGTAAATCACTAAACAATGCTCATTTCTCCCAATAATTGTAAGATTGCTTTTCATGGCTTCACCTTGGATAGCCACTTTACAAATCCTTAGCCATCTTTAGGCAGAGCTTCAGCTGTCTGCACTCCATTTTTGATAATCTGTTACTGTCAAGCTTTCTCTATTGTTGACAATTTAAAATTCTTCCATATTGCCTAGCTGTGTCTCTGACACACATCATTAGCTTAAATTGTTTACACTATTCAAACTCCACTCCATGAATTCAATCATGGTATCTCTTTACCTATGATTTCTTCTACCTTATACATTTAAAGTATCTTCGTCCATGAAGAAATGCCTGAGTACCTAAATTAAGATGATTCTTTCAACAAAATGTCTATCTTCTAGAACAAATAGTAAATCCCCACTTTTAATGAGCAACAGTCACGTATCAAACCTTTACTATAAAGCCATATGGTTTTGGTCTTGATTTTATGTTTGTTTTTGAAAAATAAGGACTTTCATGCCTAAAATGGGAGACCGCTAAACATATGTACATAACAATGAGGGCAGATCAGACAAAGGGAGGGGAACTGAAACTTGTGGTTTATTTTTAATAAATAAAAAAAAATCCTATGGCAGGAATTTTCTAGAATACAGTTAGTTCATATAATGGCTTTTATCTGAGTATTTATAGACTGCTGACTGCTAAGAACAAAGCCTATGTGAACTTTATTCCTCAGTGTACGAGGAGAAGACAAGATTGCGTACTCTAAGAATTTTCTCAGATGCTCCAACAACCTCCCAACTGCTGTGCTCTCTTGCACTTTCATACTCTGCCCATGAATAAATAGTTACTTGGGTCTGAAGTCTCTCGAACCAGCAGCTCTTTGTTGAAGACCTCACAAGACTTTTAATAAAGACAACTGAAAAGAAATTGATTTTCCCCCCTGGTTGGAGTATGTATTCAAAAGATTGGTAAACAATATCTCCCATGCTCTCCCTTAAGAATGTATGCTTTGATTTTTACTTTGAAGAAAAAAATACACACAAGTCAATATTTTTATGTTTATAATAACCACATACCAAGCTTTCTGGGGCAGGGATACAATATAGCTACTTATAGATCTTTATGTAAGACACTTGCCTAAGTACATAGCAATCTCAAACATCTTCACAGAGTCCATGTTGGTTTTTCTGGTCCATGGGTCCTTAGTGGAGGAAAGGTCTCTATGCACAGGGCATCTAATGTGGTTTGCATTCTGTTGTCTGGAGTAGCACAAATCATATTCTGCTCATATCTCCATTATATGTGACTTACTTGAAATTAGTTTGTTACCTATACCTATATTCTGTTCACATCATACAGAGTATGCCACATGTCATTGCCTGAGATACATTTGTCGTTCCCCATCATGATAGGGAACAGATTAACAGTCATTTCCTTTGTACCTGTATCTCTTGGTCATGTTCAAATAATAGATCAGGAATGTGCCAATCCTTCAATCTCAGTTCAATAGTCTTCCTTCTCCTAGGAAATGGGATTTGAACTGACAGTCTCTGAGATGGAGACCTGGAAGTGGGAAACGGGTCATGCAGGGTTGAGGGAGGGAGGAAGGGAAGGAGGGAGGGAGGGAGGGAAGAAGGAAGGGAGGGAGGGAGGGGAGGGTTGAGAGAGAAAGAGAGAGAGAGAGAGAGAGAGAGAGAGAGAGAGAGAGAGAGAGAGGAAGCAGGGTGAAGTTGTGAAGTGCTAAACTCTGAAAGTGGGTCCCCAGTAACCTACCTTCTCCAGCAATAGAGACAAGACAGACAGGGACAGGGACAGAGACAGAGACAGAGAGACAAAGAGAAGGGAAAGGACAGAAAGCAGAGATACAAACAGGCAAAGAAACTTCCTCGTTCTGTGCTTTAACTCCCTTATAAATTCCCTTCCCTGGTTTCCATTAGATGGATGTCTTTCTGTTCTAACAATAATTTTGTCTTGCTTTCCTGTGCTCACTGGATTGGTTTGCTCTGATTTCTTGCTGATTCCCAATGAGAACAAATAATCTGCTAATGCAGATGTTCAGAGACTTCATTTCTGAAATAAAAATAATGATAGCAATATCATTACAAATCCCAACAGCACATAAGCAGAGCAATAGATGCCCTTTCAAAATTGGAGTCCATCAAAGTTGCTGAGCAGGTAAGGACACTTGCTTCCAACATGGAAGACCAAAGATAGATCCCTGGAACCTGCATAGTAGGAACCTGTAGAGAGATAGAACCCATTCTTGCAAATTGTCCTCTGATCTGCACACATGCATACCCCGATATCAGTATATACAAATGACCCCCTCCACACTCACACAAATGCATGTTTCTAAAAGCTCCTAAAATTAGTGTTCATTGTTAACTATTTTGCATATGGAAACTTGCAGGTTCTTCCTATGGAGGATTTGTCCATCTATATTCCAGTAGATGGAGGATGCATCTTTTTAAGCCTACACAGTTAATTTGCTGCATGCAAATCGATCTTCTATTCTGCAAAAGCATATCAACCTTCCACACAATGATCACGTCTTTCAGACCTGACAGTAACTCTCTACTTGAGTGGGATATGTGGTCTCAAATACCCTAGTCTGTCTTTTATATGAGACAATCTCAAACATCTTACAGAGTCTGTGTTGGTTTCTCTGGTGCCACAGGCCCTTACTGACAAAGATGTCTCTAACCTGACCGCAGACCATAATGGCACCTGTTGGCTTCCTGCCTCCTATTATTTACCTGTAGAAACATCTAAATATTGACATGTCTAAAACGTAATATTTTCCAAAATGTACTTGCTAGTCTCTCACAAGGATTTTTATTTCCTCATTCAATTTCTTGTGGATTTTTAACTTCCCCTTCATTAAGTGTTATATGGGAATAGAACATGTAAACTAACTATAAAATTTGGGAAGCTGAAAAAATGGAGCCTTAGTAGAGAGCTAGGAAAGAGGCAGTTCTCTAAATTTAGGAGAAAGTTCATCCTTTCTGTGATTGTATCCTCAGTATACTCTTTAACATATGAAAAATAACATGATTACAATCAAGAGATCAAAAACAAGCCCAACAATTTCTTCTCTACTGGCAGCATGAACAAGAGGACTTATTTATAAACAAACCCAACATTTGTACTTACCTCCGACAATGTCCTTTAGCGTAACCATGCTTTTTGAAAACATTTAACCTCCAAATTTTTACATGCCCCAACAACAGAATTTAATACAACACCATAAACAATCTATGAGCAGTTGACCACTGGAAGAACAATTAGCTTAGTGGTTCACTCTTCTAATGTCAAGGTTACTAATTTCATGCTTTTCCTAATGGTCTGTTCTGTTTTCAAGTCTTCTTTCCTCACTTTAAGTTAAAACACATTTGGTTCTTACTATCCTGCTCAGGCAAGATAGCACAGTTCACATTTAGGATATGGGATCAGTTAGGCTTTTACAGACCTGATTTACTTTCAAGAAGCTATTATTTTACAACGTTGTCAAGATCTGTTTCTACAAATAGCCATCCATATAAAAAATAAAGTATATAATGATATATGAACTAGTATTTATTAAATCAATATATATTCTGCATATTAGTAGTCAATGTAGTTATTTTAAATATAATCCCCATTCACAAAATGATTATATAGTATGGAGAAGTTAAACTTAAAAGAAAGCAGAAATTAACAGTCTTGTTTTTAAGTCTTTGGTCCCCATTGTAAATTAAAATAGCAACATTATCACAATGACCCAAAATGCAAATTTCCATTACCTGATGAAAAAAAAAAACAAAAAACAAAAAAAAGCAACTTAAATGTGGTGTGTCCATAAAATGGAATGCTATTCAGCCACAAAGAATAAAATGCTGATACCAACTAATATATGTGTGAACCACTAACCATTAGAAGACTGTTGAAGTAGAAATAGGAACTCAGAAAAGCTTGTAGCTGATGAGCTGAAGCTGCCCTTACAATGCTGGTATTAGTTTGGCACTTACCACTGATTTTAGTCAAAGTCGCCATGTCCTTTATTTGACTATTGCACACCCAGGCCTCGCATTGCTGTCAGACTTCCCCAAATCTTTTTAATTACAACAAAACATAAAACATTCAAGAAAGAAAAGACATGAACTTTGTGCCCTTAAGCAAGTGAGCCCAGTTAGGATTTTTCATTGTGGTTGACAAAATGTGTCACCTTTACAGCCCAGGCACTTGATAACTCCAGCCTTCATTTTGTGCCCTGCCTAGGCAGAGACTTTTAGCTCCACTAGGGCAGCAGAGAATTGATTCTCCCCAGTCCTTGGAGCCCAGGTGTGCTTTGCTGAAATTTATCTATCAGCCCCAGGCAATGCCAGTATACCAAAATGGATGCATTTGGGGTTAAGCACCTAAGCAGCAATTTCCCTTTGAGCAATGCTATGTGATAAAGCAGTAGACTTCATTCTTCGAGTAAAATGTACTGCACAGGCTGGAGGAATAATAGAATGGGAAGAACTTCTCGTGGCCATTTGTCCTAGTAATTGGCTAACAGAGAACAATGGGCAGTATTCCTCAATAGCAGCGTCCTGTTGGAAGCACCTACCTCCAAATCCCCTTCCTCTTCCACTGTGTATAAATGGGATGCTGGTCAGAGAACCACACTTCTCCATTAAATGGACAAATTTGACCCCTTGAACATGAGCAACAGCAGCATAGCACCTACAAACAATGAAAGAGATCCATTTCCATTGCTTTCTAGAATTTGTGAGGCTATTTTAGGGTGAAAATAATCTTTCCATGGTCCATCTTGAGGCAGTGATCAGATTGACTTTGAAGACAATGTTTCCATCCATCACATGCTGACAGGAAGCACCTCCAGATAACTCTCCGAGCATTTCTAAGACTATATAAATTAAATACTGTGATGGAAAATGTAAAAAGTCTCTAAAGTATATGGCCACAACTGGAGGGAAGCTTTTCCCAGGGACTTCTCTTTGCATGTTAAGCATGCAATCTGCACATCTGTACAGGTTAGTTGAGCCTGTTCACAAAAAACCCTAAGTTCAGAGTCCATAACTTTTTATAAATCTGCAGCTTAGTTAGAATAGTTATGCAGAAGAAAAAAAAGTTTCTTCCCTGGGTAACAGTCTGGCAGGTTTCCCGCCTCCGTCCCTCTTTTTGTTGCTATCTCTGCCCTCAGCATGCAATGTTTTTTAAGTATTGCAAAATGTCAATACACAAACAAAGGAAACTTGAAGCACCCCCTGCTATCACAGAATCTTGCTTTATAAAGCCAGAAACACTGACATGTAAGGAAATCTTATTCCCTCCTTCCCTCCCTCTCTGAACATGATTTGCTCCCCCCTCCCTCTTCATATATAAATAAACAGAACGTGTCTGTGTAGTTGGTGCTTTTTCTCCTTTGGTCTTCATAATCAAGGGCTATTACAGCAATAGATCTTATCTGTGGAATGGCAGTCCCTCTGCACCTTCAGTTCAGGTTTTTGTTTATGCTTGGCTGCCATTGTGGCTGTTCCTGATAGTTTTAGGTCAGCCATGACAGACTATAGGTGACACTAAATAAACAAGCTGGGAGTCTGGGACCAGCCAGGAAGAAGTGGTACTGGGGCTCACAGTTTGATTTTCGTTGATTAATCACCCCTTATATTTAGAAGAACTTATTGTGTACAGTACCTGCTTGTCTGGCTTAGCAAATTACACCATCAACAGGCAAGGACTTAGCAAAGCTCATAAACAAAGAGAAAGCCAGTAGACAAGCACAGCTTACTCAAGTGCACAGTGAAGCAGCCTGCTTCAGGAGCATGATCAGGATTGTTTATTTATTTTTTGAAATAGCTCATAGCTCTTTCTTCTGCTGCTTGTTATCCTGCTGTGACCTGAGTCACCTTGTCAAGCCACCTCCCAGGTCGCCCAGATCTCCACAACCAGCAGCCTAATCATTTTAAATGATAAGAAGGGCCCCAACTTGGCTCTATAGAAACTTTGCATCTCTGCATGCATCTGTGCACTTCTGTGTGTGTCCGTTTGTCCATGTCCTTGTGTGTCCTGTGTCCCTGTGTGTGTGTGTGTGTGTGTGTGTGTGTGTATGTGTGTGTGTGTTTTATAGTTGCCACACTTAATGAGGAAGCTACTGGACAGTCCCATGCTCTAATATATTTTCTGTTCTGCAGTTCAATTTAGCATCATCCACCAGGTTGCTATTGTGTATCAGGTACTACAGTGTTCACTACAGAATTATCATTATCTGTCATTTTCCTCAAATGATTTCCAAACTTAAGCAAAGAGTTGTGAGTTGTGTAGTTTGCTATAAGCATCTGGGAAGAAAACAATTTATTCTTTGAATGCTACATAATGTCAAATCATGTTATCAGGAATCCTGAGAAATTCTTCAATACAAATTCAGTATACCTAAGATTCTGGGGTGGGGTGGGGGGAGTCTCATCCTGCAATAACAAAAGATTATGACAAAATGCACTTGAATAATTAAAAAATGTACCAAAGCCATAACAGACAACTCATGAACAGATATTATCAGAGCTCTTCACCAGCTCACACAGAGACAAACACCATTAAAACACAGTCAGTTTCATCCAGAGATCAGCTTTTTAAAATTGAGGATAATGCTCTATTTTGGTACGTCTATAGGAAACTGGGCCTACTTTCACTTTCCTAATGCCAAAGGGAAATAAAATGATATAATCTTTGTGTAGAGTAAAAAAAATTCCCCTGGCCATAAAGACCAGTGTATTCTAAGGCAGGACTTTTCATATTTTAATTTGTGTAAGAATCACCTGGAGATCTTTCTAATATGAGATTTTGATTAAACAAGTCAGGTGGGGATGGAGTCTCCACTTGTAACTAATTTGGAGGCAATGAAGGGACAACACAAACAACATTGCATTGCAATGTTAGAACACATCTAGATGCTGGAAGTTGGTAGTGAGAGCAAGACACTCTAGAGGAGCAGTGATTATATTATGGTGCTATGGTGTGTACATGTACGTGGTGTGTGGGGGTGGGGAGAGAGAGAAAAAGAGAGAGAGAGAGAGAGAGAGAGAGAGAGACAGAGAGACAGAGACAGAGAGAGACAGAAAGACAGAGAAAGAAGAGGAAGAGGTGGGGCTCAAAAATATAGCCATGCTTCAAGCCTAGAGGTTTCCTTAGACAGACATAGACACTATATCCTACTATGAGGTATCCTATTATGAAGGTGTTACATGGTTCCTCTGATATAGTTTCTCTTTCTCTCTCTCTCTCTCTCTCTCTCCTCTCTCTCTCTCTCTCTCTCTCTCTCTCTCTCTCTCTGTGTATGTGTGTAGATACAGCATTGGTGTCCGAGAGACAGTGTATGATGCATGTGTGTGAGGATGAGCCATATGGAACCATGAATAGTAATAGTTTTTTACTTCCACCCTAACAGATAACCTGCCTTGTGGTTGAGGAACATTTCATAATGATGGCAATCACATAGATTTGAATGAGGTTAGCAGATCTAAGCATGAAGCCTTTGATAGGGGCTGAACTTGGAAAAAACAAAGTGAAACTTTTGTTAGGGCAGTCAAAAGAAAGTGCCACAAACTGCATATATGACCAATAGAGATTTATTTTATCATAGGTTGGAGATTATGAATGTGAGATCACTCATTAGCAGAAAGGCTTTCTTCTGAGGCATGATCCCATAGTGCATAATGTTTATTTCATCTTTTCTCTAGTTGTATGTAGTCTTCTGCCTTCTGTATAACTCTGCCCTCATTTCATCTCCTTATGAGAAAGTGAGTAACACTGCATTAGGAGACATCCAATAAGCTCATTTCAGCTTCACTGCTTTGGGGTCTCCTATGTTCAAGCTCCACCCAGTGTGGGACACAATGTCCTTCTGTTGCCTTCATATCAAGATATAGAACTCTCAGCTCCTTTTCCAGAACTACATCTGCCATGCTTCCCACCATGAGGATAATGGACTAAGTCCCTAAAACTTTGAGCCAGCTTCAAATAATTATTTCCCTTTATAAGAGTTGCCTTGGTCTGGGTGTCTCTTCACAGTAATAAAACCCTAAGTCAGACATTGGTATGAGGGACTGGGGTATTGTTCTGATAGGCTTGATACTGCTTCTGTTTGGAGGAATGTAGACTTTGGAACTGTGAATTAGGAAAGCAGTAAAATGCTTTAAGCATGGTTAATGGGTCATCCCTGTAGGAACATGGAAGATATCGGTATTGAGGGTGATTTGAGCTGTGAGGTCCTAGCTCAAGAGGATTTAGAGAAAGAGAATTTTACTATAATGCCTAGAGATCATTCTTGTGATTTTTGGTAAAAAGGGTGGCTCCTTTTTCCCCTTGTCTGAAGAGTTTGCCCGAGGGTAAGATGAAAAGAATTAGATTAGTTGCATTGGCAAAGGAAATATCAAAGCAGCCTTTGTTTTGTAGTTCACTCTTAGGAAGAGTGTTTTGATGAAACAGAGCAAGGAAAAATATAAACTGTATGGTTCAAGTGTTAAAGAGGCACCAGGAAGTAGAATGGAGCTAAATCCTGTGCTCAAGGAGAAAAACTGATTAATGATATTAAATGGATTTAAGATAGTGGTGACTTTGGAGCAAGAGCTCATCTAGCTATGATTCCACCCTGTGAGAAGGAATTAAAGAAAAGCTTATGTTCAGGTGTACACTCCTTTAATCCCAGCATTCAGGAGACAGAGGCAAGCAGATCTTTGAGTTCATGGTCAGCCTGGTCTACAGAATAAGTTCTAGGACAGCCAAACTTAGGCAGTGAAAGAAACCATGGAAAACAGAAATCTGGTGTGTATTTAATTGAATGAGTGGGCCATGTTCCATTCATAGCAAACAGCAGAACTTGGTAGCTTCATTCATGTGGCTCTGGCTTTAGAATCAAGGATAGAAGAAAGGGGTTACCGAATCTCCCTCCACAACTAAGGAAAGGTGCTGAGACCAGTCATGTAGCAGGGGTGTGCCTGCCTGGAGGCCTAAAAAGACCATTGTGTGAAACTGTGAAGTTGAAGCCTAGATAGCCTTGGCAACCTCGAGATATTGAAGATGCCAGAATCATAAGATACCTGTCAAGGAAAGCTGCTAACAGGGAGTGGAATAAGCCCAAAAGAAAGAAGTGTGTTGCAGTCAACAATGCAGAAGGGAGATCTGAAGAACATTTTGACATCGGACATGGAGATGCAGAATTTGGAGTTTGCCCAGGTTTCCAGTCTTGCTTTGGTCTAGTATTTCCTTACTGTGTTCTCCCTTCCATACATTTTAGAATGGTAATGTATATCCTGTGCCATGATATATTGGAAGTATGTGATCTGCTTTTTTATTTTGATTTTATAGGGGATTACATTTAAGAGATTACATGAATCTCAGAAGAGACTTTGAACTTTGGACCTTTAAACATTGATGAGACTATGATAGACTATGGGGACAATTAAAGTTAAACTAAATGCATTTTTCATTATGTTATGCAACAAGTCTATGGGGGCCAGAGAGTGGAATGTGGTTGTTGAATAAGTATGGCTCCCAAAGACTCATGTGTTTGAATGCTTGGCTCATGGGGGATAGCATTATTCAGATGTGTGACCTTGTTAGAGGAAGTGTCTCACTGTTAGGGTGGGTTTTGAAGTCTTCTATGTTTAAACTCCACCAAGTATGGAATAAGATCTTTTTCTGCTATCTTCAGATCAAGATGTAAAACTCTCATCTCCTTCTCCAGCACCATGTCTGCCTGGACACTGTCATGCTTCCCACCATGATGGTAATGGACCAAGCCTCTGAAACTGTAAGCCAGCCCCAATTAAATATTTTTCTTTTTAAGAACTGCCTTGATCATAGTGTATCTTCACAGCAATAAAGTCCTGTCTTAGACTGAAATTTTTCCAAAACATATGAAGAGTTATTTCAGTTTCTGAAGTTTGAGGCAGAGTCTCAGTCATGCGATCCAGAGCCCAGAAGAAATGTGAGGGCAACAAACAAGTTGTTTAGGCCACATAAGTGGTGGTTTGGAGATCTTCACTGGCATTTGAAAGAACAATTTAAGTGATAAGATCAGGTGGAAATCTGATGAGAAAGGAAGGGAAGTGAGGACACTACAGAAGAATCAGAAAGATATGCTGGATCTCTCAAATGTGCCAACCTCAAAGGGAATCCTTGGAGGATTCCCACTTATGAACCCACTATCTTGATATTTTTTCATTAAATCATCCTTTCTCTTTTCCAGAAGAGAAATCAAATTTTAGCATCATAAACAATGTACATGTTTCCTGCAACCTTTTTCAAACTGTTCTTTCTCTTTCCCTTGGTGAGACTCCCTAACAAGTCACTCTCCTCTTGAAGATAGGGATACCTGCAACTACCAGCTTCAAACATATGAAGACAAATGGCTCTCATCTGTTAGAAATTTGCTTTAAGAATGGAGGTCTGTAGTGGTTGCAGGTAACTATATTGACTTCATGACTGTTCTATTCATTCACTAAGGATGCACAGGAAACAACTGGCATTCTTAAATGCTTCTTTCTCACAATTCTGAAGACTAATATCTGAGATCTGAGTGTTAGCAGGATAATGTTCTTAGTGTAGATCTCCCTGGATTGGCCATGGCTGCTGCCTCGTTTGCCCTCACACAGCAAAGCAGACAGTGTAAGCAAACTGCCTGACCTCTTAGAACCATACTAATCTCATTCATGGATGCTTGATCTCCATAATAACCTCCTTGAGGTTCCAGCTCTTAATAACAGCTCACTGGAAGCCAGGACCGTAACATACAAACTTGTAGAAAGTGGGCACACATTCATCCAACAAAAATGAACTCAGCAGTAACAGAGGGTGTGCTCTACGGTGCCACCTGAGGAATTCATTTCAGAACCTTCTGCTCAGGACTTTTAAATACCAAAGAAAATAATCTCAAGGTGAATTGTATGAAGCAGAGTTGGAGGTTATTCTTAAAAAATATTTTTAATGTAGATTTAAAGACATAGGCATCAAGAGATAGAAGGAAGAGTGGGTTCTCCAGAGCAGGTCACCGTTTAGTGTCGTAGCTATGTAACATCTGGAAAACTTTTTGGGTTGCTCTATTTGAAGGGTTTAAAAGACTGGTTTATCATGAAACTCAAGAAGAAGGAGGAAGACCAAAGTGAGGGTGCTTTTGTCCTTTTTAGAATGAGTATCAAAAGATTCGACCAGAGCTCCCAGGATCTAAACCTCCAGCCTGAGAACAGACAGGGGCAAGCTGTCCTCTGAGAGGCTCTAACCAGCAGCTGACTCAGACAGATACAGACATCCAGAGCCAAACAGTGGATGGAGCTTGAGAACTCTTAAAGAAGAATAGGTGGAAGGATTGTGGGCCCTAAGGAGATAGGAACTGCACAGGAAGATCAACAGAGTAAACGATCCTGAACCCTTGGAGCTCTCAGAGACTGAATCACCAACCGTGGAGCATACCTAGTCTACTCAGATCTAGCTCCATGGGCTGGACCTAGGCCTCCCTGCACATATGTTGTAAATGTGCAGCTTGGTTTTCATGTAGGTCTCAAACATCTGGAGTGGGGGCTATCCCAAAACATGCAGCCTGTATATGGGGTATGATCTTCTAGCTGGGTGCCTCATCTGGCCTCAATGGGAGAGGAAGCACCTAGCCTCTCAGAGACTTAAAGTGGCAGGGTGGGGGATACAGGAGGAGGGGGTACTCAGAAAAGAAGAGATGGGGAAGGATTGTGGGAGGGGGTGACGGGGACGGGTTATAAAGTGAATAAACAAAAAAATAAAATTAAAAAAAAAATAAAAATAAAAATAAAATTCTTGAAAAATATAAAAAAAAAAAAAAAAAAAGAAAAAAAAAAAGACTGGTTTAAAAATGTTTGGTGTTGCCGGGCGTGGTGGCGCACGCCTTTAATCCCAGCACTTGGGAGGCAGAGGCAGGCGGATTTCTGAGTTCGAGGCCAGCCTGGTCTACAGAGTGAGCTCCAGGACAGCCAGGGCTACACAGAGAAACCCTGTCTCGAAAAACCAAAAAAAAAAAAAAAAAAAAAAATGTTTGGTGTATTTGTATTAGGCAACATTAATTGGGTCTAGTGGGTTAAAAAATTAAAAGGAGAAAACATGAAGAAAAGGGGTCTGTTGGTTACCTGAGAGGAGGGGGTAGTAAGAAATTAGGTTACATGGAATCAAAGTACATTCTTTCCATGTATGAAACTGCCAAAGTATAAATAAAATGTATTTTAACAGAGGTGTTTCTTATACTTAACTGTTTTCTAAGAAACTTTTGTTACTAAATGAGCTCTTAAGGTTGTTTTGAGATGCATGATACAGGCTAATCAAGGATACAGCACAAACCTAGGTCACAACCATCAAAGGAATATTTACTAGTCATAGACTACAAGAAATCACAGTAGGTGTTTTGACTGCAAACATGGTTCCTGTCTTGATTGTGTAAGATTTCTCTTGATACTTGCCATTAGGAGGGACTACCTTCCCTTTTCACATTGCTTTCATCTTTCATATTTTATATCTTATATTTAAAATCTTTATATTATCCATCAAGGTGATAAAATGTCACACTCAATACTCTGGCAGAGGATACTATTATGAAAATGGAAGTAAATTTTATGCAAATATGAATGGTTTAGACTTTCCCATGGAAAACTTCTTTCAGTTCACAGATGATTCCTGTTTGGGAGGATTTGGGCTTAAATACGATCATTTGGAAATTTAGTTCCATGTGGATTTACCAAAATTTCTCTTTTCCTCACAAAGTAGGATAGGCAGTCTTAGCATGGGATTGTGTCTGTGATTCTGGCCTCTCGGTCTTTGCTTATTAGTATTTGGTTTTCACCTGAGTATTATTCCCTCTCCCTGCACTCAGTTCTGAATTCAGAAACTCGGATGCTTGATTCCTTGCTCATTCCAACTCTGATTGTGGTCTGGTGTTAACCCTTGATTCATCTTGATGTTTACCATTTAGCACAAGTGTTAAACACTCTGAATCATTTTCATCAGAGCTGGGAGCATGGTAACCCTAGAGATTCTCTATTCTACTCCTTCTTATCCACTGCTATAGTCCCGGAGCCAAGGAGGCACTCTGACACATAGTTGGCATTTAGTACAATTGTTGGATAGATGAATACTCTAGAATTGGCTCTTACCATGGCAGAAGAAAGTCCTGTGGTTCCTTTCCAATCACAGTGCACACTCTTAACCAAGTTCAGTTCTTAGCACCCACATAGGCAGCTCACAGCCAGCTTTAGGGATTAGACACCTTTTTTTCTGGCTTCCCAGGCACCTGAATGCACCACACACACACACCACAATTAAACAATAAAAGTAAAATACTATTCCAAATTCCATGGAAGGTCGTAAAATTACTGAATAGCAGGAAACTTTCTCATAAAACACATAGACATATCATTACTCTCTCTGTAAGAGTCGAATTAAATGGGCCTGTCAATCACCTGGAAAGAAAAATACTCTGAGGGAAAGTATATATTCTAGAGTATTTAGAAATGGTACAAAGTTTACCTAAAATAAGGGTTGGCACAATGGTCTCTTTGGCCATTGTCCATCTCAGCTCTTGAGAATGTTCCACTTAACTCTGCAATAAGCTCTCTCTTCTACATGATGCCCTTGTGTGCCTCATGTGAATTATTCCAATGAAGATCACAAGGACTGAGGAGAGGAAAGAGTTCAGAAAGAGAATCTAATGACACTTGCAGGCACTTGTCTCCTTAACCTCAGAAAGTAGGAAGAAAAGTCTCAACGAATAGGCAAACCTCTTTATCAGACCTCTTTCTTTAGTAAAATTTCATAAAGCTATTACTAAATTGAGGCATCTCTTAAGTCCTGTTATCCTTCTAAACTGAATGAAATTTCCTTAGCATTTGTTCACGTTTTGCAAAAAGACTTGAGCGGCAACTTTTTGCTTCCAAACTATGTTCTAAGTAGTGAAGCTTTTGTGTAAGGAGATGTTGGCCAGAGTAGCTGACACTAGGATAGTTTAATTAGTTCCACATTTGCCTCCTATCCAGGTCCAATAAATATGCATTCATCAGCACAGCTGCATCTCAGCATGCACATTTAAATTAAAGAGGCTTCCTCAGAGGCGGGGGCAATCCTGGCATTTCTTCCCTTTGCCAGAAGCCACATCAAATCTTGAATCAGTTGTCTTGTCACAATTTCTTCTTAGGTGTCTACATGTGACAATCACAAACACATTGTCACACATTAGATTTTCATAGTGTTGCCTAATGACCTAGGAATTTTCTTTAAATTATGCTAAAAGCTAGTTTTTTAATTTAAAAAAAAAAGGAATTTCTTTCCTCTCTCTCTCTCTCTTTTTTTTAAGTGAATATACACTGATGATATTTGACAAAGAGTTTCAAAACCTACTGTTCATTGAGTTTCTTTTTCATTGTCACTCTTGGCTTTTCTAGAATAAAGCATTATTAATTTACAATAAAATAGAACCAAAACTTCTCTCTCTCTCTTTCTCTCTCTCTCTCTCTCTCTCTCTCTCTCTCTCTCTCTCTCCTCATATATATATATGTTCCAAATGAGAGTTAACTCAGATCAAAGAGATTGCCTCACCAAATACTTAAAGTAAAATGCTATGCCTTGCACATCAATATTTTAAAATGATTTAGGTATTTTTCCCCATTGAGAAATCCACATCTTTCAAGAAATGTGGCATTGCTCACAGGTTCTGACCTGTGCTGTGTCATTCATCCACAGCTTGCACCTGACATAAGCATGACAGATGAGCCAACTCACTGTTTGCTCTCCCATGCAGAGGTGGTGAGTGTTCGTCTTTTCCAAAGGGAGAAGTGCAGCGATGAGATGGATGTGCATTCACCAGGCACCTGCAGGTTGTTGTATGTGTGTCAGGCAATGGTGACACCTACCATGACATGGAATCAGGCCAAAAGATGTCAGAACCCACACCAAGTCATCTCAGATTTGACCCTTCAGGGAGAACCCAGAATAGTAAAGCCTGGTTAACCATCTGTATGGCCCTCTTATTGCTGTCTACATTGGGACTTTACAAAATGGCACTAAGTTACAACTGCCACCATCCCCAAATGGTGTTTGTAGCATGGATAGGGCATTCAATACATCTCCAAGACAGACACAGGATGGATGAGACACAGGGGAATGACACAGGGGAGGGATAAGGAATGGGAAAAGAAGAGAAAGATGCTGAAGGAAAGCTCACTTTTTCTCTTACTGTTCATGACTGCAAATTATGAGAAGGTTAATGGTTTTTACTGTCCTAAAATATACCTATGCCTGCCAGGTTCCTGAAGGTTAATTGCTACTGCTAGGGGAGCTGCCCTAATTTGTACTGCCTTTTAATGACCTTCCTGTAGGCAAATGCTAGAAGAGGCCTATCTGCAGGTGTGCTGCACACCCACCAGATGATTGCCCTCCCTGGGAAAATGCTGCCCACGAGCCTGAGTTATTGGGAAAGTTTATTAGTGATTGGCAGTGATTGATATTCCAGGGTAAATGTTGCTGGGTAATTTCACATTTTCAACTATCTTAGAGAGTCTCTTAGTTGAATTTCCCATTATACTTCAACCGTTCCCTTTCTGTCACCTTGAAGTTTCTGTCCTATCCAAAATGCACACCTGTAGTTCAATCCATGCCTTTAAGAGCTGACAGGAGAAATGAACATCACAGCATTCAGAAGCAGCCGAGTCACACTGCTTTCTCTTCTCTGGGTGATGTGACTACGTGTTCATACCTAAAATAATTGAAATGTACTGACATCTGTCTGAAAAAGGAAATTCAGGACATAGAATTAACGTAATACTTGCAACAAAGTGGTTCCCAGTGACTGTGCAATTAAACTGACCTACATTAGGGCAACTTCTCACCCTGAAAAGTAAACATTAGAAATGTGTGCCTTAACCAGAACTGTGGTGTGCTAATTCTAGGCTTGGGGTGAATGACCACAACTTTAAGAGCAATGTCAGCTAAATAGCAAGCTCCTCTCTCACAGGAAAAAAAAAATGACCATCCACACACACCAAAACAATGTCTTAATAGTCTTTAACTATAAATGTAAAACAAAAAAGTTACAAACATATGACTTATTGTAGCTCCTATTTTTCTTATTTTGCTTTAAAGCAGTTCTTTCTTAAGCAATCTTCTATCTTTTTAATCAGTTGATGGGGAGACATACCAATGTATCCCTACCCCTCACCTTCAACCTTAAATTGTTTAGAAAAAATAGCTAGAAAAATCATGCAGTCAATCCTATACATTAAAGGACAAGAGAGAAGACTACACTTCATTAGTCATACATGCTAATTGACTAATATTGTTTTCCTTATTGATTAATCTCTTTGGTTCTGGAAAAAATGTCTAGTCTTAGGGACCCTTTTAATAAGGCAGTACAACTACTAGGGGCTACATACATTATCTAATAACTCAGAAGTGTAAAAAGATAGTGTGTTTTTATCGATATCCTGGTGAAGATTAAGTACTAGTTCAATTGCATCAAGTATTATGGCATGAAGTGAAAACTTTGAGGCTAAAACTCTTGCATAGATTGTAGGGAAGCAAAATACCATAACTGAAAACACAACTGAATTCTCTGTAATAAAACAATAAATTATTTTTCTATCCACATTGAGATAATATTACCAGGAGAAATAGTGTCAAAAATCCTAAAACCAGAACAACAACAACAAATGAACAAACAAACAAACAAACAAAAAAAGATCAACCCACTAGAATAGGTAACAGAAATGCCAAAGTAGACTTGAGACACAGCCTGAAGATGTAAGAACCAGGTAACACAGAGAAATGAGTTAAATTATGTTTAGCAAAGATGAGGCTTTTGTGAATATGGTTCCAAAAGTAAAACAAAATAATATAAGTAGTCATCAGATACCTGGATTACAATATATGTAGTATCTGATATCATTACCATCTGCAAAGTGCTAAATTAAAAAAACCAAAACAAAAACAAAAACATGGTCCCAGGACCTCTGGAAGCTAGGAGTTTGTTTGAGGATAGAATGGAAAGAAAAGGAATTGAAGATGACTTGTTCCACAGCAAGACAATTCAATAATGTGGAAAAGTTCAGCCCTGAGCAGAAAGTGGTAATTAACAGTGAGTCTCATTTAGCAGCTTTGAAGGCAGCACACTGACTTCAAGATTGCTGTAAGTGATTAATCTTTTCCTTCCATGATAAATCAAATTGAATTTCTATGTTTGGAATCACTGAGTACTGATGAGCCCCAAATCTCCCTTTAAATCCATTTTTTAAAAAAATTCTTTGCTTCTTTTCCTTCTATTCATCATTGTAAGAAATGTTCTTCAGATTGGGGTGAGTTCAGTCTGGATTGATTGCTTGTTTTAAATAGCTCTTTCATTTCCTTTGGGGGGAAATTGTATTTTTAAGAAGGCCTGCTCTGAAGTATAATGCAAGATCACAATTCAGGGCTTCTCTTATATTCTCAAGCAAGAATATGAAATGAGACACCTACAGTATCTGAGGAGAGTTCAGGTTTTTCTCAAAAGACAGATTTTGTTCTTTTATCTGTGTTGGGCATGAGAATGTGGGGTATGCACGTGTACATTTGTGAGCCTTTAAAGACAGAGGGAGACAAGGCAATGGTGCATAGAAGTATGAAATATGAAGCACTAAAGAACAGAATATATCCTTATAGGGAAAGAAGCTTTGACAAAGAGAAAGGAAGACTTAGGCTGGCAGACAATGAAGTGGGAGGTTGCATGCTTTCAAAGGTTAGTAACTGAATACATTCTGAATTTCCAAAAATAGGAAAAAAGGAAGATATAGTTGTTTAAGAATGCTATACTCAGCTAATAATGGTATTTTACTTAAACAATGCAATCCCTATGGAGAAAAGAATTTGAACCTCTGCATTAGTTTTGAAATACATCTTCCCCCAGGAACAAGTTCTAAATCCATCTGACTTTGTGTGTCTCCTCCAGACCTACCAAGGGACTAACTAAAGAGTAGTCTGTGAAGAGACATCTTTATTGAAGAGTTTCAGAAGATCTACAGAACCAAATTATTCTGAAGTTTGAATGGATTTAAATGAGTCCCTGAAGCTCAAGACTCCAAAACAAATTCCAACTCTTGTGGCAGCATTTGAAAGATTTTATTCATAATATTCAAACATTAAAATGGTGACCAGCTGTTCTTCTTGATATGGTACTTGCCAAGGCCAGAACAAAGAAAAGGATCTAAATCACAAAAGAGGATTATTTAAACATTAAGAAAAACTTCCTGCTTCAACTTGGTGGGAAAAAAAAAATCTTGCTGTGATGTAAAAAACAGATTCTAAGCATATCTTTATCATGATCAACTAGAAGATAAGTTACAAACAATGTATGAGGTTCAATATCCTTTTAGAGAAAGTTAGGTCATACCAGATTCTCACTCAAATCACTATATCATGACTGGTGGAGTTATACCTAGAATCTACCCTTCTAGGCTACATCTATCTCCTTCACACACTGTTCATTTCTAGCCTGACTAATAACAATTTTGGTACAGCATGAGAGAAATGAAGATTTGCCGGAGAAGAGTTGTTTAAAACTCTGATTCCAAACGACCAGCCTCACTGTCAAGCCATGTTGGATAATTCTTGAGGAAGTGAAAACTGACGCTTGATTTTGATTTGAAAATGTTGAATTGAGTAAAGATAAGTGAACAGAGAGACAATAAGACCTGTGAGATGAGAGCCACACTTCAAATTGAAAAGGTTAAGTCCCCATAGGTTGCTAAAGTAGATGGTCTTGGGTATACTTAAAAGGTTTGCTAGAATACAAGCTTCTGTCTGGACAGGAGAAGAAAATGCAAAGAGGAGTCAAGTGTAATCATTTGAGAGTTGCATCATAGATAACAAGGAATACTCCAAAAGGCAATCCTTGACATAGATCTACAAGTGTCTCATGAAGCAAAGAACTAATATCTTCTTGTGGGTTATGGAGAGGACCTTACCTACATTAGATCTTTCTGTTCTCAAAATCATATTGCTTTCTTCCACCCCACATTGGTGAAGACAGAAGCAGAAATAGCACCCAGAGTAAGTAAATAACTAGAGGCATAAAGAGGACCTGTGGGTGAGAGTGCTTGCCACCAAGCCTGATGACCTGAGTTGATTCCCAAGACCTACATGGTAGAGGGAGCAAACAGACTCACATGTGACCTTCTGACTTCAACACACCTGCTGTGGCCTGTGCGCTCACACACACATGCATAAGTGCACATGTACACACATTCATAAATAAATAAATAGTAATTTTTAACTAAATTAAGGAAGGTTTTTAAAAGGAAATGCTGAAAGAGGAAGGGTGAAGGAAGCAGGGGAGAAAACTGGTACTACCTTGACCTTTTAGCATGGATTAAGTCGGGTGTATGATCGGGAACAGAGAGTTTGAGATTGTGCGGGAGATTAAGTTTTGACATTCAAGTGGATTTATGATTTCTAAAATATTGGAGTAGAGTCTTGTTTAGCAATGACTCATACTACTGTGCCTCAGGGAGGAGCACATCTCCCTGCTTCTTTATTCAGGCTGACTGAAAGTGCACAGGTAAATGTGCAAAACTACAGACATTAGTTAGAAGCATGAGTGTTTTCTCACGTTCTAAAAGCTCTTGTTCACATGGCAAGAACGCATCTCAGAATGTCTCTGCCACCCTAGCTAGAGTCCTCTAAGGAGGCAAATGAAATGCCAACTAAGTCTTACTAATGTGGCGACTGTAGATGGTACTAAGGGCTCTAGGACCTGGGGGCACTGTAATAAACTATCACTAACACTAAAAACTCACTTCTCTCATACGTGGAAACTGGATGTTGAAGATCAGTGGGCCAGTACAGTTGATGTCTGGCAAGATTTTCTTCCAGGTTATAGTCTACTGTTCTTCCATTTTGTCCATTCATAAGAGAAAGAGGGAAGGGACAGGTTCTGTGATCCATTTTGCTAAGTATTAATTTCATTCACTAGTGCTCCACCTCCCAAGTCCTTACTCCTAATATCATTTTCCTTGAGGGATGAAAATACTCAGTCACTCTAAGCTATCCTGGAGAGTTTGAAGTTGAAAACAACCATTCAGCAAAACCGCGTGCCTGTGGGCATGAGAATCGATGCTATTGTCTTGAATTTGGAAATGATTATATACATCACTATTGTGACAACAGCTGGCTAAGATCAATACCAACATATCCCCATAGATTAAAAGTCAAAGAGAATAAAAATCTATTCAATGAAAAGTTCCTTTCCCTCTTCAGTGAGCCCAGCCAATAGCTTTCCCTGCTCAGCCTCAAATACTTTTATTAGTTCCTTGATATTCCAAGCAATATTTAGTACATTAATAATTAGATGAAAACATGCCTTTCCTCTATGAGTAGATTACTACATTTTCATTTTTTCTTCATGTAACATTCTTTAGTACATTACTGTTTGTATCATATTTTCTAGTATCATATCTGAAAAGTGACTGAGGAAAGTCAGGCACTGTTCTTACGATGATGTCTAGAGGTGGTCATAGAAAATTGTGGGAAAGGCTGATTTAAGAGAGAATGGTTTCTTGTTTTGAACCCTACTGAGCTGGTTGTCAGGATGAGGCAAGTCAAAATTGAGTTAAGTGACTTAGTGTCTTGGAGGTAGTAAGTATTCAGTTTACATTTACTATTACAATGACCATGTCATCACCTACGCCCTCTGCTTCTCAGATTCTCCCCAGTCCACAGACAGCATTACTCATCTTCACATTCTCCCTCCTGTTGACAGCTCTCTCCCATAGATTTCCCTAAAATATACTTAGTGTGGCCTTTGCTTTTTCTCTCTCCCTAGCTTTGCCTGCAGTAACATCATGAAATCAAAAACTCATGGGTCCTTTCCAACCCTTTGGACTCTATTTGTACCCTCATCCTCCCTTCATTGTTGGAGTGTCACATGGCTCTGCCTTCCTGGTACCTGTGTGGTATCAGAAAGGTATGTTTAGTTCTGAGCTCTTCTTAATCAATTGCCCCAGTATATTAAGTGGGAAGAATTGCATGCAGTTCAGTGAAATTTGGTGAGGTTAACTACGATATATATTAGAATTGAATACCTTCAGCTGTGCAATCTTCTCTCATTTTTTATTGATATTTTCTGCATTTTATTGTTTTCATCCACCATTACTATGTGATGAAAGGTCTCCTCAGTCTCTATGTAAAGTTCATTTGCATTTTACAGGTGAGCTATTAAGTCTCAATTGTCCCACGTATCCAACAACATATTGATATTACAAAGAAATGGCATTGACAAGTTCAAACCAGTCTTCTTTGTCCATTTATCCAGTCCTCTCCTCACCCTGACCTCTAATCTCCATAAATGACACTACTAACTTACTTCATTATTCAATTCTTCAGTCAGTGATTCTTCTCCCATTACTCATATTGTCATTTATTTGCCAAGTTCACACATTCAAAAAATATACATGCATATATACGTACATGTATATGTATGTATCACTGTTCTGCATCAGCTCTTGCATTCATGTGCACACATGTTTTACAGGCACAGCATCATTTTCTCAGTTCAACCTCACCCATACTTACAGTATCCTCATGTCATCTTCAGTAGCAATAACCTGTGGAAATTATGTGCGTGGCTCAGTAATTTTAAATGCATGATAATAAAATATTATCATTAACATTCAACATTATTTTCTTATATTTTGCCAAAAGTCATGTCAAAATAGCATTTAGAAGACACTAAACCAGAAAATGAGTGAAATTTTATAGATGATGGTATTATTGGGAAGAAACTATAAACTAATGATTAGGATGTTCTGAAAATTACATAGTAAATTTTTCTGACAATAAAGATTTGTAAGCCATAATTTATCACATTTTTGAGACACTGTTGACTTTGACTGTGTAGCCCAATTTGATTTAAACTTCTAATCAATCCTCTTGCCTTTGCCACATAATGTCTGGAATTATAGACAGTGGCAGCATATCCAGCTATGAAGAATTATTTTATAGAAAGAAATTAGGAGTCAGAATCTTATACTGTAGCTTAGATTATCTTTAATGTTTGACCAATTGTGTGATTTTTATATTTCTAGGCCAACTCCATTACCTTTAATTAGTTGCTATTTACTTAATTTTATCTAGAATATTTTTTGTTTGACTTTTTTAGAGAACATTTGATAGCACAGGCTAGCCTGGCACTTAGTATGTGTCCCAGACTAGCTTCAGAATCATAATTTTAATGTCCCAGTCTGAAGTGCTGGGATGACAGGCATGTGCCACCACACCTGGCAGTAGATTATGTTTTAACTTGTTTTCTTTTTATTATTTCAGGCTTCCTATTGTCTTCTATGAAATGAATGAACAGCACTTTCATTAGTTAAGTGAAGTCTATGGAACACAGGGGACTCATTGATTCTTTGTGGACATTCATTGTAGTTCCATTGCAAGGAGAGGACCATCAACACCAATCCTAGTAACTTGTGGATATTCTAAAATGAAGATCCCACTGGCCCAACAGAAGGCATGAACATTGTAATTCTTCACATTAAAAGCATTCAATGTCCTACCAGGTCACAGAATTAAACTTGATCCAATTTTATTTTAGAATTTCCATTTTGCTCTGCATTTTTTTTTTTTTTTTTTTTTAGAAAGAAAGAAAAGCAATTGCAGTATTTTGAAAAAAAAAAAAGGGGGGGAAGATCTAGACTACTATACCCCCTCTCTCAGTGCCTTTTTCCCTCTCTATCTCTCTCTCAAAAAAAGAGGAAAATTTATAGCTTTTAGTGGTTGTGAAAACCAGGAAATAATAGAGAAATCATGCATTCTGCAGGAATTCTCTGGAGTGTATTAAATTAAACTGACAGCGTTGATATCGCTATTCATGTTGAAATAATTAGCAATTCTAAGGCTATTAATGGTGTATTGTATCACTGTTTTAGAATTGGTAGGATGAATGCAAAAACCTTTTGGTGACTTTTGCTCCCACTAAAATTTAATTAGCCTCAGTTACTGACCTCATGTTTTATGTAACAGTACACTTCGCAATGATCTCATAAAGAATTGAAGTTTGGGAAGAAAGTCATTCTTACTTTAAAAACTAGCATCACATAAAAGTTCTCTGAGTGTTTTTTAACTACTTTTGCAAAGTATTCTTATAATTGCTAACATTACCTATGGGACTGACTGACTTTGAATTTAATTGAAGTAAGAACGCGTCTATTTGACAAGGTCACTTTTTAAATTGGAGCGGCAGAACCTTGCATTACAGTTCTGATTTTTTTTCCTTTCTAAATTAACTATGATCTATAAAATTATCGATAAAGAATAATACCTAGGTCATCAAATATTAACAACGGTTACAAGAGAGAAAAACTACCTTTAATGCATATAAAATTTATGGATAGTAGTGATTCCTACTAGGCTAGGAAGGCTAGGTCTGTGCAGCTGAGAGGCGACATGGTGAGTTTCAGAGACAACTATGAGCCTTCTCAGTGTTTCACCAGATCAGTACTTAAAAATAGTGGAGAGCAGGAACCAATACCCTTGGGACAGTAGTAGGGGGGACATTGGTAGGTGGTAGTGGGGGGTACTTGGGGTAGACAACAAGAATTTAGTCTACCAAGAATTCTGCTTGGCTGGAGGCATTTTTTTTTTTTTTTTGTGATATTTGTGATTGGGACAGTGTTCTGAAAACACAGTACAGCAATGACAAACAAGGCTTTGCTACTATTTCACTTTCTCTGACAATTTCCAAGTTACTGGACTCCCCTGCTCTTTCTAAAAGTTGCTACAAAGTATCTGCTCTCAGATGGAAGGAAAAGGAAAGGAAAAGCTATACCAATCCTCCTTCCCACAAGTCCAGAAGTTGAGCCAGAAATTTACACCACACGTCCTCCTAAGCGAAGTCAGATCATGGTCAAGCAAGAGCGAGAGCATACTCTCTACAGGTACCATATTGTGGCTACTTGAGGATCTTTCCCATGTAATCTTTAATTCCATGATGTCCCTCTTATTTCAGGGTACAATCCCCATTCTGATGAAAACACGAGGCATAGCGAGCAGAGAGGCCTTCCTCTATTATTTACAAATATGACTTGAAGCAGGATCCAGCCTGACAACAGAGTGAGTCATGGTGTGTTCCACTGTGTTAGATGCATGGAATGAAGGAAGTCACACAGTAGTGTGGGAAGGGCATGAGATTCACAAGTAAAAGAAAGAAATGCAACCAAAAACAGGCTTTCAGACTCTGCTATTATAAGATGTGAATGAAGACAAGTAGCTGGGTGGCTATGAACTTCAATTTCTTTTGCTCTAAACTAGGGTTTCTAAGCACCTCACAAATCTCTCATGATAGGTATTAAAATATTTAAAATACAAGGAAGTATACCTGCATAACTTGCCATTATTAAATAAGGTAACTCGAGTTTATGCATCAGCCCAACCTCTTCATCTGAGACTCTCTGTACTGTACAATGAGGAATTATTAGACGTGTGCCTTGTCTGGTTCCATCCAGTCTCTACAGAGATGAACGGGTTGTGTGGCCCCTTACAGAACCATATCATATTAATCTATTAAATCACAGCAGATGGTTGATGTGTCTGGAGCCCTACGTTAGAGCCTGTGAAACTTATTTTTAAGTTGTAAACAAAGTACACAATTTCATTTAAAGGCTATAAACAGATGCATTAAAGAGCTGAAGAATGCTCAGGGAAGCAAAACTTGTCTAACCAAAGAAAACTATCCAGATAGTCATAGATGACGGGACTCAGTCAATCAAGGAGGACTTGAAGAAAAAGGGGGGAAAAGGGTTCTAAGACTAGACTAGAGTAGCAAAATGCCATAGGGAAGGTATTTAGGGGGAGAGAGACTGTTGTGGAAGAGTAATGGCTCCTTCAGGGGCCTAGTAACCTCATAGTCATGTATCCTACCATGCCTCCCTTGAAGACCCTTGTGCAATAAGTAGCTGTCATTTATGCATGGTGGAGATTAGATGCACACCTGTCTTCCAGAGGTATAGATCCTAAAATAAAAGTAAAAGTGGGCTCCATTCAGGAAGGTTTTAGAAAATTCCACAGATGTCATCCCATAATCCAGGGCATCCTGAGAAGGACAGATATATCTGTGGAGACTGTGGACAGACACATGCATGCTTTCTGGGCTGCTTGTCTTCTCTTTCTTGGGTAGGACAGAGTTCTTTTTTCAAGTTCGTTTTTGTGATCACTACAAGAAAGTACCAGAGGCTGGAGCTCAAGCTTTGTGATGCAAGAGGCAGTACTGAGTGACCTCAAGTTGCTCACCTACCTTCCCAAGTCTCATGCTTCTACTTCAAAGTTAGTATTCCATGTGCTGTCTGTAATGTGGACTGTCACTATTGCATTATTCATGAAGGAAAACACTACACACATTAATGATTCGCTTCTGTTAATATTCACTTAGAAACAAAGTTCACCATACTTACACACAGCATTTTCATACCATTTAGAGTTGTCTTTTATATTGGTACTGAACTATGAAAACGTCCCTTACAGACAAGACTCACAGTGAAACTTGGCCCTTGCCAGACAGAAATCTCTGACCTAGAGATGCGCAAACAAAGGAATGTCCAAGCAAAACCAGACAGATTTGCTAGTTTATTTAGAAGACTTCTCTCTCACTTTTAACAAGAATTTACTAAAACCCTTAATAATTACTTCTAAATGTATACATAAATTACCCACTCAAGATAAGTATTTAAAATGGTCTTTTCATTGTATATTGGGATTTTCTTCTCTTAAAAAGCTTATCAAGAAGATTAAAGAATTCCTGCAAAGAAAAGTTAATGTCTCTGAGGGAATTCTAGTGGGAAGGTCAGAAAAAGTGTCTTTAACACAGTTTAGATGGTACGATATAACCTGAGAAAACACAGATGATATTCTAAACTGAGATCTACATTTAAAACATATGTATAGAGTCATACAGATTCTTTAACCACAAACTTTCTAAGTGGCTTTTCAAAAGTCAGAATTTAGACTAAAGAACACCACAGTAGGTAAAGTACTTGCTGTGTAAGCAAGAGAATCGGATTTTGGGTCCCTAGCACCGCAGGGAAGGCTGTGCATAGCAAATACACATCTGGGATCTCATCACTGGGCGATAGAGATGGATCTTGAGGTAGATCTCAAGGGGTCACCAGCAAACAACCTACATAAAATGGCAGGTGATCTCCAAGTTCAGTTAGGCACTCTGTCTAAAGAAGTGATTGACAATCTTTTAGTGTCTGCCTCTGGTCTCCATATACATCTTCACATACACACACACACACACAAACACACACAGAAAAAGAAAGAGATATAGACAGAGAACTTGCATCAGAATTTTCCAGTGCTCAATGCCAAAATTAAAAAAAAAAAAAAATGTTTTATATTGTCTGACAAGGGTTTTAGGTGACAATTTGAAAATGAAGCCTTGGAGTTGCCAGCAGTAGTCAAATCACATTTCCTAACCCTGTCCCCAAACACAGCCAGGGAAAGCTCTTGAAAGTAGCTTATTTTACATCATAGCCCTAGGTTAAACCAAAATAATCCAGGAGAAGGAAAACAACAATCATAACAAGAAAAAAAATTCCCACAGTGAGCTACACACCCCAGATGCCCAGACCTTCCATGGATCTTAATGAGGGTCAGAGGTCACAGCTAAAGAGCCTGGTGAAACAGTGAGAACCAAGATCCTGTTTCCATTTTAATGCCCTGGTGTTTATGTTTGGCTTCTCCAAGGGAAAGGCCCAGACAATTCCACTTCCAGGGAGGCCAGCAAAAACTGGACTAGGGTAGCAATTTGACTTAAAAGTGGGGGTGTTCATGGGGCTAAGGATAGCCTCTGTTCAAAATTAAAAAAAAAAAAAAAAAAAAAAAAAAACAGGACTGCCAAAAAGAACATTGTTGGCTGAGTGTCCTTACACATGCCTGACCTAAAATTAAATCACATTATGAAAATAAAGACTATTCTCTTCAATCTGCCCCTTCACCTCTCCACCCACACACCTCCAGAGAAGGCTGTTGGAGTTTAAATTTAGTACCAATGTTGGTTACATAACAATCACCAGTCACCTCAAACTCTCAGTCCCTCAATTTGTCAGCCTGACCTTCCTATCAGAGTCTGATAAACTTCATCTAGTAAAGCTGCCTGTTTTGTTTATATTAAGGGTTGATGTTGTAGTTTATCACTAATTTTGCACTACCTGATTTTTGGAGCATCTAACTTTTGTAAAAATGTATCACTCAACAGCACAATATTCCTTTGTGAGGAAAATGTTACATTTTCACCCACCAACCATCACCCTTTTCTCAACTTCTAAACCTTTGATGACCTTGGAAACTAGATTCAAATCAACAGTTTCATTCACTTCCCAATCTTATTATTGCTAGATAACTTTAACTTGTGTTTTCCTGGCTGGGCCAGGCTCGAAATCCTGAAACAACAGTGTTCATCCTAGGAGGAAGTCCGATGGGGATCGGAAATGCCATACTCTTGCCCTGTCCTGGAGTTGCTAAATGTCTACTTGGTTCTGGACAGGGTTCAGGATGAAGCTTCAGTAGTTGTTCATTTGTTTTAGATCTAATACTAAAATGAGCCAAAAGCCAGGTGACTAGTAATGACCAGGAGGTTTACTAGGTACTTAACTCAGTGAAAACCCTTGGATATAAACTTCCCAACCATTAACTCCTTTGATCTGTCCAACTGGGGAAGTTACGATTAGTCTTTCTATTTTATGATGAGAAAAACTGTGACTTAAGGCAATGAAATTTACATTTACAAAACTAGAAATGACTAATAACAGGTTTCCAATCTAGTGCGATTACAAAGCTTAGCTGTTGGTTATCGACTCCACAGCATCTTCTGTTAGTATATTTTGGGTGCCAGAATCTCATGCAAAATCAACCACCTTCTCAAGACACCATTTCTTATGAAACAGGTTGAATGAATACACACACACACACACACACACAACACACACACCACACACACACAGTCTCCTTCCCAGGTAGCTCCTAGAAAGAAAACAGGTTTAAAACTACTGATTCTAGGGACATAGGTCAGTGGATTTCATAAGTGATGCATGCTTTAGTAAGATATAGGCTTTGTAAGGAGACACTCCATGAAAACATTTTTATGTTATTTTTCCCACTCCTTCAATGAACAGAAACACCAAGTGCCTACTATATTCCTGAACCAGTAACAGCTTTTTATAAACATCAGACAAGCTCTCTGGAGTCATGAAGCGTAAAGAACAATTCCATGACTCCCCATGTGTACAGTGTCCTGTGCTCAACATGAACAACCTCTGTATCATGAAATGATGGGAGAATATCAAGGATGGAATGATTAAAATTTTTTTAAGGATTGCTGACCTTTTAACTCCTGTTTGGTTCAAACATGACTATAAATCACCCTTTGAGTGATTACCTATACACAAAAGATATATGTTCTATGCCTTTCCCTACAAATATATCATTACAGCTGCCTGCCTTTAATGCTGAACAGCTTTCTCTACATGGTTTGAAGTAAGAATATAATTCTAGGGGCCAGAATGGCTCAGTGATAAAGAGCACTTGTTGCTCACATGAAGACCAGAGTTCAGAGTGCAGAATACATGTTAGGCATCTCAACAGATATACACAAGTACATTCAAACATATTCATAACTACTATTAGAAGTTTAAATACAATATTAAATTTTAAAAAGGCCAGGTATGGAGGCACATACCTTTAATCCCAGGACACACGAAAGACAGAGACACATAGATCTTTCTAGGTTCCAAACCAGCCAGCTAAGGCTACAAAGTGAGACTGTAGGAAATAATATTGCCTATGAATAGAAAAAAATGCATCTAATTATCTATGCTAATACTAGTGATAAGTCTGTACTTAATTCAATCTTTAAGAATATTTTAACCCACCACAAAGAGACTGTTTAGGTTGGCTAAATCCCTGATTCCCTGATTAAGTTCTCAATTCTGACTGGGTTTACTTTCAGTTTCTTGGTAAACATAAATTAAACTTTGAGTTATAATTCTACCCAACCCCCATCTTACCCCCTTCCCCCCTCCCCCCAAAAAAAAACCAGACCGAGAATGTTTGCTATTTTTAATCCTACGGGCATGATTGACCCTCAGAATGTTTTACAGATTGTCATGGACTGTACACTGGTTCTTCTATAATTTGTCTTTGTTTCTGGGCTAGCAAACAGGAAGTAACCTAGCAAACAACAGTCATGAATTAATTCTTAATTTCAGAAGTAGAAACTGATGATCAAAATAAAATAACATATCCAAGAGTATACAGTTGATATAACTTTTAAAAGATCCATTTCTGAGGTTCTTTTCCTCTTTATTAATCAGTTATGCTCCCAGTTGATTTTCATATCATCTTAGATTTATTTACTTTTAAAAATAAAATGATACATTTTTACTTATTTGTTGACTGATTTATGCTACCAGTGATTGCACCTTGTCCTTTGTGTTGCTAGGCAATCACTGTATGGCTGAGCTATATCGACAGCTCCAAAAAAATGCATTATAAATATCTATTTTCTTAAAATGAAACATACACATTTCCAATCTTCTCCTTTTCTCTTTTAAGTCAATAGGCTATTTAAAAAATATACCTCGATCAGCAAACTGTCATTTTTTTTTGTTTTTTGTTTTCTTATCGGTTATTTTATTTATTTACATTTAAAATGCTATCCCTGTCATAATTTTAAAACAAGAAAAATAAACATGATGTTTTAAAGTAATGATTCAGAGGTAATATATAATATTGACACACACACACACATATATGCACATAGCTAGATCCTCCTTTGAGTGTTACCTACCCAAACCCAATCTAGGGTCTTTTGTTCAATTGGGAAAATGGCTGTGAACTTGGCATAATGGAGACCTCATAAAAAAAAATTCAATTTCCCTTAAAACATTGTCTTTTTCTAGACTGAAAATAGAAGATGTCTTTACAGGAGGTTCAGTCTTCTGTAAGGGTCTTCACAGACATTTGAACCAAGGATGAGCATTGTTATAAAAGTGAGGACTGGCATAAGTCTATCTGTATGCTGACCCTACCCTCCAGAGTCCAAGCTTGCTCCACGGGGGACAAGTTGGTTGCCAAGTAACTCCCAACAGAGTCTGAGTGATCTGCCTGGACCGGAGAAGTAGAAAAATGGGCCTGAGAACTTTCTCACTTTGAGTTCCTGTTGTTCTTCAAGCAAATATGTTCTTATCACCTTCTGAATGCTTTCCTCTTCCAAATACCACATCTCAATTAAGCCTGGTAACAGGGAGCATATTTAACAAGTCTGTGCAAGATAACATGAGCATCATCAAGTCCAGGGTCCATTGCCTTGTGTCTTCTGATTGTTCAATACTGGGAATTCTAGAGAAAACAAGACAGACAGGGTCTGAGCAACTGTGGACCTCAGATGGAGCTGAGAGAGAACTGTTTCAAATAGTTGAGCAACATTTGCTCAACAAACCTTTTTGCAGTTACATTGAGAAATTTTTTATAGCTTTACTAGATCTCAAAATTAAATTCTAAGGAATAAAATGTAAAGGAAATCTGTAACTTGCTGTATTTCTATTTGAGTTTGTATTTATTTCAATTTTCTGATATTGTTAGTCTTTTATAAATGAAGATGAGAATGCCTAGCATTCTCTAGGAGGTAGTTTTGAAAATCAAATTGTATTACATTTATCTATGCACAACTGCTTTCAGCCCAAGGGAGGCACATTACTATAAGTTGTTTAAAAAAAAAAAAAAAAAGAATGTTTAGGTTTGAGACAAACATTTAAATAAGTATGTCTTACCTTGAAAAAAATATACATGTTTGAATAAGTTAAACACTTTCTGCTCTCTAAAGCTATGAGAAAGCTTTTATAGTTTACATATATCAGATAATATCTGTGTGGAGGGGGCCAGTATCTCCTTCATTGTCAGAGTGGTCCAAACCTACTGAAGCTGTTTCACCTAAAATTTGATCTAAAAATAATTTGTATTTCTGTTAAGTGTATATGAAGGCATGTTAATGAAAGAGAACTAATATTCACCTTTTAAAAAGAAACACATTCCCCCTATCCCTTAACTTATTAAAAAGTTACGGTGCCTTATTGATATCATTAAAAATGATATCAAATTTAAGGTCCCATGAAAGCTGAAAATAACCTTTGACTCTTTTGGGACACTTTTAGTAGCAAAAGCTCCTTTTTGTGTTTGATTAATTGCTTTCTATGGTGGTCTTTACTCTGGAAAAATACAGGCTTTCCATACTTCATCCCCAAGAAAGCAAAGTTACTTATTTCCTACATATACACAAAGATTCGTATTATATTAAATTGGGTCAAATTATAGGACTTTAGAAAGTATGCTTTTTCAGAGGGTATGGCTAGTAGGCTCCTGAAAGTCTCTCAGATAGATAGCACAGTGGGAGGGAAGCAGGATGCCCGTCTGCTTTCCATTAAAGTTATGTTCTGCACCAAGTTTGATTGCAAAACATCTGGCAGTCTTTTCTCTGATAACGTACTTAGCTCAGTAGGATGGACAGTGCTCAGCCTTTGAAGCTCCCTATAGCTCTTAAGTGGGGAGAAAAAAGAAGACGATAAGAACTGAAGTTTTTTGCCTTCTATTATAAGTAGCAAAAGATGTTTATTTGTGTCCTTTTCTTACTTTCTTTATCTCTGATGTTCCACTATTCCATGTTCAGTAGATAAGGAATAAGAGAAACTGTTCAGGACAGTGACCAAAATGCTTTACCCATGTCGAATGTCTAAAACCAGGACTTTCCCTTCATGGCTGGAAAGGAACCAAAAAGTGATGGGAGTTTGTGATCATGTCTTTAAATGCCTGTACGGGCTGAGAATGTGTGGGGTAATTTGAAATGAGAGCAAAAGCAGAAATATCAGAAGTGAGAAGGTTTGAAACCTGTATATTTGTTTTTTCTGACAATGACATTATGAATCATTTATTTTTTACCACATTATCATTTCCAACAGGACAAGAAAGGCTTATTTAAATTAAGATTAGCATTTGAAAACTGGAAGGAAGTGTACAGGTCACAGACTCAACTTCATTTTTTGAGTAAAGCTGAAAAAAAAAATGTTCTAAAGGAACCCAAGACTTTCAATGGCACACAGTTAATGCACACAGTTAATTAAGAATATTTAATGAGGTTTTCTTTTTTTTTTTTTTTTTTTTTTTTTGAGACAGGGTTTCTCTGTATAGCCCTGGCTGTCCTGGAACTCACTCTGTAGACCAGGCTGGCCTCGAACTCAGAAATCCGCCTGCCTCTGCCTCCCAAGTGCTGGGATTAAAGGTGTGTGCCACCACCGCCCGGCCTTAATGAGGTTTTCAAGAAACGTATAATAACCTACTTTTTATGACTAAATGGGTGCTTATAAAAGCAACAGAGAAATTACTACTAACTGTATTGATTATAAATTTGCATTTAAGAGTCATAAGAATCAATGTAAAGAAAACCTTTGTTGCATATTTACTGTGTATTAATAAAATGAAAGCATCTCTCAGAAGCCCCTGGCTTAATGAATCACATCTCGGGTGAATGGATGGCTATGGGAATCACATCATCAAAGAAGTCTATAGCTCAATGAGCTAGAGAGGTGGCTCAGTAGAAAAAAACACTTGCTGAGCAAATGGGAGGACCTTCCACATTAAAGTTGGACAGGCATGGCAATTGTCTATAATCCCAGTCAGTAGTCAGAGAGTAGAGACAGGAGATCTCTGGGACAAGATGATGCTGGACTAGCATTATCTGAAAGCTGTGTGCTTAACTAACAGTCCCTGATTCAATAAGTAACAGGGGAACCATCAAGGAAGACACATAATATGAACTTCAGGTTTCTGTATGCATAGCATGCTTGGGATTGTTCACTTACACACATACACACACATCCACCCTTCCTACACACACCCACACTTACACATGGGGAAATTGTTAAGTTTTTGTAAAGTCATCTACAGAATTTGATAAATTGTGAGAAATTTTCAAGGGTTTTAAATAATTCCACTCAAGTGCTTTGCACTGGATTCTGGCTTGATCCAGACAGAAAATTTTCTTAGAGGAATGAAAAGCCTTGAGATCTTTCAGTGTCCACTTAGTGAGTACTTAATCTTTGTCAGACTTTATTCTAGCTGTTTCCCATACATAAGCCAATCTCATCCTTTCAGCAACTCCCTGAGACATCCACTGTATCTTCCCATTATACCAATTAAGAGAGTTGGTGTTTGACTTGCCCACGTACATGCAGTTAGTGAGGGCAAGAGGCCTCCACCCCGGCTTCAGAATCTTAAACCTCTACGTGCTAGTAACAATACCACTTGACTCCCTAGCAGGTTGCTCTTCTCATGTGTGCTATATCCATTCAACCCCTAAAGCTATAAATAACTAAATACTTGGTGCTACAACAACATGGTTTTGTGAATGAGTAGTACTGCCTCCAATGCCATACAACAAAAATAGAAGTCACTTGTAAGGCCCTAGATCCATGCTGAAGAGAGGTCTGTTTCTTAGACTGATTTTTGCTAAAACTAATCAACCCTTAGGAATGCTGAAGAGAATGGTTTTCTCCCATCTCTGTAGAAGAGACCAAGAAACAAAAGTCAAGTTCCATAGCTTGCAGTGAAATAATTCACCATAGAAAAGGCTCCTGACACCACAGGGAAAAGCACTTCTGCTAACACTTCTAAATGTCCCTTAACCAAGCTCTCCCTACTTACTTTGTAATGATTGCATGTTTTCCCTTTGGGCCTACTAAAGTATTTAATTGCAATTACACTCATTTACATAGCAGATGAGGCTAATTGCTGGTATTAGTTACCAAATGTATGCTTGTATTGTGAGGGTGAAAAAAAATGCCCTACAGAAAAGAAAACGACTGTGCCTTTAATTAAGGAGTTATGAAGTCAGAATGAGCTGGTTCCAAGATGTAAATATGAAATTGAGGGCTTTCAGAACTCTATAATGGGTTTTTATTACTCCATCTCACTTCCTTGATTACACACAATGTTTAGAGACTAAAGATAAATACAGTGCAATGTTCATAGGGCTGACCTGATTGCTAGGCACGCTCTCTCACACATAGATTGAAATAAATGCAGTTGTCTTGCAAGCCCATGATAAATGGTGGGTTATGAGTACCTGGTCTTCATTTACTTGGCTATTCAGTTGCTAATCCTGGTTTCGCTTGTTGTAGAAGCAATGCTGCCATCCTCAAGTACACACAATTCAATTTCTAGGCATGATTTTTGCATATGCAATGTCAAATAAACAAAGACAGCATAAAACTGGGGGCAAATTCATTGGGAAAGCCAAAAACTCAGAAAACTAGTTTTTTGTTTTGTTTTGTTTTTTTAACTTAATCTTCTTAGACTAATTTCTGTGTTAGAATCATAATGCCTAAAAAAGGAATTTTGTTGGACTGTACTTTAAGGAAGTTGATAATCTCATTAAGAGACAAAATTATACCTCTGAAATGTTCTGTGTATGTATATATGTGTGTGTACTCAAACAATATGCATACATACCTACTCTCATTATCCCTGTGTACACACAGACAACACACACACATACACTCGTGAGTACATGTCCCTACCATTTTATACCAGAAAGAATTTATTGCAGAGTGGTAGCCGACACTAAAATATGACAGCATTTAGTATTAACTATAAACTAGTTCAGGGAGTCAGAGAGATAAGTTGTTAGAATAAAAAAAAAAATCTCTCTGAGAAGTCCTTAAAGAAGCATCTTCTCTGAACAAAAATTTTCAGGGGACAAACAGACTAACTTTCACCTATTGCAAAGCTGCCACTGGGAAGATTTTGTCCTGCTTCTCGTTTATTTTGTTTCTTTGTTCTGGCATCCCACCACCTCTTACACCTTTTTTAAAGATAAAATATTGCTTTGAAAGGGAAATGAACTTTTATGACCTTAAAATATACTTGCTGTGCTAATTTTCCCTTTACTGAATGCTTAGCTATACTAATATTAGACTGTGCAGTATTCGGCTACCTACACAGTTCACTTCATGAAATGAATCTGGCTTTCAGCCGTGCTCCCACCTCTTCTTTTTATGAAAAAAATGAAGAGGGAAAAAGTATGTGATGGGGAAGAAGAAAGAAGGTGAGAGGAAAGGATGGAGAAAAATGTCCTGGCTAACAAAGCGTGCATTCCCTGGGTACCACGGCCTCGCCCTTCTCAGTAAGTATTCCCTCTGGTGAGCCAGTCCCAGGAGGTACAATGACAGGGTCAGCGAGTGCTATTTTTTAAACCTGTGTGAAAATTCATTTTGCCTTCCATTCTATTCTCTGGGCACTCAGGCAATGCACTCGTTAGTCTCTGGTGCCAAGTGTAAACAGGACATCCTTTCAGATAGGGAGGTCCAGCTGCCGAGGACACACAACGTCTGCTTTCTGCCCTGTTTGGGAAATCGACCCCATGCCTTTCACAGAGAGACGCTGGAACAGGGGAAACTCACTTTCCTATCTGTGCTGTAAACAAAATTTTGAGAACATCTTTTCATCCCCATTGTTTGATGTGTTCCTCGTCGTCTCTTAATACTTCTTATGTCACAGCAACACCTGCAGACCAAAATTATCACAGATTCTAAGTGGTTGTGATTTGTGACAGTCTTCATTCATGGGGGAAAGGTTACATCTTACAGTTTAGCAGGGACTCACAGAGTATAAAGGGCAAGAGGATATCTGAGATCTCATCCAGTACAGTTTTCTGATTTTGCAGATAATAATAGAAATTGAAAAATGGAGGAAAGATCCACTTTTTTATCTTCAAATTGATTGTTATCCTTGGTCCTCTTAGTAGCAGATGGGTCATAAACAAAAATGATGAAGCCTTCTCTTAAAGATTCCTTCTCTACCTCCAGATACATATTCTTATCACTTCTCTGCATACAGGTAAAAACAAAAGCAAGGCAAACCAACCAACAAACAAAAAACCAGGGCTCAGTGTAGTAGATACAAGTTTACAAGCAACATAGAACTTTAGAGGAGAAAGGCATCCGTGAGAAATGAAGTCAGGAAGTGCTTTCTGGAGTGGGCCGTTCTCGTTCTCATGGTACCTCCCATTCATGTTGACAAAGCAGAGGAAATACTCTCAGACGTCTAAGAATGACTGATCCCAGCCCAGGTCAATAAAAATTACTTTTATGGCTACTGTCATTTATTTTTTTCTCTTCCACTTTGTTCTTTCATATCCCCTACTCTATTCAGCCCCATGTCAGCCTCTAAAGGACTACTTTTGGGCATCTGGCCTACTTAGTTGAATGCCTCTTTAGGAATTGCTTACAGAATAGGTTCCCAGCAGGTTGACCCTGCTTACTTCATGTTTTCACTCACAGGACCAGATCTGCACAAGGAGTGGAGATGGTTTAAAACAATTGGATCCAATGGCTGGTCCCAGGAATTTGGGATTAGGTGATGAAGGAGTTCAGTTCATCTCCATACTCAGCTGGCAGGAATGCTTCCCAGTGCTCTACAGTAGCCACAGCTATCTTATCCCAGGGTGAGTTGGACCCTTTTGGAAGATCAGGCTGTATTTTGCTTTCAGATAGTTAATTGTGTCTCTGAATTTTCATAATAAATCCCTCAAATCTATATAGTTGATATAATTTTCCATTGATGGAAAACAGAATTATAATTAAAAGTCAGATCCTAGAGCCGAATGTTTTCCTACTGGCTCTATCTGTATAAGATGTCTTCTTTTCCTGATCATCTACCTAATTCTAGAAACACTGATCCCTAAGGATTAAAACGTGTTCCTAAGAGCTCCATTTTCTTCTTTCACCCTACAGATCAGTAAAATGAATAACACGATCAAATTCAAACAGGATTTAAGAAGATTTATCTAAAAAAAAAATTTACCCTAGCAGTTTTTAAACTATCATTCGAATTCTAGAGAGTATCCTTCTGGGTCTCCAGCACAGTTTAGCTTCTAGCACATTGACTTATCAGAACCATCTCACTTTAAATAAGAAAGGAAATAACAATGTTTCTCTTATATGGTTTACTATGGTGGTTTTAATTTTTAAAATCAACAAAACAAATGTGTCCTTACACAGTAGCCAGGCATAATGACTAAAGTAAAAATATTTATAAAATATTTTTATAAGAATATACTCCTAGGAATATTTTTCTGGACTAGTTAAAACCTAGTCCAGCAATGTACATTCCCAGCAGCCCAAGAAACACTTGGGGAAAATGTTTTATTCTTTCAGTGCTAGAAATCAAGCCTTGCATGAGCTAGTCAAGTGCTGTATCTCTGGGCAGTCTCCTTATCCTTTGCACCTGGAGAGAAGTTTTTGTAATATAGCCCAAGCTGACTGGGGTCTTTACCCATCTGCCTTTGCCTTCCCATTGCTAGAATCACAGACATGGATCACCATGTCTGACAGAGGTAACACATTTAGAGGTATTGGTTCTTGTAAATACAATGATATTTTCTGAAGAATCTCCAGTGTCTTATTTCTTGAGAAAGGGTACTTAATGTCTGAGGTATCATTTCTATTCCTTGCTCTCTTCCCCATAATCTCACCAATACGCTACCATTACTGTAGAAGAAAGAGTTCAGGACCAGTTCAAAGAGATGCCGGAGAGTTGATTCCTCTGTACATTCTCCAAATGTACATTCTTTCCACACGCATCCTTTGTACTTTTGCCTAATATCATGCTCAAGATCACCACTCTCTTCCATTGTCGTTTACCTTCTCAAGTCCTCCTGAACTTGACATTTGCCAATTAAATAAGTATTTACTTAGTGCTAATGCATTAATTTAATACATCCATCAAGATAATTACATTTATATTTTAAGGAAGTTTCTATAGCTAGGCCTGGTGACCTGAATTAGTAATTCCAGCATCATTCAAGGCCAGCCTTGGCTACACAGCAAGATGAGATTTCAAAAACACAAAACCAAAAAGACTTCTGGAAATAATGTTTATGATACAAAAGGCTAAAAATCTGTTTTAACCTACTTATACTAAAAAGGGCAAAAATGGTGCAGTTCCAGTTGGTGCTAAGTATAAACTTAATTCTAGAAGAGAGTGGGTTTGAGTGTACTATTTGTTGTACTTGTTTTCTCAATGTCTTCCCATACATCTCTCTTCTTTTCTCTATATCTATATGTGTATTCCAAAAGTGGTCACATGAGCTAAATTATATTTGGCTCCAGATAAAACATACCTAGATTTCTAGACTTTATTATCTTGTTTATGCATTAAGGTCTCATTGAAGGCATTTGGATATACTCCATCTTGGTTTCCTCTTTAGTTCAATGGGACAATAACTGAGCTATTTCTCCTTACTGGTAACCATGTGAGCTCTGTTTGTTTCTTTTCCGTGTGTTTTTGTTGGTGGTGTTTTGTTGTTTGTCCTTTAGATAAAGTCTTATGAAATCCAGGCTGTCTTTGAATCTCAATACTCCTACCTTTATCTCTCATACTCTGGGATTACCAGCATAGCCACTAGATCTGACAAGGAATCTTAAACATGGTTAATGCACTTTGGGAAATTTTCAGGAAAAGTTTCAGGAAGAACAGAGTGTGTACTATTCACATTTTAAAAGAATGATTCTGTGTCTACTGAAAACAAAACATTGTATTATCTATTACAGAAGATACAAACATAATATTTTCTGACTTTAAAAATACCTATGTAGCCTACTGAACAAAATTAGAATCTAACTTTGTTAATGATAAGATCCTAGCATAAGTAATAACATTTCCTCAACTATTTTGGGAAAAAAGAAATTATTATTTTTACCTATCTTTTAGAGTTGTTCAAAAAAGAAAGGGGTATTGTGAAAAACCTCACAACCCATAAAAAAGGTGTGGCCCAAATATTGTTGGCAAACATGAAAATCATCTCCTGTGTCTGATTAAGCTGCTGAGCAGAAGTTGACCTTGCATCATCAGACCTGTCTGTTGACTGCCATTTGTCTCGGCAGACCTAAGGAATTTGCTGTAGAGTGTCTTGTTGCCAGCGCTCACCTTGTTAACATTAAGCGTGAACTTTGGGTGCTGATGGATATACTCAGGGGGCAATATACCACAGAACTTCAAAGCCCAGGAGACAGCTAAAGAGAAATGAAGATACATTAAGCCAGGGAAGCTAGAAGCCCTTCATGGCTCCAGGAAGAATTCTCTACACCCATCCTGAAGCCAGCAGAAGGTACATGAGGTTGAAGGGCTTTCTACACAGTGACATTGTTTGATTGTTGTAGCAAGTTTATCTTATTTCAAGAATTACTCTCTACTGAGTATATTTAACTGGAAGTGGCAATGTACTCTGTAGAAATGCTGCAATGTTAAAGTTCCATTCACTTTATCAATACCATTTTATGGAAAAATACCAGAAATTTTAAAGGGATGTTCTCAAAATCCATTAATGTGGTCACTGTTAAATTTCAGAAAATATATTAATTTTTCTTCTACTTCCTATTACATTGAATGAATATATTTCTGTAAAGAACACATTGTGGAGTGCTCAGTCCAACAAGCAAGGGAATTTAGGGTGACTCATATTCCGTCCTTTTGGACTTGAAGCATTCTTGCTCAATGCTCCAAGGAGAAAGGGTTTTCTTTTCTATGAAAGTGAATAAAAGCATCTGTTGGTTGGAAACTTCTCTCTGAAGTAATACTCTTTCAGTCAGGACATGAGTCTTGCATTCAGTGCAGCTGCTGAAGAGCAAAGCATGTTCAGGAAACGGGGCAGAGACAGGGAGGGACTTTTTGATCTGTCTCTCAGAAGGCTAGTGGAAATTTTTTCCAAGAATGTTATGAAATGACAAGAAGAGTCAAGTTTCTGGAATTTAGGTAAAGATTTATCCCTTGGAAATATACAGTAGCATTATTGAGGCACAGGCTTCCTATTTAGGGAGGTTAATGATGTGTGTGTGTGTGTGTTTGTATGTGTGTGTGTGCGCGCGCGCGCATATGTGACCTGAGGAGCCCTGAAAACATTGAAAAGTTGTATTATTTTGTGTACAGTGAATGTACACTACTTGCACTACTGGATTCTAAATCTTAAATAAGTTGCGTTGCATCCTTGCAGTAAAAGTAAATCTAGCTTATTTTAAAAAAAAATTCACAAGAGCTGGGGCTGTAGCATATTGGTAAAACAATTTCTCGGTATGGATTGATAGTCTGAATTGAACCCCTAATGTTACCAAGATAAATAAATACTTATACACATGTATATATACAGAAATAATTTTACTTCAAGAAACAGAACTAAGAATTCTCAATGGAGATGGATCTTAGCCATCACTTTGTCTTAGCAAACTCTGTTTTTTATAATGACCTAGTCTGATGAAAATTTTACGGTGTCACAATAGCCTGGAATTTTCCAAAACTGTTGCTAGTCTCCTTCTGTATCTGCTCTTTGTCCCTTTCTATCATTTTGTGTTAAAATAGCCAGCTTGTCAAGTGCTTTGGCCTTTCAGAGATGAGCACTAGAAACATAGGAATACATAGATGTCTTTTTATATAGGCTTTTTCATGCCAAATTTAGCTACAGAGGGATATGAAAAGCAAATGTGTTGACAAATGACAAGATGTTACGTACTGTAAAAAAAATACTATTTCATGTACACCATTTCCTGTTATGGTGCATATATCGATTTTAAGGTTGTTCAAGATGAATTGCTTATTAAGAAAACATCTTGCTTTTTAAACTCTTCAAGTTTGACTTCTGAGTTCTCTAAAAGTAGCTGTTAAAAAGAAAACAAACAAAATCCTTGCTTCAAACTTTATAATCATAAATAGATATGAATTTCTCCTTGAGGGACCACAAATTTAAAAAAGAAAATATTTAGATCAGATGTAGCTTGGTCAGAAATAGGTAAAAAATTTTCTGGTCTAACAAGTAAGGAATGACTCTCTGGAGACACGCTGAAGAGCATAAGTGCCAACCTCTGTGAAACCGAGTGCTCTTTGATAACTCTGCACAGATAGGCAGATGGCCATTTGAATTTATTGTCTATATTTCACTTAAGTCAAAATCTTTAGAGATGAATTTGGCATCGGAAATATCATTCATATTGGTGAGGCCCTTGGAAATGTGAGTCTCCTAAGTGTTAATGTATAATTGATTCTAATCTATTGATTACCCAAAGTATATTATTGTAGTTCCTATATCTATTAGTGATAATAAAAGGAGCATGCAGTCTAATTTCTTCTTTAGCTAAATTGGATTATCTTTTAATATACAGTATGGAGTATTAAAAATGATGTAATTGGGAATTCATATGTAATTTTTATTCTTCATCAAGTCTTGGCACACTGAAATCTAGGTTAATATGCTACCACATGATCATAAGGGATGAATCAAGTTATAGCTACTAACTGCAATAAATAACAGATGAAGAGAACAAATATAAATGTAGTCATCATGAGTAACCAGGATTTTCTATAAAAACAAACAAACAAAAACAAGGGGTTTGGGGTGCTTATTTGTTCTTCCTTTTCATAAATTCATGTCAAAGAATGTATCAGATCTCAGCTAAATGGCTCATTCTGCTGGGGGGCGGGGACTGATACCTAGTCTGTTAGCCAAAGTCTGCCATGTACTCGGATACCAATTGCAGGTGTTCTTGTAATTTTGTAACCTCCGGAAAGAGCATGGCATGCAAGTCCATTCTGAATTAGACAGGTCGCATGGTGGACAGAACTCTGAGCTCAAGGTCTGCCTTAGTCCTATCTGTGTTTGACAGAAGTGCAGATCTAATGATCTTTCTCAACTGAATCCAAACAGAAGGAAATGGCTGGAGTTCTCAAAGTCTTCCATATTCTAAACCATCCAAGAAAGAGGCCCTCTTCCCTGTCTAGCCTGTGAAGTGTACTTTCTAGGCCTGCATTTGTTTTTTTCTATTGCCAGCCCTAGCCTGCCTATCTACACCAAATTCTTTTCTGTTTGGTCTTCAGGGTGGGGATTCTGTTGAGGTCAGTATTTCAAAGCTTCATACAGGATGTCTCTTCAGCTTTCTGATTCCTGGCTCAGGGAAACTACTGATAAGCTAAGCCTTTGCTCTTGATTTCCCACAGAGATGAAGGAAAAAAAAAGTCTAGCTGAAGTGACTCAGGAGAAATGGGTAGAATGTGTTTTCCCAGCTGAACCAGCTCCTCCAGCCCTCCCCACTAGCTTCACCCACAATGCACTCCCACACACCATCTCTGTCTCTTCCCTCCCCTCCCCCCCTCACTCTTTGGCTTATGCTGCTCTTTTTTGGTCTCTAGCCCTAGTTATGACAGTTGATTGACATAGCTGGCAGTTCCCCTAGTGTCCTGGTTAGGCAGAATTCCCCATGGAAGGCTAGCATACAAAACAAAGAACAGACAGCAGTGCAGAAAGGAAGGCTGAATAAAGCAGAACCAGGAGAGGAGCAATATTGTTTGCTGAAAATATTTTTAAATTTTCAAAAAAGAGGGAGCAAACCTTTAAAAGATTGTTTGAATCATCTGTGGTTCCCCCCTCCCCATTCTCTTTCTCACCACCCCTTTATCCTCCTACAGACACACCGCTCTCTGGCTTCCATCTCTCCATCTGTTTTCTTCCTGGTACTTTTTTTTCCCCTTCAGTCATACACTTGTTCTAACAGTAAGTTCTCCCTACTCCTAACCTTTGTTAGGGCCGATTTTTTTTTTTTTTACCTTAGCTTTCTTTCTACTCAAACAGTAAAACTGTGGTGGAATCATGAGGCATTATTGTAGGTCTCTTTTCATTGAAAGCCTTCCTTCCGGTGTTTCAAAAAACCCAACAGATTATGCTGCTTGCTCCCAATACCAGCAGTATGTAGGAATAGCGCCCTCTCCATAAGACACTGTAAAAACTCAGCCATGTGATAGCTGTCCATATTCTTGCACTACTAAAACATCTGTTGAATGAGTCATTTCCTTCAGACATTCCTCTACATGTTCTGTCTTCAAAACACCAAATTATTGATCATTGAAGTGATCATAATAAATTAAAATGTCATTGTCATTGGTACCAGTATGCCTGTTAAAGTTATCATGGCAAAGAAACACATATTAAATGGTAGGAATTCAGGTCGTATGTGTTCTTTTCTGATCCTATAACAAAGGATATTATCTATACTGCATAGGGCAAAGGTCTTTGTCTTCACAACAGGGAAAATTTGGCCTCTTTTCCTCCATCTGTTTTCTCCTGGTAATTCACAGTAATTCCAAATCTCCCTTTTCTTACACTGATTATTAAACTATAATTCAATACATTTTGCTGCTCATTTTCATGTGCTTAGTTTTCTGAGTTTTTATAAAATACACATCCTTCTATAGCTTTAAATTTTTCACAGATTATTCTTATATTATTTTAATAGTGTTATGGTCAAACCTGAATCTCATTCTGTTACTCCTGACCTTTATTAGGAAGTGCTATTTAGGGAAACTATGAAGGTTTAGGCCTGAGCTCACATGGTGGAAATAGGTCCTTTAGGGAAGACTTTGAAGGTTACATTGAGCCTGAGTTCTGCCACTCTGCTAACTGGCCACTGTGATATAAATAGACCCTACGGCATGCTTCTGCCAACATGAGCTGACCTATCCTGCCATAACTTCTGCTTGCATCAAACATACATGCATACATACATACACACTTACATTCATACATATATACACACATAGGGGGTGTTTAATGCCTCAAAACTGAGGAAACCAGAAACCTAATGTTGAGCTAGAGAAAAATGAACAGACATTTCACCATAGAAGATACACATGAAAAATGAACATGCGTGAAAACGCTGTTACTATTAGTCATTATAAATGTAATTCAGAACCTTGAGATACCATGACATACTCATTGAAGTACTAAAATTGATAGTATTTACCATGGCAAGTCTGCCACAGATGCAACTCGATAAGAAGTCATTTGCACAACTTTGGAAAGCAGCTTGGCATTTTGTTAAATCAACACTTACTCTATGGTCAGTCCATTCCATGTTGTATTCACTGAAGAGACATGAAACAGTAGGTGCACACAATGAAGTAGTCCTGGATGTTCATGACAGCTCCACTTACAATCACCTCAGATTAGGATCACTCAAATGTCCTTCCACAGGTGAATGGGTAGACTTACTTAAATAGCTGAACAGCAGAGTGTTATATAGACTTGAATAGTGATGAGGACATGAAACCCTCAAACTTTTCCGTTCTTAAAGTGAAAAAGTATTTCAGGTGAATCTTAGCAATTGTCCTCTTGTGTTGTGTTTCAAGCTCTGGGAAATTCTCCTCACCTAATTTTATCTAAAAGCTTATCTACAGATCTTCCTCTCCTCCCGTCTTTCTCCTCCTCCTCCTTTATATCTATCTATCTATCTATCTATCTATCTATCTATCTATCTATCTATCTATCTATGTATCTATCTGTATCTCGTGTGTGTGTGTGTGTGTGTGTGTGTGTGTGTGTGTGTGTGTGTGTTCTTTTCTACCTTTTTCAACATAATTGGGAAATTCCCTAGTCTTATTTAGGATGGGAAGCAGACTGACAAAATCAATAAATTACATGCAGTAAAACTTTGTTTCAGTTGTGAAAATTACCAACATTTAAGTAGCAATTGAAGCTCTGGCAATAGATGGTACAACTCAAGCAGAAAATGTAGAATTAGAAGAAATAGGAACAGAAACAATTTGGAGATTTTTGGTACAGAACTAATAGAGAAGCCACGAAATGGACTAAATATGAGAAACCAGAGTAAGGAAGAGGAGAAGAGCTCAGGATTACAATGAAATTGAAGAAGAGTTTGGCAGCTGAGAGAGATGCTACTGGATTACTTCAAAGCACTTGTGGGAGGAGAAAGAGGACAATAAAAGAAAAGAACATGTAGCTTTCCAACAGCTACATGGTTTTCAAAACAGACAAAATGTGTTTTAGTTGTAATGAGAAAGTAATAGGAAGAAAAAATAATGAAATGGTGATTCCACATCACTAGAATTCTTCTGTGGAAGACTTCTAAAATTTCCAGCATGCTTTGCTAGAAGCTCACCTATGCATTGATTATACAGGGATAGAAAACTCTATCCTGTCTTTCTCATGGAAGACTAAAAATCTAGTAAAGAGGCTAGGAAAATAGACCTATTTTAATTATTAATTATATTGGCCATATTGAGTTGGCTGTGTCAGCATTGAGCACTCAATTATAAACTAGTTGATAAAATTTAATCCTGTAAGGGATTTTAATCAAATGTCTGTTCTCTTTTCCATGTGATTAAATTGAATCTTAAATACTGTAAGCAGGAGGCTAGGGGGATGGCACACTGGATAAAATGATTGTTGCACAAGTAATGAGTATGTGGGTTCAGATCCCCAACCTCCACATAAAAGCCAACACATACATTTATAACTGTAGTTTTGAGGGATTGGAGGCAGATACAGGTGGATCAAGGGAGCTTGCTTGCCAGGAGTCTATCCAAAATGTTGAACACAGGTGAGAGACTCCATCACAAAAATTAAGCTAGAGATGGATAAAAGACAAACCCCAACAACTCACTCTGCCCCTATATGTGTAAAAGTCGGTGAGCCATCCTCTACAAATCCACGTATCTTTTTACTTGAACAACAAAGCACTGTACTAAGAATATATTTTTAATATTTAAATATTTTTAAATAACTCTTAGGTTAAAATAAATCTATATGATCAATTCCAGCAAGAAGAGCAGGTATGAAGCTGAAGCTATTCACATTTAGAACAATGGGAAAACATACCTAAGATTTACCGTGTATCAGAATTTGAAAAGTAAAAAGCTTAAGTCCCAGGTGACAGAAATGAGGAAACTGAAATGCTCTAATTGTGAGAGCAGGAGCTGACTCTGCAGCAGCCTTGGGGTAGGGTCCTCAAACCTGGCAGCAGCCAGGGGCTTAGGGTTACAAAGCATGCTTAAAAACAGGTGACAATACCATGGGTCTATGTGATGCTAGGTCTTAGAACATAAAGTCAGGAGCTTCAAAGCCACGAACTCAGAGAAAAGGAGACGAGAGATGAAAGTCCACTACTCAGGGGATATGATGAGGAAGCATACCTAGGACCTCAGGGGAAGAAAGTGATTAATCAAAACTGCAAGCAGCAATGTGCACAAGCCTAGTACCAGTCTGAAGCCACACTGCCCTTCACAGCTGAGGAGTTCCACTGAAAATGAATTTTTAAGTTCTGCTTGAGCCAAAGAACAAGAAAAATCACTACAGATGATATTTTGTTAGGTCCAGTAGTGTTGAATTGTACCAAACACACACTCACCACCTCTCCATGCAAGATGAAATCACAGTTAAATCTTGTGAAACACAAGAGCAAGTGACAAAACTTGCTAGATATGATTGTTCCCTGTTATGCCTTAGGCTTTAGACTTGCCCTTTCAAGTTTGCTGTCTCCTCTCAAAGGCAGGTATCTGTACCTTTGCCTGAGGGCTTCCTCTAAGCAGCAGCAGAAGTTTCACCTATAACAGACTTCACAGTTACAAGGAACTATTTCCACCAGAGTACCCTCATGCAACAACCAGTGGATCCACAGCCCTCACTCCTGAACAAGGGAGAGACCATTGGTGATGAGTCTGGAGCTTGTCTCCTACATTGGTTGACATCTTTTCCTTGCCTCTCAAACAACACAGGGCTAGAGTCCTGTTAAGGTTGATCTGAGGACACTGACATTGAGAACAAATCCTGCAGAGTGGGATCTCATTGTGGACAAATCTAAAGTGTTAGAGAAAGGAAAAGAACTCCAGAAGGAAGTAAACAGCAGAAGAAGCACATTCAGAAAAAAAATGAAGAAAGGTTGCAGAATCAAACCTGCAGTCATTGACCTCCTCAAGAAATGGTGTGAATGAAAGATTCAAAGGTCTCCAGACAAGGGAGACTCCCACTCAAGAGATTATGACCACCAAATGACTCACAAGACTGATCTTGATGCAACCAGCATGAGGTTTAATGATTCCAGTATACTGGGTTCCCTTGCATGCAAGCAAGAAGAGAGAACCCCTAGCTCGAGCTAAGAATAGCTTTTATAGGATCTGGGGGTTAGAATAGAGAAACAGTGACGAGGCACAATATGATTGGCAGAACATGTGACTTTTAAACATGATTGGTCTTTGGGGAATGAGTGACAAGGACCTCCCTTGTCTGTCTAAGAACTCTGGCCCTTCCCCACCTGCAGGTGGGTTCCCTCCCCCTTATCTGTCTACAAAGCTCTGGGCCCTTCCTCACCCGCAGGTGGGTTCCCTCCCCCTGAGGAATGTTAATCAGCCTCTTCCTTCCTCCTCTGAAAATTAATCCAGCAAGTGTCCTCTAAGGAATGTGCCCCTCCCAGGATGTGTCCTGGGACAGTTAGATTCTTTTAATCTTAAATTCAAACTGAGACCTGAAAATTCTACATTTAGACTCAAAAGTCTCACAAGATGAGAATACCCAATGAATCTTGGGAAATTATCAAGGATAGTAACAGGCATAAAATGAGGAGAGGAGAATACAATCAGAGTGCTCTATACAAATATATGAAAATATCTTACTGAAGACTGTACATGTATCCTATTGAAAAAGTTAATATTATAAATTCATTTTTAATAAAAGACAAGAAAAATGTGACAAGGAGTTTAAAAGTTAGGGGAGGAATCCAAGAAAGATGATTTGAAGGTGTAACAGTAGTTAATTAGAGCCCAGTGTTGGGTTCCATGCTACCCACCACAATGTTCTAGGTTCCCAAATGAAAGCCACACACACAGCTTTTATATTTTGATAAGCCTTAATCACCTCAATGGCTGGGTCACTTCCTAAACTCCACATGATTAACCCACCTTCCTCCGATAATGCCGAGTTATTGCTTATTAAATCCTATATTCTATCTTGGCTGCCCTGGACCAAGTCTGGCAGCCCTCTTGGACTGCTCTCCCTGTCTCCCACATGGTAGCTATGCTCCTTGTCCTACACCTTCTCAGATGTGGTGTCTGCATTTCTCCACTTTTCCCTGCATGGCAGATCTCTTTCCTTTCTCCTTCCTCCCTGTCCCCAGCCCTGAGGCATCTTAAAAATCCCACTTCTGTCTGACCTGCCCAGCCATTGACTGTCAGCATTTTTATTTACCAATCAGAATCAACTGGGGCAGGTTCCCAGAAGCTATGTGCATGCAGGCATTCCCCCCCCAAACAGTTTTGGGGGGACATAAATTAACATAAGAATACAAGCAGCCACAGAAAGGGGATGAAATAATGAAAATATTCAAAAATGGAAACAGCCTAAAGAATTCCAGATTTAAAGAAAAAAGTACTCAATTCAAGAACCCTAGGCCCTGAGCAACATAGACAAAAATACATCAATGCTGACATATATTCCTTATGAAGTTGTAAAAAAATAAAATTCTGAAAGCCAACTAAATAATGTGGGATCATCCAGCTCAAGCACTGCAGACACTTCTTAGCATGAACAAAAGAGAGAAAATAATGTATCTTCTGAAATATTAGCAGAGAAAAATTGCCAGCCGTGAACCCTATGCCCACCTATTCTATGCTCAGGAGTGAAGTCAAAACACAGCAGACCTTAGATGAGTAAAGATAATAAAACCATTCTATAGCTTTACAGAAGAACACCAAAGTTAGCTTCCAGAGAGTAAGACATTAAAGCAAAAGAGAAAAGGGGACAGGAAACAACAACTAAGGTGATAAATATGTCATAAATCCTTGAATAAACATTTAGCTATAACTACTAATAAAGTTGGAAAGTATTACTTTGAAACTAGTAAGAGAAATAGAAAAGTAAAATAAAAAAAGAAAGAAACCTTCACCAATCTAATATATAAGCCCAAGAAATAAATAATAATAATATTAATAAAAATGAAGAACAAATATCATGAAAGCTGCTATATACACATACCCACACATCTGTAACCACAATGGAACCCCATACACCAGAGACACCTTGCAGGTCAAACTTTAAAATCTAATCATTGCATTTGAAATATGCTAAAAATGATAGTACATGTGAGTGACTGAAATGCCAGCAGCATGGCATATTGTAAATGCATTATCCGTGATTTTAAAAGGAGATCACTGGAAAGCTAGATAATTACATTGCTCATACCAAGTAGTTAGTGCTAATAATGAAGTAATCCAACATTTAGTGGCATAAAATATAAGTATCACGAGCCTCAGGTCAAGTGGAACTTCTATAGATTTGGCTCATTATCAACATGCTGGGCTCCCTCATGCACCTGCTGTTAAAGATGTTGTCAGGTTATTGGTCTAGGATGACTTGATTGGCATGTTAGCCTTTAGCTGGCAGGGAGGAGTTTGCAACTTGGTCACATGTTTCTCATCTTCGAGCAGGCTATCCTGAGCTGTTAGAGAATGCTAAGTGAGAAAAGAAACAGAATATTTTTCCAGGCCAAGGCTTAAAGAGGCACTCTGTCATTTCTGTTCACTAAATTGGCCAAAAACAAGTCACAAGAACAACCTATATTCAAATGGTGGTTAATTGGACTCTGCCTTTCAATAAGCAACCACAAAATCATGTCCATGTGCATGAATATCCTCATAGATACTAATTGGAGTAATCAATGTAATTGAACTCTCATAGCATAGTAAGTTCTAACAAACATGAAGATAATGCTGCTATAGTGTCTGATAAAAAGAACCTTAAGATTAAGAACACAGTTGAACAGTCAGAGTCAATGGGAAATATGAAAAATGAACAGGCCATCTGGAGCTAAAGTAATCAAGCCTGTATTTAACAAAATAATGTTAAAAAAATCTTTCTGAATTACTTTAGAAATATTGTAAATCACAGTTATAATAACCAATGTTAAGTACTATACAACCTAAAGAAAAACATAAACAAATAGCAATGTTTAAGATATAAATAATAAAGCACCATTGTTACCAATTATCTAGTTAACTTATGTGGAGCCCTAAAAGCTAAAGTATACATATTTCTTTTGAGCTAAAATTTAAACAGTTTTAAACTGACCATGTATTTGATTCAAAGCATTCTTGATGAATGACATGAATTTCATATTATGCTACATGTATTATATCTCTGATTTTATATGTCACAGGTTTGGAGATATATAAATATGTACACAAACACTTATTTTCTCAATATAGCACCCAGCTTTTATAAAGATCCCTGAGTTTAGCAGCATAAAAATAAATGGGTACAACAAATCAAATCTGACAAAGTAATGAAAATTAGGAAACTATTTAGACCTGCGGAGCAATGGACGTGCTATATTTAATGATATAACTAAAGCCATAGTAAAAGGAAATGTATGGATTCTGCAATATCAACTAATAATAAAAGAATAAGAAAAAATAATAGTAGTTAATGTTAGCTCAATATTAGTGCTCTGTATAATTTCATTTAATCACAGAACAATTGATTATACTAACTGCTATCTTTATCTTTGTTTAACAGATAAGGAAACTAAATCTTCAAACATCATTAGTTTTCTTAGGCTACCTATCTGTCCGTGATAGGATTCAAGCACAGCCCCTCTTAGATGAGAGACCATGTGTCTGGGGATCCTAATTCTTCTCTGTGTTTTCACGGCTTTCATTGTTCGCATGATGTTCTGTCTCACCATGGCCCAAAACAGTAGTAGCCATGACTGAAATCCTGCTTTCAATTGATTTTCTCAGGCATTTCATCTCAGCAGTGGTCCTGTCCAGCCTTGTAAAAACCATAGCAGCTTTATGAAATACAACTATAGAATACATGTGGTTGGTAGGGTAGGGAAACATGCTCCTTTCTGAAAGGATTTCATGTGATCATTTGTAGAAGGTCCTTGTTCCACCACCCTCACACAATCTCATTTACCCGGAAAATACCCATTCTGAAAAAACATCTCTGATCCTTTCTTGCCTTATATTCCATGGAAGAGGTTTGGTAAATGCATCTTCTCAGAGCTTTCATGTGTCCCTCTCCATTAAAATAAGTTTGAATGTCCAGTGGTACAATATGTTCCAAAATTGTTATCATATTTTTTGTGGTCTTTGAATTCAATATTTCCAACTAGGCTGACCATGACAAAGAAAAAAGCAAGCAAATTCTGCAGATAACTATGCTTAGGAGGGTCTGGCCATATAAAATTAACATTCTTACAGACAACCAGAGCATTGGCTGAGAAACAGGTCAAAATAGCGGAACTTATTAGATTGAATTTTCCAGGTATTTAACTCACTGAGGTATAAAAGAATAATATGTAGACCGCCAAGAGAAAGTCATCTTTATTAATATGCAAAATCTTGTATGATTCAGGGGCTGAAGAGATGATTCCACAGTTAAGAGCATGTTATACTCTTGAAGAGGATCCAGTTCAATCCCTAGCATCTCTGTCAGGCTGCCCTCAACCAAGCCAAAACTCCAGCTTCAGGGTTATCTGCTGCCTCCAGCCTCTTAGAGCATCATCATTCATGGGAAAACACCTTCATTCAGACACACATACATATACATATACACATAATTTAAATGAAATAAATCTAAAACTTATGTGATCCACTTTGACAAACACTAGGAATAGGGAAGAAAAGGGTGAATATTAAAGAAGGCAATTACACAAAGCATTTCAGAAACTCAACTATAACAGAAGTGCCTTTGATATAGTCGACTTTCAAGAAAGATCCCCTACTTGCATTTTCTAATAGATTGCATTTTCTAAGAGATCAATAGTGACGCAATCACAGTCACTTGCTCTTCATGAATTAATGCCTCTGTTATCATGTAAAAACAAACCAACAGAGCTCTTCTCCTACCTCTTGGATCAATTTATGAATATACAAGTTCAATTTCATCACTTTGGGTCTTTCCAAGTTCTAAATTTGATGGCTGGATTATCAAAGTATAAGAAGCACCTGAAGCCCAGGGTCTTGTTAGATAAAACAGAAAAAGAAAACTAGTTATCTAAATTCTGAATTTTTAAAATATTTTCTTAAAATTAATAGTTTTTATTTTCCAACACTGGCAGTACATATAGCCAAGACAAAATAGCATATTGTTTAAAAGACAGCATTTAGTAGAGAATGCTTTTTCTAAGGCCCCAATAGAAATATACACTGAAGAGACAAAAGGGAGTGTCTGTACATTGATTTGAATTATTGGCAATAAATCATAACTGGGGCTAGTTTATTGTTAATAGTTAATCACCTCAATGCCCCCTCTTACTACAAATATAAAATGGGACACAATTATGAACTAAAAATATCTGTATAAATCCTGCTGTTTTCTAGTGAGAGATACACAGGAGTTTTTGCAAATGAAGTATGGGTTGGGTAAAAGCAGGACACTAGTTTGCTTTTTCCAGAGAGACTATCCTGGGACATTACCAATTTTCTATTTGCTGCTTCTGTGTTAAGCTAGCCTTGAGTTGAATATTGTGAGACAATGAATACTAGAAGGCATTCAGAGAAGAGAGAAGTCATTTTTCCTGTCTCTTTCCTCCCTCTAAGCCCTCCTATATACCACTCTTGCTACTTTACAAATGCATTCCCACTTTTTAATTAAGTGTTTTACATGCATACGTATTAGTATATATTTCTAAAGATAACCTGCTCAATCTGTATAATGTTACTCTTATGTGTGTCTTTTAAAGGCTGATCATTTGATATTGGATAGTGAATTAGCCTGTTCTTCCCAAGAAGATCATTTCTCACAGTCTCAGTGTTCCTTAGTTGCCTATAGTCCTTTGAGTGGGGTTGAAGCCTCTTGGGCTGGCCATTTCCTTTGGCATGTCTGTTGGTGTCATTCTTTTTCAGCTCATGTTTAGGCAGTCATGATGGTGGGAATTTATGGATTTAGCTTCTAATATTACTAGGAGGTACAGTCTTACAGCAAACTCCCTGACTATCTGGCTTTTACAATCTTTTAGTATCTTGGAGCTAAACACACCCCTAATTAATAAAAAAGTGTCTCCTATTTTCATATAACTTAATAGGAGTGGTTTTTATTTACTAATATCTTAATGTTCCTAAACACAAACCTGCAGAGTGGCTAAGTAGTATGAGTCGCAGAGTAATGACAATGATTGAAAAGGAAAGAAAAGAAGAACACGGTGAAAATAATAGCAACAACTGAAATTAACAATGACTATCCCTGCTCGTGTGTAAAGGTTTTGTAAAAATTAAGTGCTTGTTCCTATTTGGGTTTTGCTGCTATGATAAAATGCTGACAAAAACAACCTGGGAGATGAAGTAAAAATTTCTGGATCCTTTGGAAACTCACTTGAGCCGGGCTGTGGTGACGCACGCCTTTAATCCCAGCACTTGGGAGGCAGAGGCAGGCAGATTTCTGAGTTCGAGACCAGCCTGGTCTACAGAGTGAGTTCCAGGACAGCCAGGGCTACACAGAGAAACCCTGTCTCGAAAAACCAAAAAAAAAAGAAAGAAAGAAAAGGAAACTCACTTGTGTCATTAGCTGTTTTTCTGGAAGCTGTCTTGTGAGAGTATGTTTGCTGAAGCAGACACGTGAGAGGGTATGAGAGGCATCCTGTAGTGGATGCTTGAGAGGGGTTGTGAAGTTTGGACAGAGTATAAGTGGAACCCCATGAACAGTGAGAGATCTCTCTTGCATTGCTACCTTGTGTGACTGCACACCACTTTGCTGTTCTTTGCTGGCCATGCCAGCTTAGCTGGTCTTGCTTCTTTGCTGCTGTTCACTTCATAGAGAGAAATGCAACAAAGAACTCATGGTATTCTGTCTGATTCTGGCTGCTTCCACTGATTTGTGCTGATTCTTCGGAGTCTTGTGGCGTCTCCTGGAGCCCGCTGCTGCTACTGATTCCTGTTTGGTGATTGCTATTGGACTAGACTGCTGGTAATCCTACCAATCAAGATGGAATGTCCCAAATATTACTTCTAAGCAGACCCACAGTCCCCCTTTCCTACAAACATTCTTTTTCCCCTACCTCTGGTTGGTGGGCTAGAAGGAAGGTTAAAGTGTTCTAGAATCCTAAATAAAGAAGGTTTAGAAAATCTAATCCTAGAGGCAGAGGAAAAGATTTATTTAGTTTATAGGTTACAGTCCATCATTAAGAGAAGACAAGGCAGGACTTAACCTGGAGGCAGAAACTGAACCAAACCCACAGAGGAATGCTGCTTACTGGCTTGCTCAGCCCATCTGCCTGGTACTACCCACAGTGGTGTGGGCCCTTTAGAATCAATTAGCAAGCATGAAAATGTCCCACAGACATACCCACAGATCAATATGATCGAGGAACTTACTTACCTATTGAGGTACCCTCTTCCCAGGTGTTTCAAGTTGACAACAGAACTAACCAGAAAGTGCTGTTCCAGTTTCCTTCCTGTTGGTACGATAAGGTTATATATTGAGGAAAGTCAGAGAACTAATGCAAGCAAGAACTGGAAACAGGAACTATAGAAGAATGCTGTTTGATGTCTGGCCCTCTCATAGGTTCATGTTTATATAGCAAGACCTTCCACTCAGGTAATAGCTCCACCCATGGATGGCTGAGCCCTCCTCTACCAATTAATACTCAAGACAATGCTCCACGATATGCCCATGGGCCAAGATGATCCCTCACATACTCCAATTGAGACTCCTTTATCAGGCCACTGTAGGCTATGGCACATTGACAGGTAAAGCTAACTAGGACAAGTACCTGGTCTACAGCACCTTCTGGAGTGTGTTAATTTCAAGTTTCAAAAACAGCCTGACAAATCACTCTTACACATTTATCAAATTCAAATACAAATAATCCCTAAACATTTTCAAAGTCATTTTTTTTCCCAAGAAACATGACAAAGAAGAGTTTATTCGAGCACACTTTTGTTCTATGTAGTTGAAAGAGAAGACAGTCTCTCTTTCACTAAGCTCACAGAGTGGGCTAGGGGGCTTCATGCTCTAGTAATTGTACCACACAGTGCAATTACAGTTCTGTAAGCTGTCTGTGATCCCAGAAGACTTTCTCATGCTTCTTTGTCATGACTGAATCTATCCAATCTCAAATAACATTGTAATGTCTTCAGCAAAGAAACCTTTAAAAGTTGCTTTAATTTTCTTCTTAAAAATAGACTTTATTCTTTTACAATTTCATGCATGTGTATAATGCATTTCAAGCATATTCACTCTCATTGCTCTCTTCTACCCACTCCTTGTGCACCACTCTTTTTCAGGTTCATCAAAATCCATGTCTTGTGTATGTGTGACCCTCTTTCAAATATGTCTCCAGGTTCTGTTCCCCTCTATGGTTCTGTCTCTAAAAGAACTTTGGAAAAGACATGGAAGGCCACATTGCACTTTGACTGTGATCCTGAGTGCTGTTGAACTAAAGAAGCCATTCTTTGTAAGTGTATAAGGATGCTGAGCCTCTGATGCTCTTTTCCCTCACTGAACAAATAGAACCCGAAGAGCATATTTGATGTTGAGTGAAATTGCGTGTTTCACATAAGGAATTGGCAGCTCAAACACATGGTAAACTTTATTTGGTCATGCAGCCCAGTTTAAGTCTAGATAATATTAGTTTACCCATTCATGCAGCCTAACCCAGTATAAGTTAAGGTAATATTTGTCTAAAACATGGAAGTATTTCCTCACCAACTAAGACTTCTTTATGTCAGTTGTCTGTTCAAACATCAAAATACTGGTAAGTCAAAATTATTTACACATCCAAGCATACTCACCTACATAGTCACATATTTTTATGCTAGCATTCAGATTGCTATATCTATTCAAGGGGTAATGAAACTGTTAAAACTGTAACCCAGCACCTCTTAAAAATAGTAACAAGGTTAATGAATCCCCAAAATTGATTTTTAAAAATGAAACAGTGTTTCTGAAAGTAAAGAGTTCCATTCATAAGGACCACCAAAGTTGGCCTCAAATGTTTACTAATCTAGTATTCTTTTACATTGGGACAACAGCAAAATTATATCTTTAATTACCGTATGCTTGGGAATGATCTCTATTCTAGCTATTGATATATTCAGTTTCACCCAAGTGGTTATGCAAATGACATTGGTCTTTGTCTCATTCTGACCATTATCAGTTTGCAATTCCATCCTTTTTAAAACGTCTTGAGCCATTAGGTCAATACACAAAAAGAAGTAGCGAAAGAAAATTACAATTGCCACAATTGTTTTCATGGGTCTCAAAAGCTACCTATAAGCACATTTTTGGATGAAAAATTCAGTTACAAAATTAGGGTTGGATGTGGTTAAATTGCACATGTTTGGAATTATTTTATATAAGGCAACAAAATTGTGAGCATCATCGTTCCTTTCTTCCTTCTGAGCAAGCAAGATCCCCAAAGTAGCTTTGAGGATACTTTATTTATGGGCCTGCTAGTTCAGGAGCCACACACTAATTCATCATGCTCCTGCTTTGTGCCATCTGTTATAAATAAATATCCTTGCCTGCAACTTTCTGTTGGGGCATGTGTTTACTGTTATGCAGATGAATGCAATATGGAAAGACATTAAAGTTAAAAAAGAGAAAAATTGCTTATGAAAATGTCTATTGAACGTATATATCCGTACCACTTGTATACAAAGGTTTGTTTCACACGCAGGCCTCTAGCTGGAACAAGCATTAATTCACAGCTCCTCGTTTACTTTGTAAACTACCTGGGGGATAGAAAACAAGCTGGACCCAAACCTCCAGGTTAACAAAGAAACATGCAGCAAGCGCCTTCTTCCTCTGTCCTTTTAGCCTTTCACACAACAGACTGCTGTGACTTTGGAGGAGGAAGGACAGAAGGGTCACAAGGGAACCATGTTCCAGTTTTGAAGGCAGCAGTCAGGCATCAGAGCTGAAGAGTGAGGGGGGAGGCTCTGGGGGCCCTGGGTAGCACTGGCATGGTCAGAGCTCTCTGGAAGCAAAATAATTTTAAAAGAGTGTAGAAAATGCTTGAAGTAGAGAAAGTATGGGAGGTTGGGAATCAGGCCAAGTCAAGGGGGTGAGGGGCAGTGACAGCACTAACTCTGAATGGAAAGTGCCATAAAGAGCTTCTGGAGCCTGTTACTGGGTGTCACTCAGGGCAGCAGAAGCCCTCCTCATAGCATCGTAAGTCTCCTCTGCACCATGTTTATGTCAATCAACTTAGGAGCAACAATATGCTCATTTGACTTTTTACAAGTTTTTTTCACTTGACTAAAAGTAAGCCAAGACATTTGACTTGATTACTTAACTGATTAATCTTATAAATTTTTAACTTTATATGTTGATTATTACTTGCATTTATAGCTAACTAAGGTTATTTATAAAAATGCTATGCTTTGGTTTTTTATGTCAGTAGTGTATAATAATAAAATATTGTTTCCACTGGAGGTAGTTTTGGTAACTACCTTTAATAACTTGCTTACAATCATGATTTGTTCTTCATGCCATAATTTTTTTAAAGCCATGGAACTTGGTTGTAAATTTATTAGAACTACTTAAGGCCCTGGAAGAATAGTTTACTTGATAAATCTATGTGAGGAAAAGATACCTTCAAATTAGCATAAGAGAATAAATAAATGATTTTCAGACTTCAAGATAAACCATGCCCCTCCTCCCCAGGGTGCCACTAGAGATTTGATGAATTTTCCAAAGAATATTTGTGAAAGTATCTTCTATTCGTATTTAGTATTCTGTGATGTTTTCTTTTAGTCATTTTATTATTGCCTTTAAAGATTTAATTCAGTTCTCTTTGATGTGTTCCTTAGAAGATTAATTGTTCCCATTACCTATCTTTAAAAGAAGAAGAATTCTCCTTGAAAACAGACTTAGATCTTGTCCTTTATTGAACTTACATATTGTTAGCTGAGAATAAGGGACGTTTCACCAGAATTTAAATAGGAAAACAAGATGCCTTTGTTAAATGTGGGTTCCAGCACCTTAACCAATTTGTTTTGCTCATGATGTTTTCCAGTTTTGAAAATTTCCTGAAAGTTAATCGTAAAAGTGCTTATTATCAACAACATACGGATGGTATGAGTGTACTCTCATTGGTTCACTATTTATCAAATTGTTTGATTCAGGGTTAAAGTCATTGCTAGAAGTAGTAAACACAAATTAATTTCAGAACAAATAAATAAATGCCCAGTTATACTTCACAATATTATTGATATTCAAATAGATATACAGATCAAGAGTATAGGCATTGCCTGTGTATTCCTCCAATCAAAGTTAAAAAGCTACAAAACAGCTTTTACACTTGAAACTTAAAAGTGGTAGAATGAATTACATTTTTTACTCCACTTACAATTGGAAATTGGCTTTGCAATGAACAGAATCAAGCTTGGATGAATAAGGTTGAGTGTCTGGCATGAATGCACAAGGCTGAGCCTAAGTGATGTGGGCAAGGGCTGAACCGTCCAGGCCCAGACATTGCCTGCTTACCTAGCAAGCTGTTTCTAGTTCTTTTCCATGTGAACTGTTTGTCAGATAAGAGATGGCAAATGCTGGAACTGATTAACTTTCCTGTGAGTAAGAGCAGTCCCTTCTATCTCAGGGGAAGAATGACAGGTCTGTGAATGCCAAAGGACCCAAAGCACCCACTTGCAAGCAAGAGACTCGGCACCTAGGTCTCCTCCTCACCATTCTTGTGAGCTCTCGGCTTTGATAAGCAGCCTTTCCTCGCCCATGAGGCTATAACATGATAATGTCATTCAATAACGCTTACGCCCTTTCCTGCTGTTTGTCCAGCACAGGAAACCAAGGATTTTCTTGTCGTGTGGACACAGAGGAAATATCTAGCTAGCAAATACCAGCCCTTGCATGCAAACAGAGCCATATCCTCTTTCCGTCTGACATCCTTCCTGCATGCTAAGAACAATCTACCCTTCACTTTTTTTTTTTTTCCGGACTTTATACTGACTACTCTGAAAACCCTCGGACCAATGTAAACTTCCACTCAACATCTGGATTTTTCAGCCCAAATTTTGGCATAGAACATGGGTGAAGAGGTTAAAGCTGTCCTCTGCTCACGGCATCATTAGACTCAAAACTGCTCACTCAGCACATGAGAGGCACGTGCACAGGGATGAATACACTCAATGTTTTACACAATCTAAAATTTTAAAAAGTCTACCATTAGCTGGAAAGGCTACTCTAAGTATATGGAAAAATTAGATGTTATTCTGAGGTGGTCCACAAATCTTGGGGTGTCAAAATACAGACATTTCAGTCTAGAAGGGAAAAGACAGAAGATCTTAGCACCACACATCCAAAATGTAAAACGAGCACACATTGATCAACCAAGCAAATTAGGATGGCCAGAGACATTGACAATAACTCTATCTGAGCTACATAGTAAAAGCTGCCTGTCTCGTTAATGTCTTGATATTTATTAGACCTAGCATGAATCTAGAGGAAAAGGTAAAGAAACGTTTCTAAGAAACATTAGCATCCTCTGTAAAAGGAAGTCCTTAGACTTTAGTGATTATAAAGAGAAAGGCTTAAAAACTCATTAAATATTGTTGTCATATTCCAATTTGGTTTAGAAAGTCTTAATTGCTTTTCAACCCTAGTGCCAGGGAATGCCTCCACAACTGAAGTTCTGAGGTGGCTGAGGGGGACAAGGAGAAGGCTACCCATTAGCAAGAGTGCTCTGAAGCACCGGGGTCTGTCATTCCCAGCTGTTGCTGTGCTATAGAGCCTCCAGTGCTCTTCAACACCTCCACAAAAAAATTATAATAAAATGAAATCCCAAGCACTTGGGGTTGGGGGGTGCAAAGAATACCAAGCATCTGAGGCCAGTTTGGATTACAGTTTAACGTCCTGTCTTGAAAACACACAAGAAACAGAGCTAAGTAACTATCAAAGGAAAGATAAGAGGAAGCACTATTACTGATTTAGCATAATTGTTTACATGGAAAATGAGTATTTTCACCAATTTGTCCAGCTGGTGAGCTTCCCTTTTTTAGCATTTGTTTTGGTGCAAAATTTGAGTCTTTGTAGATTATCTCATTTAAATGCCATTATTACCCTAAAATGTAAATATTGTATTAATAGCTGATATTTCATAAGCATCTCCTATGTATAACATAGCTTTTTAGAAAATCTGAGTTAATCCTAGCAAAACCCTAGTGATGAAAGTATTATGCCCACCTTTACAGAATAGGAAACTGAGGCACAAGATATGATTGTGGTGATAGAACTAGAAGGTAGTGGGGCAGGACCTGGAAATAGGGAAAGTAGTCTTAAATCACTACATTTTTGAGTCTTTGACGTAGAATCTGGGCTTCTGGCTTCTCATTTCAAACACTAGTCTGAAACTCAGTGCCCCTTCCTACTCACAGGGACATCATCCAGAGTAAATGGAATATCCGTGAGTAATTAGCATGGAATTTCCTTTACCCTTAAGATACACAGTTTCCTAGGACCAAATGAGAAGCTGCATGTCAATTAAACATAAAAGGCACTTTGGTTGTCCTATGGCATTTTTTTCTCACATCCCTTAATAATTTCTGATATTTTCACAAGCATGTCCATTCTAAAACCAAAGAGCAAGTCACTTCCCAGCTGATTGGATAGAATGGCAAGAGGAAGAAGAAAGGTATTGGTGTTGGCTGTAGCTACAAAATGACTCAATATTGCTTGAATGAAAGCTATTTGCTTAAAGGTGCTGTTATACAGGTCTAATATTATCTTTGGAAGCAGAGAGGCACTGATTGGCCAAATTCACTTCAGGTCGCCTGAGAGAGGTTTGAAGAAAAAGAAAAGTTGTTGGAGCAGAGGCACACAGTGTCCCCAGACCTAGATCCTAGGAAGGCTCTTGAACACACTCAAACATAAGGCCCCAGACCTACAAAGACGCTTATTGGAACCATCAGGACACCCCAAAAAAGACAAAGGAACAAATGCATACAGTCCTCTGAAGACTCAAAACTTGATAAAATGAAGTAATCTTCAGAGCCAGGGAAGAGACCATTTGTAATTTCACACATGAACTTTCTCTTTTTCCATATCTATAAGATGACTAGATGATGACAATTATTAATGCTTATTAAGTGATCTTTTAATGTGAAGCCTTCTATGAGATTCACATTATCCTTCCCAAATCTTACCACATATCCAGTGCGCTATGGTTGTAATTCTAATCTTAAAAATTAGGAATATGAGGAATTCTTCAGTAATTTTACTTCAGGATGTTAAGTGTAACTTACATGTGACAAGGCTGTGATAGAAACCCTTATGATTTGGCTCCATGCTTTGAACGTTGGAAATCAGTTCTGACCCACATTCCTTCCCTCTCCACACAAACTTAAAAGAATGAAACAGTAAATTTTTTTTATCTATAAACCAAAAGATAGTTGAGCCATGCTAGGTAGGTAATACAGAGTATCCAGAGGTATCTTATCTCTGAACATAGAGTTTCCTGTCTAGCAGAGAAAGTAGATCTTGAAGTTGAAAATTTTTCAAGTGTGTTGAATCTTCTTCAGTGTTAAGCATGTTCAGCAATACCTGACTTGGTTTATGTATGAAATGTCCCACAATAAGTCATTTACTATGTGCTTGATTACAGACTGATTGGATAATGATAGTTCTGATCATCTAATGAATGAATTAAACCCTTCCTGAATTTATAAAATATGATGGCATTATTGGTAAGACCTAATTGTAGAAAGTAAATCACCAAAGATATATCTTGGAAAAATATGCTTTGCCCTCTGCCTCTTCTTTTCTCTTTGCTTCCTGGTCCCTTCTACTGCAAACTGAAATCATGGGCCAGAACAAAGCTTCCTCCTTTAAGTTAATTTTTCAGTGGACATTTGTCACAGCAATGGAAAATCTGACTAGCAAAAACCTACCAACCCACCAACCAAAAACACACATCATGAGGACCTTTAACTTAGGCAATATTTGAGTTCTTTACACCATCAAAAATGTAATGAGCAAAGACAGTACAGTAGTAAGTAAAAAAAAAAAATACAAAGAATATAGGTGCTTTTCAAAGGCTATTCCATATAAGCAGGTGAAGAAATATAGGAATATTTTTATGTGCTCCAATTTCATGTATCTACTCCACAGCCCACTCATATTCAAGTGTTCTGAATTATACAAGGCTGAGTGACTCTTGTGAGAGAGGACCCAGGACCTGTACATAATTAGAAAGAAAATGGAGTAAATGACTTAAAGAGATATAAAGCAATGAGACCAGGGAAGATAAAAGAGAAATTAACATTGATAGCGATAAATCTTTCAGCTAGACCAAAATGTGCTAACTCTCCACTCAGTAGGAAGGGAGGCATTAACCCAGCAGGTCAAAGTTCCTACAACCTCTAGGCTCCTTTCTTTCTCTGAATGTGAGTCAGACCTCAGTTAGGAGAATCAGCAAAAGCTACTAAAAGCTGAGGTGTGAGATGGTAGCAGAAGGAGACTAGCTAGGAGAGGGCTATGCTCAGTGAATTTCTGCCATTGTTCACAATTCCTTTCCACCTCTTAAGCCAGGAAGTGTTGGGAGCTCCAAGATTAATGACAGGGACAGACTTGACATACCATGCTACGATATGAAAAAAACAAGAAAGTTGAAAATAGTGAGAAAAGGCACAGTAGTACTTCAGAGAAGAGCAAAAGTTACTGTTTAGAGGCCATTTGTATTTGAGAACACAACCTTGAAATACAACTAGTCACTGAGTTAGTTTATATTAAAATATAAACCTTTCTAAATATATGTGTGTGCACATGATGTTTATTTATGTGTGTATAGATGTGTGTGTATGAGTTTGTGTGTGTGTGTGATGTGTGTGTGTGTGTGTGTGTGTAGAGAGGGGCAGAAACAAGTAAGATGGAGAACATAAACACAATAAGAAGGAGGAGGTAGCTCCACAGGAACCTATGACTAATAAATAATTATCAACTGCTAGTATAACATACTGTAATAAATAATAAGAGACAGAAATACACCTGAACAATATGCCTACAATAAATAATAATGAATAAAAATATTTGTGGAATTATTTATAGTTCCTGAAGCATGTATTTTGACAAATATTTCAACTAATCTTTTAAACCACCTTGTAAGATAAATATAAATCATGTCAAAATGGAATGCCAGGAGATACTTATCTGTGAAGAGATAAATGACCAAGAAATAAGATTCTAAATGCCTAAATTCTTCCCTAGGTCACTCATCCCTCCACAATTTCCCTAGATTTCAAACAAAATGTCCAAGAGGGCTAAAAACAATTAATTAGGACTTGGGCCTAGACCAAAGCCAAACTGATATCTCTGTGAAAGACATTGCTTGGCCTAACAAACAGGTTCAAGTTCAAAAAGGCCAAAGAAGTAGCTTATATCACCTCTTGCTATCCTAACCTGGCCCTGGCCATTAGCTTTTTCCATTCTAGTGAAAGAAAAGGACAATTCAAAATTGTAGAAAGCGGTAGAAATTTCAAAGCAAAGAGTTGCCTACATCTTAGGAAACTTAAGGGACCCCTTCAAGTCACCCTAACTAGGAAAGTTTTATGCCATTAAGAAAACACAGTTCCTTAAAGAGAACTTATCTGCATAAGTGAAGGTCATTTTTAAAAATCTCATTAATGTGTGCACCAGTCTTTAACTCCACACAGCCGTTAGCACATCAAATCATTTTTGGAACATTAATTTAGGAAGAAGCTCAGAGTTTTCCCACATTAAAAAAAAAAAAAAAAAAAGACATTAGTTTCCCTGCCTTACAACTTTCAGTGTCTTAGCTAAGATCATATAAAATGAAAACTTAAAAAAGATGTTAGCAACATCTTAAACTTTGAATGACATCAGATCCTTGATACTTTATTAAAACTAAATCTTTATGTATTATCAAATAATACCCTTGTTTCTGCAATCTCTACTTGAAAATCATTATTAGCATGGAACTGTCTTCAGACAGGTAAGCTAGATTAAAGAGCACTACTTTCTTCTGCGATAACACAAATATCCCAGGAAAGACCGGAGATTGGGGGCCCCAACTCCCGGTTCCTTCTGCTGACTGCTAGAAAGGCATAGAGAAATGTAAGACGCCAAGTCCACGTGCATTTGGGGAATCTCAAAGCAAGGGCTTTGGTAACTGTGCTCAACACCTTTTCAAATGCAAGGGAAAGCACTGGTGTTTGGAAATGTTCTGAGACTCAAAAAGTTCTGTATCAAGGGACTAAGCAGGACCTGCTAACAAGTTGATGGATATGTTTTGGATGTCACTTTAATCTAATGTTTCAGGTCAGAAGAGCTCGTTTGGTTTTGATAAAACTCTTCAGTATAGATGGATTACCCTGTACACCATCTTTCTTGTTTCTAATTTAATAATTTGATACCTAAAAGGATAGAGAGTGTGAAGGAAATGGATCACGACCTTCTGACATTTGGCATAATTTCTGAGGCTGGTGTCAGAGAGGTTCATAGCTACTATCTTGCCAAATCTTATCAAAATCTAAAAGACAAAAAGATTTTTTTAAAAGTACACACGTTACAATTGACATCAAAAGGGAAGTCATGTTATTTTTAGTACATTTGCTTTAAAGAGGGAGCCAACAAGTTGGAAAGAGTCCATGATTTAACCAACATCAGATCTTATTGCATTCCCTATTGAAAGTTAATAAATGTTAGTTTCCAGACTTACTGACTTTACAGTTTTCTCCAGTTAACGATCAGCAAGCACCTTTCATTACTTTAAATGAAAACAAAATGAAGACCCGAAACTCTGTGATTGTGAATTGATTTCTGGCAGAGAAGCAAAATTGTTTGGTCTATTTTTATGGTTGAAATAATTGTATTCAAAACCCATAAACAATGTACATCTACTTCAATACTTTTTCAGCTCATCTTTGGTCATAAACTTTAATTAAAACAAAACATCCTCTAGGTAAATCAAAGGAAGTGCCATTGAAATAACATAAACACCCGAGAAAACCTTGGGCTGTTTCCACACTCAAGTCTGATTAGATGGAAAAGCACCAAGCGGCTGTGTCAGTAGGTCAACCAATAGAATTTTTTGACTAAGAGATCTGCCTTTTTGGCAGAATTCATGAGAAAGGCTCTGCCAGTTTTTGCTATTCCAAGAGATGGCTTTCCACATAGAAGCTGCAGGCTCTATAAAGGCTATCTGTCCTGAGGAGGGTGTCCTATTTTGCTGTCAGAAGGGCTGTCTATCACAGAACTCGATTGTCTGTCCCATTTGGCTGATGTCAGAAGCTTACAGTAGAGTTATGGCAGAGAGAACATGTTTTTCATTATGCTCACAACAAAGTGTTGATTAAGGCAGCACGTGTCAGAGGCAGGGGTAGCCAGCACTGAGGAGGAACGGTGTAGACCTTTTACACATGCTGAAATTGTTTCCAGAAAGTTCAGCATCCCGCTTATCTTCTTGTTCCTTGGAATTTTTTATAAGTTAGAAAAGAATCCACAGCTTTTTGTGCTGACTTATTTTAAACAAGGGCTTTAATCATGTCTGATGTTGAATTTCTTCTGCCTTATCCAGTTGTTTCTGTGTTTGTAATGAAGGAATTCTTTTATTTGTAAAGATATTTTTAAGAAAAATTCCCCTAACATTATTTATAGGATGCTGAATTACTTGAAAAATCTATCAAAACTGTAATTTCTTAGAAACTAACTGCATGAAATCAAAAACACTATCAGGAACAATTACATGCCAAATGGCTTTGAGTTAAGGACTCTCGTCTTAAGTAAAAAATGCTACTACTACTGATTATGGTACTGATGATGATAATTATGATGATACATAAATAATAAATGGAAATAGTAATAAACACAGATAATAGGTTGAAATTTTATTCATAGGTAAATATAGGATCTTTGCACAAAACATAAATACTGATGACCACCTGTAATTTAGACAACTATCAGGACTTGATTGATTCTTCATAATCTAAAAATATGCAAAAATTATCAGAAATCATCCCACAGGCCAGCCAAATATTATGCCAGGGTTATAAATAGAAGATAGTACTCATGGTAGAATATATTAGGACCATTAGTCAAAACTGAATTGATCTTTCTTGTCAAGATGATAACGACTAGAGCTATCAGTGTGTTAGCCAGAAAAATAGTTAACAGACTCAGCAACTGGTAAAGTTTCCAGGATAAATATGTCTCAAATATTCAATAGGCAATGCCTAAACTAAATGTTACTTATTTAAACTCAGACAACTTTGTAATGCTCCAGTAATTAGCCAGTCAGAACACCATTGCTCCTGACCTAGAGTCCTGTTTTCTAAAACTGTAGATTCACTACTAGATTGCACAACACCATTTCAATGAATTCTTGAGTTGTTAATAGGAAAGGCAAGGCAAAGTGTGATAGTTTCAACATTTGGACATTTCCCCCCAACTATCTGATTCTGATTCATTATTAACCCATTTATTTTTCTTTCTCAGCCCCAGAAACGTATGTATTTACCTATCTCATTCTTATACATTTTAAAATCTTTGTACTTTTCATCAATCCACTACAACAAATTTACACTAATAACCCTCAAATCCATGTTGTTATTTTTTTCTGAGACTGGATTGCTTTTTCCATTTTATTACTGTGCCTTATGTCAGAAATTAACTTTCTAAATTCCAATGTGAGCCTACCCTCAACCACTTATGCCGCTTTTCTTTGTATTTCACCATCCAAAACTAACTGGTTAACTAGAATCAACATCATTTCTGTTTTCAAGATAGTGTATATCTTTATTTTCCTTTCTTTTTACTAAAGTTCAGAACCTCTATTTTTTTGTATTCTTGTGTTAGCCTCAAATTCATTTCCCTGTAGTTTCTTGACAACATAGTGTATTTTTTATTAGTTTTTATTGATTATTTTATTTATTTACATTTCAAATGTTATCCCCCTTCCCGGTTTCTCCTCTGCAAACTTCCTATCCTATCTCCGCTCCCCCTTGCTTCTATGAGGGTGCTTTCCCACCCACTCACTTCTGCCTTACCAACCTAGCATTCTCCTATGCTGGGGAATCAAGCCTCCACAGGACCAAGGACCACCCTCCCATTGATGTCAGATAAGGCAATTCTCTGCTACATATGCAGCTGGAGCCATGAGTCCCTCCATGTGGACTCTTTGGTTGGTGGTTTAGTCCCTGAGAATCTTGGGGGGTCTTGTTGGTTGATATTGTTGTTCTTCTTATGGGGTTGCAAATTCCTTCAACTCCTTCAGTTCTTCCCCTAACTCCTCCACTTGGGACCCTGTACTCAGTCCAGTGGTTGGCTGTGGTATGAGACAACACAGTTGAACTTCCCACACTTGTTCCTGCTGCCCAGAGTCGCAGTACCAGCCAACTGAGGCAGGAATCACAACAGCCCAACAGAGAAACCACACACCCATGCACCCATGCATGAGCTAATCAATCCTCGCTTGTGGTGGAGGATGTGGGCATAGCCAGCTCCAAGAGTGCCCCCTGCTGGCTCCCACGAAGAACCGCTCCATGAAACCATGAGTAACTCCAGCCTAGTTCACAAGACTAGGCGGGCCTCTCTCTGTCCCTCCCCCCTTCTTTCTCTCTCCATGTGTTCCTGGTCAACTTCTCTGCTTTAACTCCTCTCTCTCTTTCTCTTTCTTTCTCTCTGTCTCTCCCTCTCCTCCACGTGTTCTCCAGATCAAGGGCAAGATGGCAGCGACTCCCTAGCCTCTACTCTTCTCATTCCCCAGCCCCACAGAGAGGGCTCCTTCACAGCTAGCAGCTGTTTTTCAGGCCACAGCACCTGCTGTGACCCTCATTCTAAGACTCTTTCCTTTGAGTGAAGGACTCCTTCTCATGTTGAGACTGTCCTCTCTCTCTCTCTCTCTCTCTCTCTCTCTCTCTCTCTCTCTCTCTCTTTCTCTCTCTCTCTCTCTCAGGATCACTGGCTCCAAACTCTAGCCCTCAGCATTTCTCCCTCAAGGGATCAGTCTTTAGTGTGCTGCCTGCTATTGTAGGTTTCTTTCTCTCTTTCTCTCTCCCCACGTGTTCTCCAACTCGACAAGATGGCAGCGACTCCCTAATCTCCACTCTCTGCCCCTCCTCCAAAGGTCAGTCTTTCACATGCAGTCTGCTAGCATAGGCTTCTCCCCTTCTCCTCCGTGATTTGTGGCAGGCTGTAGTTACTTAGTTCAGCTGGCTTGCCCGAAGCAGCAGGGCCAGCACCTTGCTTGCTCCCTTCCCCCCTTCACCTCCTTGGTCATTTGCGGCTGGATACAACCCAGCAGGCTTGCCTGCAGTGGGTCTGGGATCCTGCTTGCTACTGCCGCCCCTGTGTTCCTTAGATTCTCATTCTAGGACTTCTCCCCTTGGGTAAAAATTTTTCTTTTGTTTTAAGACAGTTTTCTCTCTTGTGGCTAAGAACTCCAAGCTGGGCCTGGAGGAACTGCTCCCAAGAGCTACTGGCTCCAAGCCAGCCTCCACGTGTCTTTGCCATGGCTCAGTCTCTTACACAGAATCTTGCTCCTTCTGACTCTGACTCTCCTATCAAGCCCCTATGTTTCTTGCTTTGAGCTTTTCTTCAAGGTTGCCCTTTCTTCTCCTTCCCTACATTTAAGATTTACCAGTTAAAAAACATAAATGGGGAATACAGGACCTCTCTGCTAGAGCAGATGCCATATAGCAGAGCAAGCCCCTTCCCCCACTCTTCTAAATTCATCATTAATGCTTTTTCTCCCTACCAGGAATACCTGCAACAATGTTCGTACTTTTCAACTAAAATTTTTCTTGTTCTTTATTTAAATGTTTCCTTTTCTCCCTAACAGGGAATACAATGTTCATGCTTTTCAACCCAAAATGTTTTCACTTTTTGTTTAAATGTTTCCTTTTCTCTCTAACATTTGTGATATATGTCCAACATTTTTTTCAACTTTTTAAGATTTCTTTAAAGTTCAAAAGTCATCTAATCTACTTCCACAGGTCAAATCAACTATGCTGATCACCATTTTTCAATCCTTAATTAACAACTAGCTTCCTTTTACAGACAAACCGTTGCTACCTATCTCAGATACACAATTAACATGATGTTTTTTCTTCCTCAGCCATCCAAAACAGACTCAAAGGTACCTTGTAAGACTAAATTTCCAAAAACACCTTTGCTTTCTAGGATCTTAAGGACAGACCATGATGTGCTTGCTCCAGAATAGCTTAGTACTGGCTACTCACCCTTTGCAGACACACCCCTGCCTGGATGCTGCTTCCCTATTGTGACTATCCTATAGGTGCTCCTGAAAGTCCAGTGGAGACAATGCCACCTCCTGGAACCTGCCTGGGATGCCAAGCTGCCTTCTTCCAGACACCATCTGACTGAGACCCAGAGACACATGCTGAGACCCAGAGACACACGCTGAGTCCTACAGACAGATCCAGACTTTCCAGCTACCGATGAACTTTTTGCCAAAGTCAAATAGCTGAAAGCTACATGTTAGTAAGGAAAACATAATATCTACCTAGATTAATCAGATGTTATTACCCTCAAACTATACAACCTGTATTTAATTGGATCAATGATCCCTTGCCTTCCCAACCCCGACCCTCAACTTCCCTTACCCTGTGACTTAATTGTGCTACCCCCTGCGGCCTGCGTAGTGTTTTCTTTTGACTTCCTCATCCAAAATTTTCACTATAGATGACATAGTGATACCCCTCCTTTTATAAAGGAAGAGAGGGAATTGTTGGACTGAAATAGGATGATTTGGGTTTTGGTAGAAGTGCTGGCTGGAAATAGCCCAGAGACCCAACAGGTGTGCATGCCTGTGAGGGACGGGCATCTATTCTGCCGCACACCCAGAATCCAGGCTCCTGACACGTGGCATAGACCTCCATTGACCCACACTTTTTAGTCATGTAGGGCAATGCTCCTACCAACCCCTCCACAGGTCATGACTACAGCCTCAGCCTCAAGAGATTTACATACTAATGAGATAACTGAAGGCCAGAGGGCATAGCCAATTAAGCATTTGTCCCCAGACCCTGTCCCCCTTCTCCCTTCCTATTTAACTCAGGTCTGCCCTGAGTTTCATGGGTGCATCCAGATCCATCTACTATCTGCCATGTCAGTAAAGCTCTTGGAACCCTGGACTTCCTCGTGCCATTGGGGCCTGCTGTTGTGGAAAGCTTCTCTGCATTTTCTACCAAGGGGGCCCCGCATCTTCAAACAAGCAGCCTTTCAGCCAATCAAGTATAATAAGCAAGCACTTCCCATGGGGCCTGGTCAGGGCCTCTCTCTCTCTCCCCCTCATCTCTCTCAGCACATGTGCTGCTTGCACACCCCTGGCTTTTTTGCCTCTGTTCTACTGCGACCCCCAGCGGCATCTGGAAGCCCCAAAACAGCCAGTCAGTCTCCGGCTACCACCAGGCCCAGGTATCCCCACCCAAGAGCCCTGTGGGAACCTCAGACTGAGTGAGGGACTCACCACACCTGGGGGTGCCCTGGCCACTTCTCAGAGTGCAGTGCCTGCTCTGTGCTGTGTGAGGAACCAACTCAGTCAAACTTCCCAAGCAATCGCTTCTGCTTCTCTCCCGAGAGGCACCGCACCCCCAGGCCCCTGCGAAGTTACAGAAGACACACAGGATCCACAACACAACAGAGATCCACGCCCATGCACCCACATGTGGGCCATAATTTTCCCCACAGGTAACGATGTGTGTGTATGTTGGGGGTGGGGGGAGATGGAAGAATTCCTGGTGTCTAGAAGAAGTAACTTAAAGTGGTTGTATATTTAGTAGCCATTATCATCAATCAGGGAAACAGACAAAAAGGAATACTATATAAAACCATAAACTGATATAAAAATTACACTTCTAAATCCAGTACATCTGAAATATAAGATTATAAGGCATCAACTTGGGGTTGTGCAGGTTGATAATGCCACATTATGTACATTGTTCCATATGAAATCCATGGAACATCATCATAGCACTTTATGTAAAATAGTGAGATGATCATTTTGAATCATAGTTTCTAGGTAAGTAGCATGGACAAGGATATAGCAATGGAATCCTGGAGAATGGCATGCCCAGTAATAATGATCCCAGAAAGGGATTCAAGAAATATTTAGAAGAATCTGGAGTACTTATTAATGGATTCTATGTAGAAGATAAGAAAAAGCATGTCTGTGATTTACCAGACATCCCCAATTTTTACTGCCTATAGTACTAAACCTTCAACTGAAGATTGTTTTGGTGTCTGAGGACATGGTACTTTTTGTAGAAAATTCATGGAAACATGTTGATTGGCACAGAAAGAGGGAAAGAACACTATTAATAAGTCAGGGATGGACACAAAGCTGCTTCTCTCAACTGAGATATCTGCTTCAAAATACTTCAGTGCTGAGGGTTATGAGAACATTTCATTCTTTAAAATGTTCCACCAACCACCCTTTCAAACAAACCTATCTCCATACAAGTGAGCACACAAAAGTTGCCTATTTCTGATGTTCCGAATGTGCTTCTGACTTCCCACCACACAAATTCCTCTTTGACTACCATTATCCTTTTATCTAGGAGCATTCTCTGCTCACCCTGATTTATTTGTCAAATGCTATTGCTTCCTCCAACACAAAGTTTTGTATAATTTTACCTCTGGAAAAAACTCTCTCTCCTTTGAGTCTCATCTTGGACATTCATTGCACTTGTCTTGTAATTATACCTCTGGAAGATCGACTTTATCATATCCTATCTTTTGAAGTACTTGATTGAACAAGCAGGGTGCCTTCAACAAAGAACACATCCAAACAGTATTTGTTAAAAATAAGTATGGGTTTCTAAATATAAGTTGCCTTCTTTTTTGTGTGAAGGACATTTCAGAGTATAACGACCCTTATTTATAGATGCTAAGTCATATAGAGCTCCAGAGAACATCAGCCAATACTTAGTTCTATAGATATCACCCTTGTTTCAGAAATTAAGTATGCTTATTACTACATCCCATGAAATATGTCAGAATTATGGCCTTGAGTTCTTGGTTTCATCTATTTGATTAGAAGAGAAAATGGTTAATATTCCTTATACATCTTTACATATTGATTTACCTGTCTACCAGATATTCTTCATTGTCTTCTAATAGCTCATTTAAAGCTGTTTAATTCTGTAATACACACTTGATGCTGAAATACCTAGGGATTTTTGTGTTTTTTTGGTCTGGTAAAATAAAATCTGTTCCTTGTCAACTTAGTAGATGGCACAAAACAACTTCACAAAAATGCTGGAGAATATGAATGGCATTGGTGTCAAGACATTGCTTCTGGGTTTTGCCTTATTGTTTTTTGACTTGTGCAAGGCTTACTTACAGACAAGAAATGAATATTGCCTGCTTCTCTGAGGGTGATGTACTCAGGACCAGCTTTATGTTTGTCTGTGAGCAAACTCATTTCTCGCCACCTCTGAAACCATTTTGTTGTTGTTGTTGTTTTCAAACTCTGCAAAATCTAAGAAACAGAAAAGAGGCCATGAATCATTTTGTTTTGTATATGGTGAGAATGGACCCGGTAGTGTGGTTGCTGTTACCAACTCTAGCTTTGAGAAATGGGAAATAGTATCAGTAACAGGGCACAGACAAAAGCCATAGCAGGAAAGATGAGTTAAAAACCAAACTACTCTCTGAATTACAGAGAGCCTGTCTTTGTCAGACTTAGCTAGAAAAAAAAAGGCAAAACAGCATACTTTTGTCTAGAGTATAGGGTAATCTGCACAAAAATTGTCTGTATACCCAGAATAAAAAGCAATGCCCTGTCTTCTCTGTCTCCAGCTGCTCAGTCTTTGTGGAAACTGGCTTTGGAAACACAGGCTACATTTGAATGCACAGGGTGAGGGATGAATTTTAATTTTATTCTTTCATATTAGTCTATAATTAGTGCCAATTAATATTCTAAGAGAACAATTAATTAATTAGGATTTAGTAGTATAAAATAAAGCCACTTTTCCTGAGAAGGTTGAAAGTTGGAAAAGTCATATGATTTGATAGTTTCTTGAACTGCTTAATCTAGTCAAATTGTAAGTGTTTATATTCATTCTTTCCCCTCTTGAACACAATGAAGTACAGTTTTCTTTTTATACTTGACCAAGGGGGCATATATACTCACTATAATCCCAGTGCTTAAGGCAGAGACAGAAGGATTCCTTGGGTACATCCAGTATAGCCAATCAGTGAGTTCTGGGTTCACTGAGAGACTTGGTCTCAAATAAAGAAAAAAAAGACAAGGAACAGTAGAGAAAGCCACCCTGGCACCCACTGACATGTGCACACACTCGCATGCATATACATTGAGCATAAATATATATACCACACACCATTAGCTATAAAAGCTTAAAGTTTGAAGTATCTCTTGACCATTTCACATTCCTTGGAGTAAAAGGTAAGGGAAGAAGTGGGCATGCTAATGGGCAATGGACCCTAGTAATCAGGAGGAAGAAGCAGAAAGCAGGACAAATGCATTTGCTATCTAGGTGATACATTGGTTTTCCAGTGACCAAGTAATTCAATGACAATTGCCAAGCACTTCAGTAATAGCCTTAGAAAAACATGGAACTCATGGCGTTATAATTGAATCTGGTCACTACTTGTAGTAACCCAATTGGCCTAACAGAGTTGCTAACTCATGTCAAGAGAAGGTTGAGATGCATAGCTGGTGAGTATCAGGCATGACTTTGAGTTCATCTCTCATGACTAGGATGAATTTTTCTGTAATCTTTCTCTTTAAAGTGGCCCAAGAAGGAAACCAACCAAAGAACGTGAGTTGACTGCATGAACAATCAGTTTTAGTGGCAGTATACATTGTCTTACATGTCATGGTGCCCACCCCACCGAAGATCTGTAGAACTCATTTATCTATTCTATTTTAACCTTCCTCAAGAATTCTGTCTGACTACTGGTACTTCTCTAATTTTATACCCTTCCATGAGGGCCTCACCAATGCATCACCTAGATGTCCAGTGCATCCTTCTTTTTCCTTTCTGCATAAAAATGGTCCACTCTTCTCCTAACTACAAAGATCTGTTGTCTGTTAGCATGCCTAGTCCTTCCCTTACTTGTTGCTCCATGGAACCTGAAATGATCAAGAGATATTTGAAACTTAAAGTCTTTATACTTTCTGTGCATGTTGTGTATATGTATGTATATCCTCTATGTAGATATGTGCATATGGGGCGAATCCAGTGATTTATCAACATAAAGACACAAAGATTCAATCCTGTTTCCCCAATTTGGGACATCTGTAAATAATCACGCCGTAAGAACCACTGTTGTGACCACATCACACTTTTACTTTTGCTTTTGCACAGCTCTGTTTTCTTCTGTCAGTCAATAAGCGGGCTGCAAGAAAGCAGCCCAATCAGTCTGCCTTCCATACTCTGACATTCTTACCTTCGACAGACAGGAAACCTACAAGATAACCCCTCATCCTTCATGTCATACAACCTTAAAAGATGCAGAGTTTGTTTTGACTTCTTCTGAGTTAAAATTTTCCATTTTTACCCCAGAAGCAAAAGCATGAAATAAAATGACTAGCTCTTTTCTCTCTAATGATTTCAGCTCCTGGATTATGATCATCTTACTTATTAGAAAACTGACTTTATCATTATTCAGCTTCAATTTCATCTTATGCAGCAGCTTTTTATTTTCACAACAAATATTTTATAAGGCTTGTCTGCCTGCTGACTCAGAACCTGTGTGGCAGCAGTCTGACAAAATAGATTGTCATGATCTATTAAATCAATAATCCATGCACTAAAGAAAATTTACACAATGAGCTCTGCTCTGTTCTCAAGTATGCATGACTACAGTGCTAGGGGGGATGCCAGCTGCTGCAATTGGTGCATAAAGTGGCAGTTTCTAGGTTTTATTTTTCCTTAGAAGATACCAGAATCAATGAGTGGAATTTAGTCCTAAGGCAGTCTAGTCAATCATACCAAAATTTAGCATCATAGAACTAGAGAGACTTTAAATGGAATGGGACCTCAAGAGGCCAGTTCATGCTCTCTGACTCAAAGTGAGGTTCGCCTGAATTCTTTCAAATGCATTCATTTCTAAAGCATTCTTATAGCTTTCCAAAGTTACTCCTTCTGGAATTCCAAAATCTTCACCGAGAATAAATTCTTCCACATGTAATAATGGGACTTTTTTCTTGTTCATTTCTATTGCATTGAAAAAGCAGCTGGACAACATCTTCCTAATCACCTTTCCTGTGTCCGGAAAAGACAAAAGATTGCTGCAGTTTGTCTTTAATTTTGTAATTACATTTATTTATTTTTGTGTATGCTGTGGAAAAGGACCATGCATGCCACAGTGGGAGTTTGGACGTTAGAAAACAGCTTACATGAGTAGGTTCTCTCCTTCTACTCTGTTGGTTCTGGGGATCAAACTCATGGCATCAGGCTTGGCAAAAAGACATTTATCTGTCCTGTTATCTCACCAGGCTGAACTTGTCTCCAGTGAATTTCTTTTAATCTACCATTAGGTCTTATTTCCTACGTGTTCATCCAGCATGTTAAATATATTTAAGTTAGTTGTTTTCCATCCATATCTGCGCCATCCCTTTGGGGATTAAAGTTTAACAGGAACCATTGAACACAGTAACACAGTTACTTAGCATTGAACACAGTGCTAAGGTGCAGGGTGGATGATAGAGTTTGCTTCTGGCATTACCCTATGTTGTTCCCAGAGCTTTGAATGAAATGACGGCTCACTGATGTGAGAAGAGGACTGTGGCTGAGGAAAGGATTTTCAGTCACATCAGTCTCAAGCTGCATCTGTAATTTAGTTTTCTGGATCTTGTTTCTATTCGTTTGCCCATGAAAAGAAGTGAGACAAATAAATTAAAACATCATGCAAGTTATTTTTTCTTAGAAAATAATTTCTAATAAAATCAGTTTTCAAGACTCCAGGTCTTTCTCTCATGATTAGTCCCTTATGACTTCTCATACATGACTTCAGTCACATTGATGATCTATCCAGACTCTGATTTCTACTTTGTATCCACAGAAGGCAGGCATTGGTTCAATCTCACTCTGCCAATGGCATGTCTGTGTTTGGAATGGTACCCTCTCTGCATAACTATAGCAGAGTATCGCTCTTAGCACTGACAGCTATAGTACCTTCCTTTGATGGAAGTTCCTCTTTGCTTATCTTTCTATAAAGGAACTTACTTTAAAATGTAAAACATGATTTTTCCATACTGATTTCTTTCAGGTATTTTCACAATTCAAAAAGGAAAAGAAATTACCGAGAGTAAAGGGAACAAGGAAAGTAGGCTAGAAATTGGCAGGGGTATAATTATGCATAGTGTAAAATGCTGGATCTGGATCCTTTTAAGATTTACTGGAATCATTTCATATTACTAAACTTGTAAAAGTAGGAGCCATGTCCACTAAAATTTAAATAGTTACTTTTATGGATTGACAGTGGAAACAATTAGAACTAGTTCATTGAGAACATGCAACCAGTCATGGTATGGCTTTACTAAGGTAGGTAAAGGAAACCCCTCCTGTGGAAAATGAGTCAAACTGGCTTTATTATAGGATTTACAAAACACAAGTCACTCACCTAAAAATACCACTCCATGAAGCATTACTTTTTAGAAATATTATAGAAGAATCACATTATAAACCTTAAAATATAAGTAACATTTGAAAGCTTATCTCACTTGTCTGATGGTTTAATAGGTGTGTGTATGGAATCATTTACCAGCATTGAGTCATCCTTTGTCCACCTGCCTTCTTTCTCCTTTATAAGGTCATTACAAGTCCCCCTTTATGGAGAAGTTCACTAACTTTATTGAAACATGTAGAAGAACCCAGTTTTCCCAAGAATCCTTTGTAAAAATATCATCATTAGAGAACAAAAGATGCCAAACTTCACCACGATTGGTTGGCAATTTACTAGAATCAAACCAACTTAAGTACAAGTTTGTACCCTGCCCAATTCCACCTAAAGACTACATAATGAAAAACCTTTTGACAAGTTGATTAATAATACTGAGCTGTTAAAGTTCAGCTGAGTGAGCAATTAAACATTCCAAACAGCAATGAACCTTCAGAAGGTAATTTATGGTAATTTTATGCACAAGAGCTCAGTGGCTTTTTAATTTGATAGAATGTTAGTAGCGCGAATTTCTAACAAGGGAGTGTCAGGGTTCCATACATCACTGAGATTACTTAAACATTTCAAACGTGGCTGATGAATGAAGTTTCTTGAGATGTGGGGAGATACAGAAGGTATTGGAAGGTTGAGATTATTCATCATATCAATTATTGAGAGTGGATGCGCTGACATCATACTCCCAGATCATATTTTATGTCCACAGTAAAGATAAGTCAAGCTTGAAATAACAGACTTGCCTAACTATAGTAGCTGCAGGTAATTCAACTCCCTTTACTTGATCCCCGTTCCTCCTTACACCTCTCTTCAAACCCATTACCAAGTCTTTAATTCCATCTAGACATTTAAATATCCAGATTGATTACTTTGAAAAATATTCACAGTGAGATGACTAAGAATAAGTGCAGGAACAGAAGAACAAAAGATCCAAGATTTGGGGGGAGTGAGGATGAATAAAGAGTCAAAATCAACTCAGAGTCAGAAAACAGGCAGCCAGGTCACATTTACTGCCATCCACATATACACACTCACAAAGTATATCTCTCCCCCCCTCGCACATTCACACACACACACACACACACACACACACACACACACACACATTCACACACATCCCAGAGAGATCTGTATCCATCCATAGCAAGGGCTACCAACCCGACTTAAAACCCTGCTATTCCTTTATCACCTCAAAGGTCTGTCAGCATTTCTCATCTGCAAAACAAAATAAAACAAAAAAAACAACCAAAACCACATGATTTGTTTGAAGAAAATACAACTTTCTCACTGCAGGTCCTACCCTAATACACCAGAATTTTAAAATTTAAGATGGCCCATATTTAACTTAGGGCCTTCACTTTTAGTTCATGAAGTCTGTTGACATGATTATTTGACACTGCATTTTGTCTGGACTTTAAAATTTTTGATTTAAATATATTCCCAGACCTTAAAAACAAAGTGAGCTAGTTCACACACACATACACACAAATCTGTTTCTTTCTTGAAAAGCTGAACCACTGGAAGCTCCGGAAAACATGTGTCCCTTTTTTCCATTGATATATTTGACTAGGGCTAACCACATCTGCTTATTTAAAGGAAGTATGCTTTCTCCAGCTAACCGTAAGCCTAGATTTCTTCTAGGGTTTTATACTTGGACCTATACCTGGGCACCTGGGCACCTGGGCACCTGGACATGCAAGGATCTCAGGTTGTGATGTGATATTAACCTCTTTGATATATAGTCATGAAAATGATGCTAACAGTAATGACACAACCTTAACCAATGTCACCCAGCTACATAGTAGTAGAACCTGGTCTTTTAACTCTTAATCTATGACTCAGTTTTCTATGCTATATGTTTGTCTCTCTTGTATTTCTCCTCACTTCTGTGTATCTTCTTTCAGTTTAGAAGCAACATCAACCTGATCTGAATATGCTATGCTTCCACAGCAACCCCTATCCACTAAAATAGTAGTAGCGTTAAACCAAGTTGAATTTAATAAATGGACAGTGGGTGGTGTTGACATAGAATGTTTTGCACCCCTTTATTTCATTTTAGCTCTGATAGAGAATCATAATTTTTGTTCTACAATCAAAGTAGTGCATCAATTAGAGAACACATCATTTGAATAGTAACAAGTCGGAACCACCTTTATACCTATTTTTGATATCTGCATGTTATATATAGCACACCAAATATCTCAGTTAATGACAACAGCAAAGAAGAAAAAACTGTTGTATTTCTCTGCGACAAACACAGAGATTCAGTGCAAAATCACCATGATGATGTCCTACTGCTTTTATTTTCTCAAATAGATTGAAAAACAAAACCAAACAAGTAAACACAAGCTCATCTAGCTATCATTTCTGCAGATGTCATTTCTTGGTACTGTGTTATTATAATTCATGTCAGGTAAACAGGCTTCGAGATGAAATCAGAAATAGTTGGGCAAGTTTCTTCATGCCACTCTGGAAAGCTGTTTCCCTCACATGGGAAACTTCTAGAAAGAACACTATTTACAGACCACACGTGCTTCATAATCCTCCTCCGCCTCTTTCCCTCTCTCCCTCTCTTTCTCCTCTCTCCCTCCTCTCCTTCTTTCCTCCCTCCCTCCCCAAGCATATGTTTTAACGTTAACACTCCCCCATCTACAGAGACCATCTGCTTATTAAAACAAGTGTTCTTCTCCCTTCTAAGCCAGCTTTTCACATGGAGGCTCCATCCTCTCTGTCAATTCCACAGTCTAAGCATTCAGGGGAGAGAGAAGACTGAGATCATCAGGTACAAATAAGAGCATCTGAAGACAGGTGGGACAAGTCATAGAAATGAAAGTAGTTCTATGACTTGAGAAAGACACATCTTGTGTGCTAAATCTCTGAAGTTACATTTTACCTGTTCCTCCGGTAGCCAGGAGACAGATCTTGACATCCTCGTGTGTCTGCATCATCCCACATAATCCTGCAGGTCTACCTGTCATTTCTTGGTACTGAAATATTAACTTATTAACGTGGTACTGTATATTAACTTTCATCAAATATAGGCTTTGTGGGATCAAGATGCAGATCTTATTGCAAACAATGTCCGCAGATTTGGAAGATAAACAGAAATTTGTGAGGCCTGTAAAAATCACAGGCATAGAGAACTCTATGAAACAGTATATGACCTTCAGAAGTTCAAACTGAACAATACTCTCTATTTCATATAAGAATATGATGTGCTTTGGACATATTTAATATATTACCATCCCATGTCTATTTTCTCCTCCCCCTGAGACCTCTCTTCTTCTCATCTAGTCTCCTTTCTACTTTCTTGTGTGTGTGTGTGTAAGAGAGAGAGAATGAGAGAGACAGAGACAGAGAGAGACACAGAATACACACACACACACAGAGACAGAGACACATAGAGAGACACAGAATACACACACACAGAGAGAAGGAGACACACACACACAGAGAGAGAGAGAGAGACAGAGAGAGAGAAGGAGAGAGAGAGAGAGAGAATACGTGAGACCTTGAGTTTAATCTTGCATGCTCATGAACAACTTGTTATTTTTCCTTGATATCTTTAAAGTAGGCTTTAAAGAAGTAAGAAACAAGCGATAGAGAGACCCAGTGAAGACATATAGAAGACCTTATAGATATTTAACATTTTGGGGTAAATATTCACATTAGTATGTTGAAAGGACAATTTTCAGTTCAGACACAAAGAAAGGACAAGGTAGCTATGGTATCTTTCTTGATTTGGAGATGCACCCAGGAGAATAATCTTGGCACAAAGTCCTTTTCAGACTTGTGTGTCCAAGAGCACAGGAATTCTGGCAAACCTCAACTGTTATCAGCTAGAGTGTCCTCACCCACCTCTGCTGCAGATGCTGTCTACACCCTTCCTCTTCTCTATCTGAAAGCATGGACTAACACGGAAATTTTCATAGTGTAGTCTAATGAGCTTTCTCTATGGGAAGGCAGTGCTCACCAGCAATTGAAAGGAACTTCATTACTTCCTAAGATTAGAAATGGGAAACGGGCAGCCAGTGGGTTGCTGAAGATGTTAAGAAAGGGAGTCACACCTTCTGTTGAGCAAAACTTGTACCTTGCATGTGCCACTCTAAAAGGAGAAAGCTGGGTAAGAACATGGCACAAAAGCAAGCTGTTAGGGTGAGGGAGCTCAATTACTTGATCCAAAGATACAGTGTAGCTAAGAGGGAACTGAAGGGCTGGTGGTGAACATGGCTCCATTATCCAAAGTGATGTTTGTGACGGTGAAAACAATCATTAGTTAAAACTGGGAGATAATGGGAATACGTATAAGACAATGCCAGCTTCACAAGAGCAAATGGTCACTCCTCTGAAAGCCATTTGAATTTAGAAGAGCTAGTCTCATAGCTGATGTCTTCACCTGTCTCTCCCCTCCACTTCACTGCCTTCTCTAATGAAGTGGGCAATAACACTATTTTCCAGTGGTTCAATCTAGAAGCAAAATTTCTTCTCTTGTTTAAGATTACATTCATTTTTATTTCATATATGTGAGGACTTTCATGCATGTCTGCATGTGCACCACATGTGTGCTTGGTGACTTGGAGGCCAGAAGAAGGCATTGAATTCTTTGGAGTTACAGACTTCTGTGAGATACTATGTGGGTACCAGGAACTAAACTCCAATTCTTTGCCAAGACATCCAGTGGTTTTTAACTGCAAGCCCTCTCTCTACCCTCTAAAAGCATAAGTTTCTAACCTTAGATCAACTCCCAGTGCTCGTCTCTCAATGAATATCCTTAAAATTTGAAACCTCAAACCCCTAATTATAAATGTCTGTTTAGGAATATGTGGAGGGACAACATGAAAGGCCTTTTGAAAAAGTACTTGGAAATCTGCTATTGTAGAAGCTTCCTAAAATATACACATATATGAGAGGAATTTAAATGGAGTCACTATATTATGAGAGAGACAATGACCCAACTAACCCTCTTATGTCACCAAGCAAAATTTATAGTGCCATAAATGGATTGCATCTTATTGAGTAATTGGCCAAAGAGGTCTCATAAACCACCTCTCAAAACAACACAGGGTATTGCTAAGACTAGTTATTACCCTCTAAAACCTAAGAATACCACTTACTTATGTCATTAAGTACGAACAAATTGAGCTGGTCCCCAAAGGAAATATTTATCCTATTGACTAGCTCTCATTGTGATAGAAAGGTACTATCATGCTGATAGAGGAGAAAAGTAATCATTAATACCACCCAGCTACAAACCCTGTGATTACAAGAGCAACCTCCTGAAAGATACACAGGTACAATACTGGCACAAGTGTTATAGGAATAACCAACAACATTTTGATTAGATTTTAGGACCACTCCATGTGATGGAAACCAAGAACCTGGGACAAAGTAGGTCATAGGCTTAGAGAAAAACTTATTATTATTATTATTTTGCTAAAGGAGTGCAGCAATTAAATGGCTCCTAATGACATAGTACTAAACCCATAGATCTCTGCATTGCTCAGCCCTCATCAGAGAAGATTCTTCTTTCAGTACTTGAGAAACAACACCCACTTTCATGTTGTATTCCATCCTTACTAGGAAGAAGAATACCCTGTTATACCCATGCTAAGTTGTCAGTGATCAAGTCTGGCATGTAGTTCTTAGTGGGTACAGACCTGCGCTTTAAATAAATATTGATTCCTAGACAATATATTAGGCACTTTCCTAATACTGGACCCTAACACCTATGATAAAAGAGTGAGTGAGGGAGAGAGAAAGAGAGAGACAGAGAGAGAGAGAGAGAGAGAGAGAGAGAGAGAGAGAGAGAGAGAGAGAGAGAGAGAGAGACAAACAGAGACAGAGAGAGACAGAGGAAAAGGAAAACGAGCTTTCATTCCCAAATGACAAAAGCCAAAACATGACCAAATAAACTTTTGAGGACAGATTTTTCAGCATTTTAGTCTTTACTGTGATTATCATTTGGGATTTTCAAGACCCTGACAGGAAGCCACACCCTAAAGGTTTACTGAGATTCATGTGAGGTCCAGTAAAGGGTATCTATGCTAATTCCTGGGGCTTCTCTCCTTCTGTCTCTAGTGTTTCATAGACATCAGCTTGTTACACTTTGAACATGGCTAAGAACCAAAACTGGGCCTGCTGGTGGATTTCTCATAGCTCCAGGCTAAACATCTTTAGTAATCTGGCAATCAATATGCACGAATGTAATTATTTGTTTTCTAGGAGTTAGATGAACAAGATCATTCTAAATTCCTGTTATTAATACATGGTAATGAAAGTGAAATATTAATGACTTAGTCAAGTGTATTAAGAATTTGAAGTGCTGTGCAAACTGAAAACTTGCATCTTAGAGGGGAAAAAAAAAGTTCATATGTACCAGATGGCTTGGTGACAGCCATTTTATGTAGTGCATTCTCAGCAGATATGTTGATAGCCCTCAGGAAAGGCCAGTAACTGTGTAAGAGAGGGTGCTGGACCTGATTATCTATGAGCGATCTGCCCAAAGAAATCAAATGGTTGGAGCTGAGTTTGCTTCTTTGTGTCCCAAGTGTCTTTGGTCCTAAATGAGATATCAAGGTGTCTCAAGCATTCAGTGAAAGACATAACACCATTTGACATTTCACCCCTCCAATGCACTGAGCTGTCCTATGGCTGGCCCTAGGGTAATGATCTTCATTCATCCTAGTATGTGATGGATTGGAAAGTACCCTAGACTAGCAGTCAGCAGAACAGAGCCACAGGCAGCCCCAACCATGCAATAGCATAAGCCCAGGATCATATTTTTTGGTAAAGTTTCTTCATCTGTGACCTAAAGACAACTCCAACCATTTCTCTGCCTTTCTGAAACTACTGAGAAGGTTATGAGAGATAACATTTTATGAGTAAATAATAATCAGACTTTCAAAAAGCAGAAGATCCAGTTACTCATAGCTGGATTTATTGTCTATATTAAATTACATTTTGTATCTACATTTGTCACACAAGAGGAAGAATCTCTCTCTCTCTCTCTCTCTTTCTGTGTGTGTGTGTGTGGTGTGTGTGTATGTGTTTGTGTGTATGTGTGTGTGTGTGTGTTTGTGTGTGTGTGCTTGAATTTTATCATTTTGATGCACTATCCACAATTATTCTGCCTTACAATATCAGGATCAAGAGTACAGAAGTATAATTATAAAAATATTGAAGAAAGACGATGATTTACTGCATTAAAGGAAACTAATTCATCAATATATCCCACCACCCACATCTGAGGCCACTGCTATTTGCTGAGCACAAATGGCGCCCTCCACCCTCCATCTGCAATGCTGAGTTTCCCTAGTGTGACTGGAAAGAATTGACCTAGACATGAAAGAAAGTGAAAGGCAAGATTGATTGGAAAACTAATTTTCATTTTTTTCCAATGTGACACTGTGTCTCCTACTTGTACCCTTTGTTATTATTATGTTACCAATTCCATGGAAGGGATGCCATACCATCATAGCCCAGAAGTTTTAGCCAGATATGAGACCTCAAAAGAGTTGACTTGATTGGGGATTCTCCAGTGGATGAAGCCTAGTACATTCATCAGAAGACATTGACAAACTCTTATTTGTCATACATACATAATACGTACATTTACATTACATACACGATACATACACATTTGTCAAACACATACATCATGTACACAATACATACACATTTCCTGATTCTAGTAAACCACAAAAACCAATTTAGCACCTGTCACTAATAAGAACACTTAAAATGTAGAATTTCTTCTTGTTCCACAACTTTCATTTGTTAGCTTTTAATTTCCTTCTCTTTAATAAAGTCAGCTTCTCACTCTGGGTATATGTATTTTATATATTTCTGTATTGTGTTACCAGTTATTTCCCCTGCTTCTGTCCTAACTGGTTCTTTTTATATCCATCTCTATTTCTCTCATTTATCCACTCAGTAAATGTTTACTAAGAGCCCATGATATATCAGTACACTGGTCTGGACACTGAGACAAATAGACATGGATTCAAAATCCTTACTCTTAAAGATTTAACAATTAAGTCTGGGTTAATGTGGTTCAAACAGTTTTAATGATCTATCTTCTCATCGACATTAAAAATAAAATCAGTGTTCTGCAGTAATCACAATAAAAGTGTGTGTCAGGAGTCCGCAAAGCTAGAAATCATGGTGACTTTAACACAGTGAAAAATGGCTATTCATGTCACAACATGATACAGGCAGGTTTCATGGTCTTTGATGCTAATCCCGTGAAGTGCATACTAAGACACAGGTGTCTTGCGATTTAACTACTCCATCTCACAGTCCTTCATTCAAGCCTCAGAACTATAATCTCTCTCTTGCTTCCAAGCAGATGAAGGATGGTTCTTTCTCATATTCTGTTAGTGTGAATGAGACACATATCACATTATCCCACTCAGATGCATGGGGCCTGGAAACTACTGAGGATCATGTAAAGTTCTGGGAATATTAACATTTTCTGATGCAATCTTCTAGGAAATTTATGAATGATTCCTAGATATTATCTTACTTTATATTTTGTAACATATTTAAATATTAATTTCCATGTACAAACTAACTTATGACATAATATATGTGAAACTCACAGTTTTTTTTTTTTTTTTTTTTTGGTTTTTCGAGACAGAGTTTCTCTGTGTAGCCTGGCTGTCCTGGAACTCACTGGTAGACAGGTGGCCTCGAACTCAGAAATCCGCCTGCCTCTGCTCCCAAGTGCTGGGATTAAAGGCGTGCGCCACCACCGCCGGCTCAGTCTTTTTTTAGAATATAACAAATAATAAATGATGCCAGTAGACTATTTTATACAAATATCAGGATACATATAAATAAAATGTCACAAAATATAATAAAAACAAACATTATGTCATAGCTTTCTTATTCTACAAGCAAGTTGTATAGATAACAGATGTTTAAAAGATAGAAACAATCAGCGAGGACCGGCATAGAAAAAAATTCTATGATCTATTTAAAATGAAAGGAGGAAGTTGAAAAAGTCAAAATTTAGACAAAAACAAGAGATGATGTCCACTGGAGAACTTTATGAGCAAAGAAACCAAAGCGACAGAATGTCTTCTGAGAATGAGTAGGCTGAGGTCTATGTGAGAATGAGTATGTCAAGCCTCATGGTTGTAGCATCACTATTAAGAAAGTCTATTAAAAAGAGATTCTATAATCTACAGTAAATGACTTTCTGCTACACAAAGGTTTGGACTGCAAGAATTCCAAGCTAGAAATAACAGGGTATTTTAGCTCCTATACTTGTCGTCAAGCCTGATCTAAATATAGTCCTCATACCTAAGGCTTTTCCTCCAACAAACTTTGATTCTAAGTACACTGAAAGCAGAAAAAGCTGTACACTAAGCACAGCAAGGCAGTTGCACATATGAAATTTATGGGAGCTCACTGAAGAATGAGTAAAAACTTAGACAAAGAAAAGGAGTCTGACAGCAAGCATAAAATCTGAGCAAAATCAAGTCAGACAAAAACCCACCATGGATGAGGAGAATGATAACAAAGTTCCACTCCTAGCAGAGAAGTCATTAGCAACTAATGGCCACTGGGAAAGGAAGATTGAATTGTTTTCACAGATGAACCCCCAAGATTCTGCCATGCTCCAATCAAGATCCTGTACTCATACATGTACTAGCAGTGCTATGTAGACTGGCTAGGTAATAACAATTAAAATACAAACAACACAACAACAAAACTAAAACCATGACGTTAGGAAGGAAAAGTTGTAGAGTGTTGGTTCTCTTCTTTCACCATGTGGGTCCTGGGGATAGAAATCAGATCATATTTGACAAGTTCTTTTACCCCCTGAGGCAAATTGAAGACCACATTTCTTCTTAAACATGATGGGTGGAATTTGAAAACCTGTATTCCATAGTCATTTGTTGGAGCTGGGGGCGTGGTTCAGTAGTTAAGAGGACTTGTTCTTCAGAGGCACATTGTTTGATGCCCAGCACCTACATGATAGCTAACGATGTTGTGTAATTCTGCTACTGTGGGACCTAATGCTTTCTTCTTGCCTCTACTGGCAGGACATGCAGTGAATTCATATGCACAGAATTAAATTTCTCTCTGTACTCTGCTAAATCTATCTACCCCTTCATGACAGAACATGCAAATCTGGGGTGAGTTTCACTTTATTTGTTATTATTACTTTATGTTTTTCCTACCGAAAGAAAGATGTTTTTGTTATTTTTCTTGCATGGAGTACAATTGCAACTAGGTTCTTTGGGGCATTGCCATTCTCAACTGGCTAGTCTCTTGACCTTACCTTTCCTTGTCTCTTTCTAAATAACTCTGTCCACTCTGCTTTGCTCCTGTGTCCTAGAATGGTTTTTCTGAATTTTGGCTAATGATTGTGAGAGAGATGTCTTCATTTAAGGTATGTGTAGAAGTAGTAAATTAGTTACCTGCCATCCTCTTGCCCCTCTGTCATTCACAGCTTCACACAAGGAGACGGTTACTCTTAGCTGTAGTCATCTCTTCCAGGGTTCTTTTACTACGAGGTCTTAAATCTAACTTTCTGACTTTCCCATTCCCCTGGTTTATATTTCAACTTATTCTCTACCGACACTACCCTGATTCAGTCGTCACTGACCTCTGGTCTAATTCATTCTATCTAGTGTCCATTCCCCTTTAGTTTTCAAGGATACCCTTGGGCTTTTGGTAAATCCTTCATGTTTTCTTGCCTCACTTGCCCTTTGTCTTTGGCATATCTGCATGATTCTTCACTCTTCAATATGAGCCTGAGAGCCGTGTAGCTATCCCCCATCATAAGTCCCTTCTGATTTCGGCAGAGTATACACTTTTTTCTCGACATTATTCTCTATCAACCTCTCTGCTGCCAAAAAATAGTGACCCAGTTTAAGCATGCTTTTTATTAAGACAGCTTTTTTTTTTTTTTATTTCTTGAAATATTAGCTACTTTCCTTGCAGTCATTTCACTTTTTAACAAAGTACTGAGCAAGAGAGTATTGTGTAATAAATATGATTCTTACACTATGGTAATGAATTATACTATTATTTAATCCAGTTAAATAATATTTATTATTATTAATTTTTGTCATTCATAAAATTTTCTGATTTATGAAAGGCAAATGATACTAGTAACTTAGACATTCTGTTTGTTTCTGGGCCCTCACTGAATAGGCTTTGGCTGTTTTTTCATTTCTTTCTGGGACATGCCATAGAGTACTATAGTGCCCTGCCTACAAAGGTGGCCATGACACTCGGAAAAGATTCACAGCCAGCAAAAACAAGAGAAAGAATTTTCAAATTATTAAATTGTTAACTATAGTTTCCTCCTCTCTATATGTATTTATCCCCTGTCTGTACACTGTTTTCTTAAAAGTAATCCTTTCATCTGACCTAAATCAGTATTGACCTGGGAAAGACCAACCTGGTTATAGATGTGTTAATGGCTTCAAACTGTTATCTCTCAAGAGAAGCTTATAGGAAACAAAGACAATATTTAATTCAAATGATTTACTTTCACAGGGAAAGTCAAGAAATAGATCAGTAAAGGTAATGGAAGCAGAGAAGATGTTCAGTGCATGAGGTATATAGCTGATGTATATGATCACAGAGATATGATCAAGAGCCCAATCTGCAAAAGTCTTCATTCACTTGCCTCTGCAGAGAGATCCATATTCTAAAGTTTGCATTTCTTATTAGGCATGAGCATCCTATTTGCTGATACAACTTAGCTCTCTATAAACTCAAAGAGTAACATTCAATCTATACCTTAGACTTAATGGAATATGGACAATTATCTATAAGAATTTACTATCATGTGTCCTAACTATTAATTTTGTCATGTTTAATGATTCAAAAAACTGTAATAAGATACACAAAAGTGGAAAAGACATGAATTCCACATAGAAAGAAAGCACCAAAGGTTTGTAGGGTTTTGCAAAGTCCATGAACTTTAACAATTAAGACATAATTTTACTGATATATGAAATTATTAAAATAATTTAAAATACACTTTAAGAAATAAAGAACTGAATTTAGATTCTGTGATGGTTGCTTTGTATGTCAACTTATCACAGATTAGAATCATCTGAGTAGGGAATCCCTGTTGAGGAATTGTCCAAATTGCCTTATTTAATGTGGGACAATCATGTCAAAGGTGGATAGTGCCCTCCAGTAGTCATGATTGAAAAGGAGTATGGCAGAAGGAAGCTTGGTCACTTCTTGCTCACTTGGCCTTCCCTCTTACCACCAAGTGAATTTATCCTGTTGCTATTGCTGCTGCTGCTGCTGCTGCATCTTTCACTTACATAACAACCAGTGTTTCTAAGCATCTACCATAGACTGAGGACCGGCAGCTCTCTGGGAACCTCCAGGCTTTTTGAGAAACTAGTGGGATCTCAGATTCTTAGGTGGAGTTTAGTCATTGTTACTATTTGAAGGTAGATTTAATAAATTTGTCTGTGTGTCTCTGTGTGTGTAATATATACACACAGTGTTCTCCAGAGAACACTGATTAATACATGTGCCATTCAGCTTAGGCCAGACTGGCATCTGAAAGGGCACCTGAGATTAATAGTTTCCAATTCTGGTTGTATCACAGATGCTAGCTGTACCATACTGCCATTCCTCTTTAATAGAAGGTTTTAAGCATCATCCAGAATTCACAGGAGTCTGGTTGGCTTCTTTCCAGGTCAAGAATGTGGAGGAGAAATAATCAATATGCCCTAGCTTGTCCTGCGAGGTTTATTTTAAAGATTACTTTGAATTATGGTAGAGTCTTGGTGAAATAGATCATCCTTACAGAGTAAAGCATATCCATGGAGGTGTCCTACATGGGTCTTCAGGGAACCAGAGCAAAATGTCAAGAAGCTCTCAAAATCTCTGCTTTTATTTTATGAGGACTAGAGGGTCGATAGTACTGATTGGTAGGGCCCAGATGATGAAAAAGGTCTGTAACATGGAGGATGCTTCCAGTCATGATTGGCAGAGGAGCCAGGTAGCAGCTTAGAGGCAGGAATGAAAGTTGCAAAAGCAACAGGAGCTAAGCACAAACACTGAATAATCTAGGAATAGCTGTGAGATCAATTTTGGTTGCAAGCAAAGCCTTGTTTAAAATTTCAGTTGCTATATGCTGAACTATGAGAGATTCTTTAGTTTTAGAAAATCAGAGACAAATTGTTAGCAATAGTATTGTGTGAACGACATGGTTCATTTCCAGGAAACTAATGTAGTGTCTTCATAAGGAGATGGAGAAAATTTCCGTATACTGCCACACTATAGATTTTTACTATCACTTTCAAGATCATTGCTTTTAGGCAAAGTAGAAATTATGAATGTTTTTAAAGAAACTTTGAAGCATTTACCCTTCCAAGTAGCACAATATCTACTATAATATCAATTAATTCTCTCAGAACTTAGAGTTGTAATCATTTTAGTAAATCAGAGCTTGTGACATATTAGAATATTTTCTGTGACAACTGAAAAACTATACTAGGGAAACAATTGCAATAGTTCTGTTTGAGGTGGTAAGAGAAGCAGATGGATCCTATTGGAGTTCTATTTGATCCATGATCCTAATTATACACACACACACACACACACACACACACACACACACATTCAAAATTCTCAAAGTCTCTGGGGAAAATATTGTGGCTCCATTGTATCTCTCACAGAAAACTTGAATTTCAATTATTTTCTCTTTTGTCATTTTTAAATGTTTTATATATGTAAACTATATTTAATCCTCTTCTTCACCTCTTTCTGATGCTTCCTGTATCTCCTCTGAAATTCATGGCCTCTTATCTTATTATATAAGATTACTATATACAAATGCATATGCATGTGCAAATACATAACCTAATGATTGCATATAATCTTACTCAGATATATATTTTTAAGGCTGATCACTTGGTATTGGATAGTTTACTAACTCGTAGAGGACACATCCCTGAGGAAAACAGATTCTCCAATTCACTGTAGTCATTAGCTGTCTTTAACTCCTTGTCTAAGGGCAGGGCCTTGTAAGATTTCCCCTATCCATGTTAACACATCAAGTGGTAGTATTATTATTCAAGTCTTGCATAGACAGACATATTGTTGAGATTTCATGGATACATCTTTCTATCATATATAGAAGACAGTCTCACAGAAAATGTCCTGATATTCAGGCTCTTAGAAATTTTCTGTATCCTTTTTCGTGATGTTCCCTGAACCTTAGGTATGACAGTTGCATTGTAGATGTATCCACTGGGAGGGGCATCCTTCCATGTGACTCTGTGGTCAGTTGTTCTTTACATTTGCATTTTTATCAGTTGTAGCTTTCTGTAATGGAGAAGAGACTTTATCTGGTACCAAATAAATTTCTTCGATGATGAATGAGAACTAGACTTCCCTGTGAATGTGACCATAGAATTAAGAGTGCAGTTAGAATTTATACTGGCTTAGTAAAGTGTCAGTAGCAGGTTTTCTCCAGGTTCCATGGCACAGATTCCCTCTTACAGAGGTGGCCTTAAGTACAATTAGGCACGGTTGGTTGAAGTCAGAAGGACCACTATTGCATCATTGGGGCTCTCTGATGTGCTGAGTCACAGATGGGTTAGAAAATTAACTCTTTTCCTGCATCTGAAGCTTAGATAGCACCTTCTTGAACTATTAAAACTAGACCCTGGGGAAAGAGGTCTTGTTTTTATCTCTTATTTTACAAACTCACACTCCACCCTGCCATTGCTTTTCTGCAGAGGTCTAACACACAACCGAGCTTGCTTTGACTACATCTTTACCTGCAGAACAACTATGATTCTCCTTTGCCTCCATTATTCCACAGTAACCAAAGTTCTCTAAGATTACTAATCACTTCCTCCATGCCACAATTTTGAAAATCTGTATGGCATGTATTGTTATATTCACTTTTCTCACTGTTGAAAGCTGGTTCTTCCCTAACTTCTACAATTGCCTTTTCTGTTCCTTGTGTAAAGCTTCAAGATGGCTTTGTATTCATAATCCCCAGATGTCACTCATAGGTTAGTCTTTGACTCTGTGAATTGCCTTCTGCCTTTTATTCTTAACAGAGTTCATCTGTTCTCCAGTTATAAATACCACCTCCATCTCCAAAATACTGTATGCAAGAGAACACATTGCATTTGCTACCTTAACTAATCTGTAGAAACCACTGATCATATTCTCAGCTTATAAACCATCGAAGATGTCTGAATAGTCCTCTTCTAATCACTATGTTCTCATTTCCTTAACTATTCAATGCATTATTTTGTATTATTTTTATGTGAACTTAGGAGGCTGTATTTCTTGTACATATGATCTGTTCCATGAAATACAGTCTGTCTAATCCCTGAACAACAAATCTTTCTGCAATTTTTCTGTGTCCTACAATCTAGAATGTACATTTAGGACCTCTTACTTATGTAGATTATCTTCCTCCAGAAATAACTACCTGTATGGTTACATTCTTACAACATTTTCACATAGACAAAACTGTAAGATCAGTATCTGCTATGTGTATATTCTATAAAAGCACAACATAGAGGGCATGCAGGGTTATTGTAACTGTTCTGTGTCCCTACGATAGGTGTCATTAGACAAATTAATCCATGTGTTAAAATAAACAAGCTTTTATGCATATAATGATCTTGTGCTATGATGACATAACAATAAAAGTTAAAGGTAATGATTTAATTATATTATTATTTTTTTAAAAAACTTTGAAACCAAAGCTATTAGCATAGCAGAGTTGATCTTCATATTTTTTTGAAAACATTTATCTAATGGGTATTCCATGGTTCCATGAGGTAATGAACATATAAGAACCATGAAATAAGTCTGAATGCTACATTACATGCTATTTAGCCAATTTAGCAAGTAGGCAAAAGTCAAACCTCCCAAAAAACCTTCTGATGGCTATATACTAATATGTCAGTCATAATTTCAGGGCTAAGAGAATGATACAAATTGTCAACTCCGAGTGTGATTAAACTATGAAGACTCTTAAGTTCAGATTCTGTAGTTTTCCTGTGCTTTTATTTTCCAGCTTGCTAGAAACAATTGTGATATTTCTACACTGCCACAGAACAAGTTAAGCAATAGCTTGCTTCACAGTTAAAGTGACTGGTAGGCACTATTTGACACCTTGTCCTGTTTCTGAGTTCTAATTGTTTCCTTCTGCAATTTACGTTCTGATGGTATGGGGTCTATGGGGAATGTATCTTCTGTGACTTCTTTATGATGTTACATCCAAGGCTAATTGCCCGACTCTGGCTGAGTTTTACCAAAACTCTCCATCTTCAGAAGTCTTGTTCTAGTCTCTTATAATTTTTGTCAATCAAAAGTTAGCACTTCAGGGACCAGGCCTTCTTATCGGGCAGCTAGAAGTTACACATTTGGTTAGGTGGAATTCTTCTAACCCTGGGCTTGATGGGAATATCTTAAAGGCAAAAGCAGCCCCCTTTGCTAAAGTTATCTGCAACAGAGTCTTTTATTGCTGAGCACAGCTGGATATTTTCCTTTTGAAATGTAATCAGCACTATAATAGCTTTGGCACACTGAGTGCCCCAGTGATCTCTTTAGAGGCTTGAAGCACTTCTCCTTGGGGAAGGCTGGATGAGAATAAGAATTTATATAACGTCTAATACAATGTCCATAGGCTTTCTTTGGAACACCTCAGATATTATGTGAAAGGTACGTGTTCCTCCATAAGCATGTCACTCAAGAATGTTTTTTAAGCTTCAAATGCTTCCTTTCTGGGAACAAAACCAGGCCTTAAACATAATGCATGTGTATAGAAATGGCGTTCAATCAGAGAAGAGCTAAGGCTTGCAGAATGCCTTGCTCCAGGGCTTTGGACATGGCAATCATGGTATTAAGAAGTACTAAAGAGGCCCAGTATATCAATATTGCTTCTTTCTACCTCAATTATTATTGCTATATGCACATATGGACACTGTCCCCAAACTACCTTTTTCATCAGGTCTGCATCAGTGAGGAAGGATAACTTAGCCGTCTCTAGGCACAGAGTTTGCCAGATTGTTAGCAATGCTGGTCTCTCAATATCGCCTGGGGAACTCTCATCCACACCTTTTGTAGGGTCAGTTTAGAAGCAGTCAGGCTTTGGGGATTTCCCAGCTATTTGTAGTGGAAAGCCATTTGTTTACTCATTGACATCTCCTCTTCCTTTGCCTTACAGAAACTTTGCAATTTTATGAAGTCCCATTTGTCAATTCTTGATCTTAGAGCATAGGCCATTGGTGTTCTGTTCAGGAACTTTTTCCCTGTGCCTAGGTATTATAGGGTCTTTCCCACCTTCTCTTCTGTTAGTTTCAGTGTGTCTGGTTTTATGTGAAGGTCCTTTATCCACTTGGACTTGAGCTTTGTACAAGGAGATAAGAATGGATCGATTTGCATTCTTCTGCATGCTGTCCTCCAGTTGAACCAGCACCATTTGTTGAAAATGCTGTCATTGTTTCACTGGATGGTTTTAGCTCCTTTGTCAAAGATCAAATATAGGTGTGTGGGTTCATTTCTGGGTCTTCAACTCTATTCCACTGATCTTCCTGCCTGTCTCTGTACCAATACCAGGCAGTTTTTATCACTATTGCTCTGTAGTACAGCTTGAGGTCAGGGATGGTGATTCCTCCAGAAGTTCTTTTATTGTTGAGAATGGTTTTTGCTATCCTGGATTTTTTGTTGTTCCAAATAAATTTGAGAATTTCTCTTTCTAGCTCTGTAAAGAATTGAGTTGGTATTTTAATGGGGATTGCATTGAATCTGTAGATTGCTTTTGTCAAGATGGCCATTTTTACTATATTAATCCTGCCGATCCATGAACATGGGAGATCTTTCCATTTCCTGAGATCTTCTTCAATTTCTTTCTTCAGAGACTTGAAGTTCTTGTCATACAGATCTTTCACTTGCTTGGTTAGATTCACCCCGATGTATTTTATATTATTTGTGACTATTGTGAAGGGTGTCATTTACAGATTGGGAAAAGATCTTTACCAATCCCACATCCAATAGAGGACCAATATCCAATATATACAAAGAATTCAAGAAATTAGACTCTAGACAACCAAATAACCCTATTAAAAAATGGGGTACAGAGCTAAACAAAAAATTCTCAACTGAGGAAATGCGAATGGCCGAGAAGCACCTAAAGAAATGTTCAGCATCCTTGGTCATCAGGGAAATGCAAATCAAAACAACCCTGAGATTCCACCTCACACCAGTCAGAATGGCTAAAATCAAAAACTCAGGTGATAGCAGATGCTGGCGAGGATGTGGAGAAAGAGAAACACTCCTCCATTGTTGGTGGATTGCAAGATGGTGCAACCACTATGGAAAACAGTCTGGCGGTTCCTCAGAAAATTGGACATATCACTACCTGAGGACCCAGCTATACCACTCCTGGGCATATACCCAGAAGATGCTCTAACACATAACAAGGACATATGCTCCACTATGTTCATAGCAGCTTTATTTATAATAGCCAGAAACTGGAAAGAACCCAGATGCCCTTCAACAGAGGAATGGATACAAAAAATGTGATACATTAATACAATGGAATATTACTCAGCTATTAAAAACAATGAATTTGATAAATTCTTATGTAAATGGATGGAACTAGAAAATATCATCCTGAGTGAAGTAACCCAATCACAAAAGAACATACACGGTATTCACTCACTGATCATTGGATTTTAGCCCAGAAGCTTGAAATATCCAAGATTCAACTCACAGACCACATAAAGCTCATGAAGAATGACGACCAAGTAGGGGGGCTTCAGTCCTTCGTAGAAGGAGTAACAAAATACTCAAGGGAGTAAATATGGAGACACAGTGCAGGACAGAAACTGAAGGAGGGGCTATCTACAGACCATTCCACCTGGATATCCATCCCATGTGCAGTCACCAAAGGTAGACGTTGATGTGGATGTCAGGATGTACATGCTGACAGGAGCCTGATATAGCTGTCTCCTTAGAAGTCTGCAAGAGTCTGACATACTCAGAGGCAGATGCTCACAGCTAACCATTGAACTGATCATGGGGTTCCCAATGGAGAAGATAGAGTGAAGGCTGAAGGAGTTGAAAGGATTCACGACATCTCCTTTTCCATCTCTTACTTCTGGTCTCCATTGTATCACTTCCTGGGATAACACAAATAGACTGCTTATACTCAGTCCTTGCCATAGACTTTTTGAAGAGAGTCTGAAGTAATATTGTTTGTGTAGCATTCACAATTTTATTATTTCAACCTGCCAGGTTTTCTGCTAGCTACACACATTTGAGTTATATTTAAAGATTATATATTGATTGCCTATTACAAACCAGGCCTATAATGATGATGATGATGATGATGATGATGATGGTGATGATGATGATGGCGGCTGTGGCCATTGTATTCATGAAATTCTTAAACTAGAAAAAGAAATGAAAGCCGTAGATTAATTTTTTGTATATTTGAATAAATGTTATGAATATATTTTTATTGATTAATTCATTTATTCACTTTACATCCCAATATCAGCATCCCTTCTCCTCTCAGTTCCTTCCATCAGAGGGATCCTCCCCCCACATCCCCCTCCCCTTCTTCTCTGAGCTGAGGAAGCCCCTTAAGTATCTATCACCCTACCCTGGCACATCAAATTACTGCAGGACTAGGCACATTCTCTTCTACTGGGGGAAGTCAAGGTGGCTCAATTAGGCAAATCCATTGACAGGAGACAGATTTCATGGATAGCCCCTGCTCCAGATGTTGTGGACCCACATGAAGACCATCTGTTACCTATGTGCAGGGGGCCTAGTTCCAACCCATGCTCACTCTTTAGTTGGTGGTTTAGTCTCTGAAACCTAAGAGCCCAGTTTAATTGACTGTCCATCTTCCTGTGGAGTCCCTATCCACTTCAAGTCCATCAGTCCTTCCTCCTTCCCTGAGCTTCATCTAATGTTTGGCTGATGATCTCTGCATCTGTTTCCATTGGTTACTGGGTGGAGCCTCTCAGAGGACAGTTATGCTAGGGTCTGTCTGCAAGTATAACAGAGTAATATTAATAAGTAATATTAATAGTGTCAGGGATTGCTTCTTACCATGGGCTGAATCTCAATTTGATCCAGTCACTGGTTGGCCATTGTTCCATCTTAATCCCTGCACATCTTATAGGCAGGACATATTTTTGGTCAAAGATTTTGTGGATGGGTAGCTCTCGTTATCCCTCATCTGAAAGAGGAAGTCAGAGTATCAGGATAGTGTTGAAGGAAGCAACTCTGAAGTGTTACAGGGCAAAGTGTTCTAAAACCTGAGGAAGTACATGCTAAGTGAAGAGAGTAATAATTGAGAATAAATTGAGGAAAACAGGCTCTATAAAAAGCAGTCAAATTCCATCTGTTCAAAGGATAATATTGGGTATGGAGAGATGGCTAAGTGTTTAAGAACACTGGATAATTTTCTAGAGGACTAGGATTCAATTGTCAGCACTCACATAGTGGCTCACAACCAACAGTAACTCCATTGCAGAGAATCTGACATCCTCTTCTGACCCTCTTGGGCATCTAGTTTATATAATGCACATATGTAAAATACTCATATACATAAAGATAGCAGAATACATCTAAAAAAATGTTTACAGGTACAATGCATATTGTAGTGAAAGATAAAGGTGAAAGATAGGCTATTGTAAGACCAATGGCTTTTCAGTCTATGTAATTTGTTATGAAATCTAGGCCATGTATTTGAAAACATTGTGGAGAAAAGAGAAGATATTGTGTTTCATGACTCAATGTATTGTCAGTCAAACCCACATTTGTTTGCTACTAGCTTTGTTTATTTTAGGTATTATTTTGGGTTCTGGATAGTTTAGTGTCAACATGACACAAGCTACAGTTATGTGAAATGAGAAAACCTTAATTGAAAATAAAATAACTCCAGAAGATGCTTTAGGGAATTTTCTTAATTAGTGGTGAATAGAGAAGACCCTAGGGCTGGAGAGATGGCTCAGCCACAACCAAAAATATAAGAGAAGACCCAGCCTATAGTGGACAGTGATATCCCTAGGTTGGTGGTCATAGGTTTTATAAGAAAGCAGGGTCATCAAGTCAGGATGAGCAAGCCACTAAGGAGCATACCTGCGTGGTTTCTGCATTAGTGCCTGCCTCCATGTTCCTGTCCCATTTGAGTTCCTGTCTTGGCTCCCCTTAATGATGGGCTATAATGTGGAAGCATAAGCCAAACAAACCCTTTCCTCATCATATTGTTCTTTTTTATTATGTTTTCTTGTCACAGCAATAGAAATCCTAATTAAAACATTTTGAAATAATATTTTTATTGATTTCTATATTTAGGGTTTTCTCTCCCTCAGTGACATCAACTTTCAGGGGATCTATTCAATATTTCATAGCCAGAGCCTTGTAAATAGTGTCAGCAGAAGAGTTTGTGTTTGATTTAGGTCTGCTGAATAAATGAAGCCATGATCCTATTTTTCATATGGCTCAGATCCTTTATTTGGTATTTCTCTGACATAATGAGGCACATTTAATTTTCTTCTCCTTTCATGCAATGTAGTCAAGTGCAAACAGAAACCCATAAGCACTATAATGCTGCACAGCTTCCTGAGCCATACAAACAAATATGACTTTAATTGTGATTATATATGACTTAAGCGTATACAAGAGACATGAATAATTGGCTCCAATACTCCAATCAAGCAAGACAGCGAGCTTGACTATTGAATTTCTCTGCTTATCTAGGGACCCAGGCTTAAAAGCTTTAGTCCAGGCCATGGCTGTTGGATACAGAGTTGACCCTTCTACCTCAAGTGAGGGAGGAAGCAGGACAGAATTCTTCTAGTACTACCATGTTCTTGACTGCTATAGTCAGGCTTTTGTAGCTTTAAGTCCATACACTCTTATGTAATAAACAAATGTTTGTGATTGTCATACTAACGTTTAATGCTAGACCCTGAGTGCGCATGGGGGACTTTGGGTCCTATCTCTAAAATAACGGATCTGAGTCAACCTAGACAACACCTTCCCAAGGTTCTCCATAGAAGAAAGAAACTCCTGAAAGGACAAACGTATCTGTGCCGACTGAGCTAAGCATAGGTCATTCTCCCATCATACTAGACAGCTTGTGACACATTATTATAACATTTTTTATTCAACAGAACATGTCTCAACACTGGCAGCCCCAAAGACTAGAAATGTGACACATGGAAGGTGATGCTCCTCTCTACTCAGAACCAGGGTGACACAAGCAGGAACTTAGAAGACAACCAGGATAAAAGTCAGTAGGGTTTAACAATGGCCAGGAATAAGAACAGAAAAGGAGCCTCACAAGACATGACTAAACAACAGGAAAGCAACTAGAGAACAAGGAAGAAAAGCCTTGACTTTATTTTGAAAATGTTCAACTTGGAGTCTTTGAATCATTTCATCCATCCCAGTTTCCAAATGATCTGACCCGGATTTTTCAACTGGTTCCAGCAGTGTTTCTGGTCTTCATTGTTTTGAGTGCAGAGACCCAAGTGCCTCCCTATTTATCCTCTCTCTCTCTCTTCTCTCTCTCTCTCTCTCTCTCTCTCTCTCTCTCTTCTCTCTCTCTCCCTCTCTCTCTCTTCCTCTCTCTATACTCTGAATCTTCCTTCCCTGTGCTTTTTTCCCCCTGTCACACCACACTTGTTAAAATTGTCATTTGCATATAGCATTCATAATAACTTCATATTCTAGCAAACTGACTTGCCTGGGGGGGCTTTTGATAAATATTCATCGGAGTTGACTTTTCTGTCTCCTTTTGCTCCCAGCTCTTTACCCCATGAGCCATGGAGCCATCGGTCTTTTCATAGGTAGCAAAATAAATGAAGTGCGAGGATTTCACTTCGAGAAGAAACAGGAACGGGGACTTTTGTCACTGACTTTCATGAACTGGGCTTCCAACTTTTAAATGTGGTGCATAATTGACACTTTGATACTTTTAGGCTATGGTGTATTCTCACACTCTCATAGGGAAAAAATACTTGCTGACACAATCAGGAAACAGATGGTGACAAAGATCTTATACTTTGGTGCCAATCAATATGTTTTACTTGCCACTACTAAAAATCTCATTTGTGGGACCCAGGAATTTAAAGGAATTTTCTGTTCTTTTTTTTTTCCCCTTTCCTTTAGAGACTATTTTTAAGAATCTTCAAAGCTTTAAAGTTTTACTTCATTTTTCATCTTCAGTTCTATTAATGCAGTCTTAGGAAGGTCTTGGTTGCATATATCAGAAAAATAGTAAATTAAGGTAGTTTGTTCTTTACTAACAGTGACATCATACGTTTTTCCACTCTTGCCCCTCAACATGCAAACACTATTATCAAGTATGGCTACTCTGGCCTTGGGAAAGTAACTTGGAGAATGAGGAGATTTGAAGGTGTGCAGTTAAGGCAGTAGCAGAAAACATGTTCCCTGTCCCTTCAAACTTGATCAGTTACCTAACAGTGTTATCAGCTAACAAAGAAGTGTGTTTGAGAAATAATAGCTGGTAGAATTATTAAGCAGGATACCAACATAAAAAAATGATGGCTTCAAAGTCTATTTAGGGAAAGAATCAGATAATCATATCTGATTGAGAGCACATCCACCAGTCAAGAAGGTCCTGAGAGTCAGAAAGGACACCTTCAGTCTACTTGAATACACACACTGCCTGACTACAAATACTGGCTGAGATAAGTCTCTTCAAATTAAACAGATTTATTCTACTCTCAAAACCGGCCTTTGTGTTTCTATGTTCTTAGTTGACTTGTCCTGTGTTGTTTCTTGTATAGTTTGTGTGGTAATAGCATATATTTTAACCCTTGAACCCCGTGTCTGAGAGATGTTATTATTAATTCCATTTCAAAGTGAGGAAGCCAAGATTCAAGTGTATTAGCAGCCTGATCCATGCAGATTCAAATAGCTAGGGTAGGTGAGAAGCAACGTAGCTTGCATAGGAGTACTGTTTTTACCTTGGCTTGCTTGAGTTTACACCAAACCTGAGTTAGTTCTTGTTTCTATGATCATAAATAAATCATTCTTCAAAATTCTGTTACTTCTCCGGCAAGTTTCTCAGCAAAGTTTTTGCCTCTGACATTTTAAGACATCTCCTTAGATGTAGGTACCCTCCAATCCACCCCATAACCCTCAATACTGCATAGCAGCTCACAAAAGGTCCATCGTATCCTAATCTAACTCTTCACATGTCAAGTTTCTTGGGGAACTTTCTAAATCTCAAACTGGCTACAAATGCTCACAGCAGCAAGTTTTTATAAGCCTCACATTATTCCTCCATGAATAGCCTTCTGAGAATTACCTCTTGGCTCGGAGAACAAATTCTTGGTTTTCAACATACTGTCTTTGGGGGCTCAACTCTGTTACGTTGCTGACACCCTTCTACAATTTCTCCTTGAGCTATGCTCCTCTGGCCACACTGACCTCCTCACCCCCCGTGTGTTTTGCAGGACAACTTTGTGCTGCTGTACCCTTGTCAGATGTATTCCAGGTGTGTGATCAACTCCCTCCTCCATCATGTCCCTTTATTCTTTTACCTCTATTTTAAATAGTAACCAAACACGAGTGAGAACTATTAATCTTTGCCCTATGAAGCTTTTTAGTTTATAAATTTCCTCTCTCTCTCCCTCTCCCCTTCCCTCTCCCTATTTCCATCCATCCTTTCCTCCCTCCTGCTCTTTCTTTCTTCCTTCTTCCTTCCTTCTTTTCCTTCTTCCTTCTTCTTTCTTTCTTTTCTTTCTTTCTTTCTTTCTTTCTTTCTTTCTTTCTTTCTTTTCTTTCTTTCTTTCTTTCTTTTTCAGGAATAGAAATAGACCTAGGACCTTAAGCAAGCTAGGTAAACAGCCTACCACTACACCATATCCCCAGGTCCCTTATTTTTATTTTTAATTAATTTTTGTGTGTGTGTGTGTGTGTGTGTGTGTGTGGGGTGTGTTGTGTGTGTGTGTATGAGAGTGTTCACCAAAGCAATAAGAACTTTGTGGATTCCCCTCAAGCTAGAGTTATAGTTGATTGTAAGCAGTATGGTGTGGATACAAAGAATTGAACTCTATCTCCTGTAAAATCAATCTCTCCAGCTTCAGCACCATTTTATTAAAATTTTATATTTGAATGTTTAGGTTTGTTATTTATTGTCTGTGAGCCCTACTAGAATGTAAACTTCTCAAAAATAAAGATTGTTTTCCAGCTTGCACTTGGCTAGGACTTGGAACAGTGTAGCTAGATAGCTACTCAAGTGAATGATTGCTCATGTCATACACTATGTACTCTTAAATTCTAGAATTCCATAAGGCATAAAACAGTATTTAAAATTATAGTATTTATATAGCTTATTAGTCTGCGTTCAACCCATTCTACTCTATATATTTCTTTTGAAAAAATAACTCAATGAGAATACCTGTCAATATAGTCAAAAATTGAGCCACACACATCTTTTTTTTTCCCCAAAATGTATTCTAGAACCTTATATATCCTGGTTTTGGTAGTAAAATGACTTATTTAAATGAGCGAACTCAAGGCCCATATATCAGGGAAAAATATTTTCAGTTAAACTGAGAACTGTAAACAGGTCAACACAAAAACTATAGGCAAGCTGTACTTTTCTTTTCTCAGTCTGTCTCCAGTCACGGCTGAGACTCCTGCCTCTTTAAGTCAATGCCTTTTCTTTAAGATGCAGTGTTCTATCTTTCCTACTCAAAAGGAAAGCGGTCTTCCATCAAACATGGTGCTCTAGCTCAGACTTCCTTAAACACTGCTTCAGATTTATTGCTGGCTTAGTCACTTATCAATAAAACCGGCTTACACACCTTGCTCTATCTCGACAGCCGTCTCTCCAGACGTCAGCAACCAAGGTTTACATAGACTCCTGACTTTATCTGGGCACCGTGATGTACAATATCACAGCAACGACGCATTTTCTCTTTGTTCTGAGGAAGCTTGAGCCATAATGTGCCAGACTAGTGTTCGTGCTGATTGTGATAAAGAGCAGCACACTCAAGCATTTTCTCTCCTTTTTCTATCCTCTCTTTTTTTCTCTCCTCTCTCCCTCTTTTAAAGAAACAGGTGTTGGCATGGATTAGAGAAAAATTACATCATCTCAAAGAGGAGAGGAAGAATGGAAAGGAAGGAAAAAATAGGAGGGAAAAGTGGCAACCAGACCCAAATACATTTGCACATATAAAGCTGTTCTAATGAGAGCCAAATTGATTTGACATTCAGTGGCAGTTTGAAGCCAAGAAAAGCAAAGCAGCCTACAAAAGGCCTAGCTCATTGTTTATGGAGTGTCATACTCTATCATCTGTGAGACCAATAACAGGGATGGGAAGACCTTTAAAGGCAGGGCGTGTGCTGGGAAGGGCTGTGTAGATACCACTAATGTCAAATCTGATAGACGGATTGTACACAGCCCCCTGAGCTGAGATATTTGTCAGATGAGTCAAATACTCCCTGCAGATTACACATTAGCCAGCAAATTCACAACGCGTTAGCATTCTTTGAGCATGTGTGCTGTGCATAGGAAGACATATTTCGTGTTGGTCTGGGAGAATAATCTTCATAAAAATATTAGCCCATAAAAGAGTATAGTAAATTATATGTCATTCAAATGGAACCACATGCATGATGTTATAAAGGCATTGCCAGCATGAATAAAGAATGGCTCTTCCACAGTGAGCTGCACACATTGCAGGTGTGCTCACGCTCACAGTGCAGAGAATGAAGAAAGTCATATTAAAATGGGAAAATTTTCCATTAAACTTATTTTTCAAGAGAGGAGCTGTATAAATGTTTAGTCATTTCAATAACATTAACTGGCCAGGGATTTACTATTCCTGCAGCTCACTGTTTAAAATACCTGGAACAAAATGAGGTGTTTATTAAATGTCAGCACATGACAAGATGGATTAAATAAGTCTTCCTAGAAATATGTAAAACTCTAGAGTTTTGCAGGTTAGTCAGGAGGAATTTCTCCCCCTCCTCATCCTCTAGCCTCAAACCAAACCCAAATATTCTTTTGATTTTAGAGTCTGTATAAAATTCAGATTTTAGTGTTTTTCTTTGGATTTTATAAAGGAAAGTTGATCCCATTAGAGATTACTGTGTAATATGTTCAAAATTTCATCTTCTTTCATTTTAATTTTCTAAGCATCCATAAGGCAAACGACAGAATTTAAATTTAAATAATGTAGATCTTTCTGTGTCTTTTCACTGCATTATATGAACAAAAAAAGGCAGAATAAATACCAACATGCAACATATCAGTGCATAATATGTGACAGGTATCTTATGAATCTAACAATATACAAGTTCAATTAAATTCATAAATATAAATGCAAAAACAATTTTGATAGTAATAATTGAATAAATTGAAACTCATTATTTATATTTATTTTATATAAGTATAAAATCTTAACTGAGTATTGCTGGGTCTTTTCAACACATTTTAATGCTTTTATCCCACATTGGTGCTGAGGGAAAAATTTGAGGAAGACTATACCCTGTATTCAAATACTAACTTGCATACTCTCTGTAATATATTGAATGGAACATAGACCCTTGCTCTGAACAGGAAGAGAATGGCTTGCCTCTGTACTCTGTGCAGAACGCAGGAACCCAGTGTCAGACTGAATGGAACATTATGTTTGACACACAATTACTTCCTTTCCTTGCTACCACCACAATGAACTCATCAGTAACCAACTGAAAATATTTATTGCACTTACAAAGGCTTTACCTACAAGCAAGGATAGTGCTTACACTCAAGAACCTTCAGTTGCAACATTCAAGCAAGGGCACCTCAGTCCTTTGGGATGTGATGCCCTAACACTACCATCTGCTCCCACACTAAGTGGTGGGATCACTCCTTGTCTCAGTGATTAGAATACCCTTAGTAGGTTTCTGATAGAACTAAAAATTCAAGAAACCTAAGAGGTACAGAAGTCTTTAACTTAAAATTCAGCCATTTAGCCTATTGGTCATGTAGCCAAGGCATTAAAGAATCCAAATAATAATTGTAATGAGATGTGTACAGTGTTTTGTTTTCGAAATACTTTCACATATGTGACTTCCTTTGACAACGTCAATGTGTTTGGTCATTTGTTAGGACATTTCAGTCTGGAGATCGAGTACAAAGCTTCTACAAGGGAGCTGTAACCCTGTTCCTTCTCAACAAGATGATAAACTAATAGAGCTAGGTGTTTGGAAAAGTTCTTTTGTCATCATTTATATCCTTAACTTTGTCCCTAGTACTCTTCATACAATGCGATGGAGCAACATTCCAGAATGAGGTAGAAGAGAAAGTTGAGTTGAATCAGCTGAGAGGCCTATAGACCTCCCAGATGCATCATTCCTCTCTAACAAACCCAAGAAGACCCATCCCTTCTGAGTAAGCAAATTGGAAACTGAAATAAGCTACATTCAAATAATTTGAAATTCAGTTCTCCAGTAAACAATTTTAGATAACACATTTCACAACACCAAGACCAAAAAAGTTATGCATGTGTGCTATACACCTATAATCTCAACAATTGAAGACAGGAAGATTTTTATGTTTTGTAGTTAGTTGCTTTAGTAAGATCCTATCTCAAAACAAAACCTACAGGTTGAGGATATAACTCAGTGGTACAGGGCTTGCTTAGGTGTCCCTGCACTGAAAACCAAATATGCCATAGTACCTTACATGTAGGACGGTAGTCAGAATATATTTATACTTGCTTTATCTCTAAAGATATGGTTTCTTTTTTCTAATTTTGTAGTAGATTAGATTCAACAAAGTGATAGTTGATGACTAGTATATTATCAGAAGAATTGAGGGACCTAAAATGTAAGGAAATAGGGAAGCACACAGAGCCTGACCCACAGTCCACATGGGGCTCTTCAGTATTGGACCAAACAAATCACTCATGAGTCAAGCTCTGCAATAGGGCATAGATCATGTGGTCATCGTTAATGAACTATAATCTACATTGATGAACTATAATCTACATGATGAACTATAATGAAGGTTACAATGCTTAAAAATCAATGTCCCAAAATATGTAGAATATGTTCTGAATCAGAAGGCAACTTTGTTTTTAATATAAAGGAATATTTATGCATGAAATACTTAAAATTGTGTTTTAGTTTTCGTATTTAAGGAATAAGCAACAAATTCACCAGTAAACTCAAACACAAAATGTTAGACACTCCCTCAAGGCTCCAGACTATTGTAGGTTTATTAAATATAATTGTTTTTGAAGAACAATACTGGCACAAATGAACTGGCTCATGCCCTTAACAGCTCCCTCTTCACTCACAAGCAAAGCTGAGGGCTTTCTGTAACTGCAACTCTGATACACATTCCAGAAAATTTCTCAAAGTGCCATTTACCATCGACCATTCCAAATTTGTTAGCTCTGCCTTGGTGCCCCAATCACTATTCTGTTATTTTGTGACTGCATTGTACTCCAATTGCTTGCTCCGCTCATTCCTAAACTCGTTTCAGTACTGTTATAATTCAGATTACTCAAGCTTTATATATTAGTACTATCTGAATAACAGAATATAAACTATACATGTTATATCTAGTGGTCACATAATAGTAAAGGGATACAAACAACATTTTAGTATCACAATGCTTTTAAGTTAATATGCTGAAAAAAAGGATCAGAACAATATTAAGATGCTTTATTTTATAGTAGTGTGGAATCTTTTCTGTATTTTACATGTGGAGCATAGCTACTTTGGTGAATTATAGTTCAAGTACTCCTGGTTAATAGCATAGCTCCACAGACCTTTACTCATCACCCCTCCTAGCTAGCTCCCAGAACTCTAACACTGCCTGAAGCATCAGCTGCTCAAAAAAATTTTGCTAGAGGTTCTTTATATTCACTTATATGTATCTCCTTTTATCAGTTTAAAAAACTTGGCCATTTACACCTTTTCTGCTTTAACACTTATAAAATTTCATTGCTTTTTTTCCAAATTGGCGCCTACATAAATTATTTCAGGTATAGTGTAGAAAGACAACAAGAACCATACTGTATAGATAAAGAGCCTAAGACTCAACAAAAGTTGATGACTTACTCAGGGTTGCCCAATGAAGATATGAGTCCAGTGGAATTTTTGTGGTTATTAACTTATAGGTCTCAATTTGATGGTGCAAAATATACTGCAAAATATAGAGGAGACATCTGTTTATTTACTGATGAATACAAGTTTCCAACTTGTTCACTCTTTAGAGCAATGATATCAGGTACACACTGAGGCATGCAACATCAACGTACAGATATCAAGGATAATAAAGTTCACATGAGATGTGGGAAAGAGGCTTTTCTTCACATGAAAGCAGAGCTAACACTTGGGCAATGATTAAATCATATTGAGAAACCTCAAAGACACATAAAAAGGGAAATTCTTTGAGGGTTTGTAGCTTGTTTATTTTTTAGAAATGAAGTGATCTAAAAGGAGGACAAGCTAGTTCAGTTAGAGCTTTCATATAATTACCGCAAACTCTAATGCAAATTAGACTGTAGGTCTGTTCAATGTACACTTCTGTGCTTGCCAAATTATGTTTGGCAATGTGGTCAAGCAAGAACAGATGCACACTGGGCCGAATTTTCTTGGGCTGTTCAATAATTAGGAGGACCATGTATTATAATAAACCACATCCCCTTGGCTAAGATTTGGATGCAAATTGCACACTAATTCACTTCCAAGTTTTTTGGAAGCTCACCAAGAGAGATGAAAATCAGGCATATATACTGTTTACTTCAGGAAATTTGTTTAAAACTAAATATGGCTCATTTATAAGAGGCATGGGGGAACTCCATAAGAAATGTAACAATAGCTTTTGCAGGTTCCACTCAGCAGGAATAAGGAAGTGTTAACATGCTGCTTTGAAGAGCTTTCCTGTGTTGTGTGCCAAGTCTAACCATCTCCTTATGAATGCACTGGGAGAGCCTAAGTGGAGGATAAACAGCTTCCCATATCTGTAAAATATCACATTACTCAAATGGAGGGTGAAATCAGTTCAGTAAGTGAGACTTTGTCAACATTTTCGCAACTGACAAGCAAGTAGCAGGCTGCCCCGTGGATCAAGGAGCAAATAGACTGAGACTGCAGTAAGGCCAAGCTGCTCATTCTAATATGAGTCTCAGCAGCAGTATAACTGGTATTGCTTAGTAATTCAAATACTGGAATACTGTATATGGCAATATAACTATCTAGAATGAGTTAGTAAAAATTATTGAAGGGGAGCCCTGAAAAGTTCACAGTACATGCTGAACTAATTGCTTATCTTCATCAACCTCTACTTCATAGCCTTCTAGCTACTCTCCTATCCAAGTTTTGTGAGAGAGACCTGTACATTTGATCCTGGACTTTCTTCAAATTCCATTTTTTCCTTTTGCTTGAGTCCAGTATTAGCCTAGTCATTGGCCAGTATGGAAATGCAAGGTCTTCATGCCACTTCTAGTCAGGACTGCTGCCCCGCTGTGGGGAGTGAAAGTAGCAGGCAGTCAAAAGTAGTGAGTGCTTTAGGGGTCTCCCTCAGCTGGAGAAGTCCTTGAGGAAGGCCACTGAGGACTGCACTGCATGACAACAAGCAAGAGTAAACTCTCAATGCTCCATTTTACTCAAGAACCCACCTCTCTTTATAGAATATATCCCTCGTCAATGCCCTTAAATTCCATCCCATGTTAATTTCCAGAATCCTGTCTTACCCACGAACCTCACTCAGTGGTTTCCATACACCTGAACTGTAACATGAAAACTCATGTTTAACCACACCCTCCAGTTAACCAAGAAACCCCAGCCCTGATCTTAGCATGCCCCTCAAGACGCTTGGTAAATTACTCCTTTCTGGAGAGTCTCTGTCTCCTCAATTCAGACTTGAGGCAATCAACTTTTAGATATACATCTTTTCATAAATGTTCACAAAAGTAGTAAGTATAGATTCTAGTAGTCAGTTCATTACTGCAGTAATTACTTTTAAACCTTTTTCCCCACCTCTGAGAAAATAAGAGGTTTTTTTTTTGTTTTGTTTTGTTTTTTGTTTTTGTTTTTTTGTTTTTTTGTTTTTTTGAGACAGGGTTTCTCTGTGTAGCCCGGGCTGTCCTGGAACTCACTCTGTAGACCAGGCTGGCCTCGAACTCAGAAATCCGCCTGCCTCTGCCTCCCAAGTGCTGGGATTAAAGGCGTGCGCCCACCCGCCCGGCAAAAAATGCTGCCACCAGAGATCGCCAGAGGTATCCCATATATCCCTCAATGATAAACATCTTACATAACTATAGTTTAATGAATATTGTACTGCAGTACTGTAATATTTTACAACTAAGAAATGACACCGATACAATCGACAGATTTTAGTGCTATTTCTTTAGGTTTACATTCGTTCAGCTGTGTTGGTATGTGTATATAATACTATGCAATTTTATTCCTAGCGTAGAGTCACGTGACTGTATCAAAAGCAGAGGTACAGAACAGTGACAAGGGAAAGACTCCTGAGCTATGGACAACAATACAGCAGTGATTCCAGCTCCCCTATTGGATCCCTTAACACTGTAATTGGGCCAGCATTTCTATAGTTTCATCATTCCAGGGCTGTTATGGAGCTACTATGGTATAATCGCTTGAGAGGACTTGTTCACTCAGTACCAGCACCCTGAGAGTTACTTCATACTCACCCACCCCTGAAGGACATTTAGTCTTTCTTCTGCATTAAGGCAGCTAAGACAAACTTGATTAAAAAAATGTGAGCACATGTTTTCCTGTGTGAATGGCCAAGAGTTATATGGGTTATATGATAAGTCCATGCTTAGCTTTGTAAAAATAAAATATAAAATAAAATAAAAATGGTTCTATCATTCTACATCAGCAATATTCAAGTTATCCAATTTTCTATACCATCATCAAGATTCAATTTTACTACAAAGTTTTGATTAGCTAAACATTTTTAAAAGATTTTTTTAATTTATTTTATTTTGTTTTACTTTTTTGTACACATATTTCACCTGCATGAATGCATTTGTACCAGAGAAGCCAGAAGAGAGCATTAAAGGCCTGAAACTAGAGTTATGGATGATTGAGAATCATCAGGTGGGTTCTGAGAATCGAACTCATAGCTTCTAAAAGAGCAGCCAGTGCTCTTAACCATTAAATCATATCCCAGCCAATGTTATAACCTTGGATAGGGATACATGATAGATCATTGTTACAGTCTGTCCTTACCTAACAGTTAATTGTGCTGAGCACCTTTTCATGTGCTTGTTGACAACTATACTTGTGGTCTGGCAAAATGCTTGAATTGTTTTGATTTTTTGTTGTAATTTGCCCATTTCCAATTAGATCATCTGGTCTGCTAAAATTGGGTTTTAGAAATCCTTTGTGGATTCTACACGTAAGTTCTTTGTCAAATCTGTGCCTTCTAAGTATCTTCTCTAACTTGATAACTTGCAAGTTCATTTTCAAGTGAGGCTTTGACAGGACAAAGATTTTAAATTTTTATAAGGACAAATTTATCAGTTTCCTTAATATAAATTATACTTTTGGTTCTGAATATAATTTAGTATAATTTCAATATAGCTTCATTTCCAGAATAATTTTAATTCTTAGAAAAGGACAAATATATGACTAAAATAAATTCTTGGATTAAAGAGCATTCATAAGTTATTTCTTTAGTGAAAAAACATCTAGCTTTACTTTGCAAGTTAGGAAACATTAGCAAAAAAGAAGCCAGGATACAAAAGTAAACGTAAGTAAATATTTTTTTGTAGAATGTTATTTATTATTGATTTCTTCTCAATTTAAAGAAATACATAGTCTTTTAAGAAATGAGAATAGCTTATATTGCACACTTTAAATAAATATTTGTTTATTTCCTCAACTAATATTTGAATAGTCATTGATTTCTAGCAAACTTCTCACTCACCTTAATCCCAAACCTGTGTGCCAGTGGTATTAATACTATATTAACTATATTCCCTCACACCCACAAAAAGACCTAAAGTAACAAACTTTATTAGAGAACAGCATATAGGTTACGGTATAAAATAGTTAGTGCTAAGTGTCAAATGATGAAATGATTTACAGCAAGAAAATCCTCTGACAGACTCTACCAGCAGCTGTCTGAGGCAGATGCAGATACAGTGAACCATTGGACTGAAGTCATAGACCCCTATGGAAGAGTTGGGGAAGGATTGAAGGAACTGGAGGAAGTGGCACCCCCATAGGAAGAACAACAGTATCAAATAACCCAGACCCGTGGGAGCTCCCAGAGACTAAGCTACCAACCAAAGAGCATGCAGGGGTTGGTCCATGACCCATAGCACATACGTAGCAGAGGACTGCCTTGTCTGGCCTCAGTGGGAAAGGATGCACCTAATCCTGTAGAGACTTGATGCCTCAGGGAAGGGGGATGCCTAGGGGAGGAGGGGTGAGGTAATATTAGGGGAAAGAATACCCTCTCAGAGATAAAGGAGAGGGGGAAGAGGTGAAGAATTCTGGGAGGGGGTAGCAGGATGGAGGGCACAATTGAAATGAAAATAAATCAAATAAATAAATAAATAGGAAAATTCATATGCTATGTATTTAACAAACTTTGCTAATGCAGAAATTATTGACAGCACCAAACAATTTAATAGAGACAAAGTTGAGAAGAATAATGGCTTCCAGACAAATCTTAATAATACTAGGTAATATAATTGGGCAGTGGAATAAGACAGAAAATTGAGTACAGATGAATATAAAATAATATGCGGTAGCAGGAAGTAGATGTGTATGGATCTTAAATTCGTTTTAATGAGTCAAGAACAATGAGAGATATCATAATGAACAGACCTACAAATCTGAACTGTTCTTATTAAAAGTTTCTTTTTTATTATTGGAACTTTTATTTACATTTCAGATGTTTTCCCCTTACCCCTTTTCCCCTCTCCCTCTCAGGAACTCCCTATCCCTTCCCCCCTCCTCCTGACTCTATGATGGTGTTCTTAAAGGTGAGCCATCCATTGGCTCTGCAATAGTAATACACTACTGAGGAAATGTTTTGCTATTAACTCAATTGCCACAGTAAATACTAAAATAAAACTGGCATTACCTTCAAAAGAATATATGATTTCATTAATATTAAATTATAATAAATATATTAGTTAAAGTAGTTATAAGATTTTTGTTAAAATTGTATTTAATGCCCACTGAAAGTCTCCAACTATTTGAATGTGAGGTTTCTGTAAAGATACCAAGAAGTTTGTCCATGTAACTAAGACATTACAGTTATAAAGTGTATACACTGAAGACTGTACACTAGAAGAAACCCATCTGTGAACACTGACAAAGAAATGCAGAGATAAGAGAGAAAAAAGTATTTCAGGAGTAGTTGAATATTATAAATTTCTTATTCCTAATGTTTTCCTGCTTTTGAGTTTATGATATGTCTTTCTATCTTTACAGTAAATAATTTGGTCATTTTTTATTCATTCTCGAGTGATATGCCAAATACCATTGGATTTGTGTTAGTTTTAAATTTTACAGTGGCAGTCATTAAAATTAGGAAACAGTTTAAAGACACTCGAAGTATATTTGGCATAATTCTAACATCTCTCTGGATGTTTTAACTTTACATAGTGAGCATATGAATTTAAAGAATGCTGCTCTGCTGAGCATTGATGCTGCAGGTACTGCTGATAAATTACTCGTGGCCTGAAGTCAGTATTTCTATTTTGGTCAAGCTTCAAGAATGGCATATATAACTTGATCATGCTACCCCTTTTTGTCCTGGGAATACATTTATTCCTGCCCATCCTATTAAAGCTTGTCTTTAACAACAAAGTACATCACTTAAAACTGAAAATGGATACCAGACAGAGTTATTAAATTAACAGTGTAGCAAGCCAAGGACCAGTAAGATTCTGCACAGAGCCTTAACAACCTAAGACAGAAGAGAATTGCTTTTGATAATGCATATTCCACAATGGTTAAAGAAGGCATTCTTGTCAGTATGGCCTAAAACAGGCTCAGTCTTGTTTGTGAAATAAAAAAGGAGGAGAGGTGGAAAGTTTTGGGGGCTGCTTGGCAAAAATCTGACATGGGCCAAGGACAAGAAAATGGGCTGCCTGACAGGGATATGACATTGGCCAAGGATAAGGAAGTGGGCTTCAGCCAGGAATCTGACATTAGGCTAGAACAAAGAAGTAATTTCAGGCAGGAATCTAAATCTTAGGCTAGAACAAAGAAGTAATTTCAGGCAGGAATCTAAATCTTAGGCTAGAACAAGGAAGTAAGGCTTCAGACATGAAAATGACTTTGGGCTAGGGAAGTTGGCTCAGATATTTTGCTCAACCTGATAAGCCCTTAAAAACAGTGATCATGGGAGTGTTCACGGAATTTTGTTTATTGTCTTGTTTGTTCTTTGACTATTTGTGTTTATTGTCTTGCTTGTTCCTTGACTATTTGCATCTATTGTATTGCTAGTTCTTCAACCTAAAACTGACCTTGGTATTGTATGTAATTAAAATGGTATAAAAGAAAAAAAGAGGAGGGGGTATGGGATATTGGTTTTTAGGGAGAGGAAAGGTGATGGCATCTGAAATATAAATAAATAAATAAATCCAATAATAAATTAATAATTTAAATAAATAAATAAGTTCAAATTCCTGGCATGAAAAAGTAATGCTGCCACAAGCATCAGAAAGTTAGAAGAAATGAAATAGATGTCGGACACAACACAAGAAACAGCAGACAATAATGATCCCAAAGGGAAGAAGAAGCTTTGATCCACAGGAACATCACTGAGTAGACATTTTCAGGAAAGGGAGAGAAACTAATCAAAGACTTAAGTCTTTAAGAGTTTAATAGAGAATTTATTGCAGAGATAAAAATGGTTAAAACTTTGAAAGTATACAGTAGAAGAGAGGAGAGAGTATGCTTCTAAAAGAATGAATGCAGAAGAGCTATTGAAACATCCTCTTGATTCCATGACTGTGTACTGGTCTGTACAAGAGGGAAGCCAATGAAGTAGAACACCAGAAAAGAAGTAGATCAAGCCTGGAAGGCCTTACTTTTCTGTGAATAGACTTTATTCTTGCCAACAGGAATAGAAACATTCTTGATACATAGAGAATGAAATAGAATTGTATTGCTTCACAAATGTATTACCTCTATAATCTCAGTAAATTGTCCTAGACAAAAAGATACATCGATCCTTGCTAACAAAACTTGAAATGAAACTTTAAGAGATAGAATATGTAAAGTAATTTAATAGGTTCCTAGAGAAAAGTTCTCAAATATTTTAAGAGAGTATCTTCTAGAGTGTGATGTGAGAATAACTGTAGATGAATATTTGTATATATACCCATGTATATTGAAGTAAAAGGCCAATCTCAGGTGTCAATCTTCAGAACTGATCCATATTATTTGTGTTGGTATGTTGTTTGGGGACTTCGTTGTTTGTTTTGATGCAGAGGATCTCACTGGTACATGCTACTTGCAAATTTGGCTAGGTTGTCTGGCCCAAAATCTGCCTCACCATCTCTGGAGATTGCAAACATGAACCACAAACCTGACCTTTTACATAGGTGCTAGCAAATTTAACTGCAATACTATGAATGTACAACAAACACTTCACCCACTGAAATTTCTCCCTAACTCATAAGGAAGTATCTCTTAGTGATCCACAGAATAAACTTGAGATATAGCCAGTGTTAGAATGCTTTCCCAGCAGGTCCAAAACCATAGGTATAATCTCAGCCCTGCAAATAATAATAATGATAATAAAAATCATAAAAATACTAAATGTCAAAAATAATACAAAATTCATCTATCTAACATTTAATAAAGATTATCAATCATGTACAGAATCATATATATATATATATATATTGTGGTGTGTGTGTGGTGTGTGTTGTGTGTGTTGTGTATTAAAATAAATTATGGAAAACAGTTTAAATTACATGATAAAGAATTAGTTTAAAAGTATACTGTCACTAAAATAAACATTCCCCATGTTAAAGGATATGAACAGTAGAAAAATAGTTGAAGATAATAAGACAGTAATTTTTAAGGACGAAAAATTAAATGTATGAAATGAAATTAAGGAAAAATATTTCAGATGAAAAGATTAGTAAATTTGAAAATACAGCATTATGGGAAGTAAAACACAGAGAAGTAAACTGAAAATAAAATGGGTGTAACTCATCAGTGTCTTGTGAGACAATATCAAGGATTCCACTACTGGATAACTTAACTCCCCTAAAAGGAGGGGGACATAAATTATATCTATATAATAATGGGTGAAAAATTAAAATTTGATAAAAGACATAAATCAAAAAATGAAAAAAGCTACAAAATTGAAAGAGGAAAGAATAAGATTATACAGAGGCATATGTTAATAAGCCTAATGTAATCTTGAGGGAGGATCTTTAAGATATCCACAGTAAAGAAGATAAATTATACACAAACATAAAAAGCAAAAGAAGGCTTTGTATAACAAATAATACAAGTAGAAGATAGGAAAAAAAACTCTTTTAAAATGCAAAAGGAAAACAGACAACCACAAATTTTATACCCAACAAGGATATCTCTTACCAAAGAAAGCAACATAAAGACTTATTCAGACTTACATATTATGAAAGAATTTATCTCTGTGAGACCACACCTATAATAATGATAAGACTTAATGTAGAAGGAAAAAAACAAATCCAAACAAATGGCAACAACAAGAATAGAACAGTAAAAAATGTAAAACCTCATTTTCTACATTCATATCTTTAAAACAAATATGTGGCTTGTGGATTATGAAGCAAAATTTACTACAAATTTAGTTAAAAGCCTGAAGGAGCAAAATGAAAATACACAATTATATGTGAAGCGATGTATTATTTGAAGTTAGACTGTGATATATGAAATGTATAATTTAAATTGTTCAATAATTATAGAAAATTAAGATATAGAAAAATACAAAATAAATTAGAAAATATTCTGCTACACAGATATGGAAGCATGCAAATATTTATAAAATGTAGAAGAAACAATGCTTAGAGAAAATGTAGTTTTAAAATGGACATTATGAAGAATTTGTGATTTTCAAAATTCCACAAAAGAAAAATATTATGCAGAAGAAATGGAATAATAAAGATATAAAAGAATATACAAATAACAGAAAAACCAATAAAGCAAACATTAAAAACAGTATAGAACATCAAAAATATTAAAAGATACTTGTTAGACTGAGGATCTAGCTGAGAGTTAGCATGCTGGCCAATCACTGAAACATAAGCAAGGACCTCGGTTAGACTCCCAGCATCGTAAATAAAATGATGAGGAAAAAGGTAATAAATAAATATCCAGTATCATAAATGAATGACATCATTACAAATTCTATAAGGATTTAAAAACTTGGAAAAAATTTTAATTAGTTATATGTCAATAATGATGAAAATCAATGTAATATGGGAAATTGCTTTTAGAGACTTAGCCTTCTCAAATAAAAATGATTAAGCTGAATGACTGAATGTTCTGGTATTAAAAGAATTAATTTCCAGATTAAAAGAATTATATAAATAAAACATCAGGGCCAGATGTCTTTATTGGTGAATTCTACCAAAAATACAAAAAGAAATAAAATCAATTCTAAATAAATTTATCCAAAATGTAGGAAGAAATTGAATGTATGTGTGCATGTGCTCGTGTGTGTGTGTGTGTGTGTGTGTGTGTGTGTGTCTAGCTGAGTATGCACATGTGGGCAAACAATGAGTTCAAAGTTCAAGGTAGGGTACCATCTTCTATCACCTGCCATCTTGGGTTCTGGGGTACAAACTCGGCTCTTGTGTTGTGCCACAGGTGTTTTGCTGACTAAGTTATTTTCCTAACCTCAGAAAAGAATTGTTTCCAAGTTAGCAATAAAACTGTTATGATTTTGACACAAGAAAAGAAAAGAATGTAAAATTCTCCCTGTCCTTGAGTTGTAGTAAAAATGCATTAACACTAACCCTAGTATCTAAAGAAAACTTCAGGCAGTGTGCATCAGGCAAGTATGAAACACATGTAAATTTCTTGTTCAGATTTGGGTCCACCCCTGAGATTTCTCACCAGACATGTGAGAACAAAACAAAGTCCCCACCCTTTAGCACAAACATTAGAAATATTCTGCAATAGATGGCCTTTACTAGTCTGAAACTAAACTGGTAGAAATGAAATAACAGATTATCTCAAATAAAATAACATTTGAAGCACGAAATATTTGGGGATATATTTAACCAAGCTATTTTAAGAGCATTATATTGAAAACTATAAAATATCATTTTAAAATTAAAGTATTACTTTAAAACAGTACTATTTTAAAATTATAGTATACTAATATTCTGGGCTCAAGCATTGTTAAGAATCAGTATCACTAAGATGTCAATTCAGTTCAAATTAATCTGAACATAGAGTATGATCCCATTCAATGTACATAAAATTCTACAACTGATAACATATAATGAGAGAAAGTGGGTTAGTTATTGTTCAACAAGAAGAGCAAAGCATTTTAAATTTATTGACAAATTTATTCTAACTACATATGGACATAGGACCTAAAATGAACAACTGTTGCAGTTGTTAACCAAATGTCACCATATATAGAAGAATCACAAGAATGTTCTCATTATTGACAGAATTAGATAGTAATAGATGAACTACTCAAGTTTAAAACTAATTCTAAAGTTTATATAAGAATGCAAAATAGACTACTGTATTCACTGTAACTCAAACAAATTTTTCTAAACAAGACTCAAAATTTCCTGACTGCAAAGAACTTCATAAATATATTTTGTTATTTTGTCTTCAGAAGACACTATTAGACAGCATACGGATAAACCACACCTTTGCCAGACTTACAAAACAGAATCTCCAGGAATGGAATTCACATGACATTTTGAATTGTAACCAGTGTAATTTACCACCTTAAATTCCCAAGAGCACATCAGAGTGCCATTATCCCCCACAGAACAGCTATATACTAGGATTAAAATATAGTCAGAGCCAGAAAGAAAAGACAAGTATTTTCCATAAAACCAACAAACAGAAGATTAAGCCGAGATCCATGCTGACCTGTGGGGACACAACTGATCTCCATGCAATGACAGGTTCAAAGCACAGGTCACCAAGAAAACAGCAAAATGGGAATCTGAAAAGCATTCACGTCAGGTTTCCAAGAAAGGCCCTGCAAATGTGCAGCATCTAATGACTTAGCTTGTAAAACAAAGACATCAAGCACAAGAAGACAACTCTGGCAAGTTAAATTACTCTTTTAGAGATTGACCCTCGAGTAGTCACATCAAAGTCCATTTGTTAAGAAAATATTTGTTAGTAGTAACAGGTAAGATGAAAAAAAAATGTCCCTGGATAAAAATAATCCATTTCTTTCAATTCTTGGTAAAGTTTCTCAGTATTGAAAAACTGTAGCAACATGGTTTGCTTTTTGACAGAGTATTTACAATCCAAGAATAGCAGACAGGAATCCATGTCTCTGACCATATCCCAAAATATGTTCCATGCTTCTCTAGGTTGAAGGATGATATTCACACATTAAGTCAGAATGACAACCATCCCTTGAAACCACTGTAGTAGAAGACTGATTTCTATCTTCTGTCCTGTATCCCAATCTCTAACTGAATATAGGAAACTAGAATTTGTATGTCTGAAGGAATAACACAAAACAGGCAATTAACAGACAAAAAATTATTTTATTATTGCAACAGTGAAGTTTTCTTATCTTTGAAAGATGAGCTAAACATTTAAGTATTCTTAATTATATAGCCAAAGTTAATTATAATTAGCTTTAAGATATTAATAATTTATGCACTGAAACAGCAATGCTAAGATGAAAATAGTAGCATCTTTGTTTTTTGCGAAGTAAATAAATTATTAATATATGCCTACCACTGGTAGTCCAGATATGATGAAGACCAAGACTCAAAAGGCAAAAGTAAATATGTAGACCCTAAGCAATGCGACTGTAGATTCCTGGCTGGAAAAGATTTCACATACACCAATATGAAATTTTGGAAACCTGATCTATGTGACTGCAACAATTATCGTCCCTGTCTTTTCTTATTGACATCACATCTAAACATGGAGACACCATCTTTAATAAAATGTCTTGACATTATTCACACTCTAAATTCAGAATTTCCATTTACTTGCAAAGGAAGTTATTAATTAGTGGCATGGATGTAAGGGATCATAAATGAATATGTAAGTTATTCAGATTCCTCATTTTGTTTCAAATTCTTGCAATAACTCAGTTGCTTGGGAGAAAACACCACACAGAAAGCAACTACTATTGTGGCTCACTCTTGCAGTCCCTTTTCCACGTCTGCAGAGATCCAGAGAATTACCAATTGCTAATTCTTTATTGGATCTGTCATTGAAAGTGTTGCCAACATGAAACTGGAAAGAGAAAACAATGGGGCTTTCTAAGTAGAGCACTGAGTACAAACCCTGGAATTAGCCCTAATAATTAAAGCATCTTGTGAAGGGATTCAATGGCAGGACAAACTCATCTGTCCCTAGCACAGGACCCATGTCAATTACCCTGAGCAGGAGGAGGCTGGTCCAAAACAAGGGACTCAAAACACAGACTGATAGTCTGGACAAAGGCGGACACTGGGCAAGGGCAAGCTCTGGGTGTTATCTTTAAGCAAAGTGGTTTTAAATACCATCAGGGGGTTAACTGTAAACTAATTTTATTCTATTTCTGAATTAATGCTTTTTAAAATCTGCTTTCATGATTCCTGCTTATCAAGGATTGCCCTTCTGGCATAAAAACGGAGCCAAGACTCAGTTATCAAATACTACGAAGGGTTCTGTTAATTAGATAGTTTATCTTTGATGAGTTGTTGACACTGAGATGCTGTGTGTTAAATAATTTTAAAATATTCTGCAGGGCACTAATGTGGTGGCTTAGAGCATTATTCTTCATTTTTCAGACCCTGCTTTGAGTCAAGCTCAATGTCTTAGTAAAAATCAATGTGGTGGCTGCAGCATACTTCTTGAATATAAAATCATTCATATCTCAGAATTCTCTGTTTGGGAGACTAAATCTTCTGGCTCGTTATTAGGCTGCTATAGACCATTTTTACTAATCCAGCCTCTATAGCATGCTGCTTGGTCTTTAACTGCTTGGTACAGACTGCCAGGAAACTCATCGTTGATGTTATTAAACATAATTCTCAGGGTTTGCTCTTTTCATAGCATTTCTTATCTTAAAAAAAAAAAAAAAGCTTTTGCTTATGTTTTTCTTTAGGGTTCTCTTCCTTCCCCTGTTAAATGAATATCCAGAAAATGCACGGTAAATGAAATCTCTAGCTCTGAAAGCTTTTTCAATTTTCATTTTCAAATATGGTTCGTAAAGACAGAGGCCAAGAACCAATGGCTTGAAGCCTTAGGACAAGCTGGCAGCTTTGTATTTCTAGAGTGAAAATCTTTGCTGCTGTTTCTAACAAGAGAAAAGTTTCTAGTTTGTGATGAATTTTTATGAAATATTTCTCTCTATGGCTCTCTGTCTATCTCTGACTATCTCTCTCCTTCCCTTCCTCCCTCCTCTCGCTTTTTCTTTCTTTGTTTCTTTCTTTCTTCCGCCTTTCTTCTAGCTTTCTTTCTTTCTTTTAATATTATGATGCTTTTTTTAAATCAGAGGAGCTTCTCAGATGCACTCTTCCACTGAGGTGACATCCAGCCCTTTTAAGTTTGTTTCTTTGTTTGTTTATAGTCCAGGGTAGCCTCAAACTTATGGTCCTCCTGCTCAGCCTCCTGAGTGCTGGAATTACCAAAATGTGACAGTATTGCTACCTAGCCTATAAACGTTCAAAATAACAAATCAGTCTCTGTTAACGCTTAGATTTCAAGCTCCCATTTAAATAATGGGAGTTTTTTCTTCAACCTCATTCTTATAATTTTGTAGTTTTCTTTTTACATTTTCTAAAAAAAAATTCTACTTCATTAATTGTGTCTTATAAAATATGATCTTAAGACTTTAGTGTTAAATTGATATCCATACACAGAGTAAAAGCATGACTCAGAAAAGATGGTGATTCAGGGCAGTGATGCTCTCTGCAAAAATCCTCCAACTTGCCAACATAGTGATTTATACCTGGGTTACCCTCAAACAAGTTGGTTATGGATGTTTCGATATTTGTATTTCTAAAGTACATATTGTTTCCATCCATAGTATTATGGTTCTCTCCATGGTAAATATTATTGTATTAATTATATATATAATAAATAATTAACAAAGATAATTAAGTAAATAAAATGTTTACATGTGGATATGCTTAGGAAGTAGCTATTTTGAATTGTATTTCCTCATTTTGCTCAAGGGAGATTCTGAAGAAAACTAAAACTGAGAATAATATCAAACAAAGGAGGGATCAATGACTGAAGAGTGCTAGTCACAACATGTACAAATTAGTAACAGGGAAATAGATAGGAAATTTCTGAGAAAAGATCAGAGTTACAACTGAAAAGGTTTGATTTGTGTGTTAATCTACTATCCATCACTGTTACATAAATAGCTCAAAAAGAAGCAAGCTTTCTTTTAGTTCTCAGTTTCAGAAAGCTTGGTCTATAGTTTGGTTCTGCTGTTTCTGGATAGAGCAAAAATCACAGTATGGTGGAGAAAAGATGCTCACTTGATAGGAGTCACGAAGCTTATAGTGCAAGAGAAGGGGTAGGAACATCATGGCATTCAAGGGTGTGATACAAATGACCCTCCTCCCCCAAGTGGGCTTCACCTCCTAAAGTTTCCCACAGACCCAACACATGAGCTTTGTGGAAAATTCAAGGTTTAAACTATAATAGTATGATTACTTTAGCCCTGTTCAGTATAGAGGTGTTATGATTCCATAAAATGCCCCAAAGCGTATGGAGGAAAACACTAGAAAACGTTCTATTACTTACCACAGAGTCTGCATTTTCATCCTGATTGGAGAACGGTGTAAAGAACACTGACCCAAACTACCATTTCAGAAACAAAACCTATCCTTGGTGACTCTAAACACTGAGGGCAACTTTCATGGTGGTAAGCTCTCTGGCACCCACTGTAAGAGCGAAGTGTTGTCAATGAAAGGTTTCCACATATTGCTCCTCTTCTTGATTTACCATGTCCATCACCTGACATTTCTTAGCCTAGATAAAATTAAAAGAGCTAATGAAAGTCAATGTATTGTGGATTTGAATGTTAGCATTGGAAAATAAATAATTTACAATGTCAGTCTACTACTAAAAATAGGAATTCTATTATTACAACTCAGAACCATTTGAATATATGAAATTACTTCTCATCCTTCAGAAAACATTTCTAGGTCCTCTTGGCACACTCTACCAGAACTGAAATTTTGCAAGCTTTCAATTTTCATGTATTGTAGACCTTAGAGGAAGAAATAATTTTATTATTTTTTCAAGCTCTACTTAACTTAATAAAATTGAACGAACCAGGTTTCAAAGGGAGGAATTTTGCCAGAGTAGAAGGTACTAGGGAGGGTAGTTCCAGATTTTAATGATTTAGCAAATGAAAATATAAAAGTTGGGCTTTTTTCTCTTAAGACATCAAGTACTGGACACTACCCAAGGTATAAGTGCAAAAGCAGATGTTTCAAACATCTACTCTAGAAAGTCAGGTCTCTTGCGTCTCTTCTGTCTTCTTGGATTAAAGCCAGAAGTTTCTTCTTTTCTTTTGGGATACTGAACCTTCCCTGAGGCTGGACCTCTAATTTCCCCTAAGCCTACCTTGAAGAAGCAGCATATTCCAATGTTCTTTGATTTAAGCCACAAGACAAAATATGTAGAGTCTGTTCCCAGTTGTTTCATGGCCCTGATATACTACCAGGGTCAAATACTTTAGCCTTGGTTTCTTGCTTTGGTTTTCCTTTGATTTGTAAGAGAATAAAGGGTGATATCCAAATATATTTTTATATGCACTAGTAATAATATCCCACTATATTTAGGTCACTTAATTTATACTCAAGGCTATTAAGATGAATAAACAAAAATGTGTATTTTAATTTTCATTCATAGAAGTCTTGGTTCATAGCAACCAAATAACTTCCTGTAGCCTCCTATATAACCATTCTTTTTGAAATGAGAAACCAGAATAGAGGTTAAGGGAATTTCCTTAGGCTATATTCCAAATGTAGAGAATAAATTATAAATTCTTTGCAAAGCATAAGTCACTCACTCCTATACATCTCTGAAAACCAAAAGATTTCCATTGTAAATTACTAAAATACATATTGCATCAACCAAGCACAGCGATTTTTTTTCAAACTGCTTATTATTTGGAAATAAATCATATCAGACCATGCTTTAAGGCCTAAAAAGCTCAAGAATTTCAAAATGATTTCTGCAAAATAGGCTCCCCTGTTGAACGTTGTTTTCATGCTATACTCTCAGGGCATGATACAGAGTAAAAACTACAATTATGTATTAAATGAATGATGAATTGTTGATCATGGTGTAGAATAAAGTAGCTTCAGGAAAATGTGGAATAAAGTGAAACAGATCATCCCGAGGAATATTACAAATGTTAGAATAAAATATGATAAATAGAAAATGCATATACCCCGAAGAAGGGGTGAACCATTTACTTATTTAGGGTATCATATGCTCTCATTCAATGGGATGGAAAATGTGACAGAGAAACAGGTAGGTGAATGTCTAGAAAGTGAACTCAGGATTTTATGTGTTAATTTTAAAAAAAAAAGATAATAGAACATAGATATTTCCTTGATGTGATGCTTGATATGAGTATTTGAGATTAATAGAAGCATTTTGTTGTGTGTGGAAGCTCATTATCTTTTATGATAAAGTTATGTAAGTAGATAGGTTTACCAGTGAGATGGTTAATTCAAATACCAGCCTGATAAGGTTAAAGGAAATTCTGGTAGCAAAAAAAAAAAAAAAAAACCTTGTTCTAAGTATGTTTGCAAGAGAAATGGGTACTTAAATTGGGTTCTTGCCACTAATGTCACCTAACACATTGAGAGTCTGAGTACAAAACCACAGGCATAAAAAAGCTAGTCATTTTCTTGGGGCTGAGGTATCCACCTTCTGCTCTTAAACAGAATACCAGGTCTTAGGCCTTGGACCTTTCAAATTTATAAGTAAGGTCCCAAGGATTTAGATCCTTGGGCTGAATGTTTCAGCACTGTCCAAACTTGCTTCTCTGAGTAGTGAAAGCATTTGGGGACTTAAAAGATTACAGTCTTTAAGGAATTATAGTCATCCAGGGATTGAGTGTGTATATTGTGTTGGGTAGTATATACACTTAACATTCTTCTCTTTCTCTTTGTAGTGGTTTGAATAAGATGTTCCCCAGAAGTCTCAGGCATTTAAAGACTGGGTTCACACTTAATAACTGTGGGGGGAGGAGTATGAGGTGTGGCCCTGTTGGAGAAGGTGTACCACTGAGTGGACTTAAGGTTTAAAAAGCCTCTGACTATCATCCCTAGAGTGTTCTCTTAGCTTGTGAGTTGGGATATGAACTTTCAGCTGATACTCTAACAGCACTATGATTGCCTGCTTGCTGTCATGCTCCCTGTCATGACAGTGACAGATTCCTAACCATCTGGTAAACAACCCTCTGGAGATATGAAAGCAGGTTGTTTTCCAACCAAGATTTTGACGAGAAACCATCTCCACCCACACTTCAACTTCAACCTTGTGAGAACCTAATTGACCCAGTTTAGCCACACTCAGACTCTACAGAAATTATACAAGAAGTGTGGTTAAGTCTTTGGCACATTTTTATTTACTATTATAAAAGTAACACACCTTCCAAGAAGCCTACTCTTTCAAACAGATAGGAAAACACATAGTTATTGAAATAAGATAGACTTTAATTATAAGTATCCACTGGCTTTTAAAATTCTCTTTGCATGGAAAAGGAATAGAAAGAAACATTGAATTTTTAACAGTTACAGAACTTAGGGACATTAGTTTGTATTAATTCTTTACACTGGATCATCCAAGTGGATAGTTTAAGTGATTCAGTAAAGATTCTTATGCCCCTATTTCTCCTCAAAACAATCATGGAACTCAACCTCTGTCACTTTAGCCTAATATTCTGCTTTCTGGACATATGCCAATATTCCTCAGAAGATGAACCATTTAAACTATTGCCAACATGTTTACATATTGAAAATAAAATTCTATAAGAAGAGTGAGGAGGAGTGTAAAAACCCTGTTAGTTGGGCAACATTGTCCTTTTAAAACTCTATCCTTAACTCAGTCAAGCTCCATTATCACTCTATACTAGTGTTTGGTATTTCTGAGATGACTAGCTATACATTTAGGACTTGTCCTGAGGACAGTGAAGGTTTTCAGTGAACACCTCATGGGGTCAAGCTCATCACTACAAATATAAGCTCTAAGATGGAAATAGTATTCAGAAAAGAAAAGAAATTGGAGTAGATAATTCCATTTAATTTATAATGTTCTCTAACTCTGTATGGGTCCTACCACTAATCCAAGCACACATTTGAATTTATGGTGTCTAGTTTCTCTCCATAAACTCAACAGTGATATCTATGGGAAAGAATTACAACAGAAATGTTTTACTTTCTCATAATTTATTTCAAAGTTTATGTAAAAAATAACCATTATGGAAAATATTTTAAAAAGTACTATATGTCAGTTTTGCTATGTTCCAGGGAGAAGAAGGATCAGATAAATAGGTCTAATAAATGGAGAAAATACAACTAAATGCTAAAAATGAAAAGAGAGAAATATTGGCTAGAATAATCAGGGAAAGTGTTGGAGAAGGAGTTGAAACATTTCCTATGATCCAGTCTGTCTTCAAAACCACAAAGACACATCTAGAAAAATAAAGAAGGATGTGATTCAGTGTAATATTCTTCAAATGAGATAATTAGACTTCTGAGTAGATAGACCAATGGTAATTCTAGATTTTCTTAAGTTAGGTAATACAATAGTCGATGAGACTGCCATAGTTCTTTCCTGTTCTTTTTTTATTAATTCGTTATTTTATTTACACCCAAAATGTTTCCTCCCACCCAGTCTCTGTCACAGAGTCCTTTCCCCAATCCCCCTGCCCCTTCTTGTCATACAGACCTTTCACCTGCTTGTTTAGAGTCACACCATGATATTTTACATTATGTGTGGCTATTGTGAAGTGTGTTGTCGCCCTAACTTTTTCTCAGTTTGTATCATATTTTTTAAAAGAATTTTGAATCAGTTAAACAAGCATGAAATTGAGATCTTTTCTAACTTAAATTTCCTCAACTATTGGAGGTGACTTTCAATCCTCACCACCAGCAACTTTACATAGAGGCTACATGACTACTACAACTGGAGTGTGAAAAACACTTTCTATGCCTTGCCTAGATCTACTTAAAACTAGCAGCCTTCAAATCAGTTGGAAACTTGATAATGGATAAATTGTATGATTTGTGGGAATCTGACCTGACAATCTTTAAGTTGTTGACAACTCAATCTATCTGGAGGTAGTATATATGTCAAGCAGAGAAGGAAAGTAATAGAGATAAGAAAGTAGAAATGCAGAGATATGCTCGGTTTAATGTTCATCTCATTTTTCTTTAGTTCATATGCATCCCAAAGAACAACAATAATAATCTCAAGAGGTAAGTTGGGGGCTTTAATTTCAGGCTTAGTCCTTGTCTTAGTGATTATTCTTTTGTTGTAAAGAGACACTATAAGCAAGAAAATTTATAAAAGAAAACATTTAACTGTGTGCTCGCTTAAACTTTCAGAGGGTGAGCCCATGATCATTATGGTAGGAAGCATGGGATCAAGCAGACAGTCATGGCACTGGAGCAGTAGTTGAGAGCTTACACCTTCTTTCAGGAAGGAGAGGGGGGGAGAAGGAAGGGAGGGAGGGAGGGAGGGAGGGAGGGAGGGAGGGGGAGAGAAGGGATAGAGCTCTTGAGTCTGGACTGGCATAGGCTTATGAAACTTCAAAGTCATCTCCTGTGACACCTCCTCCAACAAGCCAAACACCTAATCTTTTCAAAACATTTCACTAACTAGGAACAAATGTTCTAATACATGAGCCTATGGGACATTCTCATTCAAACCACACAGATCTTATTCTTAATCCTTATGTGTGAGCAACATCATGAATATTCATGAAGAAAACTATAGCATCACAGGGAGCTTGGGTAATTGCTCCAACAGCTGTGCCAAGGTTGCTGGAAGTGCAAAGAACTTCACTTACTGAAGCAGGAAACAGTTTACACAAGGATTCTCAAATGATCCATGCCTCAGATAGATCTTCTAGTCTAGTTTAAAGTTCTCCAGCAGGACTCTTTTTGCTACTACTGTTTGCTATTTAAGAACTGCTTTAAATTCATCCTGCTTACAATTTGTAAACACATGTTCAGGATAAACTAAATAGCTACATCATAATTAAATATTACTAAAGTTTTCTGGGAATGGCCCTTATTTCTACTTATCACTGTTTAGAACTAATAACAATTTACTCTTTTGTGAACTGCTGATGACAACCTGGAAGAATTTCAATATAAGGGCAAACATTGTGTATTTATTTGAATATTTTAAGTGGTGAGAGATCACAGTAACACAATATATCTCAAAGTATTTAGACCAAAAGTACAAATAAGTTCTCCCCTTTACCTTTCCCCACAGCCCTCCTCTGCCCCTTTTGCTTTGTGCTCCAGACCTAATGCTTCCTTGGCCTTATGTTTCTGGCTACCTTCACCAAATACGAATTGGCAGGTTATTTTGCTGGCTTGCTCCCAGCAAGATTCCTGCAAGTTAATTATGTGCCTCTAACAAATCCATAGTTTTTCTAAATTGCACCTGTCTTACAACTAAAGCCATATTTTCTAAATTCTGAACCTTAGTTCACCTGCCTCTACATTCCCATATGATAACACTTCCCTGATCGCTCTTCCCTGTTACAATTCCGATACTTCGGTGTCTTCTAGGCTGGTTTACACCTTGCCACATATTTACTTTGTGAAATACTTGCCACATAATTCTTAAAAGCCATTAATCTTTTTTTTTGCTTGATCCATCTAATATGATGAAACTCAACAGCCATTACTATGCTCATATTTGGTTGGGAAAAGCAACCTCATCTTTCATGTAAAATAAATGTGCTATTATTAATCTTATTGGTTTTATAATTTTATTTGTAGTCAATTTAGAATTTTGAAAAATTATATACCCATACCTATACCAGTGATGTGCTCATAAGACAATTATAACTATCTTTATGCTTTTATGATTTAAATCAATAAATAATAATAAATAGTGATTACAATTACATTCATTGTTAAGAGGGTCTTTAATAATGACACCTTCAAAATAAAATGATGATTATTCGAGTTTGAGAATCATCAGTTGAGTATGTTGCTTCTAAAATGGCTTCCAAATATATCATAAAACCATTTATAAAAGCTGCCAGTGTGTGGAATGAACAATTAATGGTTAATGCATATCAAACACCAAGAACTTTTTAAAAGTCTGTCACAACTCATAATGGGGACAGTTGCACACACTCCACTAACAGAGCGGTAAGACATGTCCCTGTGAGTCACTGTAGGTTTTCTTAAGGGTTTGTCATCAAAATCCATATGGTACAGATGCACTTAAAAATGTTCATGGAACAGCCAAGAGGCTCTGACATTAGCCTCAAGCCCTGCAGAGTTTGTGGCCATTTCCACCCGCTTCTAAGAATGGCTCCAGCTGGCCTTTGGGAATACTTCCCTCATCTGTGGGATCTGGTGTGCCTGCCTGCTTGCAACTATGGGTGAGGCATCCAAGGATGCCAGAATGCACCAAGTGGCCTCAGTGCACAGAAGAGTTCATACTGGTGGGGGAGCTAGGCATGTCGGACAGGGAGATTCTGCAGCCTGCACCCCAGCTCAGAAGGGGCTTGCTCAGAATGATCTTGTGGGATGCTGTCATGTCAAAATTTAGCTTCACCTCTTGTATGTCTTGGCTGTGCGGGCGCTGGGATTGCTGGGGTCAAGAAATATTTGGTACTGGCTATTGTGAGTGTAGGGCTTCCTGAACAGGGAGTAATTAAAAACCCCAAACTTCCTCCATATGTTCTCCACGTAAACTTCCATATCTTTCATGGAGCTGTTTTAGTCTTTTTCACAAAAAAAGGGGGATTTCTTTAGACATGAGGTAGCAATTATTGCCTGGAACCCAAGCTCTGTCATATTGTCCAAAGAAATAGGCATCAACCTACCAGTCTTTGTCTCTCAGAGCATTCACTGGTCAGAATGAAAACTCTTTCAATTTTGCCTAGACCAAAGGGTCTGGATTGCTACAGGGCTTACAGAACCAGTTGTCTCAGTTTTGGCAAGCTGTAAGAAAAAATTCTGGACGTACTTTCATTCATCTCGTGCTCACAGATTTTGATGATGACTTTTGCTATTTGTATCAACTTGTGGTTTCCCCCATTATAAATAATACAGTTGTGCAAGATCTACTTGGCATCAGCCAGGAAGGTTTCCATACAGCTATACCTCTTCTTTTTTACATTCTTTTCTAATGTACAAAGGTCCATGGTATGGAAAACATATTCTGCATAGTCGGGTAGTGCTCCAATGGAACAGGTTTCTGGAACGCACCCATCCCTGGCTGCTTCATTTTCTGAATGGCATACTTGAGTAGGTAGGACAGCTGTTCAATGGTGAGCGTGGTCAGAGCCTCTTGGCTGTTCACAACAGTGTCCTGTACTTTTTCCTCAATATATTGTAGTTGAAAGCTTAGTTTTTGATACCTTTGTGATAGGGCTAACTTAGATGTGAAAAGAATCAAGGTGAAAATCGATCCACTACCCAGTTATCACACCTCCTTCAAGGCTACTTTTATCCAGCCCTGTCTTGTTGTGGATAGCCCCAACCTTGTATTTTGATCCTAGTTCCACCCCCCTGAGAGGGGCTCCAGAGGAAGATTGAATCAATGTTGTAGATAGCCTCAGCCTTGTATTTTGATCCTAGTTCCCAGTAGATAGCCCCAGGCTTGTATTTTGATCCTATTTCCACCCTTCTGGGAGGGGCTGCAGAGGATGATTGAATCTGTACACAGACCACATCTTGTAAACCTTCTGTCCAATTAAAACCTGTAAAATAAAGACTAGAGCCAGAGATTGGGCAGTAGAAGGGGAGGCAGAGAAAAAGGCTTAGGGAGGAGAGAGTGAGAGGAATTCGATATAAAAGGCAGAGAAGAGGCAGAAGAAGGGAGTCATCGGGAGATGCAGAAGAGAAGCAGAGGGAGAAGCAGGAGGAAGCAGAAGCAGAAGGAAGCCAGTGGTAGAAGGAAACCAACGACGGAGCTGGACAACCACGGGGCCTGGATAAAACCACAAGTTATAAGGGATCTCATAGCCGGGGATTAGAGTAGTGTAGTGGTAAATCTGCCCAATCCAGGCATGTGATTTATACCCATAAATATCGAGTTGTGTCTTCCTTTACTGATCTCCCTCAGGTAGGAGATCTTACAGTGGCAAATTTGGGGGTTTCAATAATTCCCTCTACTACATGTCTTGTATTTTGGAGATGTCACTTGTCTCTAATTGCAGGACTTCCTTTCATCTCATGTGGCTTTAAAGAACATATTTAATGCCTGTATACCTTAGCCTTCCCACCTTTCCCATGGCAACCATAACTGGCTACACCTAGGCTCTCCTATGTGTATGCTCTGTTGAGAACAGAATGAGTCAGGACCCTCATAGGACAAGAACAGTAACTTGAGCAGTGTTGGCCATGAATTACTTTTCCTTGTGATATCTAATGTGCTGTCTACAAGGATCTGAGAAGAGATGCAATGAAGAGGGGTCACTTAAGTAATGGTCCAGGCTGGTTGGTTTTGAGTAGGAGGATCCTCCCATCTCTCTCTTCCATGTGCTGGGAAGACACATGTATCCCACCACAGCTGCCCCATTAAAGCCTGCTTGAAGTTAGCACATCATAAAATAAAGTGTGTTCCTGTGCCAAAAAAAAAATAATAGTTCATGGAAGTTGCTGAAATAAAGTCATGACTAGACAAAGCACTACCCTTCAGATACAGCAAGTGCAAGAAGGAAGTCGGGAGACACAGCACAAGTTTATTTTTTTAATATGCAAAGTAAAAAATAAGATAATTTCTATTGATGCAAAATTCATTAGAGAGCACTAAGACCTTCAGGTGGCCAAATATCAGATTAGGAGTACACTATTCATTTTAGAAGCATATCTACTTGACACAAAAACCCAGAACCACCTTCACAAACTGTTCCCGAAATTAGAGAGATATACAGTGATGGATACTTGAACTAAAGAAGGCATAAGTATAAGAATTAGAGCTGGGTGTGGTAGTGCACACCTTTAATATTAGCACTCAGGATCTAAACATAGGTGGATATCTGAGTTCCAGGCTAGCGTGGTCTAGAGAAAATTCCAGGACAGGTATTGCTCCACAGAGTAACCCTGTCTTGAAATAAACAAAATAACAAACAAACAAACAAACAAAAAATTAGGAGGAAAATAGTCTTATAAAACCTGAAGAAACTTTCTTTCATCTTGATGGTTTAATCTTCAATATTACAAAACACTGTTAGGGTGTTACCTTTGAACCATCCTTTAGAGATGGGTCAATATGGCAGGAGATGGGCAACATTATCAGTATTTTAGGGCAGGAAAGGCACACTAACAAATAAACTCAAAATATCAGCAAATGTACTCAACAAAGTTTTATTCTACATTCATATCACAAGCCAAGATAGGTTATGTAGTTCTCCTTGGAAACTGTTGTCCAACTGTAATTTGAAATCTAAGACGATTTCAGCACTTTCTTAGTTTAGTGTGCCCTATATTCAAGGATAAGACAGAAAACATGGTTTCTATTCTTGATCCTTACTTGATTTGTGGGGTTAAGGTGTGTGTGTACATAAAGATAGATGATAGATAGATAGATAGATAGATAGATAGATAGATAGATAGATAGATAGATAATTATATAGACAGAAGAGAGGGGGAGAGAAAGAGCATATAATCTCAAAAGAAGCATGAGGATAAATAACATCAGAAAGCACAATAATAGGGCTATTAAAAAAAAGGTTCAGTGGGCATAAAATGCTTGCCACTAACCCCACTGACCCTGAGTTCAATTCAGTAACACCCATAAGGTTGGAGGAGAGAATCAACTTCTTCTGTTTGGTCCATGACATACACATGCATGCTGTCTTTGTCCAACCCACTATTGACAAAACAATATAATATTTTTTAAAAACAAAGTCTATGAATATTTGCTGAGCAGCATGCTAATTGGTAAATCCTCAGATTTTCTAGAGAAGTAGATATATCTATGGGAAAAAAAAAAAACACACCAAGCCACTTCCCTTTAGAAATAAGCTTGCAGATCAGAGGAGGTAATCTGGTAAGGAAAACAATACAATGACCAAAACATGGTTTTGCTCCATAACAGATTAATTTTAAATGCCAAGAAGAAGGAAATAAAAATTGTATAGAAACATGATCAACAAAACCCATTAAAATGAAAATATCAGTGTACTGAAGAATGTCCCTCAGGACAGAGGACAGGGCTGAGGAGAGGATTGGTGAAAGTAGGAAAGTAGAAAAGGGATAAAGGTCCACTCAGTAGTCCAGAACCAACAAGTTTATTTTAATAAGTAGAGCAATTTTCATAAAGTAAACCATATTGAAAACCTCCCACATCCATCAACTTATGCCCAGTGCAGACAGACTAGAGGGAACTGAAGTGGAATACTTATTAGGAGGGATATTTCCTAAGCATTTTGTAGATTTGAAAGAAGATATGAAACATTGTTTTAAACCCCATGTTAATAGAAGTGAGCACACACTAAAACCATTGCTGAACTGACAAATATCAAAGATAAGAATGTCACATTCAAAAGGATAATAGAAAATATTTTAGATACAAAAGAATTAAAATAAATTAACAAAAATTTCACATTTAAAGCAACAGAAACCAAGAGACAATGGAACAATGTGTATAAGCCGTGAGAAAAGACACTTAGTCTATTACATACTCTGAAATTATTTCATAAGAATGAATATAAATATACACATTATAAGTCTAGAAATTAAAAAAAAATGAGTCTAGAAATTAGAATATCTGCAAATACACCCTACTTATGAAAAACTATTAAGAGATAATGTTCGGCTCAAAGAAGGTAACTGAGCCACAAAATGTGTGAAAAAAATAATAAAATTTTAATAAGGAAAATAACTATTGATCATATAAAAGTAAGAATAACTAATATCTTATGCTTCAAACAAAATAAAAGTTTGAATGCCCTAACAAATGAAACAGACTAATTAAGAGCATTTAAAGTATAGAATATTGCTTTCTTTTTTTTTAATTTATTTTAAAATTTTTTTATTTAATTATTTAAATCAAATTGTAATTTACTTATTCACACAGGGGTTATAAACACAAAAAGGCAGGATGTGGGGAAGGGGATGACACCGGAGCATAGGTGTTCAGAGGGAGTACAGATACCTTTTAGAACAGGGTATCAGCTGGGTGAAGATTCAGGGGACAGGTCACTATGACTCTGCCTATGATTCACTTGTCCTTATCTAAGTTGGTACTGTCCACTGAGGCTGCCTATTTACAAGGTCTATGACTACTCAGGCTGGTAAATTTCCACAAAAGCTGCCTGTTTACAATAGCTTATAGCCATCTGTTTCAGTGTTTTTCCACAGAGACTCAAGACTTTGTGTTAGCATGTATGTATGCCAGGCCTATTGCTGATTTTAGGCCTATGGCTGATTTTAGGCCTTCAGTGTATACACAGGGCTGCCCCTGACATCTCCTCCCTTCTCTGAGAATATTGCTTTCTATGATTCCTAACTGATACCTTGGAATTTCAGTATTATAGAATACTAGAAGGCTTGGATGTAGCGTAGTACTAGATAGCATTGAACCAGAATAGCACACACACACACAGACACACACACATGTATATGTGTGTGTATGATATGTGCACGTTTATACATATGCATGTATATATAATATACATAAATTGTAGTAGATGAATGGGATAGGAATGATAGTCTTATATGTAGAACCAAAGAGGTGACTCTGTTTAACTTTGATAAAATGTTTTTACATTTGTTTTGATATATTCCTCTATCCAATTTGTTTTCCAAAAGTTGAAAGAGGAAAAGTATGATCTGTTTTATACCATTAAAATCATTCTAAATATTTACTATTAATCTGGATAATCATTTATATTTTATTTATTCACCAAAAATATAAAACATAGTTTATAGTTCACATATAGCTGCTGTGCTTCTTTTGGTAAGGAGAAAAACATAGCTTCATTGCTTCATGAAACACCATGCACATGCGCACACGTACACACACACACACACACACACACACACACTTAGGAACTTTCCCTATACTGCCAGTCTGCTATAGATTGAAGTTCTTACACAAAATGCCTGAGGCATGCTAGGTAGGTATCTTACTCAAATTTGACTCTTCTATCATAAATGGTAATGATTTTTAAAAAGCTAAGAGAATTCCTTTTCTGATATAGCTTCAAAGGGAAAAAGGAGTGTGCTGTGGTCAGAAAAGGTGTGGGCTGCTGTTTGATACATTCGATTCATTATAAGCTTTAGTTTCCATAGTTTCTAGGATGAGTATCTATCGCTTTGTGTGTGTATCTGGGAAGGGGATGGAGGTGCTAGTGGGGATTAAAGATAAAACTTTTTTTGTAATTTTTTAATTATTTTTATGTACAGAAAACTTAGCAGTGTACATTTAACCCTGTTTAGTTGTGAGTTCTTTAGCCTTTGACTTTTCCAGCTTGGCAATGTGAACCACAGATTTATGACCCAGTTTGTTGCCTCCCCAGTGGAGTCAATTCGCATCGTATCTGTTGTGGTACTTGGTTCTAATAGCTTCCAACAGCTTACTTAGCCAGAGCACCCGTGTCTTCCAAGTTAACCTGTGTGAAGGCAACCGTCATGCATGTCTTCCTGTGAACCAGGAGCCCGCCCCGCTGGCCTTTCCTTTGATGATGCAGTATGGAACCCCAGTAGCTTGACACAGGGCAGGCAAGAAAACCACCGGCTTAATGGTATCTACCCTATGGGCAATCACCACCAGCTGAGCCTTCTTGTTCTCCACCAAGGTGGTGACTGTATTAACTCCTGCTCAGAGGATAGAAGACTACTCCTTTGCCATCAGCTTTCTTCTCAGCACCGACCAGTAGCCTTTGCTTCTTCTGCTTTGTCACTGGCCTGTACTGGTGGGCAAGCTTAAGTGGCTGTGTAGGTGTTTGCCTGTCCAGTGCCTGGGGAACTGGTTAATGGCTGGAGGTACTTTGAGCCGCTTATAGAGGATGGCTCTTTCCCACTATAGCCTGATGTAGCGGGGCCATTTGACGAAGCGTGTTAGATCTCTTTGGGACTACATGTCCTGCCCAATGCTGAAGTTCTTGGGCCTTTTCTCAAAGTATTGACCACCTGTATGGTCTCCTGTTTCTTCAGGACATCAGGGGCGGAGCCATCTTCTTCCTCTTGTCCTTCTTTCCTTTGGACATCTTGCTGGGGTGGAGGAGAGTGAGAAAACTCTTTAGTAGAGTGTTAGTTTGTTTCCATGTGTGTGTGTGTGTGTGTGTGTGTGTGTGTGTGTGTGTACAACATTGTATAGGGCTAGGGTAATTGCTGTGAATTCATCTGTAGCTCATTATATTAAGCAACAAATAAGTCTATTTATTACTTAGTGTTAAGGAAAGGTTAAAAAAAAATTAAAAAAACTTCAGCACATAAAATTCACATAGAGATTACTATGAGACCATTCCTTCAAATAGACGCTCATTGAGAGAAATAAGGTTTGTCACACAGAACATCATCTTTTGTTGTATAATTAGATGTTATGACTATTTCACTTTTCTCTTATATTTTAAGCTCAAATTATGTGAAACACAATGGTCGAGTTCCTTTAGTTCTGGGGCCTGTGTCACAAGAAAAATGCAAAAGGTAATCAATTATTGAACATATCAAAGGAACAGAGAACCAATGGCTTGACAATGTAAAACACTTGGGAGATATGATTTCTAAAAAGAACATGACTTACAAAAGTTTGGAACTTCTGGACTGCTATCCTGAAGTAGAAAAAAAATAATTTGTGCAGACCTTAATTCATCTTTCCATCAAATGATGTTCTTAAAAAAAAAAAACAGAATAGAAATAGAATGTCAAGTACCTATGTAATTAATCCTTGCCTTTAGAATCATAGTGTGGTTTCAGCTTGTGCTTATAATTTAAATTTAACATTGTTGAATTATTGAAGCTCTAAATTTTTACCTAGGTAGGAAGACAGCAAACATCAGATTTTACTTTTCCTTTGTTTACTTAATAACATCTCAAAAGAAAAAATAGGGTCATTTTAGCATTTTCCTACTTATCCAGTAAAGCCAGCTTTAGGTGACAAGTGACTGCTTTTCTATGATGTTCCAATAAATTTTCTATATGATGTTGGTATAAAGTGACCAACAGAGATCAGAAGAGAAATCATGTCAACACACCAGAATTTCAGCAAAGTTTTAAGAAGAAATCGTGTGGCTAAAGAAGAGAAAATTAAGAGTGAAAAACAAAAAATTAAACAAAACAAAACAAGCATAGAGTTAAGGTCCAACACAAACGTGTCAGAGACCACAGTACAGATTGTTTTCACTTTTTTAGGGGTCTTGTTGGTTTCACACTTCTGCTTCCTGTTATGACTTATGTGACTGTAGGCAGACATAGAGAGAAACACAGTAAAAATTAAAAGCATTGATATAAGTGTATAATAGCAAGCAGGGTACTATGTAGTTAAATACCAAATCACAAGACTCAAGATTCAGAACTGAACCAATATTGTTCTCAAGAAAGAGCAAATGTTTGTTCTTGGGGACTATCTGATGTTTATATTAAATTATATTGTTTGGCTATTATTTTTTGGGAGGTTGTTATTACATACATATCAAAATTATGGTCAATAGACCTCTGAGCTCCTATCTTTCCAGAGTCAATTTACAAAAGCATTTTGTATATTATATTTTGCATTACTATATATTTATCTAGTTTGCATTTTTTATATTTTAAATTTTTATATCTTACTGTGCATATTTTATTCAATTATGTGTTTTTAAAGATAACCAGAAAAATAGTGAAAAATCATCATTAGTGGCTTTTATTTGAGAATGGAAGAAACAATAGACAGGCAAGTTGATAGTATAGTTTCACCTCTGAGACGTGCCTTTCTGTCTGTGCAGGATCAAAAGAAAAACAAGCTTTCTGATATTAACATAGGTCATTTTTCTAACTCAGCCTTAAGCTATTCCACACTCAGGATTCCTATTTTCAAAGACACCGAGTCTTGAGGGAAATGTTGTATTTTAAGCTACTAAGTCAAACTGATCAATTTAAAAATATATCTACCTAGAATGCACATCTGAAGCAAGAACTAAGAGAAAAAAATTAGACAGTATTTGTTGGAATTCAGATAAACAAAACCACTAGAATAGCATTTTGCACTAAGATATAAGGTTTAAATGGAATTTTTCTTAATGTTTAGAAATCATTAAGCAGGAATAAAAATAAGAAACTCCCCCTCCCTCCTTACATATCCTTCTCTATTTTCTAAGTCAGTCTTTCCCTTACTAGTATTACTTATTTATGATTAAAATTGAAAATGGTAGCATTATGAGTTACTATGTAAAACCAGAATATTTTACTGAAAATAAAGAGCATTTTTTTCACTTGGGCATTAATTGCCTGTTATATAATGTAATAAGTACTCATTAACAGTTTTGAAAAGGATACAATTTCTGATCATCACACCATAATGACATGGATCTTGAATATACCAAGTTTGTGTTAGAAAGACCATCTACCTATCTGCTCCATCATCTATACTCTCTTTGCCCCAAATGTACCCTCGTCTTTAATAGTGACAATCTCAGCTCAGCTAGAAAATGAGGTATTCAAGGAAGACCGTGCTTTAGAGACAGGAAAGATTTGTTTTATCAGCTAAGACTCATTCATAGTGACCTTGAAAATAAAATATATGACTGTTAAATGCTTCTGAGATGCTTTCTAAAAGATTTTGTATAGTTGTATTATTTTGAAACGATATTAATATTACAGATAACAAACAGAAATGACACTTAGCACAGTTAAATCTATGAATATGTCTTGTTTATTCTTCTATACATTAAACACATCTCAGCTAGACTAAAACTATATTTCTCTGTTTCTGTATAGTAAGAAAAGTGTGAGAACAGGGACTCTGTGTACCCCACATACTAAACTCAAAACAGATCAGAATTAGTGTCAAGGTATTCCTCTTGAGGTTTAAGACAGTGATAGTTTTCCTCAACGCTCGAGACACACACACACACACACACACAAACACAAAACACAACACTCCAAAACAGATAAGTATACACGCTCAGCTTTACTGGTTCAAGTTATTTGACTGCATACAGGAAATGAGCCATGGGTGCAATGGATGTAAACCTAAAATCCAAGGTGACTGCTTTCTAAAGGAAGAGCGATGCTATATTTGTTGGTAGACTAGAGGACTATCCTAAAACTACTGACAATGGTTGTCTGAGTGGCTCAAGCCTTAGTAACCCGGCAACTGTTGATAATTTGTCAAAAGTCTACAAAAACTACTCATCTAATGCTGAGTATTAATAAAGGACAAGGGAAAGATGGTATGTAAAGAGAGACCGTGGGAAAATTGTATTGTTATTGCATATAGTCTGCACTTTATAAATGTAATTATAAAGTAGAAAAGTTGGGTTTGAGCAATTTAATGATATGGACCTGTAGAGATCTAACAGGATGTCTCATTAGATGGGTTGAAACTACAAAGAAAATGTAAAAATCAAACTTATTTCCAATTTTAGAGAATAACAGGGACTGCACTCATGGGTCCTGTGAAAACAGAACAGACTCATCACCAGTCAGGCTTAGATGGAGCATGGCCTACTGAAGACAAGCAAGAGAGTACACTATGCCCACCAGAGAAGAGAAAAGAAGAGGAGAGGAAGATGAACCAGAAGTCCAGCTGAAGCTAGAGGGGAAAGGGAAGGCTTCCAATAGAATGTGAAATTAAAGTTGCGAAAGACACATGACTGGACTCTTAGCCAACTAAACACTGCTCTGGTAATTTGAGTGGCTGTAAACTCATGGAATTTAAGATGGTACACCAGGAAAAATGAGTGGTCAATATGCAACAGAGTGAACAGAAAAGTAAGTCTCATTAATGTTACCCCTCAGTGAGTCAAAGCTACCCAATAAGTTTAATAGAATTTAACTTGTGTGTGTGTGTGTGTGTGTTGTACAGATGTGTGTGTTTCTGTGTTCATATTTCTGTTTGTATGTGTTTACATGTTTGTGTATATGTATTTATGTATGCATACTCATGTATGTGTTTCTGGGTGTGGAGTTCTCTGTATGTGTGTGTGCTTCTGTGTGTCTTTCTGTGTGTCTTTCTGTGTGTGTCTATATACAAAGGCAGAGACTGGAGAAGGCTGCTAGGTGTCCACCTCTAAAATACTTTGCCTTTTGTTTCTAAGTTTGTTTTCTCCTGGACCTGGAGCTCACTCTTTCTTAGCTAGCCTGGAATCCCAAAAGCCTCAGCGATCCTCCTGCCTCTGTCTACCTCAGAACTAGGGATGCAGACTTGTAACCTATGCTCACATTGGTTCTGTGATCCAGGCACTGAACCATCTCTCCAGCCCCAATTTTAAGTCTTAATCACATAAAAAAGAATTTGAAAATAAATAAAACCCTAAAAATGTATACCACATTAATAAAGGCCATCTTTATAAAGTTCTTTCCAGAATTTGAAGACATATAGAACTCTATATTTACAAGCCATATACAAACTAGAGTCTGTATTTGTGCCCCTGTATCTCACACTAGCATAGTAGACTCATTTCTTACAAAGGGCATGTTATATTTCATAGGCTTCTTGTTTTATAATTAAAATCTTCTTTTCATAAATATTTTTCTCATGTTCTTTTGCATCTGCATTGTAAATTATATATTGATCAATCTTTTCCTCATGTTTTATTTTTGACTTGAGTCATTTCTTAGAAATGTTATTTATAAGCAGTTTCAAGGCTTTTTATAAAAAACCTTTTTATTTATTCTGTGACAATTTCACACGTGTATTTAAGATATTTTGATACTATCCATGGCTCATTACCACATTTTCTTCCCCTCCTTCTCCCTCTGAAACTCCACTTCTCAGTAAGTTTCCCTCTTCCTTTCGGGTTCTTTGAGAAATAACTCACTATGTTTAATAGAATCGCTTGCAAGAATATTGCCAGGAAGTTATGCACTAAAGACACTGGATACACCACCAAAGTCAAGGACTTCACCTCCTCTGGCAGCTATCAATTACTGTAGCTCCTCAGCCGCATATAAGACTTTCTAAGACTTTGGATGAAATAAATTCATGGAATTTGTTCCCAACCAACCTTTTTATGACTGCAAACAATAAATACAGATACTACCTTCTCCACAATTTCATCAGAATCCCATGATGTCACTTTAATGTTTTATATTTTAGAGATATAAAATAGGCCCTTATCATTGGAATCCACACATTTTGGACTCTTCATCATCAGGAGTTGTGTTTTCTCTTGGTAAATTTCTTCCTCCTACCCTTTCCTCTGTCTGAGATTATCATAGCATTGTGTATACTTAATGAACTTTTTATAGATTGTGACTATTAACTCTTCTACCTTAAAGCTAGCTCTATTCTTCTAGTTGTAGCTCAACCTTACAACATGCATGTACAAAACCACAGGCACCAACATATTACTATATTTAATTACTTTTTAATTACTTGTATTTAATCACTTTTGCCTTCTAAATTATTCAAGGACTGGGGAGATATCTCAGCATTTAAGAGCACTTGTAGCTTTTTCAGAGAACATAGGTTCAATTTCAAACACTACTCACATGACAGCTCACAGTCACATATAACCACTGTCCCAGGATAACTGATTCTCTCTTTTAGCCTCCACACACATGCACTAGGCATGTACATGATGCACAGACATACATGCAGGCAGAGCACTGATACACAGAAAATAATTATTTAAATAAGTAATTCAAGAGCTCATATCATTTGGGAGAAGAGGTTCATTATCTAGTACACGATTCTTAAACAAGCAATTACATTCTGTTAATTGGGGCTATTACTGTGACATTCCTGTAGGATTCTGTAGGACTGAGAGGCATATTTGGAAGCAGTTAAGGACAATATGCTCCATATGTGTGCAAAGAAATCTTTCTGTAACATTCCTCATCCCTTAAGAATTATTGGAAAAGACTTATTTATATGTATTATATGCATCCCTACAGCATCTAAGGGGGGAAAGTTGGGGGCTGTTACATAGTTTGAAAACAGCACTGGTGCTGTCTATGCCCTGGACAACCTGCTGCCTGACCCTATTTGCCCTTGGGAGCTGACGATGAGGTGGCACAGAATCCATGGCACAGACTACAGGAGCAGGTGAGAAACTCCACAGCAAGCTCATCTGAATGATGCTGGAAACTTCTGTAATACCCTCCACCCGTGCCTCATTGATCCCAAGGAAGCATCTCTTCTAAACAGCAGTTCCTGATTGGCTAGCATTGTCTATGACAGCAATCCTTGGTCTCTCTGGCAGGCTACAATTAGGTCCTCCTGCAGGAGACGCCTTTGCAACTGCATATCCCCCTTCCTGCATTTACTTATAGGTGGCTGCTGTCATTCCTCCTGCACACTGGTACTTCTATGTGAAATAATAGAATGGACATAAGTGGTTACTCTATGAAAAATAGGTGAGACAATTCCCTTTCTGATTTCTGACATCCCTAATCAAGAGATGCACAGTACCCAGGTTAACTTTTCAAGAATTAGAATGTCTTAAAGCAATGTGAGGAAAAGGAGTCTCAGATTGTGTGTGTGTGTGTGTGTGTGTGTGTGTGTGTGTGTGTGTGTGTATGTATGTATGTAAAACCCCAGACCAGCAGCTTCTCTGCCTGTTGTTGAGGGACAAGGGCTCTCAGAGTCCTTCTGAAAATCAAGGAACTTGGCCTGGGATCTGAGCTGCACTCCCTAGCTGGTTCCTGTGTAGAAGCATCATAGGAGAAAGGGCGAGTTAACAAACACTGCCCAGGAGCTTTGTACTCTGCCAAGAATCTTAGGCCTGCAGGCAGTGAGGGAAGAGCATAGAAGAAAGCAGGGTAGTCAAATGTGAGCTGAAGTATGTAGTTTGTAAGGGAAGACAAGTTGTTTTGGAGAATATAAAGGCCTTCTAGTGCACATACAGCATCTGTGAATACCTACAACATCCTGTATTGTTCTGTTCAGAAAGACCTCAGTCCCTCCTCTCTTCTGGGTTCTTAGTTTACAAAGGATCCATTTCATTATACTTTTCTGCCAAACATCTCCCAACATTCTATTTATGAAAGCTTTGTCAAAATGAAGAATGATGAATCCGGGAAAAAGTCCAGAAGCTTATTAAAGGTTGAAGAATTTCCAACTCTTAACCACTGTTAAATTGCTTATATTTCTAGGAACAGTGCTGCATTCGTAATTCTTACAGGTCAGCTGTTAAAGTGATCATGGTTGCACAAGTATGTTGTCAGAATCTAAGTCTTCCCCACTAATCCACACTTGGTAAGCAAAATAAAAATAAGGTTATTTGTGTAAGAAAGACAACTGACCACATGAGTGTTTTAAAAGCCAAGGTGAAGATTCTTTTGCTTTCTGGGTGTGGGATCCCATACCTTGAATTTGAACCCTTGGAAGTCAGAGACAGATGGGTTGCAAATTCAAAGACAGCCTAGGTTAAAGAGTCAAACAAAACACTTTCTTGCTCAAAATAATCTCTTTTTAAGCATTCTATACTTCTTGAAACCAGGAACTGCCTTTTTGACAATTATCTTATTAAAAGATAAAAGGGAGCCCCAAATGGAGCAACTCAGAAAGTCCTCTGTTAAATATGTGTAATTTGGTAATAACTTTATTACAATAACTTTTTATTACAATAGTTCGGCAGTGACTTGTAAAAAAGAAAAAAGAAAGAAAGAAAAGAAAAAGAAAAGGAAAAAGAAAAGAAAAAGAAAAAATAGTTTTGAGAAGAGGTGACTAGAAATTGTCCCAGTAAAGGGACGCCTCTAGGCTCAGGACCATATGAATGCAGTGTCTTTGTACCCTTCACAGGATGAACATAGGATGGAAACCAATCAAATTGTTTTTAAACTTCTTTTAAAACTATCAACTTTTATTTATTTATTTTGTGAACGTGTGTGTGTGTGTGTGTGTGTGTGTGTGTGTGTGTGTGTCCAGGTTCCCAAGGAAGACAGTGGTATCAGATCACTGATAACTGTAGTTACAGACATCTGTGAGCTGCTGGGTGGAGGTGCGAGGACCTAAATTCAGGACCTCTGCAAGAGCAGTGTGTGCTCTTAACCACTAGCAGTGGCTGTAGCTTGTAAAACCTGTAAGTTCTGCTTTAATTCCATCATGAATAAAAGTTCTACCCTATAGAATTTATTTTAAGAAGTGTGCAATCAAAGAAGTGCTAACTCAGATTTTATAACCTACAAATTAAATTTCCCTCTCTCTCTCTCCTCCTCTCCCTCCCTCCCTCCCCCTCCCTCCCTCCCTCCCTCCCTCCCTCCCTCCTCCCTCTCTCTCTCTCTCTCTCTCTCTCTCTCTCTCTCTCTCTTGACCTCACACACACAGAGTTGCCTGCACAATATCTTCCCTCACTTTTGCCTTGTCAATAGGACCCTGGCTTTTTGGAGAGGCAACAATCTGTCCAGCTAAAAATACTTGTTTTCCCAGACTCCCTTGCATCCTAATCAGGTGGCACAGTCCTGCTCTATGAAATGCAAGCAGACATCTGCTAGGATTGATGGGAAAGCTGTTGCTTTCCAGATATAGTCACCACCCATTCCTGCTCCCTCTTCACTCCTTCATCTTTCCTTTATGTCTGCTGAAATATTAGCATAAGACATGGCGGGCAAGCATCTTTCTTGGCAATCATAAGATGCCAAGATTGAGGGCAAAAGCCTACTAACTGTGTATAGAAGAACAGAAACATGGAACGCATTTAGGTTCTTGATAGTGTGATTGAGGTGTACACCTACCCTATGCTACCTACTCACAAACTTCATATTGCTGGGACAGCTCTGTCTGTGGACACTTTATGTTACTTTCAGCTGAACACCCCTGTAACAGGTCATCTTTCTGGCCCTAAGAAAACATCAAATCAGAAAAGACCTTATAATGCCTTTTCTAAAATGCATGTTGAGTTTTAGCCCATGGATTTCTGTGCAGACACATACAAAGTAGGAACCCCTGCTGTGGTGAAATGCAAATGCACCAATTGTTCAGCACTGTGCTCTCACTGACATGACAGAAAAGTATTTATCAATACCCACATTCTAGCCACCAAACATAAAAATCTATCCATTATTGGAGCCTATATCTTGTTTCTACAAAAAATAATAAAGCTGTTTCCTAAAAGAGAATATGTGTGTTTATTGATTACAGTGCTGTTGAGTGAATATTGTGTTTTAGCTGGTGAGCCTGTATAACCTGGGATTTGGAGCACCTCTTCTATATAAATTCAAGAATATGGTTTCTCTTCGATGAAATACCTTAAACAACATGTCCAGAAAGCTCCCAGTGGGGCAATGGAGTCAACATGCAGACAATTAAATTGATGCTGCCAGAGGACAGGGACTACACACCTAACCCCTCCCTCCCCTGCCTACCTCCACACTAGGACTTGCCCATCCCTTTCTTTTATGGCTGTTCTTCGGTTGCACTCCTCATAATAAGCCGGCAATAGCAATATTTTTTAAAATAGAGTTTCTAAAGTAGAAATTATGAGTCCGTGGAAGCAGCCTCAGAGGTAGAGTGCTTTGCTTGTGTGCACAGGGCTCAGAGTTCAATCAATAATGCTGCAAAAGTAAAAATAAGAAAGCGAAAGGTATTACTAAAGGCATACTGATATTGAATCGTGGGGATCTGAGAATGAGTGCTGCAGAAGCCAATTTAAAAATATATCTTTCTATGAGCAACATTTTTGGACATCTAGAGCCTTACTGCTTTTCCACTGTATTGATTTAATCCTGCTATTTGCCTGAATAACTGGTACAGGTTAATAGGAGATAGACATTTCTCATGTTTCACATACAGTGTATTTGTGCCCATGTGGGTATGTGAAGAACATTCTAGAAGAAACAAGCTTGCAACAGATTTAACTACCTAGTTCCCCACCTTCATGACAGCTTGAATTATCCTTCAAACTGTCAATGCTTCCAAGCAAGGGCTCTTCACAGGTAAACAGTTTTCAGAGCTGTTTTTGAGACCAGGATAGTTTGTGTATTTGCTTTTACACCTGTGGACTCAGAATACTCAGACTGCTCCTGAATAGTCCCCTGACTCCATAATGGATGGCCTCTTACAGAGACAGCTGACTTAGGAAGAAGCACAGTGTGCAATAACCCTATGTAAATTATAGGGAACTAGAGTGGAACCCAGGCACACAGTAAGTCATCCAAGAGTAAAGCTTAGTATGCACACGGCTGGATGCACTGTATTTTCTATGAGCTCAGCTCCCTGCTGTGATTTAGAGCTAATAGGACACACATGTTATTTGTTTGTCTTTGTATTGGCAATATGCTTATAATAAATTGTATTGCTTCTAGGAACATACTAAGGAGCCACTGAATTAATGTTCCTGCTTGGTGGCACCAGCTTGTTCCATCCAAATACAAAACGTCAATGGTGTCAGAATTTCGTTTCAGCATAAAATATGAATGTGTGCACATACATTTGCAGACCTGTGGGGTATTTTTGATTAAATAATTAAACATAAATGTTAACACACAATGTATTCACGTATAGCATTTATGTACACATACACATTTGTATCATTCATTTACCCTTAGAATGGTCCATATACTTCATAATAATATGTACTATTTATGTTCTCACTTTCTTCAAAGGAACACATACTATCCATAAAAGAAATTCCTTTAGAGACAAAAGAAATACAAATTGTTGAAACCTTGAGGTCCATAAAGTGAATTTCTATGAGGAAATGGCGATGGGAATATAGAAAATTAAGAATAAAGTTAAGGCCAAAACAAAGAGAAATATTCAAGAAATTAAATTTTGATTATAGCATATTTTCCTAATAAAGTACAACCAACTAAAAATGAAATTTCTTATTATATTGTTCTTGCTGTTGTTGAAATAACACTTAACATCTTAATCTGGACCTAATGTTCTATTATACAAAACCAACCTAATTTTTTGGCTAAAGAAAGCATGTGGCCTAGAATTCTAGATGGAAAAAGTACACCCTACATGATTTGGCAAGAAAAGTATATTTGCAACCTGTGTCTGCTCTGTATCTTTGAGCTAGGTTGAGGACTGAAGTTCTAACTTCAAAACAAGTATAAAACATCTACTGGTAAAACTATTGGTGATGAAATGAAAACATAATATTAGATCCTTTAAAGAATATTTGAGAATTCTAAAGGCAGTGTGTGACTCTGTTTCCCACTGTTCACATATGGATTTGCTTTTAATATGGAAATACCTTTAAAAGCACATGTATATGAAGACGGATGAAGAATCTAGGAAGTAGTCTCAAAGAAAAACTGCAAAAGGAAGAGATAATAAGACTATGTACTTAAAATAATCCAGTTTCCTAATAGCTTCATTCTGTTTAAAAACAGTCCCGTACAAACAGTTGTGTTTGTAACTCCAACACAAAAGCTAGGGAGAGAAGCAGTATAAGTTTGAGGCTAGCCTGAACTATGCAGCAAACGCTTATTGAAAAAAATTTAATTTGCCTTTTCACAATGTTTAGTTAAAATATACGCCTATATTTTATTTGTTTTTCCCTGTGAACATCACTAAATGTACATACACATACATATTTTTCATAATTAGCCTGAATAAGATGAAATGGTACATGTATTCATGATACTATGAAGTAAGTGCTAATGACTTTAATGTGTTCTTGAATAATGCATACAACAAGAAAAGTTAAAACACTTTCCTTTCTTTCCTATTGTGATGCTTTAAATGAAAAAGACTACCATAGGGAGAAGCATTATTGGGAACTATGGCCTTTTTGGAGTAAGCGTGGCTTGTTGGAAAAAGTATGTCACTGGGGGGTGGGTTTGGGGTTTCAGAAGTTCAACCATGGTCCACTGGCATTATCTCTTCAAGGTGCCTGCCAATCTGGATGTAGAACTCTTAGCTGTCTCTCTAGTACCCTATCTATCTGCATGCTTCCATGTTTTCTGCCATGACAATAATGGATTAGCTGATTTGTAAGCCAGCTCCAATTAAATAGTTTCCTTTATAAGAGATTGCCAAGGTCATTGTTCTCTTCACAAAAATAAAACCAAAACTAAGATGTGTTGTTACCAAATAAGTTGGACTCAATAAAACAGTCACACATAAGGAATTGATAATTCTGAACTCAGAAGAATAGATAAAGTATATAAGTATGTGAATAATACAATAGTAAATTATGGTAGAACATCAAATAATAGGATTATATTGCAGAAGATATTCTTTCCTTAGAGAAGCAGTCCTCATATTTTTAAATGATGTATATGAGTACTGTGTATGCATGTCCACCTGCATGCTAGAAGTGGGGATCAGATCCCATTAAAGATGTTAATGAGTCATTGTATGGTTGCTGGGAATTGGACTCAGGACTTCTTGAAGATCAGCCAGTGCTCTTAACTGCTGAGCCATCCCTCCTGTCTGAGCAGCAGTTCTCAAAATATGGGTCACAAGGCCTTTGGAAAATCTTTATCTCCAAAATTATATATATTACAATTCATAAAGGTAGCAAAATTACAGTTATGAAGTAGTAAACAAAATAATTTTATGGTTAATGGGTCGCCACATGAGGAACTGTATTAAAGGGTTGCAACATTAGGAAGGTTGAGAACCACTGCTCTGGAGAATGTCCATGTGTGTAATATCACTAGTGTTAAGCCTATTCATATGATTCCAATCACCTCAATCATTGACTGAGATTGATTTGCATGTTATCTTATATATTGACTGATGTTCAGACCATGGAAGCAGGTAGGATTATCAACTCGGCTTATATAGTTAGCATAAGTAAATCAAACTTGTAATAGAGATCTTAATTTGGACCACAGATGAAAATGCTGAGCACTGAGTAAGCCATTCAGATCCCTTTGTTTACCTTTTTCATTCTGCATCAACTTTTATAAATAACAGCTCTCAGCTAATTTACAATAATATCCCAAATTGACATATGCAAATTAGAATTTTTCAAGTAAAATTACATAGATTATTATAATTTATAAATATATTTGCTAAATAAAAGAACTGATAGGAATAAACCTTTCCCAACTGAAAAAAATATAAACTGATTAAAGATTTAGTGGCAAAGTCACAAAATGCCTCCAGTATAAAACTCTGTGTTAACTGACAAACGGAATATCTCCAAATTCAAAAACATTGTCAAAGTTGAGTTTTTGGGGGACATTAAAATCTATTTTATGTATGGACTTCAAATTTTTATATTATTACTTCTCTTAGTTTTTCTAATATAGTTGTTAGATTTTTTTTTTTGAGAAATCCCCCCAAACCTGAATGTATTTTTCACCAGGAATTTGGAATTGAAATAGTAACTCAGAAACAAAGCGGCTGGTGTTTCATCTTCGTCTCACTTCTCCTGGATGGGTCTGGCAGTACCTGCCTCAAGTTGGTGGAAGCCAAAAGATTTTGTTAAAGGCTGCAAACTCCACTTCTCCAGAAGTAAGGGGCTTCTAGCGCCATTTCAGAACTTGTAAAGATTTCACTCACAAGAGTGGGGGTGGGGATGGACTCTGACTCCTTTATTCATTTCCATTCTCCCCTCTCAGAGTACCAAGAGAAGTTTTGTTCTGTAATCTCCCTTTTGATGAAAAAAATAAAGAAAGAAAAACCTAGCTAGGTTTCCAAACTTGGCACTTTTCATTCTAGAACATCCAGTGTCAATGCTCTCAGTGCTAATATTGAAGCTGATGGTAAAATACAAACTACTTAATGGTGGCTTCTGTCGGCCAGTGATGTTTCACACTTTCAACTTTCACAGGCATTAAAAATAATGGAAGAAAAAAAGATTTGGAAATATACATAGATGTTAACTTGACATATTCCTTTTCATCATTTCCCATATAAGTAATCTGAATAAATAATTACTATGTTTTATTAACTTTGTGCTATGAAAATACAAGTTGACACCAAAGTAGAAGACACCTTACTAAATCTCATAAATATGGATTAATAAAATGCTCACTACAGGTTTTTTTTTAATATTTGCAGTCCAATATGAACATCACCCCTGACTGATGCTAGCTGATATCAGTTTTGTTGTAAACATATATATCCACTATGTCCAGAGTCATTTTTGCTCAGTTATTCAGGGTCTCCTTTTATTGTTTTCTGTTTAATTCAGTATTATATTAGTGTATTGGAGCCTAAAACGTATTTGATTACAGACATCACTGACATCTCCTGTCTCAGAAACAGAGACAGTAAAATTTCAGTGGACTCTACTAATCATTTAAATGTTGACTTCATTCTGTAGATGAGAATACTAAAGCCCACAGGACCTGGTTTCAAAAGAGCACACTGGTATGGGCTGGCATCTATCTGCATCCACTAAGCAACCTGTTGAGTTTATAGTCAACACTTCTGTGTGTAATCATCATCAGAAGCATTTACATACTATTATAAGTGGTCTGTATTGAGAAAATAATTTTCAATATGTAACTAGTTCACATATTGAAAATCAGTTCACAAAGTTGCAGAACAATGGGAATGTTAATTCCATAAGATGTTCTCCAATTGATGGTTATTTTGCATTTCCACAGTCAGCTGAGGGATTTTACTGAGTGGCATCCAGCAACCTGCTGAATGCTACAGTGAAACTAGAAATACTATAAGCCATAGTATTTTCTGCACAAAATTGTGAATACATTGTAGTTACTGTAAATACATTTTAGTTATTAAACACATAAAGAAATATTCCCTGGTAGAATTTGCAGGCTTCTTATTCTGTCTCTTAATTTGGCAATCATCCTATGTATAGTACTTTCTATTGCAGGTACACTTCCAGCCCAAAGAAACTAAATGTATTCACCTTTTTCTAGAAAAGTAATCTTCCTTCATATAAAACAGACAGTCTTTCAGTGGCAAGCACAGCTTTTATGGTTTATAATACTTCATAACATCTATGTCATAAATACTTTAAATATTAAAAACATTTAAGTAATATTTGGTTTCCCATTTCATTACACAGATATATCGGTCAATCAAAGAGATTTCTGGGTATCTTGAGCAACCTGTTTGCAATCTTATTGACATGGAAGAATGCAAACCAAGAGTTTAAAAGCATCTTTTCAGGCATTCTGTCGACTTATTATTGTAGATAAATACTTTCCTTTGACATCTTGGAATATTAACTTTAAAATTCATGAATTACTCAATACATCTTAGTGTTTCCCAATAGCCTAATAAACCTGGGTTGAGATTACTGGGCTTACTTGTGTTAAAAGTATTTAAAAAAAAAAAAAAAAAAAGCCCAAGGGACTTTGCTTGACATCCTCAGAACTTCATTTCTGAGATTTCAGAACTTTTAATCAGATGCCACATCTCAGAGTATTTTCATGAGTTTTTAACCACTCCTGACACACACACTCATTTTTTGAATGCTGCTAAGGGTGATACTATCACCTTAGGCATTTCCTACCACTCAGGGAGTGTGGCAGAGTAATAGCATAATGTAAATGAAGCAGCAGATTGTAACCTGAGACCACTCACTGGAGTAGGGCTGAGCTCTGGGTTTGATTTCAAGTCTCTCACATTTTTGAATGAAACAATTTAGATCAACCCTCTTGATGCCTCTATGTAATAATCAGAAAACAACAATAACATCATTTACCTTTGGGGTTCAATAGTAAGGAATTTAACATATAAAACATTTATAATAATATTGTTCTTAACTTGCTTCCTCTATTATAATTGTTATTAAAGAGGAAAAGAGAAGGAAATATATGTATATTTCTCCAGAAAAGTATCAAGTTTGGTGACATTATTATTTTTTGAGTAAAGCAACAGATGGGCAGAAGCCAAGAAATAATGAAAAGACAAAGATAATAAAAACTTGGCCACAAGGAAGGACAGTTTAAAATGACATTGGGAGATAGGATTTAGTGTCTCTTTCCTGGGTAATGTTTGATGTTTCTGTTTACAGTTTTACAAATCTTAATATAATGAAAATTAACAACGTTTATTTCTGATGGAATGAAATAAACTTTCTTATAAAAACACCTTCTGTGTATGAAATTTTACTCCCTGAAGTTTGACTTACCTGTAATTCAAAAGTATAAAGTAGACAATTTTTCAAGTCAGCAAAAACAAATTTATGCCAAGAATGTAAGACTTAAATACTTAGTTTAAGTTATTTAGGAAGGTACAAACCAAAAAGAGCAATATAGTTACCTCTGCCTACAAATGACATTAAATATCATTATAGCTAGGAAAGCCCTAAAGATTCCACCTAAATTCTAAACACTAATCAACTAATAAATGAATACAGAAAAGTGGGATACAAAATCGATATGCATTGAGTTTCTATACACTCACAGCAAATAATCCTGAAAGAAAATTAAAGCTACATATCCAATTTACAAAAGCATCAAAGAAAATATATCTTGTTTCATGGATTTGAAGACAATATTACTAATGAAAATGTATTCCAAGTTATCTACAGAATTTACTTGTTGCCCAAGCCTGTTGACCTGAATTCTATCTCTGGGATGTTCAGAAAGTTAGAAAAAAGATTATTGACTCAGTAAAGTTATCCTCTGAATTCTACATACCACCCATGGCTCACATATGCCTGCGCACACACACGCACGCGCGCACACACACACACACCACACATTAATAATTTTATTAAAAAACAGGAAAATAACACTAAAATTCACATAACATCACAAATGATTAAGAAATTTTTAAAATCCCATGAAAAGATCATACTTGTCAATTTCAAAACTTTTTTTTTTAAATCTGTAGAGATCATAACAAACAGAAAAATGTTGATATATAGACAGACATAAAAGTCAAAGGAGCCTAACAGTGAACCTAGAAAATAAAAGAGCAGAGGCACACACAGAATCAAATGATTTTTAATAAGGGTAACCAAAATTATACAACATTAAAGGACAGCCTTCAATAACAGATACAGAGAAAAACTAGACATTTTACATGAATCAAAATGATGTGAAATCCTAATCATACACCATACTTAAATATCAGTCCAGAAGTATTTAAAAGGATACATGTAAGAATTGAAAGGGATTTGGGAACTGTGAAACATGCCTTCAGATCTAAATGCACAGGATTCTGGGATCAGGAGATTCTGTTGAACCCATGAGTTTGAAACTATCCTGAACAATATAGCAAAACTTGTCATTAATATATGAAGAAAATTGAAGTATGTTTAAAAAGTAAAACATGATGGAAATCTTCACGCTTCTCTTTATGAATATGCCTTAATTTTGATACCAAAAGCATGGGTTTAACCTAGAAAGAATAAACAAGTCAGAACCACATCCTAGGAGTAGGCATACACACACAGACACACACGCACATGCACACAAAGGGGGAAGCAAAGAGAAGATGGAGGAAATGCTACGAAATGGGAGGATGAATTTTCAAATAATGTTATTGACGTCCACATCTGGAATACAAGGCAACTTCTATAATTCAACAGAAAAAAAAAAAGCACTAAATATATAAATTAGAAATGGGACAAGGACATAAAACCATATTTTCCAAGTAGAAATAAAGATGGATAGCAGCAGGATAAAAATTCAACATTACCAATCATGAAGGAAATACAAAGCAACATCATAATGAACTATCATTCCATAACCAATAGGATGGACTATCATAAACAAAACCAAACAGCACAGTGCTGGTGGGATGTGGAAGATCCAGAACACATGCACACTCCTGATGGCAATGCAAACTGGTCAACAGCTATTGATTACTGTATGATCTTGTCTACTCTTTTCTGAGTAGGTATCCAAAAGTATAGAAATCAGTGTCTGGAAGAGTTATTTGCACTCTCAAATTCATTACAACTTTATGTACAACAAAGATGCAGAAACAATATAAATGCCAATAAAAGATGAGCAGAGTAAATACAATGAATGCATATTCTGGAACATCATTCAGCCTCAAAACAATGGACATCATGGCACATGATTCAACATGGAAATGCTTGAGAGACATTGTATTAAGTATCACAAGATATCACAGCATACATACACTTACATGAGGCATCTCAATTCAGTCAAACTCCTAAATGCAAATGTAAGACAGGCTAAGATAAATCAAGAATTATAAAGCTTAAGTCACACAAGACAAAAGAATTCTAGAGCTCTGATTTATATCATGGTGCTTATTATGCAGTGCTCTATATACATCTTAAGAATTTAGAGGGCAAATCTCATGTGTAATTACCAGTATTTGAGACAGGGTCTCATTGTGTATAACCCTCCCTGGCTGACCTGTAATTTACTATGTAAACCGGGCTGGCCTCAAACTCACATAAATTTGTCTGTCTGTGTCTCCTGGATGCTAAAATTAATGGCATATGCCCCCATACATAGTTCCAAAATAATATGTTTTAAAAGAATTTAGCACAACAAAATAGGAGTCAATAATGTCTGGTGACTACAGTTATTTGTTAAATTTATGATGCAATACTCTCTTAATTATTTATTTGTGTATCTTATACACACAAGTGTGCGTGTGTGTTATGAATATGTGTGGGTGTCCCTTATACAAGCAGGCATGTTTGGAGACCAGAGGTCAATATCAAGTACCTTCATCTATCACATATTTAATTTGTTTTTAGGCAAGATTCCACTGGAAATGAAGTTTGTCAGCTGAGCTAGACTGGCAAGCCAGTGAGCTCTCCATATCAGATTCAACATCTTATTATGGTGGGGTTACAAGCATGGGCCTGTCTACCTGGGTTTAACTCGAGTTTAACTCGAGTGCTAAACAATCAAAACTCCAATTCTTATGCCTGTACAGCAGGTTTTCTATCCACTAAGTCCTAAACCCTAAGATTTTAAATCTATATATGATGTTTTCCATGTTCATTAGTCACACCATTCAACTCATTTCAGTACATCCATTTGTTTACTGGCATTTATTAAACATCAATTGTAAAATGAACAGTACATTAGACAAAGAGGGGCAACAAAAGTATATTGGATTTGCATAACACTTTACATTTGTCTGATGTTACGTGGAGAAGTCATCCCTATATTAGAGATCTCCTTGAGAACATAGTAGATTCTAGAGAAGTTTAACCAACTACCATAAACATGGTGCTGAAGGTTTGTAGAACTGAGGATAAGGACTCACTGGAACTTAACTCAGTGAATATGGGTTTGTGGGATGAGACATCTCAATGCAGAAGACTTATATTTTGTATCTAGATGGGAAGAGTAGGTTTAGGATATTGATGAGGTCTAACAGTTCAAAAACAAAAAGAACAACCAATGATGGCCATGGGGAAAGGCTCAATGCCAGCTGCCCATACCCCACAAGCATTTTCATTAACAGAGCAGTCTATGCCCATATTTATAGAACGCTTTCTCTTCTAAATAAGGAATATAGAAACCCCTGTTCAAATTATCTCTGTAAATAAGTGCCAAACACTACATTGAAGCCTCTTCAATTTAGGGCTGCCATTTTGATTTATCCACATGTACCTTCATTCATCAAGGATGGTCATTTCATACAACGAGGGTAGGATCAAGTATGTCAAATTTTATTTCCCAGGAACAAATACAAAATAAGTAAAATGAGGAAATTTCCTCAAAACAACAACAACAACACAAAGACATCCAAATAAATAGGTACATACAGTAAGAACTCCAGCCTCAGTATCCCTTTACTTCCAAAGTTTCCAAAGTCTGCCTGTCTGTTGAAAGCTTTGCTTTTAGGTGGATTTCTGAGAAGAGGAATCTGCCATTTGCTCAATGTACCCTGGGGTCCCCCAGCTGCCAAGTGAGAGCTGAACAGAGGTGCATCAAGAGGCCTGCAGTCAAAAGGCAGTAGGATGGCCAATTGCCATCAATTTGAGCATCAAGTCTGGCATCTTGGCATCCTGCTGCTCTCCCCCTCCCCCAGGTTAACGGCTAAGAGCCTCAGCCTCTAAAGCTGCTTATGCCACCAAGCCCAGCCTGCTGCCCCTTTCCCTGACTTCTCTGCACGCCCTGGTAATAAAAGAAAGCTTCTCATATACCTGGCTTCACTTGTGAAACTACCCAAACCCTAATGTAAATGTTTCTTTTCCCCGCTCCCACACACTCATGGGTAAAGGCAGAATTGCCACATTCCCCCTTGGACCTGATTGCTAGGCAACACTCAGCCATGTGAATTTGTCACTTCTGTTTGGCGCAAATTTCAATTTCACCTCCAACTGTAACAACACTGCTCGATATATTTTAGATGCCACTGTGGTTGGATGGCATCCCAGGAAAGATGTGAAGAGCTACTGCCAGGAATGAATGATTGGCATTGGGTAAAGCAATTCTCTGAACTCAGCCTTGGCATACCATTAATTGTTAAGTCTGTTCTGCTACCACCAACCTCTTGTCAGAAGCATGTCTATTGTAAGCCTATGCGAAAAGGGTCCAAATGGTAGAACTTTCTCCCTCTGTAAGATTCGAATCTTGTCGATAACGAAGCAGCGGGCTTTCTCAGCTCATAGTATATTACATTTCCTTCTTTCCATCTAACTGGTTGTTGTTCAGTGTGTAAAGAAAATGAGTTCCACATCTGAATATTACTGAACTGAAAAAGCCATTATGTGCTAATTCAGGTTCTGGTCATTAATAGGACACTCACCTTTCCCTTTAGTTTATTGGGCACAATCTGTTTCCATTTATGATAACAATTAATCTGTACAATAAAGGAAAGAGTTAACGATGAAAAAGATAAAATCAATACCAAACATGTTCTTCTGACAATAAATCTAATATTTGACATCCATAATTTATATATGAACATTAGTCAAAAAAGATGTTACATGTAAGCAATCACATTCTTTTTTAAATTAAACCCATGCAGCGATGGGCAAGATATAACACTATAATCTCCCAAGTTTACATGCAATATTGTATTATCCTCCAACTATTATCTACTAATATCGTATTGTTTGCTCAGTCATCTACTTTAAAACCTTTACTCTGTGATTGCAATTGACTGTATATAGACTCTAAGTGTGGGAGCTTTCATTACTGTGATCTGCATTAAATATGCAGGAAAAGATTCCCCTCAGTCACCGTGTCCACCAAATTTTTTTTTCCTCCAAATCAAAACTTCCTCATAAAGCTTGGAAGAATTTTCCCAGAATAAGTCTAATTAAAAGAGAAGAAAATCCATCCATTTTGAATGAGTAAAAATAGCATTTTCAGAGTTTGCGTGCAGTCTCTGACTCACTGGAAACAAAAGGAGTTTCTGTAACCGTGTGAATGAGCCATGAAGTGTGCGTGTTCTTTTAAGAAAGGCCAAGGGTGCAGTTCTATTTTCTTAGCTCTGCTTTCATATTTATGTGTCTCATTTCCAGCTCATTGCTGATGCCTCCGTTGCGCCATCCATCACCACTTTTATCCTCCTTGTTCCTCAAAAAGAACATAAAATCCTTTTTTATGTGGTGGTAATATTATTGCAAATAAAAGCAAATACCAAAATCTTTATTAGTCTGCCAAAATAATAAACTATTTAATAAAAGCATGCTGTAAAAATAAGGTCATTTGCATCACTCAAGTTACTAGCAGGAAATGCAGAGAATTATTGGTCAAAAAAGTACAAACTGACAGCAATTATTTCCGTTGTTCCTCTGACACGTTGTGCAATAGGGTTAAAATTTGGTGGGTACTCTGCATCTTTTCTGGATTTAAGTGTCTTTAATTTTGCTCAATACTGGCTGAGTAAAAGAAAATGAAAATAACCAGATCCTCACAAATGACTTGACTTTCTTACAAAGAAATCCTTGGTAAGGAATGAAGATGAACAGCACTGATCTCCTTCACATGCCTTTTGCACAAATGTGGGAGTTGACCTTCAGATAACCTTCATATTCCAAGATTTATTGTCTAAATATTTACCATCTTAATATCTAATATTAATTTTGTTTGCTGTAGTTCTGTGTCCATGCTTCAGCTCTCCCTTTGTATATACCTTCTGCCATTTACACCACACACACACACACACACACACACACACACACACACAATATAAGATGTTTTATTTGAGAGGGTTACTTTAATAGTGAAAGTTAACAATAAATGTACTATTTCTAAATAAATGTGTAATGTTTGCTCTTTTAGCCTATTATAACATAAACCCAGTGCTTTTTTTTTCTTGCAATTTCTATACTTAGCTGGCAGATTTGTAAATATATTATGATGTGTTTGTAACATAGCAAATCAGTAGCTGTGCTAAGGATTAAAATATCATTTGTATAATTCTTCGTTCCCAAGAAGAACCTAGATACCAATTTTTATCCTTAAAAGGAAAACGCAATTAAGTAAATATTATGAATCTTTTCAAAGTCATATGTTCAATATTTCTATTACTTGCTCCATGATGACATTTAAAATTGAGAAAAAAAGCTCTTCAAATTCTATTCTATATTATCAAGACTTTTATGCTGTTTGTTTGGGACACAGCATCCCATTACTAGTTTTACTGGCATCAAGTTAACCTAAGAAAATGAGATGCAGTTCTTACACAAAGTGTAGAGCCTGTGGCGTTACTCAACTATAAAAATTTGGACAGGAGAGTTCACTGTTAGGAGGAAGATAAAAAAACAACTCAATTCAGATACTATGTGTTCTTTCTGTTAGTCTCCTATAATTAATATTTGAAAGTACTAGACTCCAATCCCACAGAATGAGATCTCAATTAAGAACAGGAACCTTAAACTAGCTATTCAGCTTAAATGAAGTCATGTGGGGAGGTCTTAATCTTATCTGGCTTCTGGACACACACAAAAATAGAATCAGGACTGCATGGCCCAAAGGGTGTTTCACAGGATGACATAACAGGTAAGTGGCCATCTGCAAGGCAGGAAGACAAGCCTTAGAGACAACAAAACCTGACAGCCCCTTGATCTTGAATTTCTACCCTCTGTAACAGGAGCAAATTAACGTCTGTTGTTTAAACATACTAATCTGTATTCTGTTATGGTAGCCCAACCAACCAATATTTAACAAAAAGAAATCTGTTTGTAATATCAACTTAACTATAACATGACTGTGCAAAACTTAGTCTTGTGCTGTTCCATGTGTCCTTTGGATGGGATCTCAAAAATTGCTCAAAAACTGGAGTCCACTTTGATATATTATAGGCTGTGTTTTCTGGCCTTGAGTATATTCATTATAGTGGAAAGAGAAAGGTGTGTCATCGTGTTTCCAATGAAAAAATCTAAACAAACTCACTAATTCCACTTACTTTCAGTTGATTTTTAAAGTCATTAAATTTAGAAACCATGATAGCTGATTTCATTTCTCAATCACCAACTTTGCTAGATCTGAGTCTTCCTTCTGAAGCTAACTAGTGGGTTGAAATCTGTGTGAAAAGTTGTATTTCACCATCTTGCCCAGCTACAGTGGCCTTACAATTATCGTCCCTTGTCCTTTTAAGAAGTCCAGGCTTCTGCTACCTTCTTTTGAAACAAAATTATTTTCAGAAGGCAAATCATCCTCTTTTCCTCTTAACGACATGTTTCTAAGACTGTTTACTGATCTGTGTCTTCCAGGCACACAGATCACATGTAATCTTAAGAATTTACAGTATCACGGGGTCTAAGAAAAACATTAAGAAACTTGGTACATTCTACTCTATAAGAAAAAAGAGCCTGAGATTAAATTTCAATTTGGACCAAGTGCTGTGTTTTGGAATGGTTTATACAAGATCACAGCTCTTGCTTGATAATATCTACAAAGGTTAAGAAGCTGTCCTAAATAAAGCTGGCAGCTTCCAACTAACATAACGGATTTGCCCGCTGTGAATTTATCTAAATTTTTCTTGCCATCTTCATTCTCCATTCATCCAATTCAGTACTGGGGATTGTGCCCAGGGGAGAATATGTATGTTTGGGATCATCGAAGAGCAAGGGGTAAAATCTGTCCTGTGTCTTTGGTGCCTGGCACCTACTGCCCAATGTACCACAAGTAAAGTATAATGTGGAAGGACATCTTCTACCCTCTGGACCCCTAAGACAAGATATTATTTTAACTATAGTCTTAGATGCTTGGAACTAGTTCTGAAATGAGGACGTGAAACTCAAATCCATCCCCTCAGAGGAGGAGGAAACAGCAGATACTACCAGCAACTCCCAGATGATATTAAAGTCTTTTGTGTAGTTGGCAGTTCTGCAGTCCGGATCAGTTGGTTGCTGCTCCCTTATCAGGTAAGGAAGAAAGCCTAAACTCTTGAGAGAATTTTGATGATCTTAAGTGAAAAAAAAAATCCTGCTACTGAAGGGAATGTGGATTTGGAGCATTATAATCTAGTTATAAATATAAATGAGACTTAATTTTTATCACATATGGCACTGTTTATAAATTCCTATTTCACACAGGAGGAAGCTACAACCCAGAGATGATAAAGGTCTCAAACCTCATAATAGACCAAGAATTCAAATTTGGATGTACCAGATTCCAAATCCACTGCTTTTCCCCAACACCAAGTGTTCCTTATCTGACCCTACTGCTTCGGTGAAATATTTGGCAGGTCTTGCTTTATATGTAAAATATCCACAGGAATGGTGATAACGTCATATCCTGATTAGTGAATTAAAAAACTTGGGGTGATAAAAACAGGTACAAAGTTAAAAGTTTCTTCACACTAGATAATCATAGCTCTGCTTGAATAGGTAAAATAGTTGTGATAATAAGCAGAGAGGGGCAATCATCAATTTATAAAATTCAAACAAATAGTTATAAATCAGATAATCATTCTTTCTTATATGTGTTTCATTCCACATGGTCTACTTACATCTAATTAATTAAAGAGTATATGTGACAATATGTGGCTGCTATAACAAATTACCACAAACTCAGTGACATAAAGCAAGAGACACTCTCTTTGATTTCTAGAAACCAAAACAAGATGCTAGCTGGACTGCATCCTCACAGGAGGCCCCACAAGAACTTCTAGCTCTTCCCTTCTATAGCTACATTTCTTACAGTAATTTGCTGCTGGTCTCTATTGTCCAATACTGCTACACCTTGTTTGGGTCCTTGCATTGTGTGATGGGTTGTACATGCTTGGCCCAGGGAATGGTACTATTAGGAGGTGTGGCCCTCTTGGAGTAGGTGTGTCACTGTGGGTGTGAGCTGGAAACCAATATTCTCCTAGCAGCATTCAGATGAAAATGTAGAATTCTCGGCTTTGCCTGTACCATGCCTGTCTGGATGCTGCCATGCTCTCTTCCACCTTGATGAAAATGGACTGAACCTCTGAACCTGTACACTAGGCCCAGTTAACTGTTGCTCTTCTAAGAGTTGCCTTGGTCGTGGTGTCTGTTCGCAGCAGTAAAGCCCTAAGACAGAAGTTGGTACCAAAGACTGAGGTATTGCTGCGATAGGCCTGACCATGCTTTTGTTTGGAAGAATGTGGATTTGGGAACTTTGTATTTGGAAAGCAATGGAATCCTTTAAGTGGGGCTTATTGGCCTGTTCTATAAGGAATATGAAAGACTTTGTTGCTGAGAGTGATTTGAATTGTTCAGATCTTGCCCAAGAGGTTTCAGTGGTGAATTTCAGTATGTGTCATGGAGACTGGTTTTGTGTTATGTTGGTGAAAAATGTGGCTGCTTTTTTTTTTTTTTTTTTTTTTTTTATCATTGTCTGAAGAGTTTGCCTTGGGCGAAGATGAAGAGATTTCGATTAATTGCTTTGAAAAAGGGAGTCTCAAAACAGTCCGGTATAAATTCTGTTGTGTGGTTACTAATGTTCGTTCACTCTTATAAAGAATGTTTTAATGAAAAGAAGCAAGCTGAGGAAGGAAAAATACAGAATATATAGTTTAAGTATTAAAGGGCCACCAGGAAGTAGAGTGGAGCTGGATCCTATATTCTAGGAGATAACAGATTAAGTGAGTGTGACTTTGGGGCAAGATCCCACCCAGCTAAATTTAGGTCTAGGCATGGTCGTACACACCTTTAATCTCAGGAGACAAAGCCAAGCAGATCTCTAAATTCAAGGCCAGCCTGGTACAGAGCAAGTTCTAGGTGAAGAAAAGCCTAAGTTGTGGTGGGACATGACTTTAATCCCAGTATTCAGGAGAAAAAGCCATTATAGATCTCTGAGTTCAAGGTCAATCTACAGAACAAGTTTCAGGACAGCCAAGCTTAAGCAGTGAGGAAGCTGGAAAACAGAAAGCTTGTAAAGGAATAAAGGGAGGGGCATGTTCCAGCCCCAGCAAGCAGCAGAACTTGGCAGCTTCAACCATGTGGCTCTGGATTTAGAGTCAAAAAATATAAGGGACTACTGGGATAACTGGATATTGGTTAGCTGGAGCTAAAAAAAAAAAAAAAAAAAAAAAAATAGCAGTGATTAAGAAGACACCAGCCTCACTAAGGTGAAATGTGGATTGATGTCTATATGCAGGTGAGGGAAGGCACAAGATAAGGTAAGAGCCTGTGATTGGGCAGTGGAAAAGGATGTCGGGCAGAGATTTTTAGAGACAGGGGAGAGAGGACAGAGAGGAGAAGGAAGGACGATCCAGATTCTGCCTGGCTTTAAATAGCCACAGGTAGTTATGAATATCTTATAAGAGATGGATAATTACATAACAACTTGTCTTATCTAGATAAGCAATTTATATCAATATCAATTGAATCTGTGTTTATTGTGTGGGCATTTTGTGGGGTGAGAATTTACTGATCTAAATCTGACTTATAAATTACAAGTCTCTAGAGTTTTCATTTTACTGGGTTACTGGGATGTGGGACTGCTGACCACAGTGGGTGGTCGGCTGGAAATGTGAGTAGAATCCGCAGCAAGAGAACCATGAGATGGGCAGTTGCTGCTTGAGGCTAGCCATGGAGGCAGTGGGGTTGCTGGACCCAAGAGTAGCTGGAGATAGCGAAGGATAGTGTAGTTTTTAATATTTTCTGCAACAGTGAAATCTTCTGGGTCGTGTTTTCTGAGAGCACAAAGAAACTGTGTTCCAAAGATAGCTGAGGTTGTACCTGTGCTGCACCTGTACTTGGTAATGTGTAAGAGCCACCCAGGTGGCACTAGTTTTGAAGATATGAAGGAGTCATGGAGATCAGCTGAGGCTTGGCACTGTGAGAGTCCATGGAAGGCCATTGGTGAATGTGCAGCCTCAGTTGCAGTTGATGGCCCAGGACTGAAAGGGTCATGCAAAGAACTTGAGGCTTGGAACCATAAAGAGAGCCTGTGTGAGGCTATTGATGATGTCAGGTCTAGTTGCAGTGGAAATCACAGTGTATTGGTACCATTCCAGTACCATTGGATGATCACCAAGAATAGCAGCAGCAGTGGAGTGTTGTCAACCAGACCCTAGTGCTACAGAGGGCTGAGCTGAGAGTTATACATCTTCATCGGAAAGCTGCTAGGAGAAGACTGGCTTCCAGGCAGCTAGGATGAGGGTCTAAAGTGACCCATGTCCACTGTGAAACATCTCCAACAGGGCCACACCTCCTAAAAGTGCCACTCCCTGGGCCAAGTGTATACAAACCATCACATATAGACATATGCTCTGCTCTGTTCTTCATTTCTCTCTCTCTCTCTCTCTCTCTCTCTCTCTCTCTCTCTCTCTCTCTCTCTCTCTCTCAGAGATCTTCTGTCACAGAACCCTGTTTAGTGATATTAGTCTAATTATGTTGGCCAAATAAATTATTTTCACAGAATCTATGATTTAAGGTATAACTGAGTATCTTAACTATAGTATTTTCTATACTCCTCCAAGTATTTATGTAGAATCTTTTTTTAATGAAGATATCCTGAAAATTTGTAACAACTATTCAGATTTTTTTAAGGATTTTAGAAATTTAATTGACCAAGTTTGGACAACATCATTTCCAAGTTTTAATCTTTATTTAGGGTACAAAAGCATACTTCCCACCACCCAGAAAAGCTTTATAATAAAAGAAAACATAAATGTGGTAAATAGATGATCATTGTTCAGTGGAAAGTATTTGGTTCCAAGTGTTATTGCTCAGTATTCAAAGTCAGAAGACAATAAAAAGTTGTGTTACCCAAATTGTTACTTTTTTGCTGATGTTGTCTAGCAAATCTGATAGAATAATGATGAATAATCAAGTCCATATTCCTGGAAGGAATAGACCATGATTATATCAGTTGGTCTTCCTTTGAAAAAAAACAATTAACAAGCAAGACACAGTACAAAAGAAACTGTAAACACCAAGGGTCAGAAGTAGCCAGATTCTGGTGGGAGCTCATTGGAAAACTGGAGTCTGGGAGCATTTACATGTAAGAAAAAGAGAAACCCACCTTCAGCCATCATGTACAAAGAAAGTATCTACAATCAGTTCTTCACAATAAATGTAACTAGAAGACAAATAATCCTTCAGAAGAACACTGAACGTGGTTAGCTCCTTGGTTATGCCACATTCATGGAAATGTAACTGTTGTTTACAAAACCCATCTTTTCGCACATGATCATAAGTGGGCTGTGAGCAGGGATCTTAATCCTTGAGTTAATTATCTTTTGAAATTCCTAATCCATTATTTGTTTGATTGTTCCCATTTATTTCAAGTGTTGACATTTTTGTCCTCAACTTGAATCAGTGTCCATTTTCTACATGTCTTATGGAATTCAGGATGGAACTCAGCTGTCTGCTGCCACATCTTCACTGTGATGACTACCCTCCGCCACTCCAGCATTTGAGTGAGAGCCAGAATAAGCAGAGTCAGGATCCTCTGATCCACATGCTGAAATGAATGGGCCCTTTTCCATTCTTTTTCTTTGCAAGCAGAATATCCCTACACCATAGGCAGCCAAACATTATGTATAAATCAAATACATGAAGATAATTTCAACAGGAAGGGTGTGGATCTGGAGGGGAGGGGAGATGTGTAAGAACTGGAAAGGTCTGGGGAAGGTGAAACTATAATCAGAATATATTATGTGGAAATGTATTTTCAATAAAAAGGATAACAAAAATTTTGCATTTATACAGCTTTGATTCATCTCTTTATTAAGCAGAACACAAAGAAAGATAAATACATAGGAGCCAGTTATTCAATGGACAAAATTTTCTTTCTTAATAAATATTTCCCCCTAAATATTTCAGTATTTTAAACAAATGTTATTGAGGATTTAGTAAGAATATTTATTGAATGATTACTCTGTGGCAGGGACAGTATACAAATGTTTTTATACAAATTATGTAAGATAATGGCAACAAAACAAATTGTGCCACACAGTTTCCTTTCTAGTTGTATATTTTGAATTGGAAAACCAAGGAATACAACATATGATTAATCAAATTTGGCCCATATTTAAAATACTGTAGTTTGGATTTGGAGGCATGACTCAGAAGAGCATTTAGAGCATTTGCTGTTCTGGAGAGGTCCAGGTTCCTAGCATATAAACAGAGGTTCACAACTTAACTCCAGTTCCAGGTTTGATACCATCTTCCAGCTTCTGTAGGCACTGCCTGCATATGTCCACGTATATATTTTCATGCAAAACACTCATACACATAAGATAATTTTAAGCGTTCAAGGTCATACATTCTTTTAATTATCTAAATTGAATATTCTCATAAAGTATCAAAGTTCTTGAATATCATTTTATATTGTCCATGTAATTATTCTCCAACAGCATGTAATGTGTAGGCTTGCAGCAATATCATGTGCTTCGTAGCAAAGTAGTTTTCAAAGTTCAGTTTCTTTGCTCTAGTAATCTTGCTCAGATGAGGAACAAATAATAACAGCACAGGATTTCATCCTCCTGTCGGTACTGGCCGCCTTAATTCCCTACCATACTTCTTTCCTCCTCAGATCACAAAGGGTGGAATAGGGTTGTACAGGAAGAAAATACATTTTCTCTCATTAGGAAAACCTGGTCAGCAGCTCATGGAGTCCATATACTTATTTTATATACAAGAATATGTTTGTATATTTTTAAACCTGTGAACAATACTGAAAGCAGGCACTGTATAGTCACTATCAAATGGGGAGCTGGGCATGTATGTACACAAAAAAATAAAAAGGGAAAATATTCACAAAGCATTGTTTCTAGTGCTGTAAGCTTGGGTGATTTATAATGGTACTTAATTTAGAAAATAATTATAGAAGAAACATCTGAAATGGAAGAGGGAACAGGTTCCTTAAATGACTTAGCAGCTTTCAGTTGTATCATCTATTACAGTGCAAACAAAGATTTCTAATCTTAGAACTTGGCAGGTGAATGAGTAACAGATTTTCCAATACAATATTTTGACTTTTGAGAAATAGATGGATTTGTGGGTTTTTTCTTTAGACTGTTCCACAACTATCATGTTTTTGAAAAAATACCTTTGTAGGATATTGAATATGATATTTTAATGTTATTTTCATTATTAAATGAACATTTCACTAGATGTTTTGGCTCTATGGGGCTCTGTAAGTTTCAGTTTGTAAGTAAGTGCAGCTTAGATTATGCAGTTAGGAAGACACATGTCATGTATGTTCATCATGGAAGAGCGGACATAATTAAGACACCAAAGATTTTAGTATTGAAGATTCTTATTGAACAGTTTTAATTTGGGTCACCTAACTCACATTTTTTTTTTAATTTTGCTTCTTGATTACAAGCCTCATGAAGATGGCTTATTATTTCGGATATTGCCTTATGGCAAACCATCTTAGGTTGTATTAATGAGAGATGTTGGCACTAATGCTATAGCAGTAAAATTGCCAATGAAGACAAGAAAAGGTACTCCTAGAGATTAAAAAAGAAAGAAAAATACAAAAGAAACACGAATATAAATTAGCCAAGTAATTGGTCTATCTAAAATACACTTACAATAAATTTTCCAGGAATGCAATGTTTTTAACCGACCATGGTAGGTGGAAACCTACCATGTCCTTCTTCCTCAGAGTTCTAAATGTTTTCATACTCACTTACTCATGGAAGTAAGCATACAAGTGTCAGGAGGAATAAAGACTACAAATTCATCGTTCAAATAACACATTTTGAGGCAAAGGACAGGTATGAAAAATAATGAGCAACTCAATTTTTGTAAAAATCACTTGCAAGGCTGTGTAACACATTTTTTTTCTCGACTGAAAACAGATGGTCTTTAGGCTTTGCATCATACTGACAAGGAAATTATAACCAGAACATTAAGGGGATTTTTTTTTTACTATGGTTGCAAAAGGACACAAGCTAGCATCATAGAAAATATGGTACTTTGCCCTGATAAAGTAAAATATGAAAATGTCAAATTTCCACAATATTATATCTTGCAGAGTAAGATAATCTAACTTAGTAAATATCTGACTGTCCTTTTTCAGTGGGTTACAGTTTCTAACTTACTGTACATGAGTTTTTTAATCACAAAATATTTGTTTTAAGTATTTTATGAATAAAACTCTTAAATGATTTTAAATCTCAATTTAGTTTCCCACAAGTATTAACATAATTTAAAAATTCATAGGTCAATTTTTTTTCATAGTGCATGCAGTTAGAATAAACTCGGTTGTAGTAATGGTATAAAACACACTTTGATTATACTGCTAAGTCAATTTATTATTTTGTATTTTTGCTTCCACAAACGTAGTAATCCCCTGAAAAAATAAGTCCAGCAAACTGATGGATTCTTACTGTCCTATTTTAAGCAAGTTTCTCCTTTCTTCCCCTCCTAGAAGAACAATTACTGATTTAAATTTATCACTTTTCCATAGAGATAGTTTAGATAGTTTTTTCTTTAAGGTCTTAGACAAAGCATAAAATGCACATTTTAGCATCCATGAAGATTTTCTCATATAACTGAAAATCTTCCATGTTATTCAAACAACTTTTACTATAATCTACTCACACCCTTTGAATTGTGGCAATTATGTCAACCAATAAGGTAGGTGTGTGTGTGTGTGTGTGTGTGTGTGTATGTGATGTACACATGCCAAGGTCCAGCCTCACTGTGGGGAGTATCCAAGAAAGGCGGGAATGGGAGCGATTCTAATTCAATAATGACCCAGTCAGTAGTGGATGCAAGCTGTGAGTTCAGGTTCTCTTTCTGTTCTCGAGGACTCCCATCATTCCTCTTCCCCCTTCTTCATTCTCCCTTCTCATTCCGTTTCCATCTTCCTTCTCATGTTTTTGTCTTCTCCTCTCTCATAATTCTTTTGCCTTCTCCCAATCAGAGAGCCTGAAACCAGTCATTTATTTACTATAATTACATCATCAAGACTTTGATTGTTATTAACAATATTTTTAGAAATACTTAAATTTACATAAATTCTATGAATCCTGGTTCATTAGTTCCAACCCTTGCTTCCTTAAAACAGAAACTAAGCACAAAGCAAAAGCACAGTTCTTTATACTTTTTACACACCCTGTTTTTCATGAGTAGCTGGGCACAGCTCTTGTGGTTTCCTGGTAGAGCAGACATCAGTCTTTAGTGATTGCTTTCATGTAAGAACAGAAAGGTGATAGACTACTAAGGTTAAAAGGATTTCTTACAAAGTTTTAAAAATTATGCAAGTAAAGCAGCTAGCTCTCTCTAATTTCTTTTTAGGCATTGTCATCTCCAATACTTCAAGTAACTAGGAGAATGAAGTATTAATTTTTTGTATGCTTATATATCATCTGTTAATTCTCTAATCTTTGTTTCCTCAACCTTGAAACTCCATGGCCTCATATACTTTCCTTTTAATACTACTTATTTCTAGATTATAAATATGTGTTTCTCCTACAAGGTAAACCCATCTATCATTTGCTTGTATTTTACGGATTCCTTCTTTTCCTAGGCATGACTTTTCTTCTCGAGACCACATTAACTCTCTTTCCTTGATGTCGCCAAGTTCACCCTAGCTAATTAATGCAATAGTCATTGGACCATTGCATGTATCTTCTCATAATTCCAAATTCAAGGCCAATTGTGGCAATGAACTATTTCTACAGAGGACAGTGTATGCTTTTATGGCTTTTGTGGTTACGTTGTCTAGATCCTTTCTCATGGCCCATCATAAGCTCTGTTCCTCATCCTCCACAGACTCACGACCACCTCCATACCTCATTCCTGAAAACTGCATCTGTTTCATTTATTATGAAGTGATTAGCTCTGATTAATGGGGGGAGTTTATTACCCAGAACGAAAGACTGAAAGTAAAGTAGTAGAGACAGCAGATCAGTTTCAAGCCAACAGCAGTCATCATTGTGGGGATCAAAGACCTGGCAATGCTCCAGAGGCAGGAACTGTGTCTCACACCTTCCCTTACTTAGCCATACTGGGCATGACGTGTGTGTGTGTGTGTGTGTGTGTGTGTGTGTGTGTGTGTGTGTTAAAATCTCTTCCCTTATAAGATACATGCTATTCAAGGTTTTATCACAGAAAAAAACTGAATTAGTGAAAAGAACATTTATAGAGATAGAGTTAAAATAGGAAGAGATGTGTCTTAGTTAACTTTGTTTTTGTTTGATAAACTATCATGACCAAAAGCAATTCAAGGCAGAAAACCTAATTTTGCTTGTAGTTCGAAAAGAGAGTTAAAAGAGAGTAAAGAACATGGAAGTAGGTAGTAGAAGAGAAAACAGAGACATCATCTTTCTGTGCTAGTACAGAAAGGAGGTAGAACTGGAAATGGAACAAGGGCTATAAACTTTCTAAGATTTCCCAATTGCCATGCTTCCTACAGCAAGGCCTTAACTCTGCAACCTTCTCAAATAGTGCCACCACTGGGGACCAAGTGTTCAAATACTCAAGCATATGAAGGACATTCTCATTTAAACCATCATAAGATGCTAACACATTCAAAGCACTGGAAAATCTAGAATCTTGAACCATTCTTACTCCTAGACGTGGAGTGTGAGGGAATGGTGACACCAAGACTCACCAGAACCTAGTGAACTCTGGAACTGTGGAAATGAGGGCAGAGGGCAGGAGCTATATACCTAAGCTTTTGGGTGATTATCCTCAACTAACGTGCCTGTGCCTGTTCAACTGTCTCTAACCCAAATCTTTGTCTCTTCTTCACAAGAAAATACTCACAAGAAAATACTCACTTAACATAAGAAAGGTGGAATCTAATTATAGACTTTGCAGTAAAAAGTCTTGCTTAAGATTTGCATAGAAGATTTTGTTTAAGGCCCAAGTTGAGACTTTATGTTAATAAAAACATGATGATCATAAACACTCTCCAGCAATCTTTGTAATCTTCACCATCTCCCAGTGGCTTGCTCCACTTGACACTAACCATTGCTATTCTGGCTACAGCCTGTCTAACTCTTGCTTCTGGCCTGCCAGGAAAAAAAATTATGACTCATCTTATCTTCCCAACCAACTTCCAAAGGAGTCATTTCACGTTGTTGTGTACAAATATGATCCCTCCCACACTGTTATGAAATTACCTCAGTTCTTAATGTTCTTCATAGGAATTCAGAAAGTGGATTCTGAACTACTTAATGCAAATAGTAAAAGGCTCTTAAGAACCATATTTGGTAATAAGACATCTTGTTAAAGTGATTTACTTTCCTAGTGGAAACAAGTACAGCCTGAACTAATCTTCTGGGTTAGTTTACTTTAATGCATATACATATTCTTTCACCCAGTAAGTATCTTCTAGTACCTCCCATTAAACCAGGAAAACAAAGAGTAACTGAATACGAGGCATGTATGGTTTCTTATACTTTCCAGAGACTAATCCTTTATCCTCTTCCTTGCTCTATGCCCCAAGCAGCTAGATCTCTGTGAGTCCAGCCAACTAGTTCCTTCAACCACTCACTAGGCCCTGGCAAGAGGCAGCATGGCAGACAGAAAAGGCATCAGGGTATTTCTTCCCCTGCAACCTCCATGTCTTGATACATTCTTATGATAATGGCTGTGACCTTCTATGAATATAGCTGCTATCAAATGCCCTGCTTTCATTACTCCAACTTCAAAATATATCTAAAGATAACATTTTCCCCCTTGCCTCTTTGAACCTATGAAGCTATCTATAGTCTTCCCAGTATTGATAGCTTCTGAGTATCCTAACATTCCTAATGATTCTTTAAATTTACCTGCAATAGTATAAAAATCCCATTACTTGGGAGCCTTCGAGTTATACCGTGTTCAACCAGTTTAACTAATATAGTTGTAGAAGACATTCTTTGTGTCCACAAAATTGGTAGTATAGTGGGGTATACAGATATTTAATATGTCGTAACTGAGTAGTACAGCAAGGCATCTGACCTACACTATAGTGTCCAGAAAACATTTTTTTTCAGTGTTAAAGGCCAGGAAACCAGGAGTAGTGAAGCAATTGTATGTGTATTTATATTTTGGTATCCAAAATATAAAAAATACATAGAATATAAAAACACATAGAATCCTCTATGTGTTTTTAACAAAAACTGTAACTAAAAAGTACTTGAGAAACTTGAAAAATGAATTAGATTTTTCTTTTCTATATTAAATTCTACTCCAGCTTTTTATTTTAAAAGAGATATAAGGGTATTTTATAATAATGAGCTTCTTAATTATTTACTGTGAATATTTGAGACAATTCATAATATCCAATTAATGTCCGCTTAAATTTTATAAATTAATTTTATCAATAAACACTGTTTATTTATTTCTAAAATTAAATCAGCCTACATAATAATCCAGATAACATTCTGTGTGCATAATGAGATGTGGAAATTTTTAAGCAGTGTTTATAAGGATCCATGGAAGAAAGTTGTTATTTTGTGATACTGAAGATTAAGCACAGGGCCATGCACATATCAGGCAGTTGTTCTTTTACCAAGCTACAGCCCTAGCTGTGAAGACTGTCTTTTTACTTCCTATAACATATCAATTGTGAAGTAACAGTTTAAATATTCTATAACCTAAATATTCTATTATTTTGATTTTATTAATTTTTATATAGTAAATTTTATTTGCCTAATACCCTACTTTTCATGCTTTCAGTTCAATTTAGTTATTAATAAACTATGATGCATGGGGAAGCGTATAGATAGGGTCTCACTCTGTAGCTCAGGGTGGTCTTGAACTCATGTCAACTCTCTTGCCTCAGCCTCCAAAGTTCAGGGATTATAGCTCTAAACCACAAAGACAGATTCATGTTTTTAAAATCAGTTTATTACTACCAACTAGATATTTTCCTTTTTATCACATGCTTATTTCTCAAATTCTATTTATTATGTGTGCATGTGTACATGATCAGATACATAAGAGGAAATGAAAAGCTATTATTAGAATCCTATACACAAAGAATCCAAAGTTAGCAGTGCAAACAAAATATAATTTTAATCTCTCTGGTTCTAAAGAAAATGCAAAGCTAACATAGGGAAATCTTACAGATGTTATGAAAACATGGAGGAAGTGACTATAAGTAAAATTTAGTCATTAACATAATAAAATAACCACAATGAAAAAAATGTCCCAGTAATAAATCCTCTTCTCATTAGTAAGTTTTTCCAGTTTTTTCTTGAAATTGCTCTACTTTGAATAAAAGTGAGTTTTTCTATTTAAAAACTCACTTTTTAAAAAAAAATTAAATAAGTTTTTCTATTTAAATTAATTCTATTCAAATATGCCCATTTCCATTGAATTGGCTCCTAAATTTTATTTTGATGGACTTTTGAAATGATGTCATTTCTCAGAGAGATGTAGTTGAGGAATGGAAACTGTTGGCAAGTTTTTATAAGAACCAGAAGATATTGCTATGAATAATTGCAAGGTTTGCATTTTCCATGAAGAAGAGGGTGATAGGTGGTCATGGCATTCAAAATGCTTTGGATATTTTCAAAGCTATAGTCCATCAGTTTGAGGTGATTGTTTGAAAGCCTAGACCATTTTATGTTTAGACAATATTTAAACAATGAAAGTTTATGTAAATTGAGCCCAATCATGTTTTACACTTATTTTACAAAGTCTTCATTTTATTTATTGTTCATTCATTGATTCATTTATTCAAGTGTGTGTGTGTGTGTGTGTGTGTGTGTGTGTGTGTGTGTGTGTTACAGCACTTTGAGACAGTAGTCAGAGAACAACTTGAGGATCTTGATTCTTCCATCAATAATGTAGGGCCTAGGAATCACATGCTTTAACCTACTAAGCCATCATGTTGGTTAGTCCCTGTGCAGGCTTCCTTGATGAAGATTATAAGTAGCTAAATCTGGTTGTATTCTCCATCTTCAAGCATAATATTATTTCCAAGTGAGATTCTTGAGAAATAATTTTTAACAAGTATCCCAGCTCAGGAAGTATAGCATGTATAAGAGTGTATTTCATTGTTTTAAAATAAAAAAATAAATAATAGATATTATTCTGAAGTTTATAATTCAGCTTAAAAATGAGGGGACCTGGCTTCTGGTCGCAGTGCCAACATTAACAATCTGTAAAGCCAAAATTCAATTATCATATATACATATATTTTTACCAATCTATCATTTCTAAATGTATTTCACAAGAAACTCATTAGGGCACATGAGCTAAATTATGTTAAATACTTGTAGCTTGACCAAAGAAAGAAACTCCACAAATCAATGTGTTATTATCCAACACTACTATGTATCCCACCAGACATGAGATACTTTCCTAAATTCAAAGAACAGTGACTATAGTTGTTGAGAAAAAGATGGAAACTCTGGACTAGATGAAAGTAAATAAAGATCATTTTATTTACTTTTATCATTTGAATCATTTTAATTCTTCCACATATAATTGTAGAGAAGCAAAGCCTGTAGTGAACATTAGACCTGAGGTCAATGTATAGCATCTCAGTATCTCAGACAGATGATAATGAACTATTTGCTCATTTTTGTTATCCACCTCTACATTTTTGAGATAACTTGATAGTAGAATAAATGAGACTTTAGTTACTGATTGAAAACAGATACAGTGGGGAAAAAAGATACCAATTATCTTAGATGCTAGATTGGTAAAAGATATCCTTAAAAGTCACAAAACTACTAAATGTTTTGCTGAAGATGCAGGGTCCAGCATTCTGTAAATACTATTCAGATCACCCATTAGAGCCAAAATAGGATTCACTTAGCCTTGTTAGGTTGAATTTGGGAAGGTGACATCCTTGATGAGGACTTTAAAAGTCCTTTCCTTTTTACTATATAGAAGTTAAAAGAATGGGATAAGTATACATGGCTGATAGAGAATAATGTCATAGATATAGCTGAAGAAACAAAGTACAGAACAGTGAATATAGCATGCTCCCCTGGAGAAGTGTAAAAGTAATATATGCAAACTCATTCATAAATTCACTATGGAGAGATACAGAAAAGTGTGTAACATGAGGTGGGAAGAAAATAATTGTATTTTTTGCTCTGAAATCTACATCGTCTAACACACACATGCAGCCATTCCACTTTACTTTAAGTACTGTTTTCATACTGTTTCTTTCTTCATCTTTTTGCTTTTAATATGTCTGTGTTTTCATATTCAAAGTGAATATCTTCTAGATCAAATATAGGTGTGTATCTCATTTTAGATCATTGTATATTTATACTCAATGACTGATATTGTTGGGTTTAATAAAATCAACAATGATATATTTTTCTGTCACATATTTCTTGTCTGTTTTGAAATCTTTCATATTATTTCAAAAGTAATTATCGTGTGGTTGATTATTGACCATGAGTTTTTGTTTTATAGAGTTTTTGTTTTATAGAGTTTTTTTTAAAGTGTTTGCTTTGAGGCTTGCAAGTGTCAAGTACACCAATAGAATTTATTCCTTCCCTCGTTCACTAGGCATAAATATACTGATTTTACAGACAAAGGAAAGAAAGCACGTTGAAATTCCAAAGTAGTTTTGCAGAATTAGAATTCAAACCTAGATTTGCCTAATTCCCAATTGTGCTTTGTAAGCTTAGAGAAATATTGAAAAAAATCTTTCAGCCTTTGATACAATTGACTATCTCTGAAGGGGACATTATGTGAAACAAAAGTTAAATGGAGTTTAAATGATTGAATATGCATATAGATATTATAGATAGGTAAAGTATAATAGATTGCCAGAATTTGGGAACAAACTAAAGAATATGATACTTCATATCATACTTTCTGAGAGAGAACATCAGAAAAATCATAAAAAGATTGAGACAGTGTTTTTCACTCTGTTAATGATGATGTTATCAGATGCAAATTTCCTTTCAATTGTTTATACTGATGAGCATCTGATTGAACTAAAACAATGCAGTGCTTGAAATTGTCATTAAAGAGAGGTTGGGAAGCTTTATACTTTATAGGTCCCCAATAATCTCCAAAACTCCTTCAAAAAAACCTCACACTTAAAAAAAGTAAAAGTGAGCTGAATATGAGAATGCATTCTGGAACAGGTATCATTCCCTCCACTTCTAAAGCATCATCAATAAAGAAATCTAGAACTCCCCTTGGTTGGGGCAAATAGTTAGAGGGAAAGGATGCTCTTCAAACTTACGTAGGTATATTGGGCTCCTTCAAAGTCTAACATAATCTATGCATGTACTGAAAATAGAATTAACGAAGTGGTATTGTTTATTAGACAATCGAAACTGATTTTATTGTCATGAAATTCTTATTTTGTTAACGTGATGTTAATAGCATTTAATAAACATCTCTACTTTCAAGCATACAGTTTAATGAATTTTGTCAATCCAAAAACCATCACTACTATCTAAGTTCTTCACAGAGAAAGGTTTCTCAAAGACATTTGCCTTTGCACTGACCGACCTTGTCTTTTGACATCTCCTTTATCTTGACCCTAAGCATGCTGTTCTGCTTTCTAACATGGTAATTTTGCCTTCTCTAAACGTTATGTAAACATAACCATATAAAGCAAATGCTGTGTTTGATTGTTTTTTTCTAACATAATTTTAAACTTCATGAATGTTGCTATGCATAATGCTGATATGTTTATGCATAGAGTTACATAATTGTTTATTTAGTCCTCAAGTGACAGAAATTTCAACAATGATGCTATATCACTCAAACATATGTTTTGCAAGGACAAGTGTGTTCATTTCTCTACAATGAATATCTATGAGAAGAATTACTGAGTCATAGAGAACAATGTGTTTACCCTATATATGGTGAGGTCACACTGTGTGTTAAAAAGACTGTATCATTTATGCATTTCTATTAATAATGGATCACAGTTTCTTCTGGTGAATAGCCTTGCTGACAAGACATTGCATTTCTCATGGATGCAGATACATATTCTTTTCGTTCTAATTTATCCAGCAAAGGTTTGGTGAAAGAAGAAGCTATACTTCCACTATGAGCTTTTCCTATTGGCAAAAGAATGGACTGACTTACATAGTACATTCTGTTTTATTAATGAGTCTTCCATGAATATGGAAGTCCTTTGCAGTACTAGACTGGATTAAGTCATAGCTTTGAAAAGTTCTCAAAATAACAGGATATACTACATATAGTGTGCCTTTATCATATCTATCTACCTTCCATTGCCAACCCATGGCATCCTTCCCAGTACCTAGCAATCCCAACTTACTTTCATTTTTTTTTTTTTAAGTTTCCACCTATGAGAGAGAACATATGGCAGTTGTCTTTCTCTTGGTAATTTTACTTAACATGATGTTCACTAGTTTCTTTTATTTGACTGAAAGTGGCAGGATTTCATTTTCTTTAGTGCCAAATATTCCACTATGTATATCTACCATATTTGCTTCAGCCACACATTTTAGGCTAATTATGTATCTTAGATATTGTGAACAATGTCACAACAAACATGAACATGCAGACATCTCTTTTGTATGTTGACTTCTTTTTCTTCACATATATGCCCAAGAGTAGGACAGCTGGGGCAGATTGTAATCCTATTTTTACTTTTCTGAAGAAGTTCCATAATTTTCATAGACATTTCACTAATTTGCATTCCCAGAAAGAGTGAATCTTTGCCTGTACCATTATCTTGACATGTGTTCCTTTTATTTCTTTCTAGTGGCTTCAAGTCTTACCTTAAAGTTTTGATCCATTTTCAGTTGATTTTTCCATGAGGTGAGAGATGGGTGAAGTTTAAATTATCTAGATAAGATATCCCAGAACCATTTATAAAGGTGGTTGTCCTGTCTTCAGTGAATGTTTTGACCCCCTTGGTGAATCAGTTAGCTTTCAATGGGTAGGCTTTTTTCCCCTGAGGTCTCTATTAAGTTTCATTTTCTTGGTGTCTGCTTTTATTTTACTGTGTTTGGGTTGCTATGAATAAGTAGCATGTCTTGAGATTATGTCAGATTCTTATAGCTTGTTTTTTTTGGCTCAAATTTTTTAATTCATTTTAGGTATTTAGGAACATTTTGGCTTCATATGAGTTTAAAGATTTCTGCCCTAGTTCTTTGAAGAATGTCATTGATACTTTGAAGAGGATTTCTTTGAATTTATAGATCACTTTGGGCAATATGGTCACCTAAAAATATTCATATGTGCTTTTCTTTTATGTGTATATTTGTCTGTATCTTCTTCAAGATAAACATACTAAACTGGGAATGCAGTTCAGTGGTAGACTACTTGTCTTGTGTGTCCAAAACCCTTGGCTCAATCCCCATAACAATAGCTATACAACAGATTTACACACAAACTGAAAGGGAAAGGATAGAAAATTATATTCTAAACAAATAGAATCTAAAGGAGTATAAGAATATCTATACTTTCTTACAAACAGAGTTGAAAATAAAGTAAGAAAAGATCAGGACAACTCATCAAAACAGATAAAATTATAAATCTAAACAAACACAAAAGTATACTTTCATTTAATAAAATAAACATTCTTGGGGCCAAAGTGAGATATGGGCTCTTATATAATAAAATTGGTGGAATTCAGTATCTTATTTTTACCAATGAATAGACTAAGTATGCACCAAGACCAATAAAATAAATAAAACAAAATGAAATCAAGAACTAAACATCAAGTGGACCTTAGAGACATTCATAAAACATTCTATCCAAGGGTGAAAGAAAAGATCTCTGTACTGAATATTACAAAATAAATTCAATCATTCAGTAATGATCATTCAACTTGATTATATAGAATAATCAAGTTGGTTTAGTTTCAGGCATGCAAGAATAGTTCAACATATGCCAAATTATAAACACAATACATCTCACACATAGAATGAAGGATAAAGATTATATCATCCTCTCTACAGAGATAGAAATATGTTAAATAACTTCACAAATCCAAAGCCAACAGCATGCTGAACAAGAAAAATAAAGGTATCTCTTCTAAGATGAAAAACAAGACAAAATCATTTACTACTACTTTAAACAACACATACATATACCTTCCTTAAACAATGGAACTAGGTTGTTCCCTTTAGTAATCAAGCTCCCCTTAATGAAGCCTCCCTTTTACTCAAAAAACCCAGGAACACAATATAGAAACTATGACCTATGGGTGAGTGTGCTAGGCTGGCATTGTGTCGGCTCTGGCATGGCTGTGTAATGGGATGTGTGGCACAGTTCCTGCCTGTGGAGCATCACCAGGTCATTGATTCCTATGATCCCCACGTGTGCCAATGACTGCCACTGTCCTGAAGCTGATCTGCTATCTCTCCTATTTTACTTTCAATCTCTCTTTCTGGGGAATACACTTCCCCCACTTCTCAGAGCTAACTATACCATAATAAACAGATGCGGTTCTTTGGATTGAGGAATGTAGGTGGACATGAGGGTGTGGAGGTCAATGAGCAGTCCTTCCACTTGGCCTTTAGGGCCACAAGAAGGGAGCTAGAAAATATAACCACAGAAGCCATAAAAGCCTACATGGTCCTTCGTAGAAATTGTTCATTGTGAGACTTGTCCTTGAACTTGGAAATATTAGGAAATACATGTACTCTCCGGTTCAGTGAGTGCTACATTAATTAGCTAAGGTGAACTTGGGGATATCAATCATAGATAGAGTGGTCCCAAGAAGAAAAGGTATGGCTATGGAAGAAAGGAATCTATAAAGTACAAGCAAATGATAGATGGGTTTATTTTATAGGATAAAGGCTTATATATGATCTAGAAATAATACTGGAAGGAAAAAGGAATGAGAGGGGAATAAGACAAAAGCACAATAAGGGAGAAAGCAAAAGAATGAGAAGAGAGAAGGAAGAAAGTAGGAGGAGGAATGATGATAATACTCCGGTAAGGAGAGAGCACTTGAACTGACAGCTTGCATCCACTACTGACTGAGCCATTATTGAATCAGTGCTGTCCCCATTCCTGCCTTGATCAGGACCCTCCCGACATGGAAGCTGGATCTTGGCAGTATTGGGTATAAACACAATAAGGCAAAGCATCATTCCCCAGTGAAGTTTTTGAGAAATTTCCCTATTTATCATCTCATACCTATGAATATTGGTTATGCATATGAATAAGACGAGATAGGCTCAGACCCTATTCAAACTCAGTATGTCTATTCTTCTAGTGGGATTTATATTTTCACATGTTATCCTGGTGGTAATTATCTTTCTTCAACTTCTAGGTAAAGGATTTCCTTACGTATCTTTTGTAGGAGTTATATGGTGGTCATGGATTTCCTTTCTTTCTTTTTTATTCTTTTTCTTTTTTTCTTATATTTTGTAAGATTCTCTTTCCTCCTTCCATCTCTCTGTCCCTCTCTCCGCCTCCCCCCCCCCGTGTGTTGTGTGTGTGTGTGTGTGTGTGTATATCCTTCAATTCCAAATAATAACCTTGTTAGGTACACTGATAATGATTTTAGGATTTGTTTTTTTTTCATGATTTAAAATACATTCTTTCATGCTATGCTAAGCCTGTAGAATTTCTTCTAAAAATATATTCATCTAATGAGCTTTCCCTTAAAATTAACTTGGTATGTTTTTCTAGATGAAAGTACTCTTTCTCATTTTAAGAATTTGACTATAGATGGTCAGATATTTTCTGTTTATGTCAATCAGAAATTATAAAGTCATGGGCATCTATTTCTTTCCCATGATCAAGAACATGTTTTTAATCTTAATTTCTCCCCCTTCATATATGCCAGTGATGAAGGAGTTTGATTCTTTAGTGATCATTTAAGCATTTAAATGTTGTTATACTTTTCCTCTTTTCTTCACATTGGAACATAATATCAAAAGATATGGTCCATACCCTCCTTTATTCCCGTTGATCCAGTATAATGGTGAGGCATTCAAATGTGCCATCTCATCTGATATACAAAGTCTTTCAGTTCTAAGAATTCTGATTAGTTCTTTACAAAAAATCTTTGCTAAACTTTTAATCCATATCCCAATTTCATTTAATTATTTATTTCCTTTGGATCTTGTGGAGTTGTTTGAAAAAAAAATCTTTCTTTTGAGTTCCCTGTCAGTTATGCAAACCACTTTGATAGCTTTGAAATCTGTTACTGGAGTTCTGGTCTGTAGGAAGTGTTACATTATTTTTAATGTTCCTGTGTTCTTACATTGGGAATTGCATGTATGGCATAATGGACATGTCTAAAACTTTTATAGGATAACATTCTTAGGAAGCAGCTTTCTCCTAAAGACATGCCAGGTTATGTTAGCTTATTTTCAGCTTTTGGCTGTAATCTCCCCATGGTTCTTCGGTGCTGATTCCAGGAGGTACAGGGTTGAGTATAATACATACTGTATAAAGTTAGAAGGATGCATTGTCTCTGTGGGTTACACAAAGGTGTATCCCCTCTGTCATGGCTAATCTTCATTGTCAACAGAATTATATCTAGAATCAATCAGGATACAAGCCTTTGTATGCACCTATGAAAAATGTCCTTGCTCTGGTTAACTGGTGTAAGAAGGCCTCTATGAAATATGAGTGGTACCTTCCAGTGGCAGCCCAAATATAAGGTGGTCCAAGGGGAAAGCTCTTAACTCTTTCCTGCTGGCTTTTACTTTTCACTGGCAAGTTCATGTACTCTGTTGCTGTCTGTGCTGCTGCTGTCTCCACCCTTTACTGACATCAGAACTCAGCTGCTCCTTTGGCTTCTCAGTATGGGCCAATGACCAGTAGTTCCCTAGGAATTCTCTAGGTCTTCAGTGTCAGAATGGGATTTGTGTGGCATCCAGCTTGCTGGACTTTGTAGCTATAGGCTCTTATGATCTCCCCTGTAAAGACAGCCACTGTTGGCCTACTCAGACTGTGTCATGTATACCAATCTAATAACCCCTGTTTTAATATATATCCACTCTGCTGGTTCCATTTTTCTAGAGAACTCTAATACACTGATATTCAATTCTAAATCCAGATTAAGAAAGGATGTTGTAGCAAAAACAATGGATGGTCCTCTGGTGAAGGTATTAATCCTGTGGGTACAAGTATTCTCATATTCTGATGGCTCCAAAATTTACAAATATTCAAGTAAGTGTGGCTTATACAGCAAAGATTCTTAAGCCATTAATGTCTTTTTTTAAAAATAAGTACTCATGAGGCATCATTCTGATGACTTCCTGTCTAATATTTTAGGGAAGACACACTTAACTCATTTCTGGGATGCTATGGAGTCACTACCTGTAGTGTTTCTTGATATGATTATCTAAGTCTTTATCAATCAGTACATCAGTGAGATATACTGCCAAGGAAACAGAATTCAGTGACAGCTTGCAAGCTTTTATTACAGGCAACAGTGTTTGGCTGTGGAGAGTTTCCTTAAGTAAACTGGCAAAGGACTGAAGTTTTTTGAGACAAGTTTTCTGTTCACCTGTTTTGTTGGCCCTATGAGTTAAGCAGTATTCATTTGTATGTAATGGTTTTAGACTATAGAACATGAGCACGCAATGTGCTTGAAAGGTGGATCTTGGGAAAACAATTCACTGAATTACAAAATAAAAATTGCTATATTGAAAGGAAACCTTTTAACTTGTTGACATTTACTGGTTGAAGCTATCTTTATGGCATCTGTGTAGAAAACTATGTATATAGGGTTTTTACTAAATCAAGTGTTCTTAAAATCTGAGCAAATTATGTATCGACAAATGGATAGTAGTTAAAAATAAGTTTTTTCCTATTAACTTGTGAGAGTTTTTTTAAAAACCCTTTGCCAGGATCCACTATTAGTATGTTAGTTTGATCAACATTAGTACATGTGTTTGGAAGTAAACTAAAGCATTTCCTTGAAAATACTGTTGTTTTTAAGTTAGACATTCACAAATTTAGGCTGGCCCTCCTTCAAATACTATTCTTGGTTTGAATAAACTCTTCTCTGTATGTTTCTTGCTGGAGCAGAGCACAATGTGAGAGTCTAAATTTCCTGCTCATTCTCATGTGGTTTGGAGTCATTTTGCTTCATTGTGGCAGGCACGGAGGAGATGAACTCAGAGCTATTTCCAACAACATCAGTTATTAAAACCACAGGTAAAAGCCACCAGATGACAATCCTTAGATTCATCACAGAGTTCATTCAGGCCATAGTTTCAAGCTTCTCCTAACGTTTGCATGGGCACATTAAATATCCTAAAACTTGGTGTTGACCTGTCTGTACCACTCCACATGTTATCATTGGCAGAATTGCATTGTCGCATGAAATTCCACTCAGCAGAGTGTCGACAAAAAAACTCACTTCCCAGAAAACAAAGTACAGAATTGGGCCAGATGCACAGTATCTAAGTGGTGCATATCGTGTTATTTAAATGAAGTTAGCCAATCAAAGTCATATGTAAATCAGTAGCTCAGAAGAGATTCTGCAAGGGTGGGTGGTCATACCTCAGGATATAGGAATAAATGATAAGTCAGATCTCTATATATGACACATATTAGGAGGAAAACATGGATCTGAGCATGAAAGGCTGAAAGTTACATTGGCCAAGGACCTACTAAGGAAACCTCTTCTTTGCCTCTCACAAGTTTTATCAAAATATTTCTAGGTCTTGGTTTTCAAAGAGGGCTGACCAAGGATTCATTGAACTTCAGAATACAGAGTTACTTTAAGTACTCTGCATGCAAGGACCTTCAAGCTAGAGTAACTGGTTATGAGGAGGAGTAAGGGTTCTCAATACACTAGGGATAAAGTCACCCACATATGGAACCCAGATGGTTCACTTGGTGCCCTTATTCAATTGAACCTGTGATATGACACATGCAGCAGACCTAGACTGAAAAGAATCTACTGCACAATGACTGAGACCTATTAGGAATGGCAGGTATACCAATTAGAACGGTATGCTTAAGTGATTGCTGAGGTTGAGGGGCATGCGTACTGGATAGAAACAGATGTGCCACATAGACAGGTGAGGACTGAGATGAACTGCAATAACAAATGCTGCCACGACTCCAGGTAACCTCCATTTTCACAGGTCAGTCTTAGATAGAAGGGATTACAGACATCATGGAGCAGCTAGATGACAACCATATTTAGCAACTGTTTTAGATTCTTATTGCTTTTAGATCCACTACCAAGGCCACACCAGGCCAGACTTTTCCTGCACTGTTCTCAGACAGAGTGAGTACAAATAAGATGTTAGAACTATGCCATTGGAAGCTCAATTTCAGTTCTTTTAATGGACAACTTTGGCTTAGGGTAATGGTTTGGAGAGGGAGAGAGAGAGAGAGAGAGAGAGAGAGAGAGAGAGAGAGAGAGAGAAACATTTGGCATTGTTATACTAGGTCATCCAGGAAATTCCTGAATTGAAAGAACTTTGGTTGAAAGTTTTGAGAACATTTTTCCCAAGGGGTAAAATGTACAATACCAAGGATAATATAAGGATTGCAGGGAGAAGCCGGAAAATCCTCTGAAAACTTGACCTTGGTAAAGGGCCTCAGCATATTATCCCCTCACTTATAGAGAAAATTCAGTATATACACACTATAATAAATATGTTGGGTGAGGCTATCCTAGCTCGAGGCTAAACACAGAGAAACAAAACATAATCCTTAATATACAGCTTTAGGGAGAGCAAGTTATTTTCTCACCCCTTCTTGAAAAGTAGCAAGGAAAAATAATTTTAAATGGTAGAAAATTAAAAAATGAATCTTGGAGGCACTTGATATTCATTTTATCAAAACAGTCAACATGTTAATTACTGATAATTCACACAACTTTCTAAAATTAATGATAAACAGCCAGACTAACCTTCCTGGTATTGCTATTATTTTTAGTGGCTTTTTCTGACCCTAGATAACTGGGTAGCGCCCTGCTATCCAATATGTCTTCCTTTCTGTCCAACATAAGCTCTCCACTGGAAACACTAACCTCTTCATATCTTTGTTTGAAGATGTATCTGTTGCTCCTGTCCTTAACTTCAAGTCCTACCCCTCTCTAACTACCCTTCAGTTCAATGGACTCAACTCCCAGCGATCTTGCCATATGTATTACATAAATTGTTACTTTCAAATTTTGATATGTTCTACTATGAATGTTTAATATGAATGTTTTATTCCTAACTAGACACCAACATCTCAAATACTTTGATTTGGTAAATAATTATAATTGCAGGATTTTAACACACATGATCATAATACTCATACTCAGCAAATTATCAATGCCTTGGTGACCCATACCAACTATTTAGAGCCAATGAAAGCATTTGTAGCATGGCAAAATTGATTTCTTATGTGTAGCTGACAGAATGTGAGGTATCTTACACATACTAACTTTAGTTAATGACATTGTTATCATTTCTCATGGTTTTCTTTAGTAACCCATATCTGTCTATTCGATTATATTGGCTCTGTTTTTAAAATAGTAATCTTTCCGTGATTCACCAGACCCATCATTTTGTTTTTAGATCACATCATCTCTCTTGGAACATTAAAATAGATTTCTTCCCTAATAGATACGTTCTCAACACTGCAGTGTTATAAAAACCTGTAATCCTTATAAAATCTTCAACCAACCATACCTGTGCTATAAAGTCTGAAATGGTCTACAACACCACTCAGACTTCATCTTCCATCACTTATTCTGGTTACTCTTTTCCAGTTACAGTAATCTGCCCTGTTCTTTTGTCATCAAACTTAGGGTTCACAACCTGTGCCCAATTCATGTCCTGCCAGCAGTCTTTAATTAAAATCCCATTAAAAGAGCCAGCTGAAAAGTAGAAATCAGAAAGGGAGATTTATTCAACATGAATACATTAGGACGATGGATTTTGGAAGTTCACTGGATCTCTTTGAATATATATATATATGTATATTTATGTATTATATATGTATATTTTGTATGTGTATACATATATGTATATGTGTATATGTACATATAATATATTGAATAATATATATCTGAAGATATATGTTATATATATTGAATATATTTATATATATTCAAAGATATATATGCTAAAGGCAGCTTAACTCACAATAAAGCCTACCTGAACACTCTATTTCTGCATTTTTTTTCTCTCTACCTGTGATAATTCCCCGTTTGGGGGAGTACAGTTTTCCACTTTTTAACATACAATTGTCTTTTGAACTGTATAGCGTATCACCTGCTTTCTTCCTCTATCCCTACACAAATCCCTGTTCATGAATGTAGGTAGGCATGGTGGTGTACATCGTACACCAGTTGATCCCAGGAGCTCCAAACAGTGCTTAGTACATTTAAATAACTGAGTAAGTACTGGCAAATGTATTTTAAATTATTTTCTTTCTGCTTTCTGGAGCGTAGTTTTTCAGTTTCTGTACTGGGAAAATGCTTTAAAAACAGTACAGGAGGTCATGTAGCCTCACTGATTCAATGGGAGAAATGCAAACCTCAAAGTTAAAAGTGTTTGGGTGTTAATGATTTTCTTTGGGGTGAGTGTAATATTTTCTTGGAGCTGACAAAGAAAGGAGAGAGGCTAATTCCCTTTTTTTTTTTTTTTTTTTTTTTTGGGGGCTTTTCGAGACGGGTTTCTCTGTATAGCCCTGGCTGTCCTGGAACTCACTCTGTAACCAGGCTAGCCTCGAACTCAGAAATCCGCCTGCTCTGCCTCCAAGTGCTGGGATTAAAGGCGTGCGCCAACCGCCCGGCACGCTAATTCCCTTTCAAGGCAATGTTTCAAATCCTGGAACTTGAATTTACTACCCAGACAATCCCAACACCCTCAAGCGGCTTAACAAGGACCATGCCCCTCCCCTGGCAGCTTCACTGCCCTTACTTAGGTGGTTAGGTTATGCCTAAACTTGTTTCTTTTTTTAATCCTGGCCGCATTACCATGTAACAGGAAATAGGTGCTAAGACTCCCTATCCTCTACACCCAGGTGTTCAACAAAGTGCTAAAAAGGCAGTAGGCATGGTCGCAGGCAGGCAGCGCAGCAGACACCCGGTCGAGGACCGCGGTGTAGGTCCAGCCACCACAGGGTCCGGGGCCTGGCGTCTGTGGTTACCGCACGCACCCGCACTGAGCACAGAATGAGGGTCGCGGCCCTGATCAGGTAATGAGGAGTAGGGCACCTCTTTACTCCTGGGCAAGGCTATATCCTGACGCGGCTACTGTAGGAACGTCCGGAGCCACTTCTTGGGGCGCCGCGTCGGCGAGTCGGCGCCCCGGCCACCGGAAGAGGCGGGGCGATCTGCTTCTCGGGGCCCCCTGTCCCTGGCGCGCGCCTCCCCACTGGCGTCTTTGCAAAGCTAAACAGCACTAATGCACGGGTCCTTCCTCCGCCGTGGGCGCACGGTCACCACGCCTGTTGAAAGTTTATTCGCCCTGAACTTTGAGAGCCGCTGTTAACTACACTTACTTGTTTGCAGTTTTTGTCCTCTGTAGTTCCCTTCACTCTTACAGATCATTCCTCTATAGCTGACTTGATCCCTCCTAGGAATGAGGAATGCAACCTCACTCCCTAGTTTGCAGGGATGACCATAGGACCCCTAGATGATTTGAGATTACTTTGCTCATATGTGTTAAACACCTCCATTGTAACTCAAGCTACTGACAGATGTATTCCTTCTTGGTTGAGTTGAAAATACGCTAGGTGTATGCTAGCTGATTTGGATCGAAGTTGCTTTGTATACAAAGAATTTGCCATACTGACCTTGGGCAACCCAAGCCATATTCCAAAGTAATTTGAAATCTATAGTAACTTACTTAGAAGTCCACATACTGCAGCTGATAAGCAGAGCTATTCCTGATCTGTTTTCATACTTGAAAATGATAAGGGACATAGCAATATTAGTTTAAATCCCTTAAACATATTGTTTCTTGAGATTTAGACTTCAAAAAAGTGTGAGTTCCACCACATTGCTACGGTCTCTTTTTGTTAGCCCAGTGAAGCATACATAAACATTTTTTGTTAATGCCCTAGGTAACCTGACGCTAGTTGACAGTATTTTATTAGACTCTAGGTAAGCCATATTTCAGTTTCTTTGTAGTGACAGGAAAATGCCAGATCTGTTGATTCTGGGCCATTTTAAGGAAATGAAAAGCCACCATAATTCAATAAATTTTATGCATAAAAGGAATAATGAAGCTTTAACTATCATGATTATTTGGTGAAGAGAGAGAAAAATTAGAAGTAGGCCAGGAAGGTAGTGATGAAATTTAGTTTACCAAAACTCAGCAGTGGAGTAAAACATGTGAAACTGGAGAGGAGAAAGGATCAGTGGAGGGTGTTCCTCAAAATACTCGGTGGATAGGGATAAAGAGGTGCTGTGTGAGAAATGTAACAGTTTTTAAGAACTGTATATCAGGAAATAAGATTGCACAGAACAAATATACATACTTAGGTTACTGTGTATAATTGTGTATAACATGGCCATATATTTAAGCTTCAGTGTGATAAATCTGTGTGCGTTGTGTATGCGTATGCATGTATTTGAATTTGTGTGTTCAACTGATAGGGTATGAGTGTATTTCCAGGACAAAATGAAACACATTTTTATATATCATTAAGTCAAAGGCTAAAGTACCTCAAAATATTGCACTGATGAATAAAAGCTTGAAGATTATTTAGGCAGGCTATTTTAAGTTTATACTGAAGCATACAAACCCAAATATATTGTGATTACATTGTCTGTCTTTGGAACTCTCTAGCCTAACTGGGCTGCCTTGTCTAGTCTCAAAGAAGAAGATGCACCTAATCTTATTGAAACTTGATATGCTACGGCTGGTTGATATCCATAGGAGGCCTCCCCATTTCTGAAAAGAAGGGGTGGAGTGGTGGATGGGGAGGGTGTCAGAGAGAGAGGAGGGGAATCTGGCATCAGGATGTAAAGTAAATCAATAATTATCATAATGATAATTAATATAAAAGATTCTTTGCTCTTGAATGCTTTTTGTTCTTTGAGTATTCCGTGTTCTATAGAACATAGCTTGGAAATACTTTGAAAGCATATTTAAAGAGTTGACATATTTTAAGCCATAGAGTTGAGAGGTGATTATGGATGTTCACCTAGAATCTTTAATATATTATAAAACACTGTTGTTTGTTTGTTTGTTTGTTTTGTGTTTTGGGGGAACATAGTAATAGAATCCAATAGAGAAAGTTATGAAGACCTACTTAGTGCATATCTGAAAAGAGGAATCCTGAGCTTAATAATATACATCTTTGCCCTTTCCATTCTCTTCTTGTAAGGAATCCTGCAGTGTAGTTGTCTAGGCAGCAGTGGCTGAAGTACTGAGTATACTAAGGCTTGACTATTGATGTATGTCAGCATTTGGATTTTTATTGTATAGAATTTAGAATCGAGTATATCACAGTCTATTTACAATTTGGACTCGAATTTTTTTTTATATCTGAATATCATCCTTTGATGGGTATTGGTAGCTAATAGGTTTCATGTAGTTAGAGTAGTTTCAAAAATGTTTTACTTTATATTACGCATGTATATCTACACACCACTTGTTGCTTATGGAATCCATAAGAAGGTATTGGATCCCCTGGAATTGGGTGTAAGCTGCCATGTGAGTACTTAGGATTGAAGACTGGTCCTCAGAAGACCAGCCAGTGATCCTAACTACTGAGACATCTCTGTAGCCCCTAGATTTTCTTTTAATTAAAGACTTTCATGTAAGGAATATATGAAATAAGTGTTTAGGATATCATTCTGAATAATTAATTATGTGCACACCACTTTTATCTTCTATAAAACCACTGTTAACATATATACTTTATTTAGAACTTCTGTATTGTAAGTGCATAATTTCATAAATTCCTAGAAGTTGCAGCCTTAGACATTCAGATTCATTTGCTCAGTGTTCTCCCCATTTACAAATGTGTGTCTTACTGCACTGTAATTGGGAAATATTCCCTTATGGATTCTGAAAAGCAGAGTAGGATTGTGTTTGATTTTGATGTCCGGTGATTCTATGTTTAATGGTGATCAGAGGCCTGGCATTCATACCCTTTCTCCACTGACTTGTTTTACAGTGGTGGGAAGGACAGCTGTTACAACATGATGCAGTGCATTGCTGAAGGACATCAAATTGTTGCATTAGCAAATCTAAGACCAGATGAAAACCAAGGTAAATGTATGATTTTTTTTTATTATTATTATTTTCTGAATAGTTGCAACTCAACTTCATTATTTCAGGTTGTAAGAAACAGTTTGCTTCGTTGGTTCTTGGTTTACAATATATGAATGTCACTGTTAAAAATATGTCCTTAGCTCTCTTAGATGTAGTGAAGCATGCAAGGCTTGTACTGTCCCATAGATTATGAGCCTCTTGAGAAGAGATGCAGTACCTTAGACTTTACTGTGGGTGCTTCTCGGCTCTTTAAGCTCCGCATCTGTGGTAGGTGTTCACTCACAGTTTACCGACAGACCAGTGAGTATTGAACTCATTTGAGTTAGCCAGTGTAGTTCTGTTGGATATGTGAACAATTCTGAAAGTGATGTGGAAAGATGGGAACTTGGGGTATTTTATAGGAAAAAAGGCAATGGGCTTACAAAACCATGGGGGTAAATTGATACTTCAGGATTTTACACTGGGCTCTGGTGATGATGAGCTAGGGTTTAGAAATCAGCATTTTCTGAGAGGACTCTAGTCCTAACTTGAAATATGTAGGACTCCTGCTTGCTTTTACTGTAAAGGAACACAGTCAGTTACAGATTGTGCTGTAATGGTGAGATCCCGTCCATCCCTTACATCAAATTGGGCAAGTGAGTCGTCATCTGACTTGAGAATTGTCAGTACTGAAAATGAAACAAAATAAACAAACAAGAAAACTTATGTTCTCAGGATGTGTAATGCATACATAAAGTTGTTTTCCTCTCTTGAATCCAGCTTTCAATTTCATTATTAGTTTATTATGACAATATCATTATTACATAATCTCCAATGTGTTCATTTTGCTGGCAGAACAGTGAAATAAAAAGCAAATACATCTTTTAAATTATACTTATTAATAAAATGAGGGCATTTATTAAAATATTAGTGTGAAAAATTCAATAATAAATGCAATTATAATATTATGAATTAAAAATCTGGGACTATCATCTGACACTGTGTAATTGGTGTAGAAGACAATAGATTGTGTGGATCAGTAGATGGACAGGGCTGGTTAATAGTGATTTAAAGTCAGCAGGATGTTGGAACTGTTGAATGAGTTACTGAATGATTTTTCCCCTTTAAATGCACTGAAAGGAACCTCAGTGAGGAATGCATGGCTCCATTGACGAGCAAAGCTGGGTATAATGTAGTCACAGCATATCATGATTTTCACAATATGGGTTTTCAGCAGGTACTCTGGAAAGAATTTATTCCCATCAATGAGATAATGTGCAGTTGTCATAAACTGTACAGAACCATCCCTTTGAGTCTGTAGTAGCAGCTTTGTGGTATGTTAATTGAAGTGCTTTAGGCAACAGTGGAGCCTTTTGGTTTTGTTTGCTCTTACACCAGTTGCTGCTGTGTAGCTTCCACTAATGAAGTTATATTGTGGTAAGGACTCCATGGAGCCCTAATGAAAATATATCAGGTTTTAAAGCCATTATACTGTTTCGTAGTTGTATTAATTTCAGGATGTTTCTTGCTATGAAGCTCAAGTTTCTTTGAATAAATTTATTTGACCAATGTCTTTTAGTGAAAATACATTAAATACTCACTCTAACTTGGTAGGAAGGAAGAGTGAAAAGTTTTTAGGGTGGTTTGACTAAATCTCTGTTTTATATTGCCATGAGGAGTCGACTTACAATAATGATGGGAATATTGTTTGGTAGGAAGCCAGGCAGCTGTGGGGGTCAGAAATGTGATGAACCCAGATGAGGTGGCGTATGATGATGTCACTGGTTACTGAAAGACATTTACACTGTTATTTATTCCATTTTATTGAATGTTTCCACATTTGAAAACATACATTTTGTAGTCTATTATTGTGTAACTTAACATACTATCAACAGACTCAATGGCACTAAACAGTAGTCTCCTTGTAATTTGTCCTGCATCTTCTCTGTATGAAATGTAAGTGGTGTAAAGATCATTTGGAGCGGTAATTCATAACTGTCCTCTTATTGGAGGAACTGAAAGCATATACGTCTGAAAAATTTCAACAGAGTCATCTACTTAAAATTATTTATGTACATACTTTTAAAACTTATTTGACATATGATCTTTTACCCCTTCTTTTAAATATTAATATCTTAAGAATTCATATTCTGGAGAGCACACTTTGCAAAATGCATGCTATTTTATTATATGACTGTAATATAGTTCTTTTTTTACAAGTAATTCTGTAATGAATGCTTTACCTATAATAATATGGTGGAATCTTGAGGTAACTGATGATTGTATCATTTATTAGATTCAGTTATCATGCTTCCAAACATATTTGTAACTGTTCTAACCAATAAGTTACATGTATATGTTTGTTGATGTATTGATTATAAAACATACCAATTATATCTAATTTTTCTGCCAAATATGTATCACTTACTAAGAAGATACTTATTTAAGATAATTTTTTTATTAAAAGTCTAGATGATTTTGAATAACGTGAATGATATGTAATACAATTTCTAACTGAATAAACTAAAAATGTATGGGATATATTACACTTATTTTTAAATGTATATAATTTTAAAAATATAAATATATTGTTGATAGTTAGAAACAGATTATTAGAACTGAAGTAAATTTATCCATGGACAAATGTGCAATGCTTATATATTATTTCCCTTATGAAAGCAGGAGGATATGGTTAAATTCTTAAGCTTAGTGTTGACTATTCTTCAAGTAGTAAAAGCTACTTCTTAAGGTCTGTTTGTTTTACTCTGTCTTAATAATTATTTTTTCCTTTAACTGTTACAGTGGAGTCAGATGAACTGGATAGCTACATGTATCAGACAGTGGGTCACCATGCCATTGACCTGTATGCTGAAGCAATGGCTCTGCCCCTGTACCGCAGAACCATCAGAGGAAGGAGCCTGGAGACAGGAAGAATGTATACCAAATGTGAAGGTGATGAGGTTGAAGATCTCTATGAACTATTGAAACTCGTTAAGGTATGCAGAGTTATCCTTTTCTAACTTTGTAATTTTCACTTATTGAGTTATTTAATATTAAATAACTTGCAAATTTTCATAGCACAGCTATTCTTTGAGAGAATATTTTATCTTTTGGGTCGAAGTAACAAAAAATTTCTTAATATGTCTTTATATTAGACTACAGAAAAATAAGACATTGGATATAGATTTATGTCTAGGTCTGTCACATGCTTTTCTTCATTTTTTTTTTTTATTTTATATGTATGTGCTTTGCCTGCATGTATGTATGTACACCATGTGTATATTTGGTACCTATAAAAAAAGGGAATTAGATTCCCTTAAATTAGTGTTATAGATGGTTTAAACCACCATTTGAGTGCTAAGTACCAGTGCTTTTAACTGAACTGCTTAGCCCCCTTATCAAGTAATATTTCTTTATTTTTCAGGATAGTGAAAAAAATAGCATTTGATAGTTTTTCATCAGCATATTTTGCTTTCAATTACTACTAAACAAATTGATGCATCCTGTTTCCTTACTACATTACACTTTCTTGTGTAAGAGTAAGACAAGGACCAGGCTAACAGCCTGGCTGATATTGAAGAGTATTGTGAGAAGGAATGAAGTTATGCCACGTTGATAATGCCTGATAGCAGGAGGGAATGTATTCATGTGATAAGCAGTGACAGTCACGTGATAGTCATGTGATAGTCATGTGATGGTCATATGGTTAAGGTTGGGCAGACTAGAGACCAGTCTTATGAATCAAATATGCCACTATATGTATTCTTTTATTGTCCATCATTCATTCATGAGTACAGGAAATGTTAACAGAAATGATACTGAATAATCATTCTTGCCTCCTCATTAATAATCAACTGCTTGAGGACAGTTTAGTATTCTCTAAATATAAGTGTTTATTCAACAGCTATACATAGTTCATATAACACAAATGATGATCTTAAGTGTGTGTGTGCTGCAAATCTTAGTATTTTTGCAGAAGAGAAAGTTTCATTCTTTCCTGTACTATTGCATCTCCTCACTCTTTAGAGAATTCAGCCCTTTCCCAAGTTTTGTAATGAACATTTCATAATCTCAAAGAATTGATGCTAGTCAGAATTTTATACTGATTAATAACTTAGATTAAGTAAAATATACTTAAATACTAAATACACTTAAAGTTGCTTAATTAAAACAGTTTCTATTTTGCATGTCAGAACATTTTTATATTAAAAAGAAGCACAGGGAGCTATTGTTTTGTAATGCGCTAATTAGTTAGCTAGCATATGAAGTGGATACTTTGCAAAGGCTGTCTTTGGTCTTTGGAAGCTGCATGTTCGTTATCACTACTGTGATTACTAAGCCAGGGGGAAGGAGAAGACTTTTGATCCCAGTGATTCCACAGAAAGCTGCAGTTAACGTTGTTCACTTGGAGATGTAGAAACTGAATACAGAACTTGTATTTTCACATTTATTTTTCAGAATACACTGAAACTGAATATTAACATTTCAGTATAGATCAATATTACAAAATGGTAGAACTGCACTAAAAATAATTAGGTTGCTTAAAAATCAGGAATGTGGTAACTTTGGAGAAATCCTGTGATAATAACATCCATCCAGGAAAGGGAATGATAATAAATTACTAATCAGTTTAATTAAAAGTGAGCAGATTAGTAGTAATTAAGAGAAATCCCCTTTCTCTCCATGCTGTCTTTGGAGAAATGGATGCTTTGCCATTATCTTCATAGTAACCGTCAATTATGACATAAATTAATGCTAATGTTAAATCTTGACAAGTTCTGCTTTGGAATTTCATACATGATAATTATAACTATAGTTGAAAGAGATGTTATCAAGTTGTCTGGGACTAAATAGTTCCTTCTTTTCCTGTGTAAAAATATTAATTTTACTATAGGATATTTTAAAGACATCAATATCAGAAATATATTACTTTTATGAAAGAAATTGTATAGATAGGCTTTTAGAGTTAAATCGACTTGTAAAACTATGGTGCAAAAATTCCAGTAGCAGTTTCATATATTCTAATGAATAACTGAGTAATTATGGAAAAAAACTAACTTAGAGAGGCTATAATTTCCAAGTTTGTTTCAACTTGCTCTAAGAATAAGAACCATATTTTAATCTTTTGAGTATTAATGAAGTAGTGGAAGCCTCTGGTCTTTGTTTTCATTGTTTCTCTTAACAGGCTATACATTTTTAAGTTTTACATCTGCCTTTTGTTTTTATAGATATTTTGTCTAGGGTGTACTTTATTTTGCATATAACTTATTTGTCTACATAACAAAGTCTTAGAATTATAAACCTCAGGAAGTTTAGAGTTATAAGTTTCCTGTTTTGTTGAAGTCAGGAAAACTAACAGGAGTGTAGTGATCCATCCTATCTCTTCAGTTGCTAGGTAACTGTGAATCTGAAATACATATCTGAAGCTGTTTGTAACATGTTTGGTTTTATGACTTGTCTTTTGTCTTCTAGTTTTAAAATGTAACTTTAACTCTTTTCTAGTTTAATATGGTATAGTTTATCTTTTCTCAAATCATTTACAAATCATATGTAAGTTTTTGTTTAAAGCATAAACAATATAATAGTTATTAAAGGATACAAGTTAGCACCATTTTCTATAGAGTCATAGTTAAGGCTCAATATATTTTTCTTTCTCTATTGAGTTGGTTCTTCCCACTCTCCCCATTGGAACCTTTCCTTAAGAAATTTTCTAATGGTGAATCCTTTCAAATTCTTACACTTTGAAATGTTTATATTTTGCTCCACATATTTTACTGAACATTAAATGTGTTTCCTGCGACTCTTCCATAATTATTTTGTGATAAAACATCTCTTTGAAAGCTTTTCCTTGGTTGATGACAATCTTAAAGTCTAAGTGAAAACCATTTACAATAGAGCAGTTCTCTGGCTGTAGTGACTGGATCAGGAATGGTCTGGTCCTAACAGAACAGAGCCATTGGTGATTGGCAGAATGTAAGCTCTTCCACTTGCCTGGAGAAATGTATGACTAGGATCTAGAAATTTAATAGCCTTTTGCCTTATTTTTTTTTGAAAGGCAAATACTTAATGTCAGATATGTCAGAGAAAAATAGCAGAGCCATTGGACTTCCAGTGTAAGGATGGATCTGAGAGTCCTCTTTCATTATATGTGATAACTCCATTCCCCCCACCCTTGCCCAGGAACCCTCTATCCCATCCCCATTCCTCCTGCTTCTATGAGGAGGTGCCCCCTCTCCCACTCCCACCTCCCCACCCTTGAATTTCCTCACACTAGGCCTCTAGCCTTCATGAGACCAAGGATCTCCTCTCCTACCTATGCTTAACAAGGCCATCCTCCCCTACATATACAGCTGGAGCCATGGATCCCTCCCTATGTGCTCCCAGGCTGGTGGTTTAGACCCTGGGAGCTCTGGTTGGTTGGTATTGTTGCTCTCCTCATGGGGCCACAAACTCTTTCAGCTCCTTCGGCTCCTTCTCTCTAACTCCTCCATTGGGTACCCCTTGTTCAGTTCAATGATTAGCTGTGAGCATCTGCCTTTGTATATGTCAGGCTCTGGCAGACCTCTAAGGAGACAGCTGTATCAGGTTCCTGTCAGCATGCACTTCCTGGCATCCACATCAGCGTCTACCTTTGGTGACTGCACATGGGATGGATACCCAGATGGAATGGTCTCCAGACAGCCCCTCCTTCAGTTTCTGTCCCACACTTTGACTCTATATTTGCTCCCTTCAGTATTTTGTTACTCCTTCTAAGAAGGACCGAAGCACCCACACTTGGTCTTCCTTCTTTATGAGCTTCATGTGGTCTGTGAGTTGATCTTGGGTATTTCAAGCTTCTGGGCTAATATCCAATTATCAGTGATTGAATACCATGTGTGTTCCTTTGTGATTGGGTGGGTACTCAATTTTCTCCTTTTTAAATTTCATCATGCCTTTTCCCCTCCTGAAACCACTTGTTGAGAAATTACACCTTGTAGAGTGAATCTTTATCTAACTTCTATTTTCCCAAATATTTTTTGTTTCTGTGTCATTTGTAAAGACAGTATGCCCTTTGGTGGAACAGAAAGGGCTTGAACTCCTAATAATATCTCTCTGTGATGTGTATGCTCTGTGGGGGTGGTAGGGAGCAGAAGTTGATATTAGATGTCTTCCTCAATGGCTTCTCTATCTTATTTGTTGACACTGAATCTTTGACTTTGCCTGAAGCTCACTGATTGGACAGAATGCAGAATACCTGACTAAATACCTGACTAAAGTTCCAATAATTTCCCTTTTCTACATCCCCAGCACTGGGAATACAGGCAAGCTGCTGTATCTGGCTTTTTACCTCCATGCTGGACATCTGAACTCAGGCAGTGCTTGTGTCTGTGTTCTCCCCACATAGCACCATACCCACTGAGTGATGTCCCCAGCTCCTTTGTGTCTTTTTGTTGTATGTTTTTGAGAGTGCTTCTGGAATCTCTTTTTTTGTGTGTGTTGAACTTTTTTAAGTCATGTGTCTCCAATAGCTAAGAACTTTATTCATTAATTTTTCTCTTTTCATAAAGATGATTTTCTTTTTCTGAAGTAGCCACTTTCCCTACATGGTTCTTAAAACATAAGGAAGAGATTTTAAATATTATCTGTTACTTTTTCAACTAACTATCACTGTCTCCTTTGTGTCTATTTCTAATGTTGAATAAGAATAAGAACAAGAAAAGCTGACTGGGAATATGTTGGTTTTTGTTTTCCCAGACTCATGTTTGAAACTTGTAATCCTGGAGTTACGGCTAGGGAGGCCTCACTTGGCTTCTTAGCCCCATTGTCTTCCAGGCAACAATAGATCACCCTTTCTCTGCTGATTCAGCAGTTATCATTCTGTCATCTGCTTTCTGACTCATCAAGTCTAGAGCTCATAGCGCCATCCTTTTTTTTTTTTTTTTTAATGAGAGATTGTACCTTTACTTCATTTTAATAGAATTTCAAGATCCAGTAACCTGTGTGAACCTCTTTCTAATAGAATATATTTAGCATGCTTCAGTAGCTTCAACGCTCAGTTTCAGCTCTCCGAACCATTGACACTGCTCTTTATCTGTTTTCTCAGAGGCCTCTCAAGTCAACTCGGTACGAACCTGAAATTCCTCAATGTACATGTATAACTTAAATATGCTAATTAATTGCCTTTTTTCCTTAAAATAGAATAGTTACTGTTGAAAGAAGGATAACTGAAACAATCACTTTCATTTTATTTATTACTTTTTATTGAAAAAATTTTTATCACAATATATTGTGATTATGGTTTCCCTTTAACTCTGCTGAACTCTTCCCTGCCTTCCTTCACATTCTATTCCATACCCGTTCTGTCTCTCCTTATAAAACAAACAGTTATGTAGAGAATAGTAATAAAATAAGATAAAACCAAACCAAGCAAACAGAAGAAAAACAGCCAAAGATAAAAGAAAAAGCATGAGAAACACATATAAACAGAGAGAGACACACATTAGCACACACAGGAATCCTATAAAAACACAAAACTGGAAGCCCTAATATATACTAAAAGAACCTGTAGGGGAAAGACAAAAATAAATAAATTAATGCCTTGACAAAGAACCACATATGATGCAATTTCCCACTGAGTTTGTTTTGTGTTGGCCATCTACAGAGCATGGGGTCTGCCGTTAAGAATGGCTTACATGTCCAGTGAGACTCTGTTGGCGAGAACTACTTTTCATTAGTGAGTAATAATCAGTTGAAGATGGCTTTTGGATTAGGGATGAGGATGAACGTGTGTCTGTTTCTTCTCTCGGCTCTGGGATCCCATCATTGATTGCACAGGCTGTGAATGCTGCCACAGTTCTGAGTTCATATGTGCATCGGTCATGTTTTGTTTAGAATCCCTTGTTTGTTTCTTTGACATTCTCTGTGCTCTCTTATGGTCCTCATCCGTCCCCTCTTCTTCAACAGGGCTTCCTGAGCCCTGAGAAGGAGGGATTTGATGGCAATATCCCATTTAAGATAACTGAATGTTCCAGGATCTCTCACTCTGTGTGAGATCTATCTGTGGGTCACTAGTTAGTTCCCATCTACGTTAAAATGTTTTAATGATTTATTTATTTTCATTCTATATGCATTGGTGTTTTGCCTGCGTGCATGTCTGTGTGAGGGTATCATATCCCCTGGAACTGGAGTCATAGAGAGCCATGAGCTGCCATTTGGGTGCTATGAGTTCCACACCAGTATTCTGAAAGAGTAGCCAGTGTTCTCAACTGCTGAGCCATCTCTTCAACCCGGAGGAGGGAGTTCTTCTAATGATAGTTGAGCAAGAGACCGATCTGTGGTATATTAGGATGTCAGTAGTAGTCAGTGTATGGCTCCATTCCTTCAGCAGAACAGTAGTCTTTGCTTTGCCTAGATGCTTAGCCTATATGGTTTCAGGTTCTTGGCCTGTTGAACAGGATTGGAATGGGGTCCATCTCATGGAATGGGTCTTATATCCAGTCAGGTATTGGTTGCTTACTCCCACAAGCTTTGTGCCACTGTTGCACTAGCATAGCTTGTAGTCACTGTCGATGGAAGAATTTGGTTTGGGCTTGGTATTTACCTTTCTTCTAGCTTGCAGAGTGCTTTCCAGTACCATGTATACTACTAGTCCATAGGGATGAAGGGTCTAGCTTGGCACCAACTTAAATTTGTCATGTTAAATGAGTCATATCTTTAACAGTAGGGCTTTACTGTTGGTTTTGGAGAGCAACCAATAGTTTTAACAATAGCCCGGGTTGTTTGGCGGGGATAGGGGATGGGGGGGTGGGGAGTGGGGTGTTCCATGGAACCCTTGGCCAACAACTCAATTAGATGTTACCTGTTCCCAGCACTGGAAGCTTCATTTGGTGATGAGAGATGTTCAGCTGTGGCTGTCTTTTCTGTTAATCACGCTCAAAAAAATTTAATCTATTAAAAATAGTGTAAAGGTAGGTTTAACAATAAATGGAACTTAATATGGGACTTAATTAATCAATGCAGTGTTTCTGTTTTTGTTGTGGTTTCTTGTTTTTCTAATCTGCCAACTGTTCATTCAGTCAGGACTCCTTGCTGTTAGAGGTTTGTTCCTATTTTTATTGGTTCAATTCTTCTAGGAAAATTTGTAATCATCTTACATAACTTAAAGGGAAAAAAAAAATCAAGTTTTGTTTCATTGGCCTGACATAGCATCCTCAAGCCAAGGTACTATTTCTAGAAATTGATTTCATTTGACTGAGAGGCCTAGACCACCCATTTCTAAGTATAAGGTAAAGAAATGATTATTGAGTTCTGTTAATATTGTCAAAGCATAAGGAAATGATGGGTCTTCCATTTAAATCAGGTTCTTGCTGACAGAAGGATGGACTGTGGTCAGGGCACAACGAGCAGCAGGTTTCCAGAATCTAGTAGGTTCCAGATATGTGCATGTTGGGAACCATGCTGAATGATTCTTCCTTGACTTATTCCCTGCTTTATGGTTGCTCTCCCCACTGCCCTCTTCTTTTCCTTCTTCCTTCATCTTCCTTTCTTTCTTATGTATATAATTAAAATATTAACCATTGGCTCAACAGCCCTGAGTTTGCCATCTGAGATCTTCATAATTTAGGTATTCATGATTTCCTGAATTTAATATCCTGTAAGTATGGTGAACGTAGCAAGTTGAAAACATACAAAATTTCTGTAAAAGCATTTCATATTTTTATATTTCATTTTTTTGGGAAAATATCACTAAAGTCAAACCCGAGTCCCACTATCAAACTTGAACTTTTTCTTAGCTCTCCCTTTTACCTCGGCCACTACCATTAGATCTGTGCAACCTGTTGCTAATTCTCCATTCTTGCCGTGGCTGCTTGTCCACCTGTATTATTCAGCAGTCTCCTGGTGTTTCATTTACCTGTGCCCACCCAGCTCATCCATCACATTGCTGTCAGGTAGCTGCATGCAAGCTTATGCTACCTACCGTTAAGAAGACTGAGCATAAGTACCTGCAATCCCACTAGTCTGATCCTGTCCTTCCCATATAAACCATTCTGACAAACTATAATCAATAGCCCCTTAAATTTAGATTTAAAAAAATTCCTATTATTTATAACCTGTTGGGTTTTTGTTGTTGTAGTAGTTTTGTTTGTTTGTTTGATATTTCTTTATTTTCCTGGAAGTTTAAGTTTCTGAAGAACTTCATCCTTTATGAAATCTTCTATAATTTTCCTTAGTTCTTGTCTCTCATGGCAACTTGTCTATTTATCTGTGTCCCCGAGCTTGTTACTGTGATCAATTACATGGCTGTACTTGCTGCTGGACTACAGGACCTTCAGCTCCATGTGTAGTGCTTGCTCTTCCATTTTTGTAGCCTTAAGTGCCTAGGAAAGGTTTGGCAGACATAGGCACATAAAGGATTGTTGAAAGGGCAGATTATTCAAAAACTATCATTTTTTTTTTTTATTTCATGATTTATTTAACTCAGGAGGACCACAGTAGTATTTTATTTATGTGAGGTAAATCCAGTGAGACATTTTAGCTTTTTTAGTTTTGTTTTTGTCCAGAAACTTAAGAGGCCTGGGCATTATAGTAAAGCTTTGTTAAAGAAGATGTCCTTGCATTTGCAGTGTAGTTAGTATCTGTACTAAAAGTGAGTTCAGCTACAGAATATTTTGTACAAATGCTGAGCAAACAGTTTTTCAGAATATCTCTGTTAGGAAACTTGCTTATAGTTAAAAACTTCTCTGTGAGTCCTTTCACTTCAGACCCTGGGGAAAAGGTCTAGAAATGTAAGTGGCTTTGAGGTAAATCCAGAATGAAATGGGAGAAACATGTAATAAGGCTTCAAGATTTATAGGGAGTACCCAGGTATAGTGCTAATTAAATAGGCACATAGCCCTGTGCAGATTGCTCCTGGCTCCTCAGGACTATACAGCTTATATCAAGCCCTGTCAATCTCCAAGATATTGGACATTAAGCCTGGTCCATTGGAACAATGAATGTGTTTCTAGTGTTGACTCTGGACTCCAAACAGGAAGTGCTGGCATTCTAGCTGGCCAGTGTCACTTTCCTCCCAGGTGTGGCATTATTAAGGCTTTACAGTATTCAGCCTTTTCAGAAGATAATGTCAGACATGTGTGAGGAAACACACAATGGGGGAGCTGTTGGGAAATAGACATTGAATGATATTTTCAGTTGTTACTGCTTCCTCACCTTATCACTGGTCCAGACTGACTGACCTACCTACTTTCCTTCCTTCCTTCCTTCCTTCCTTCCTTCCTTCCTTCCTTCCTTCCTTCCTTCCTTCCTCCTTCCTTCCTTCCTTCCTTCCCTCCCTCCTTCCCTCTCTCACTTCCTTCCTTTCTTCTTTCCATCCTTCCCTCTTCTTTCTTTCTTTCTTTCTTTCTTTCTTTCTTTCTTTCTTTCTTTCTTTTTCTTTCTTTCTTTCTTTCTTTCTTTCTGTTTTGCTTTTGTTGTTGTTGTTGTTGGCTTTTTGTTATTTTAGTTTTTGAGACAGGGTTTCTCTGTGTAGCCCTGCCTGTACACTATCTAGGCTGGTCTAGAACTCAGAGATCCTCCTGCCTTTGCTTCCCAAATGCTGGGATTAAAGGTGTGGGCCACCACTAGCCCACCTGGCCCAGACTTTATATCCCATATATTTTTCCTAAATCTACAAAATAAGACTCCTTTATTTTGAGGAGTTTATTATGTCTCCTCAACTGTGAACTGTCTCTACTTGATATTGCTAACACTGTCTGTCTATATTTTTTGTGAACCCTACCTATATAGTATTTCAATCTTTTCTTTATCCAGTGACCTCAGATTTTACCAGTTGACTTTATTCCCTGTATTTCTTTCTTTATGTTCTCCACCCTCTTGAGAGGTCTGTTCCATTGACTCTGTTGCCCCTTTCCTGAGCGTGTAAGCATTTATTTTATGACTAAACATTTTCTGGTTCTTGGCTTCTGGAATTGTGTCACCTAAGATGTTAGATTTATGTTTCTAGTCTTTTCCTTTTTTCCCCACAGGTAATTTATCCTGTCATTTGGTGTGAGATAGCTAGATCATAAAATAGCTCTATATACATTGCCAAAGACCAGCTTTGGCATCAGAGTGGGTAAACTGAGGCAAGCAGCCAGTGGGACAGTGCCTAGTGCTGCTGATGGGGGTAAGGCCAGATACTGACTGTAGCAGCTGCCTGTGGTAGCCAGTGATTTTTACCTGGGTTGGCAACTCCGGTGGCAAAACAAAATAAATGAACAAAACAAATGAAACAAAATCAAACAAACAACCCTCCCCCCAAAAAACAAAAACAAAACAAAAAACCCCTGTGAACTCTGTTAACTCCTCAGGGCCAGTAAGAAGCAAAGGAGAAAAAAAATTATGCACACGTATATTTACATCCACACTGAGTAAGTGAAGCAAAAGACAGACTCCACAGACTCCAATAACCTTATCCATACAAATACAAACGTACATGCATTTGTATAGACAGACAGACAGACATATACATATTCACACATGAATGGCTGGAACAAAGCTTCAGCAAGCAGGCTTCTAGCATTCACATATACACATACATACATACATGCTTACATACAGACACAGTTGGTGGATAGAAGTTCCAACACACACTAAGACAAGCTTTACATATATACATGCATACAGATTTGATGGATGGAACAAAGTTCCAAGACACTCTCACACAAACTTTACACATATACATGCATACACATACATGTGTACATATACACAAATATACATGTTGATGGATGGAAGGAACTTTATTCTTTCTCCCATGACTTATATAGCCAGCAAAATCTTTTCAAGCAGTATAAAATTACAAAGTGATTATGCTCTAGCTTTTTTCTAGTGAATGATTATGAAAAAAAACCAGTATGTTCCCAATACCTTTACAAGAAATAACATCACAGAGTACTGGTAAAGAAAACAAATTATTCCCAAGAACCCACGTGCATTCATAACTAAGCATCTTGTTATAGACTCACAAAGTGTGAGCAAGAAGTTTTCTCAACCAGTTTTTTTGTTTTTTGGTTTTTTTGTGTGTGCTTTTTTTTTTTTTTTTTTTTTTAATTTTATTTTCAGCAAATCAAAAAAAATTAAAAGCATTCAAACAGAATAAAATGAAAATAAACAAACAAGCAAAATACCAAGGGTCAGATATACTTATACAAGAATTCTATAGGGCCTTCAACAAGCAACACTTTTTGAGTTATGTTTAAAAAAATTCAGAACCACAATAAGCTCCTTCACAAAGCAAATAATATTGAAATAGTGAAATCAAGTGTAGACCCAACAAAAATATATAAATTATAGTCCAATATCCCTCATGAATATACATACAAAAATTCTCATTGAAGTAGTTGCAAACTGAATACAAGAGATATAAAAAAAAATAATATTCCATGAATAACTGAACAACTGTTTTTTTTTGAAGACCGTACTCCATATACAGGCTGCATGTTTTGGGATAGCCCCCACTCCAGATGTTTGAGACCTACATGAAAACCAAGCTGCACATTTACAACATATGTGCAGGGAGGCCTAGGTTCAGCCCATGGAGGTAGATCTGTGTAGACTAGGTATGCTCCACGGTTGGTGATTCAGTCTCTGAGAGCTCCAAGGGTTCAGGTTGGTTTACTCTGTTGATCTTCTTTTTTCTTTTTTTTTTTTAAATTTATTTAGTTATTTAAATCACATCATAATTTACTTATTTACACAGGGGTTATAAACACAAAAAGGCAGGATGTGGGGAAGGGAATAGCACAGGAGCATAGGTGTTCAGGGGGAGTACAGATACCTTTCAGAACAGGGTATCAGCTGAGTGTAGGTTCAGGGGACAGGTCACTATGGCTCTGCCTATGATTCACTTGTCCTTATCTAAGTTGGTACTGTCCACCGAGGCTGCCTATTTATAAGACCTATGACTACTTGGGCTGGTAAATTTCCACAGAAGCTGCCTGTTTACAATAGCTTATAGCCTGCTGTTTCAATGTTTTTCCACAGAGACCCAAGACTTGGTGTTAGCATGCATGTATGTCAGGATTATTGCTGACTTTAGGCCTATGGTTGATTTTAGGCCTTTAGTGTATATGTAGGGCTGCGCCTGACATCTCCTCCCTTCTCTAAGTATAGAAGGGCCTTGGCGATTTCTATTCTTGCGAAGGTGGGGATAGAGGCCTGACCTCCAATAATTGAAGGGGACCTTGTAATGGCTCAGGTCCTCCTGTCGTTGTCCAGTGAGGCATGAAGCCCATACCCATCCCGATGTCTTTTTCCTGGAGAGTCAACCAGTTTTTCTTATGGGCTGGCAGCTGTTTATAGTTACAAAGAAAGGATTAATTATTTTATTCTCTATCTTTAAAAGTAACCTTAAAAAAATCACAAATCTAAACTTTTATATAAAAATCAATCATATCTATTTTAAATCCTCAGAATGCATATCTACTCATCAGAATTCTTATTAAATCATATAAGGAAACTGAGGGGAAAAATGAGTACAAGGAATCAATCATCACCAATCCAGCCTCAGTAAGACACATCAGGCAGTGCTGCCACTGTTCTTGTTCCCTGACCATAAAAGGTCCCGAGCACAGTAATTGAGTGTGCCTTCTGAACTTCAAATTGTTCCCTAAGATTTTCTACATCAGAGTCAGGAGCAAAAATATCTTAACCTAGCTTCACTAATAATTAATTTTTCCAAATGCTTTCTAAGGGTAGTGGTCATAGCTGACAACCTACATCTCTAAGTTCTTCTCTAGGGTGGTGACTGAATTATTAATCTGCTCCAGCAGCAATGCCTGAAAGAGATAAGGCTCTGTTGTTCTGAGTGCCAGAGATGCTGCCCCGTGCAGGGCTGGAAGCCCCCTTAGAGTTTTCATACAATTCTTAGATAAAGAGGAAGTGAGGACAGCAAGCAGAACAGAACTCCACAACAGCATGAAGTCCTCTGGACACAGTCCTCAGATCATGCTTTCACTGAGGCACACCCATCCTGGCTGTCAGGCCAGATTCCATGAGTTCTAAAGTCATGTGTCCTTCCTCTTACATGGCCCTCAACAATACATCTTTTTGTATTTGTGCTCTGGAATTGAACCCAGAGCTTTATATGTGCTAGTATATCCTCAGTTCCCTTTCAGTTTTTATTTTAAGACATGGTTTTACCAAGTTGTCCAGGCTAGCCTTTAATTTACTTTACGACCTAAGCAAGCATTGAATTTGCAACTCTCCTGCCTTTGTCTCCCAAGTGTCTAGAATTATATAGGCCTGTACTACTAGGCCTAATAAATAAATTTTTAGAGTAACTTTTATTTTTTTTCACAATAGCTATACTCATTTCCATTTTACCAACAATATATATTTAATTCTTTCTATGTCCTCATATCAATTTTTAGTAACTTGGGTATGATTTGTCATTGTACTTTTGCCTAACATTTCCCTGATAGTTAATGATACTGAACATGTTTTTCATACAGTTGTTGGCATTTTTATTTCTTTTGAGAAGTATCTATAACTAGATAGAAGTATCTAGTTTGTTTTAAAGTTTGATGTTTGGATGGTGCATTTTGAGTTTCATATTTATAGTAGCTGATGGCCTTGGTAAGGTGATCTGCTACTGAGTATTCCTCCTTCTGGGTATTGTTCTTCTTTGTTGTTGACATTGCTGTGGAGAAGCCTTACACTTTGATGTAATTACATTAGTCTGCTTTTGTCTTTGTTTTAGAAAAATGCAACAAAATAGTCTTAATAATGTCTCAAATGTTCTTTCCTGTTCTTGTCTAGAAGGTTCATGGTTGCTTTTACTTACACTTAGCTGCCTGATCCATTCTGAGTTATTTATTGTCCATGGTGAGAGATAAGGGTCAGGTTTAATCTGCACTTGGCTTTTCTGTTTTCCCAGCACCATTTATTGGGGAAGCTGTTTGTTCTTTTTCTCCAGTATATGTTTGTGGTGCCTTAGATAAGAATCAATGCTATATAAATGAATGACCTTATTTCTAAGCTCCTGTGTTACTCTCTGTAGGGCTATTGTGTTTTAATGATACCACCAAAGTTTCTGGGCTACCATGGTTGTGTCTTGTGTCTTGAAATCTAGTGGTATCATGTGCCCAGCTTTGACCTTTTTGCTAGATTTTCCTGGTTGTCCAAGGTGATTATTGCTGTCAAATTAAGTTGATAATTTTTTCCAGTTATGATAATTTTTTTCCAGTTATGCGAAGAAAACAATTGGTATTCTGTGAGAATTTCATTTATTTTATATATCTGCTCTACCTATTATTTTTTATAATTCCTGTATATGTGAGTTCCTTTCCTTATATGTGTGATGCTTAATTCCTTCTTGCAACACTCTGTAATTTTCATTTTAGAAGTCTTTTACTTCCTTAATTAAATTTACAACTTTGTATTTGTTATAACTTTTGCAAATACATTTCTTTAATTATTTCTTTCTTGGCAATCTTATTGTATATAAATGTTACTATTTTATATATTGATTTTTGTGTCTTGTAACATGATGAATTTATCAGCTCTGAAGAGTTTAATGGTAGAGACTTCAGAGTTTTAGTATGTAACACTGTGCCATTTGCAGGTAGGAATCATTTTACTTCTCCGTTTCCATTCGTATGTCTTCAATTTCTTCTTTCTCTTTCTTACTTGATCTAGCTAACTCTTTGAGCACTGCATTTTATATATACATGTGTATAATACTATGTTATTTTTCTATATGCAGCTACATTGTGTATAGTCACATACATGTATTTCTTACTGTTAATAAATTCTTACAGTCAAGATTAAGAGGACAACTGAGAAGAGATTACCTAAGGAGTGACAGACAATTACAGAGTTGCATGTTAGCTTCAGAGTTTTTCTGGCTGAGCTAATAATAATTCAAATAAGAGATTAGAGAAATGCAGTCCTGTAGGTAAGTTCAAGTTACATGTGAAGACATCAGGCTAACTAGAACGTTACATGGGCAGTAACCAGGCAATCACAGACATGATGGGTATACATTGAAGGGAATTGAGAAAGCTCTTTGAAGGTGATTCAATAGTGACAAGAAGTCTATATAAGGTACATCTTAAATGCACAGGCTCATAGCTAACTTGCACAGCTTTTACTGGATAGTATTCATAATCAAAATCAATTATATAGACATAAATACTGTACTCTTCAATTTTATGGCATTCTGTTTTCTCCTTAATCTCAGGCAGGATGGTTTACAATCTGCTTCATGTCATTCTGGATTCACTTACTGAAGTTAATGTAATAAATTTTTATCTTGGTAGTTCTTTTAATTGAATATTTAACAATCGCTTATTAAAAATATATGAAATATATATCACCTAAAATGTTTTATCTTTGTTTTTTAAAAATAAATTGTATAAATTCTCAAAAAGATACAAAGTGCTTAATAGTAGTGTATTCTATCATAATAACATTCCATGTAGATACCTGATTCAAACTAAAAATTATTCATTAATCACGCAAAATAAGGAGTCAGTAGGTTTTGTAGCCCTTGGGCATCATAACAGATAGAACCTGGCTTTAGGCCTGTCAGGGAATTGCTGCCTTTGTGCTATATTTATGGTGTCGCTCCCATAGTTTACTGTCTACACTTTATTGTATAAATTCCGGTGAAGTTCATTTTTCTTTCTTTTTTTTTATTGGATATTTTATTTATTTACATTTCAGATGAAGTTCATTTTTCTTAAATGTGTCTAGTCACATTTCTCTCTTCAGTAAAAATTATCTTTGCTACTGTGATGGTTAAGATTCCTGCAAAACAACTTCAAATTATCTTTCATCCTTCTCTATATTCCCTGTTTATTTAATGCTATAAGTAACTTGAAAGGTTGGATTTGTAGCTTTTGGTTTCCTTACGAGACTCAACAGACGTTGTGGATTAGAAGGGGCATTATATTGAACTCTGTTCATCTTGAAGTCAGCCATTTTGTATGCAAAATGTCAATCCATCTTTCCTTCAAGAGCATGTATAAATACCTCTTTAGAATTTTTTGTTATTTTATTTATGTGGCTGTTTTGCCTGCATATATATCCTTGTACAACATGCATGTGAAATACCCATGGAGGTCAGAAAACAGTGTTGGATCCTCTAGAACTAGAGTCACAGATGATGTGAGATGCCACGTAGGTGATGGGAAATACCAGTCCTTTGGGAGAGCAGCCAGAGCACTTACCCCTAGGATGCCTCTTACGATCTCTAGATCAAAGATGGTAGATTAGTTAGGCTTTAGTTTCTCATTTTCTCTCACCTCTATATCAGTCTCGGGTCCTTTTTTTCCTTGACTCTCAAAATAATGCATTGAAGTTCTATGGAGTTATTTTACTTCATAGCACTCAGAGTTCCACTACAATAGTAATATTTAATAGCTGTTGTAAGTGAACACCAAGAAAACCATAAGAATTATTATCTTCAGTAATAAGTTATGCAGAAGAGAAAAGAATGATAGTTATCCAAGTTGTGGAAGAACATTTAATGATGGTATATTATGTATACTATAGATGTATACTATAGATTGGGTTGAGTTTATCCTGATTCATTCATCACCTATGGGTTTTTTTCCCTCTGGAGTCTCCTTTAGACTCCTTCAGTGTGTAATTCAGCTTTCTAAGACATATGACATTAGTCTTTCCTCTCAAGTGTCCAACGTGAGTGTTCTGATGCTTGGCCTATTCTCATGAGAGATTAGGGAGAGATGAACCCAAAGATGCCAGATGTCATAATTTGATTTTTTCCATTGAACTTTATTTTTCCATGTTCTTTCAGAATTTAACTACATTATTATCTTTAGGCATTACCTATATTATCTGTAATATTGAAGGAGTGTATTTCCATTAATTCATTTGTAAAGAATTAAGTAAGGAATTCCTTTTGAAAATTGGTTGAACTGAGCTTAGAGGACTTAATTTTTCTAAGAGAATATAAAGATTATGAAAAATTAGTGAAAAGTCCTATAAAGAAACCATGACATGCTTGTTATGCAGAGATTGCTGAGGCAACAGAACATCGTAACTCTTTGCAGTGATGCATTTGGGTTAGTTCCTGCTCTGCTCATAGTTTTGAAGTTTAAGTTGCTAAATGGATGAGCCTGTCTAATGATCTAACTTTGTACAAAAGTAATTCCTAAGCCATCTCCATAGATGTCAATAAAGTATGTTGACAGATCAAAAAGAAAGTATCAAACATCCATTTTTTTTCCTCCTGAAGCCTCTTCTGCTGCCTAGCTCACTATTGGTTCAGAAACCATAGAAATGGCCTCTAGACATTGTTTTAGGACCAGCTTCCTTGCAGTCTTTTCCCTAGAAAGCAATTTCCATAAAATACCCTTCTGCTAATTATTTAGCAGTATCTCCCATCCAGAAAGCCACTGATGATATTTCTATCCAGCTATATATGTAGGGGAGGATGGCCTTGTCAGGCATAGGGGGGTGAGGAAGTCCTTGGTCCAGTGAAGGCTGGATGCCCCAGTGTGGGGGAAATCGTGGGTGGGGAGGTGGGAGGGGGAGAGTGGGTGGGGGCATATACTCATAGAAGCAGGAGGAGGGGGGTTCCAGGGTAGGGGGAAATGGGGAAAGGGATTATATCTGAAATGCAAATAAAATATCCAATAAAAAAATTTTTAAAAAGTTGCACTTTCGAATGAAAGGTTATATTTTTTCCAGAAATACATGAAAAATTTTAGTGCCTAACGTTCTCCCCATTAGAGTCATAAAAGATTTTTTTCAATATTTTGCAGAAATATCTTTAAATGAGACTTGAACCACAGTTAAATAGATGTTTACATGCATCATTTATGCTTTTTCTAGCATATGTAGCATTTTACAATAAAGTCAGTATTTACTATTAAAATGCAGAAGAAAACAATTTCTAAGTGTTGGAAAGAAGGCGACTTTCACCATTTCAAAGAATAAAACTCATTTTTGAGCCAGTCATAACTTAGCTGCTTTACACGTTTTTTTTTTTTTTTTTTTTTTTTCTTGGTCTCTAGCAATTTTTGAGATTTTCTTAGGCCTTATCCAAATGCTTCTGACTTTGAAAGGTTATAAAACCCGAGCTTGATCATAGACATCTAGTAGGAGTTGGATCTGTGGCTCACTGAGGAGAACATGATTCTTTAAGAAGCTGTTTCTCAATCTGAAAGTGAAGAGTAAGTGCTATGCAGACTTCGTTACTAGTAAATTTGTGGGGAGTGAGTTCAGTGTTTTCATCTTACGTTTAGTGGTAATCACTATTTTTTATAATTTAAACTGTGTTTGTACCCATTAGTTTCCGAAAACCTTAGAGCCCAGGAATATGACCTTTCATTGGAAACCAGTGGTTCTCTGGTTTTGTATCATACGATATGCTCTGTATCTGATGATGAACAGAGGGGTTTCTGGAATTTGCAGAAAGTGAAAATCCATAGTGTGGCTAGAACAAATGAGGATGCCGTGGAAATGTCTAGACAAGATTATGATCTCACAGAAAATATCAAAGAAGAGTATTTTAAGATTGTAGGTATGGAGTAATGGAGACTAGTGAACATGATGTTGGCTTGGGAGGTTGTGGCCGGCCGGAGGATCACCATGAGGTGAACATGAGCCTCAAAAGAACAAAGAAAAGAAGTGAGGGAGCTGAGGCCCATGGAAGGAACTACTGGTGTGGGGAGTGGCTGTCAGGAAATAGACCTGTGGCTCTTATATATTGGAGGGTGAGGGACAATGATATAAAAGACATCAGTCCTAATGTCCCCAAGTCTTACTTTCCCTTTTCTGAGTCGTTATATTGCTATCCTATTATCCCGTACTTCATTATTTACTTGAATAGCATATTCTTTCTATCCATCCATAACTTTGAACTAGAAATGCCTGGTCTTCCTCTTCTGGTCCTCCTCACATTCATTGTAATGTTCTAACTATTTGCTCTAGGGATGTTCTTAATGATTTTCATCAGTCACATAGTCAATTCTATCACAAACTAAGGGAAAAATTTCTCTTATAACTTAGTGTTTGTAAACATTTGCCTTCCTATAACTATTGAGTATTTTCCATTATATTAACTCTGTCAATCATGCAGATCTTTTCCTCTTTATATTGTGTATTGAAAAGCCACAGTATTATCCCTACAGTCCACACACATTATCTCAATGGGGTTTATTATCTTCAGTTTGAAGATAAGTAAACTGAGATACAAGTTAAGGAACTTGTCCAAGGTTATACAGCTAAAAAGTGATAGGATGTGCATCTGTACTCGTGTTGCAGTATATTTACAGCAGTTCATTACAGTGTAATCCAATATGCTATATAAATTGACTAGGAAGAGGGCAGTCATGTGACTTGGTAACAGGTACATGAGATCCTTAGATCAGTTATTGATATAATCTGTGTGTGTTGCTCTCCTAGGCTTTCAGAGGAATTTTGGATCATGACTCCTCAAAGAATTTTATAGGGACTGATCGGGTATTGGTGTGCTGGTTCAAGATAAGATAGAGAATTTGAGGATAAGCACATAGAAATTTACAGTAGCTCCAATAAATAATTTTATATTATATATTTATTGAATCTATTAATACAATTTTAGTTTTCTGCATTATATTGCCAGTAACTTTATTTATAAGATTTGTTTTTAATATATTTTACAAAGAAAACCATATTTTTAAGTGTTTACATTTATTGTGCTCTGCAGTATATTTGTTCAGGTCAGAGGGCTATGGATGGCAGACATTGCTTTACTTCTACCATGTGGGTCCATGGATCAAACCCAGCTTGTCCGATCTGCCAGCAGTCCAGTTTGTCTGACGACAGACTCTGATATCTCTTACTTTTACATTTTACACAACTGTGCCAGTTATGGTGGTGCTCACCAGTAGGATATGCTAGAGACACAGAGGAAGGAAGGTCAAGAAGGCCAGGGTAGCCTGGGCTACACCTTTGGAGCTGGAAACACATGGCTCAGAGGCAGAGATTTGCTTAGGATGCCTGCAGCCTTGGGTTCAATTGGCATCCTCTATATTGAATTAACTCGTTTTTCTTATACTTAATATGTCTTACAAGAATGGTGCATTTTATTAAGACTTTGATTCATGATAAAAATCATGAAGATCTTATCCATCATCGATAGTTCTAGTTTTCTTCCTTGACTTCATTGATATTTCTAATAAGATAATTAACATATTAAAACATGTTCACACTATCGTGCAATAAGAAACTATTCAAAGAAATAAGAAAACATTGCTTTTGATACTAGCTAGAGATTTTTCCACTTAGAGAAAAGAGAAGTAGTTTAGTGAGATAATGTTTGAAATTCCAAAAGAATTTTTAAATTTTTTAGATGAGGTAAAAAATATACATCTCTATGTGTATATAACATGAATATACACATATGTGTATTAAGATGTGTTCATATTATCAACCTTAACAAGGTCTTTAAATGCTCGTACTAAATGCCTCATTGGTGAAATGAGGTTTTGATAGAGAATCCCTTGGTTTCATTGTTTTGCTATGTTGCAGCATGCATCTAAATAGTGATATGGACTAAGAATATGAATAGGCATTTTACAAAGAGAATTTCACATGGGAAAAAAGTATAGAACTACCAAGATGTTGGTCTTGAGAAATAGATGCTATTATTGGTTTCCTAGAATCCTGTTTTTCCTAGAAGCAGTTTATTTGGAGGATATTTTGGCAGAATTTATCAGACACAAAAATTTGGTTCCAATTGGGAGATTTAACCTAAAGACATGAGATGTATATAACAATTGATAAATAACTGGCTATCAAAAAATTATGATACATATGATCGATACAGTGGAATGCTGTATGGCATCAAGATTGAAGTTTCAAAAAAAATCTATAATGCCAGAGTAAGGAAGCATGTCATCAATACTGGGTGTAGGGCGGATTTGTATAGTGCATATGGAGAACAATACCTGAATCATGTCGTTCAAGTATCTAAATGGACAGTATTAACAATGTTTGTTTTTGCATTTTTGAGCCTGTATTTTTGTCCTCTAACAGGCATTATTTGCTGTGGGACTTCTTTGTTGAACATTTGGCTGGTATTTTTAAATGTCCAGAATGATATGGAGGAAAGAAACCATAATAACGAACAGGATGTCAGCCATTCTCATGTCCTCTGAAAGTCCATGAGGAGACTGTTTTCCTTTTGGAACTGGTCTATGGAACCTGTGTTTGAGAGATTTTTGTTTTGTTTTCTGTGACAAATGTCTGTCATTTTCTAAACAAGAGAGCCAGTGTCCTAGTTAGGTGTGTGGAGTTATTTTCATTCGCTCACTGCCCTGTTGTGTTAATACTGAATAAGCAGAGACAGCCTGACTGGTGGTGAAAGATGGTAAGCCAGCCTCAGGGCTTTTTCTGGTCAGTCCTAACCCTCTGATTGCCACAGTTTCCTAATTTCCCATTTCCAGGGCATCGCTAGAGTGACCTTGCTTGTTCAATATGTTACTCTGAATCCCAAGACTTTCACATGCATTTGGAAATGGGCAGCAAGGGATTGTTTACAGGACTCCAAATGAACTGTGCACTCACAGCAAGTTTGATAAACACACATTTCCTCCTTTTATCAGTGAGATTGCAGAATGTGAAGTATGAGTTTCCAGTTTTACTCATTCCTCTCGGCCCTCTTCCTGTTTAAAAATATAGACATACTAATTGCATGCTGATCTGTCCCTGTTTTTCATTCTGCTTACTGGTAGTTGACGGTTTATCCTTATACTTACCTAGGCATAGTTTGGAAAACTTGCAAAAATAAACTTTCCCTGTATTCAGCTTAAAGGAGATTCATTCCAAGTAATGTAATGTGAACACTAATTAACGGTAATGACTGCTAATCACTTTGCTTTTTATACTCCTTCAGGAGCGCTGCTATTATCCACGTAGTTAAGTAAAATGGTTGTATGTGAATCAACACTGCTGCATCCTCCTAGCAGCTATTACTCACAATCAAGCTCCGAATAAATTAGAGTTAACGAAAATTGATTTTAATATGCTATGTTTGTAAAACAGTAAACTGAAATATCTTGTTAAAATTCTGACTTTGAAAGGCTATTGTCAGCTTGTTTCTGCAGTTATCCTTGTGGTGGATGGAGAACACCATTCCAGGTACACTGTCCACAACCTTAGCCAGTCTGGCCTAGGTTTCTTTGAAAATACATATGCTCACAGTCACGACAGCACTTTGATTTTGTTGAAAGCATTTATTTTATCAGATCAATGAAAAAAACAGTAGGCTAATGTTTAATATTTCTAAATTTGTCTATTGACTTCCTAGAGGATCTCCCAGATATTTAAAGTGATATAGTCCATTTATATAACCTTGATTCATGGGATTGTACATTCAACATTCATTAAAAGGGCTTGCTTTGTTATGTTTAGTCCCTATAAAAGCTTTCTGTTATTTACACACATTCAACATACTACAGACTGCCTTGCCTCAGGAGAAGACTAAGTAAAACTCATAAATTAATAATTTAAGGGAGTAGTACTCAAGTAGCATTTTGGTTAAGCTAATAAGTTAAAGCCTCGGAGTCAGTACCAGCAACTTTAACAGTGCTTTACTTTTGACTTTTATTGGCTGAAAATAACTTGTTAAACTGGGGCTTTTGTACTAAAATGAAATCTTCATGCAGGCGAAATCCCCTTCCCCTCTTTTTGATTTACAAGCAGGTTGACTTATTATTGTAGAATTCTTAACAGGTTTACAGTTCTGTGCTTTGATTTCAGAGAAGGTGTTAATCTCCCTGGAAGCTGGAGAGTAACAAAAGGTGTGTTATACAGTGGCTTTTCTAGGGAAATTTCGATTTTATAGTAGGGGTCCAAACTTTATGATAGTATCTGTGTAGATAGTGATGTATGTACCATGGATGTGGAGGTGGTGTGTTTGATGTGTATTAAAGGATTAATTTCTTGTCTCCTTTTGCGTATTATCTCTAGTTTCTTGGGTCATGTCATACTATTCTCATAACTAGTGAATGTCTCTTTACAGAGGTTCAGTATTTCAAAGAATTAGTCTTTAATTACCCAAATGAAATAATTTTTATGTTATTGGTGATATCAAAAAATTAATTTTGGCTAAATAAGGAAATGTAAAAAATTTTAAATGGTGATATAATATGAAGCTTTATATCATGTGTACTAGTTTTACTGTATATATTGAAAGCATAGGTATCAAAAGATTGGTATTGCTTGTAATTGAATTTAGTGTCAAAAAATTGTGACAGAATTGATGTGAATTTTTATTGAATAGTATCCACATGTAATTGCTAGGTTTGTAAGTACTGTGGGTAACATTTGTTTCAGATTATGGCACTATTGTCCAGTAGATGTTTTTGAGAAATCTTGCATTTTAAAATTATGTTCTGAATTTGTTTATTCCTGTGTAATAAAATGTTTTAAAAGGTAAGGATTTCAATTTTCAGTTTTTGCTTTTTTCAGGGTTTCCTTTCACGTGAGAATGATTGATCTATAGCTGTCATTTTACCCAAAGAGGGGACAAATGAAATTGGCCTTTTAGACAAAAGTATGCAAACAGGCTGCATTCTTTCTCCTGATAGAATTATGGAAGGATTGCAGGAGGTCCACAGTCCTTTTGGTATTGATTGTGAGGAGGATTCTGCAGTGGGGTGCTGTTTGCAGTGGATAAGGAGGTGCTATGATTAGTTACCTTTCTTGGAAAGCACCACAAAGGAAAATGAAGCGGAGCTTGCTCTGTTCTGTCTGACAGTTGTTTTTGTTAAGTTTGTACCCTCATTGAAGTCCAGTCTTTTAGAAAAAATATACTTTTGTTTTTTCCCTTATATTAAGCTTAGTAGATTTCCATTCCATTTGACCCTTTAGAGAAATTATAGTGTTTTTTTCTTAAGGCTTCTATTGTAAAGCTTCAAAGCTGGTGCAACAGTGCCCTCTATAGTCTTTTAAGACTCAAAGATAGATGTGGATGGATTTGCAATGTCAGGTAAAGAGCAAGATATTTAAATTTAACCCCCCTCCACAAAAAAAAAAAAATCACCACCACCACCAACAACAACAGGAAAAAACCCATAACAACCAACAGATCCTTTTTCCTAAGGAGACATTCTTGGTTTTCATTACTGGCTTTACATTAGACAAAGGGAACAAAAGACCATTCTGAGTTTTCATGTAGAATTATTGGCTATCTCTTGTTGCTAACCCAGTTTTATCAGACATTAATCAGAGTAATTTGAGATAGAAGGGATCTTACAAGCTGCATGGCCTCTTCATGAAATACCTTTTAGAGGTTGAACTCCAATAAGAGTATTTAAAAATAATTTGATTCTTTTGTACTTGCTTCTTAATTAGAATCTTAGTGGGCTGCCTAGAACTTAACTTTTACTTGTTCTGGAATTGGATAACCAAAGCTTTATACGTGAGATTATTTAAATTCAAACCAAAGCAGTTACATAATGACTAAAGTATTTTTCATTCATTAGCATTGATTTAAATTGTAGATTTTCCTTCCTCCTTTTGGTTACGTATTTGGTATTTGATTGTACTTGTCTGAGTGGATAGCCAAGTCTAACATTGTGAAACAGAACTAAATATGTGGATTTTATAATTGATTATAAAAGCAGAGATCATGTTTAACATTAGACGGTAAACATTTCATAGATTGAATTTGTTATACTTCCCAAGGTTCTTTAATAAAAACAAATCAACTTACATCCTATATTCTGTAATTTTTCACTAAATAGTATGTTGAACAGAATTCCAAATATCTGAACCTGGTCTTTTTTTTGGCTTGTTCTTTTATTTTATTTTTAATCTATAAAATGGGAATAGCTTATCCTTTGAGGTTTTTTTTTTTTTTTTTTTTAAAGGATTAGAGATACTGTGTATAGATTGTGGAGGTACTTTCAATTTTTCAAATTATAATTTTCAAATTTCACAGAGGAAAAGTAAATTACTTTGTTTAATAGGAAGACATTTCAGTATGAGATCTAGAACACACTTAATGCACACTGTTTTAACACTCCTCTCTTGAAACTTCTGGTGACTTATGTGAATCTGAAACTTGGCACAGAATTCCTTGAAAATGTGGAGTGGCAAAATTACATGTGCATTGACTTTCAACTCCCTACAAATGCCATTTTCAAACATCTTAGACTAGCATCTTTATCAACTAAATCTTGGTAGCTAGTCACATACTTAGCAATATGTGAATGCTGATGATAAGTTAACTTTGGGAGATAATACTGAGGATACCTTTCACTCAATAAACAACATTTGTTTACCAGTAACCGAAAAAAAATACTCTAGGCAAAATGATGAAAGTGTTTTGTCTGGGTAAAGTGGAGACGAGTGCCTAGGCCCCTCCTTATTGAAAGAACTGAGTTAGAAAGCACAGGCCTGTTCCTTTGTGTCTTTGGATGGCTAACACACTTTTTGTTTTATACAAGTATTTCAGTTTCTCCCAGCTAATATTATACCAGGCACTTCACTTAAAAGATGATCAGCTAAAGGAACAGCATATAGAATTTTTGAACATCAGTCTTTCTTATGCATGTATAATTTGAAATTTAATATGTATAAAATGTGCAATGTAACATGCCTAGGTAACACTTCATAATTATTTCATTTCAAAACATCTAAAACAAGCACACATGCATTATAATGTGAAATTTTTTTTCTGATGAATTATTTGGCCCACAAGCAATAATAGAAAATGGATAGCAGATATTCAGAGTTTAAATGTTGTTGCTTAGCAGCTGCCAGTTTTATATAGGTGAGTTTACTTGAAGTTTTAGACATTATAGATGACCCAGTAACAAAATAGTCTTACAGAGAACTTCTGAATTGACTCTTCTCAGTGTTCAGTGTTATGTTTCACGGTGCTGGTGATTATTCATGTTTTCTGATGATTTTGGCTCATTTTAAATTTAGCATTATATTAAGTATGTCATACTTAGTGAGTTGATGGGGTTAACTTGAGAACCTTGAGTATACTGATTTCTTCATTATCATAAAAATGTTATATGCAAAAAATGCGAATAAGAAGTTAATATAAAATAATAGTTCTTTTTAAAATAATGACCAGTTACATTAAGATCATGTTTAAAATTAAAGAGTAGCTTACACGACTAACAAGATGCTGTCTGTTAGAGAAAGAGGCAGGAGGGGGGGAGAGAGAGAGAGAGAGAGGAGAGAGAGGAGAGAGAGAGAGAGAGAAGAGAGATATTTTTCTTTGCTGTGAGAGTACCAAATTAAGAATGTGCTTAATTAAAATAGTGATAAATGTAGATTACATTACTGAGGACAGTGAAATACAGCTGCTCTCCTTGGTGAGATCCTGCATAATTTACCAAGAGTGTACAAAGAAGCAATGGAGCAGCCACTGCAGACTGTTGGAAGAAACGTCGTGTGTATTCTACATACATTTCTTTTTTTAATTAAAATGTCAGTGATAATTTTATAGCAGTCTTCAAAACAAATCCATCTTAAATTTTTTCAAGGTGGGAGAAATGAAATGAGATCTTTACTGCTGCCGAAGGAAACAGATTAAACCTAAGGAAAAAGTAGCATGCAATTATTCTTTTTATTAATCCAGTTTTTATTATTATAAGCTAGTATTGAATTATGTGATTGTTTTTCACATAAGTGTTGCATGAGAGAAATGCGGCATAATCTTTGACTGTATTATTTTAGTTAAAAGTCTTATGTCACATAAGCAAGATTTGGGTAGAGCCTTGTGTAATATTACAAATAAAAGGTATGTGTGCTGGGACTTTTCAGGGTGGGGCATATCCTAAGGAGCATCAGGGTCAGGCAAGTGCTGTTTTCCCTCTGTTGCAGACCTGGGTTTGATGAGGAACTCTCAGGCGACTGAGATTGAAGCACTGTCTGCAGTTGTAGAAGTGGTTGAGAACCTGCTTAATCCTTTGCTTACATCCTCAAATGGTGACCCGTGAAAGCTGTGAAATTCATCAGCCTTATACTTAACAAGAAATGTTTTTCAGCTTGTCTTTATGTTGCATTTTTGTTTTTCAGTTTAAAGGTTATGTAAGGATACCCCTCAGGGGAATCCCTTAATCTTGCCTGTGTTTTAGGAGCCACCATGTGGTCTGATTTATTTAACAGTTCATTGGTTTTGTTTTCATGTTTATGAACACTTATATTATCCAGTTTAAAAATTACTGTATTTGATGAGGTGATCTATGTCAGGTACATCATGTAGGAATCCTCAGCAAAGGCTAGTTGCTACACTCTTCGTCACTCAACAAAATCTCGTGTATTTGAATTGAGGCAGTCGAGTGGAGCTCATAGGACCTAACTTTGTGGTGCCATTGCTCTCCGTTGTATGTGTTTCAATCCGTCTAGGTTAGCTAGCCCTGCGTCTGTTTCCTCGGGTCATGTGTGTTGTTTACAACATGTTCCTTATTTCCATAGTCATTTTTCTTCTTAGGATTCACCACAGGTCTAGTACCTGGGCACTGGTGAATGTGATCTCAAGCCTGTGCTTTTCAGCTTTGACTTTGTGCTAGCTTGATACTGATTGGAATGAATTGAATATTATGCAGTGGTCAGGTTTTTTTTTTCTTTTTTTAAAAAAATGATCTTTCAGGTGGCCATCTCCTAAAATATTCTTAACCAAGAAAGACTTTGGAGCTGTGTGTACAGCTCCAACACTCAGGAGGTAGAAGCAAACAAGTCTCTGTGAATTTGAGGTTAGCTTTATCTACAGAGTAAGTTCTGGGATAGCTAGGGCTATACAGAGAAACCCTGTCTCAGAAACCTACTACCTACCTACCTACCTACCTATGTATGTACAAACAATACAAAAAAGACTTAGGGGCCAAAAATGAACACATTACTAAGAATCTGAAGAGATATGACAAAAAAAACATAAAAGAAGAATTTTTAAAGAATTTTTGTTCTGTATATGTTTTTCCCCCTTGAGGTTCAATAAAATGAAAGGACACCATTTGACATAGCCGCATACTGTATAACTACTAGTTAATGTTCACTTGTGTGCGTAGGATGCCTTTTCGCTGTTCTTGTCTAGTGTTTACAGTGTCTTAGTATATAGCCTAGTCTGGATTGAGTTCAAGATCCTCCTGCCTCAACCTCCTCAGTGCTGGAAAGGCACGCACGCTCGCACTCCCAGCTGCATTTGCTGTTTTACTTCCATATGATCTGGGCATTTTTCTGAGTGCTAGAGGTTTATCTGATTAATATACATTACCTGTCCTAAAGATGTAGCAGAGTTTTAAGGCAGAGAGTTCCAGCTGTGAACCTATTATGTCTGGCCAGGGATGAAACCATAGTTAGGTCTCTGGAATGCATGTCTGGATTTGCTCACTCCAGGGCTTGTCTGTCTTGTCACACTGGCAAGCATCACTACATACTGGCATTCTAGAAGGCTCTGTGTGACTCTGCCTGTGCCTGTTTAGGAATTATGAGGGGTTTTGTTGTTCTTTTGTTTGTTTTTTAATTATTTTATAATTTGAGTTATATCTCAAACCACATGGTTAGGTATTTACATGATTCTGAAGGACTTTCACATGAATATGAAAAAGGTGTTTACCAAAGTTAGGTCACATGATTCAGAGCTAAATTTTCATGAGATATTAGTTTTCTGTGTCCTAAAGTCATAGATAAAAACTAATTCTTTTGTCTGTATCTTTTATTTATTTATTTATTGTTTTTATGTCCATCTTTTACATTAGTTGCCTTGTAATAGCAGATACCTTTGTTTATGATAGTATCATCAAATTAATCTTATTATCTGGTGCATTTTAGAATTATTATTATTATTAAGGTCTTAAGTACCATAATGTAAATTTCAATTTTAGATTTATATTAAAGAACTTTGTTTTCAGGTGGATTCTTAAACTTATATACTTATGGTGAGATTTTGGCTTTGATTTGATTTTTTTCTTCATGCTTTTCACATGTTTGTTTTCTAGACGATTATGTGTATAAAGTCTTAGAAAAAGAAAGACTAATAACAAGCAATTCTAGTTTCTGGGAATTTTGCATAGTGATAAAAATACCAAACATACTTTCAGCTTTATGCTAAATTGATTGTAATGAGTCACTGATATGTAAAATAAGTGAATAAAAACTAACTAATCAGTACTTATTCACTAAATTCCCTGTTTTACCTAACAGATTTAGAATGACTATGACGTTCCATCCGCTTTCCTCCATGCTTGATCAGCTTGGAATCAACTCATGAATTAAGCTACCTGAAATGGAAATGATTACAAAGCAACTAAACCAGCTTCTAAGTAAAGCAGAGAGGAAAAAGTTATGTCACAAAAGACTTTAACTCATTAGCAAAGTAGCTGGAATATTTTTTTGGTAAAAAGCCAGTTTAGTTACATTCATATTTAAGTGTGTAATGCTCACTATCTTAGAAAACTAAAGATCTGTTTAACTATAATTGTAAAACGAGAAAAATACTCCAGGTCCTTCATGGTAAACAGGATTACAATATGTAACTTATGAATAGAATATATAGTTATGAATATTAACTATTTCATCTTCTTGTAATCACTTCAGATTAAGAGTAAGCTGCCTTAAAAATAAGTTTGTATTATTGATTTTCTTAAATTCCTCACTATAGATGATAGTTTTAAACAAAATGATGGTACCATTTAATGATAAATTTTGGGTTTCTTTGTCTAGTTATATAGAGAGAATTTCTATATATATTATGTTTATTATTTTAATCTTTGATTGTGTTGTCTACAACTACTGGGTCTTTTTGGTTTGAGGAGACAAGGCTTCATGTAGTTTATGGTATCCTCCAATGTGGTATATTGAGGCTGGCTTTGAACTCCTGATCCTGAAGCCTCTACCTTCTGGTTCTAAGATCACAGAGTGTGTCATACTGCCCAGACCCACACTTCCTTGTTGAGTGAAGTAATTTGACTGTAACTTTTTAGAGTCTTCATCTGCAGTCTTCATGACTCTTTCTTATTGTCTAAATTTTTGCCCACTTTTCTTTGGCATTTAGCACAATTTTGTTTGCTAAATTAAAGAAAATAAATAAATATGTAAAACATATGGAGATATGCTCAAACTTAACCATTTGGAGTTAATATTTTGACATATTTTCATATATATTTAGCATAACACACATTACAACACACACACACATATATATATATACACACACACACACACATGTGTTCATGTGTAGAACTTTGTACTTTGTCTTTTTAACCAAAATATAAAGGCTCTTTTTCTATGCCATTAAAATCTTCATGAATATAATTTAATGACTACTTAATATTCTATCACATGGCTGTATAATAATTTCCTTAATGATTCCCTAATTTTGTAAATTAGGTTGGATGTAATTTTTACTATAAATAATAGCACATTGATATGGGTGCATAAATTATTGCCATTTAAAAATTAATTCTCTAAGATGTATTTCTAGACAAAATTAATGAATTAAAATCTTTGATAATTTCTAAGCTCACTGATACTGCATAGCTGTTTTGTATAAATATTATGCCCATTTATATGTTTGTTGTTTATATTTTAAAATTCTAAATCTTTGATCGCTTGAGAAACCTTACCTTGGAGTTCTGTTTTGTAGTCGCTAGGATTTGGAGAGTATGAGGTAAGCATAACATTCTGCTCCTGTCTGCCTGTATTTTATTCTTGGAACAAAACTAGAGAGATGTGTGTAAGAGCTGTTCAGATCCTGTGACTGAAGGACCTCGCCCACGTTGTGAAAAGTCAGGTTCTGGTAATTTGATAGAACTACCTCTGAGAAATAACCCTCTGCAATGTAGGGTGAGTTTTAGTGTACTGTAATGTGCCCTAGAGACAGACACAAATATATATACCTATGAACGGTAGTTTTTAAGCATTACACATGTGATGTTAATTATTACTTATTTTTACATTAGGTTTTTTCCCCCAGTCTGTCTATAGTTATGTCATCTGACTTATTTTCTATTAGCATCATTAACTTCAAGAACATTTAGACATGATTTCTAATTTACCTCAGTAAATAAATTAGAATATAATAATGAGCTAGTCAAAGTAGTCATTTTGAGTATGAGTTTTGTGTCAAATGTAAAATTTTAGGGATAGTTGCCATTATACAAATTATTACTGTATGTTTGAACCATCATTTTATGTCTACTGACTATCATAAAACATTGTTTGTGCTTTTCTTATTTTCTTGTTAACTTTTATTATTAGTGTTGGTGATTCTACCTTGACATTAAAAACAATGAAACAAAATGATGGTACCCTTTTAATTCAATTCCTAGACTTAGCCCTGTAATCATTCTTTTCATGAGAACAAAACAATCTTGCTTTAGATAATTATTACTAAATCGTTATTTAGATTTGGAACACACTAATGTGTCACACTCTTGTTGATATAACTACCTTCTTAGAACCAGTTCTTTCCATGTTTTCCTGTGTTAGGCAACTAGAAAACACCAGCTTCCAAAGCACTTTTTAAATAATGCTATTTGAGAAGTTTCTTGCGTGTGATATGAGGTTCTATTACTGCATGACTTGACTGAGTATGAATCTGTGTGCATGTGAACATGCATATGTGTGATAAGGCATGTATTCATGCATGTGTGTTGGTCTGTAGTGTTTATGTGTTTGAGGAGGTGCTACTGAGAAGGAATGTTACAAGTCTTCTCCAGCTGGTTGTCTCAATTTCTTTCTCTAGTGTTCTACTCTAGAGAGAGTACACACATATGTGTACTGTGCCAACCTCCATGTGCTCTTAACTTACTCCTCTTCTTCTGGTTCATTATGTCCTTTCTGTCTTTTTCTCTCTTCTTTCACATGAGCATGTATATGCACATATACACTTATTAATGCCTTAAGAATTAAATATAAAGAGTGCAGGGTGTTTAGTTTCAGTGTTGAAGTGTTTCTTTCACCACTTAAGATGCAGCTTTCTCCAAGGTTTGTGGTTTTATGAGTACAGATTGTTCTGCTCCTGGTTGTTTTCTAACTCACTGTGAAGAATAATGGGGAACCAGTTACATTCCTAGACTGCAATCTTCAACTTTCTCAGATACATCATCTGGAATCTTATTAAAATGTCGGGTTCTGATTCAGCTGGTGTATGTGGGGAAATTTTGACATGTGCCCCAGTGATGCTGTTTGTCTGAATCTGTTTGTTGAATAGTCAGGTTTGAAACTCTGATTCCCTGATAATGCAGAATGCCATTCATTTAGCATACAAATATTTGAGTTGAAGAGGAAGTTCATTTACATATTAGCTATGAATCCCAAGATTTAAAACCTAATTTCCACATCTCCTCAGTTTTCTGTACTTTGGATAGTTTTTAACCATAGGGATTTAAAAAGAAGTTATGATTCTTTGTTCTTCTATTGTTTTCTCAAACAAGACTTCTCAAATTTGTTTGCCAGTGTAGACTACCGATGCAGATGACATGAATTAGGATTTGCTTTAATAATTAGATTTATGAACTAAACACCAACCTGAAGGTTGAAATCTTTTCTAGGAGTTTAAGGGGAAGGTGCAAGTGAAAGGCGAGAGTAAGATAGGTAATTGGGATCAGAGATAGAGGTCCTGGGGTACATCTGAGAACTAAGCTCATTCATGGAATGGCTGTTACTCTTTGTCATTCCTATGGTTACTACCCGAAGAATCATGTCCAGTCATACTGAAATGAGTTGTCTGCTGAAAGTGAGGCAGTCACCCAGTACACCTGCTGGATGAATTGGCCCTGCTATGCTTTTCAATATGGAGTGGTTTGTGTCTCTTAAATGAACAGAGCCACAGACTTCCCTTAACCAAACTTGGACAGAACTTGCAATAGTGAGTCAGTGTATCAGAACCTACAGTGTCATGAAGATGTACTCATTACAGAAAGAGATTATTTGACCAAATTCTACAGTTAGCCTTCTCAGAGCAGTGTAATGGTCAGACGTAACCATCAACGAAACACCTTGGTCTTTGAAGTAAAGCTCTGGTTTACAGTATTCATGAGGAAAATTGATTGACCTACATGTGACTGATGAAGGCACATGTCCCTACTGTAAACTCAGAGGAAGAAGAGTTGGAGGCTTTTCCCTTACCCTCAAGTGCTATGCTTCAAGATTAATTATATTTTAATTTAGAACAAAAAATTATCCAGCATTTCTTTTTTTTTTTTTCCTTTTCAGATCTCCTTTTCAAACCAGGTACAACGTTTAAGTTATATTTCCAACCTTATTTGTCTCTGTGATTTCAATGAATATAGATTACCTTTTCTTTAGTCAGCCCACACTTAAAAAGCTCATGTTTTGCCATAATACAGTAGAATTATTTGTGGTAATGTTACAAGTCTCTAAACGGCATGAACATTATCCTGCTGTTTTATTGTTTTATAATGTAAAAGTAAATGCAGGCATTAAGAAATGTGCAGTGCTGTCAGGCTCCTTGAGGATTTAAGAAAATTGCCCTAACTGTTGAAGAACTGAAAATAATCTTCTTAGGTCGCAGAGAGCAGTTGTTACAATACTGCCTGGCATTTCTTCTTTTTTTCTCTAACGATAGTGGTGATTTGAGTCAATGCTGAAGAAACTCAGATTTTATTTGATTTCAACAAACTGCTATTGCCTTGTAAGAATTACTTATAAAACACCATGGTTAAAAATAGGAAGAAAATAAAAGGCTCATTCTTAACTCTACCTAAGCCTAAACCACATATCTCTTTCTGGTAATTGTATAGCCCAGTTTCTTGATCCAATTTGCAAATTTGATATAATAGGCACATATAGTGTGTGTTAATCACAATGCTGTGAAATTATGTTATGCTGCATGCTTGTCATAGAAATGAGGGGACACAGAAGCAAAATCAATGAGCTAAAGCCTTCCCCAGAAGTTCTTATTGTCATTCTGGATTTCTAGAATATAAAGAAATAGGCATTCCTTTGTCCTATCTGTTTTAAAATATTTCCATTTAAATGCAGATTTTGATTTTCCATCTGGGACTAGGTAGGAGCCATTCCATTATACTACTAAGAGTGTAATCCACTTTAACACAACATTTCTCCCTAAAGGGATGGTCTTTTCTAGTCACAAGAAATTCTATTTCTCAGAATGATATTAACATTCATAATGTGGTGATTTTATCATGATTTGAAAGATGTTTCATTCTGACAGTAAAAAGGATTAGGAGAACATTGTTTGTGTCCTATTGCTAAAACATAGCCTTACATGGCTTAAGATCAGGTACTAGTAATTTACAAAGTGGTTTGAGGTACATGTTTGATTCATATTTTATCATATAAAAACTGTGAGCCTAGTGAAATGGAAACCACTAGATTCATTAAATTGCATTCTTAAAAATTGAGTTTTACAGTCTTTTTTTGTTTTGTTTTAAATAAACAAGGTAGTATTTAGAGATTTCTGAGCATGGTATAGCACTTCTTTCTTTCATTTCCATTGTGTCCTGCAAGAAAGGCTTTTGGATGAAGAAGGTGCTGGAGCAACTAGTTACTCCTCTGAGGGCATAGATGTGCTGATTTCTCCTCAGCCTCAAAATTATTAAACTTAATATAGAGAGAAATTACCTTAATTAAATTGCTTGTCTCAGGTAGAAGAAGGAAGGCTCTAAAGGCCTTGCCGCTATTTGTTGGGCAAAGTCCTGGCTTGTAGACTGTAGCTATCTAAGGCTGAAGCACATTGGGACCCTGTGTGGGATGCCAGCCCTATGCCCCTAGGCATGCTGTCATTCAGCCTGAAGATTAATTAACCAGAGGCTGAGCAGTTCTCCTCAGAGCCTGCTGCTTTCAGTCTCGCCCATTCTTGTGTCAGAAATGCAAGGTTTTAAAGACCTTGAACAGTCAAGAAAGCACATACATGTGTGTGTATGTTTTGTTGTTGTTGTTGTTGTTGTAGTTTTTAAAACAAGAGTGCTTATTAATAATTTTTAGGCATAGCTTTTTACATACAACTCTGTGTTTATGTATTTTATGTTCTTATTTTTACTCATTGTACACACAAATGATTTTCACAGATTAAGAACTTTACATCCCAAGCAGTGTGTGTGTGATGTTCACAACCTCCAGGGAGGAATTTCTGATACTACAGCTCCTTAAACATTTCTAACTAATGATTTACTGAATCGTGTTGTGTAGACAGCTCTTAATTATGGCTTAATGGTAATAAATTAATGTCAGTAATTCAGAACTATATAGCATGACTAGAATAGAGTTTTAAATTACTTTGTACTTTTTTGAAATTTTAGTTAAAAAATGCTTCTTAAACTTTTTTAATCCCAATATTTCCATGGTTATTCCTACAAATAGTCACATACTCTTGAAATTCAGACCTCTGTCTACAAACTTAGGAGATTTCAGCAACCAACTTTTCATATACAATTACTGGCTATGTTGATTACTGTGCTTATTTTAGATTTTCATTAAGATTACTTTTTATCTTCAGCATAAAACATTTCTATTCATATGTACATAAAAAGACCTTAAGGTGAAAATTTTTATATGATAGGATTTTGTTTTAAAAATCATTTTAAAAATAAATTTAATATGGACTTTTCAATAAATCCATCTTTAGGTTAAGTACATTAAATTTATTTTTCTGTATATCAAGTTTTTTTATATTCTGTGAGGTATCAATAATTTATGGATAATGTTATAAATCTTATTTTCTAAATACAGTCAAGGTATATATTCAGAAAAAAGAATTTGAACCTTGAAATTGAAACAAACAAGGATATAACACAATGTAATAAAAGCATATTATTGTTTAAAATTTTTAAGAGTGCAGAATACAGTTGTCTTTCCCACCCCCAACCTCTTCTCTCTGACACTGTCAGTTTTTTAGCACTCTCACTGGAATTTATTTTGTTGTAGTAAATAAAAGACAAGTCATTATTAAACAGATTTTGCAGTTAATTCAATGTATGATTACCCTTTGCCATAGGTACTTTTAAGGGCTTTTATCCAAAATAAAATTCATTAAAAATGCAATTAAAAAATCTATTGTTAATGACTGCTTGAGTGACTAGCTCATAATTGGCTCATTACAATAAAAAAGCAACTGTTTAAAAATGGTGACAATGAGCTACAGTACAGAGAGAACACTTCATTGTGAGGCCCTCTGTGATCACAGGAGCCTGAAGGTGAAGCAGAAGCCTGTGAGTCTGACTTCCAGCCCCACTTTCTCCTTTACAGTACAGTGGGAGCAGGTCATGACCGAGCATGGGCTCCGCAGTCAGAGCCCTTCTTATTTACAGTGTCCCAGGCTGTAGAGTAAACTTAGGTAATACCTTCCTCTTACATGCTGGCAGTCAGTCTCCTCTTTGTTTCCCTTCCCCAGAAATCTTTTCAGTTGACTTAAATTACAAAGTTGTAATCAGGAAATCTTTAGTTCTGTTGAGGCAGAGCTAACAAAGACAATATTGTCATATGAGCAGTCATTATTACCTGCCCCTTGTTAATGTGGGAAAGCATGGAGATACTGTTTTTTTAACTCAGAATTATTTTTTAAAAACATTTTTAGAAATTTATTTTTGTATAGATATTTTGGGGAGTTAATACTGGTATTATTTTAAATTAAATAATTTTGATTTATTTTAAACCATGAGTCCAAAGCAAGATAAAATATAAATGCAGGAAGAAAAGTGAACTGTATGTGTTTCGCTTTTCCTTTATCTAATTCAAGTCTTATTTCTAGCTTTGTCTTTTAGGCTTGCCAGTGATTTGACATATTATATAAACTTTGCAATGTTAGATGTTAGCTGTTCCCTTTATAGTATAAGATTATAAACTATTGAAAAGTATAATGAAAATGGCCACTAAATCTCTTCTTAGAATTCCACATATAAGGCAGAACTAGGAGTTCTAACAATGGTTGAAAGAACTTCTTTAATGAGCCCTGTATTTCCAAAATGCTTTTCCTGTTTGAGGCTAGAAAAACAGTAAAAGTTTAAAAGACCCAGCGACTGCTGCTTTTGTTTAGTCTACAGCAGCAGTATCAGTGTTGCTTTGGTGTTTGGTAACTGACTCTGCAGTAATTTTTCATTACCTGTATTAAATGTTGAATTCTTTTGAACTCTGAACTTTAGACCACAGTTTGTGCAACTACAGAGTACAGGCAAGATGGTGACATTCTGTCAGACAATATTATCAAGAGGCTGAGGCAGGAGGATACAGTGTTTGAGGCCAATCTGAGACATGGACACACACACACACAAATGAGCTTAATATAAATTAGGGTAATCAACAGTTAGGCTTTGTTTTGTTTTGTCTTGTAATTTAACTGAGTGGTCTCTCATTTGTAGCATAAAGTAGCCACTGCTTCAGTACCACTCAGCCTTATGCTGCCTTGCATCCTCTCCACACCTAATTTTGAACCTTTGAACAAACTATTTGAGAGGTTTTTGCGGGTTCTTTGTTTATTGTTTGTTTGTTTGTTTTGTCTGTTTTTCTCTCAGTAGAATAGAGAAGAAATACCTGCAAAGGAATCAAACGTAGTATCGTGGAATTCACATTTGCTTTCTAGTTCGTATCTTCTCCTGCTGTTCATATCTGCTTCTGTAGTTTACCTTTGTATTCTCCCACAAAACTGAGTAGTGCCTGCCAGCTAGGAGGCTGCGGGCAGAAGGAGCACCCAAGAAACCTCAGGCTTATGAGCCCTTGAGCATAGCACCATGAGATTTATGCTTGCAATAAACAAGGCTCTTAGAAAGGGCCATCTTTTGTACCAGTGCCTGTATTGTAGACGTGAGAAAGGTGGTGAAGCTCAGGGGATGTTAATGCTAAAATTTTACTATTTGATTCATGATCTTATTTTATAATATTTATAATACAATAGTTATTTGTGCACATACCCTGTGCCTTGAAGACAAGTCTGACTTTTTTTTTTTTGCTTTCTTTACTTTGGTATAGTTAACTATTTAAAAAGAGATTTCTTGTAGACGATAAAGTCGTTTATAAACTAGAACCTCAAAGAAGAAAGATGTATATCTTTATTCACAGTTAAGTAAAATATCTTCTTGTATGGCTACATTTTAGGCAAACTGATTAGGGTTATGCTACTCTATTTGCCATGTTAATAATTCAGTTTATACCCAAGAATGTGTTGCTTTTGACTGTTAAGGAAGAGGTCTGACCTTTCTCTCAGCAGCTGTGTTCAGTGGTGGCCATCTTCAGTATCAGTGCAGGAATGGTCAGCTCGGCTGGAACTCACAGTGTAGGTGACAGATGACAGTATAGCACTGCATTGCATGGTAGAGTTATTCTTTTCAAACCAATGCAGTGGGAATATACAAGAGTGAGAGATTAGTTTTGACTGTAGGAAAGCACTTGGTGGGCAGTGGGGAAACAGGTGAGAAATGACTTTTCAGGAGAAGATGAATGACTTCTTTGACCAGAACTGCATTCTTCTTGAGACAGAAGTGTTTCAAAGTATGCCACGTGCTGCTCAAGTACGTTGTGACTAGACTAAATCTTAGGCTAGAACAAAGAAGTAATCTCAGGCAGGAACCTAAATGTTAGGCTAGAACAAAGAAGTAATTTCAGACAGGAATCTAAATCCTAGGCTAGAAAAAGGAAGTGGACTAGGACAAGGAAGTAGGCTCAGATACTTTGGTCATCCTGATAAGCCCTTAGAAACAGTGATCACGGGAGTGTTCACGTAATTGGGTTTAATGGCTTGCTTTTTCTTTGACTATTTGTGTTTATTGTCTTGCTTGTTCCTTGTCTATTTGCATCTATTGTATTGCTAGATCCTCAACCTAGAACTGACCTTAATACCTGCATGTAATCAAAATGGTATAAAAGCATAAAGGAGGAGGGGGTATGGTATCGGGGTTCTAGCGGGGGCAAAGGGGATGACATCTGTATTGTAAGTAAATAAAATATCCAATAAAAAAAGTTATACTAAAAAAAAAAAAAAAAAAAGGACAGGCAGAGTAAGGGTGAGGAGTGAGGTTGACAGCAATTGTAGAAAGCCTTGAATGTCTTCTGAGAAATATGCAGATCTTCATTATATGTAATGTAGTGTTGGTGAAAGTTTGAAAGTGAAGCAGAGTTGATGATTTGGACTTTGCAGTAACACAGCTCATCCATAGGGACAGAAAGCCAATAGTAACAGTCAACAGGCTGAAATCAGACCTGTGTAAATTGACTGTGGAGATCATCAACATGGAATAAAACTAGGGCTCATGAGCAGGAAAGGTAACACACAGTGATGATTTGGACTTGGTCATGTAGCTGCTGTGCGATTTTGGAGAAATTACCTCCCTGTGCCTCAGTTTACTCATCAAGAAAACAGAGAGAAGACTGTAGTTTTCAGAGCTTCTGTGTTAGTACAGTGCTGTGATGGTAAAGAGAATGTCCCCATGCAGTCTTGATGATGAGGAGGAGAGGGCTAAACAAATTTTGTAAGATGACAGAGCTTTAGATATGATTATATACAGTGAAAGTGGGAGTTATTGAAGATATTGATCAGAAATGAGAAAGCTGATTGAACACAATGCAGAATTTTAGAAATAACAAAGTGAAAGTGTAGTTAGTGAGCTGGCTCTAGGCAGAATGTGTTGAATTTAGAGACAAGAGACAGAAAAATGAAGGCATGTTCATCTAACACCAGCAATTTTCCTCTCTCCTTGGAGGCAAGATGATTTACTGCCGATGAGTAAAGATGAGGAAAGGAAGGAAGATTGAAGTTGCTAAACTACCCGGAGTCCAAGGTTTGCTTGGACAAAGGACAATTTAACATTGTGATTTCAGTTACACTAAAGGAAAACGTACAACATCTGTAGGTAAGACCACTTTTTAAGAAACACACTGTGTATATACAATGATGTATTTCATCAGTGAGGATACAAGTAACAGTTTCCAAGAGCCATGATGGACTAAGTGAACTTTCTGTGAGGTCAACTGTCTGAATTAATTTTCCAGGGAAAACAGGATTGAGACTACCTGAGAAACCAGCCTTTGGGCATGCCCATGAGGTATTATTGAGGGAGTTAGAGTAGACTTTGGGCATGAATATGGGAAATTATCTTAATGATTCAGTTAATTCAGTTATGCCAACTGTGGCTGGCACAATCTTTTGGCTTGAGGTCCAAGACTGAATGAAAAAGGAGAAAGAGAAGTGTGCAGAAAGCTTTTCCCTCTGCTCCTTGACTGATTCTAAGAGAACAACCGCTACCATGGCTTCCCTGCCACAACAGACTGGACCTGGAACTGTGGTCTGAAGTGAAGTCTTTCTGAATCAATTTGCCTTGATCAGGGTATTTCACCATAGCAACAAACAAAACATGATACAGTCATCTTCTTATAGTTTCGTAAAATCAGTGATCAAAGTCTACAATAATGTTCAGAATCAAATGAATGACACTTCCTACTTCTATATTAATAACAGCATTACATAGAAAGAGGTACCTAGATTCATATTTAATACATTAAAAGAAAACATTTACACAAATATTTTTCAAATACTGTTTTAAGTAATCTTTCTTGCTTAGTTTATCAAGCAATATATATATACTTTAATACTTGGAGGTTTTATTAAAATACTTTAGGCAGGTTTCTATTATCTATTATAAAGGCTGTACCAACACCAAAGAGTTATTTATTGACTGTTCAGCTCATTGATAAATGGAGTCCTCATGGTGTAGTCTTCTCAGTGCAGTCAACACAGTTCTAAGCAGAAGGCTTTGTTTGCCTGAGGGATCAGTGGCGAAGCAGTGGTACTTCAGAGATTATGGCTGTGGTTGACTCAGTTTTCTCTTGCTTCTGGTAACAAAGCAGGGTTGTTTCATTAAATACTTCTTTTCTTTCCTTTCTTACTGTTCTAACTTTGACTGAAGACGTATTTATCATTTAGGAAATAGAGATCAATCTTCATACCATCTTGTAAATTCAAAATTATTGACCTTAGGAATGCTTAAATTTGAGATGTATGAACTTGTGTGACATATTGGTTTTGATATGATACTGCCTTTATCTATTTAGTTGATGTATTTTGACTATATATATTTATGGAATACAATCAAAATTCAGATACATATATACAAAGTGAAATGATAAAACTTATCAATTTTCTTTCCTTTAAATATATGTGGGGGGTGTGTGTATGTGTGTGTATGTATGTATGTATGTATGTATATGAAATTTACATGTTCTCTTCTGTTTCTTTATAAATATATAGTGTATTGTTTTAAACTGTAGTTATCCTTCTGTGTGATAGAGCATGACACCTAATTCTTCTGTAATTCTGTTTAAACTGGATTCCCAGTTTAACACCTTTCCTAGCCTCCAGTGGCCATTATTCTGCTTTCTCTTTCTATATAATTGCCTAGCCTGCTCCCATGTCTGACCAAGAACATGCACTTCATCTTCTTGTGTCTAGATCTTCCCTTCCTCGCAAGCTGTTCCATGCCACAAATGAAAAATTTCCATTCTTTTTATGGTTAAATAATTTTCCACTAATTTGGCACTATTACCTAAGTTATTATCTATGTATATTATCTATATATATTATCATATATATATGCATATGTTCACAGGTATAGTCATAGTTATATAATGGTGTAATTCATGGTGCTAGACAACCCTGGATACATGCCTTGGGGTAGCATTGGCAGGTTATATAGTAGATCTAATTGTGTTCTTAAGGCTTCCTCATACTCTTTTTCATATTCACTGTACTAATTTACATTCACACCAATTCCTTGGTGCACATTTTAGTTTTTTTTTTTAGTTATAGCCATTCTAATAGAGGTGAGAGTTTATTTTCTCCAATAACTAGTGACACTGATCTTTTTCTCATAGACTTGTTGACTGTTTGTATATGTCAGAGAAATATCTGTTCAAGTCATCCCCCACAGTCATTGTCATATCTTAATTAGAATCACAGAGAAGCTCAGAGAAACATTTAAAATTGAGTATTAACTCACATAAATAAACATTCAATGTCACCCACCCATGCTTTTGAGCATTTCTAAACTGTTGTTTTGAATAATTTTTCAGTTAAAAATGAAAACATCATGATTGTAGGTCAGTCAGTACAAAGATTGAGTCACATTATAAACATCTTCCAGCTAGATGATTAAAGGTGGAGTGCACTGGAGAGCACGAGATCTGATCTCAGATTAGAGTGGGAGAAGGTCAGGGTTGAGGGCAGCTCTGATAAACTGAGTAGTCCTTTTTACTCTGGTTAGAAAAACTCTTATTAAAGTATAGTCACCTGTAAAAGCATGTGAATGAAATTAAAATCAGAATGGCTTTCTACTCTTTTCATAAAGATGATAGTTATCTAGTATAACAATTTAATGATTTTGATGTTTATTAATGAAGAAACAAAAAATAAAATCAAAATTTATATTTTGATTTTAAAACAGAGAAATATATTTCCTCTGTTTTAAAAAACAAAACAAAACAAAAACACACCAAAATCTGAACTTAACTCTCCAGTTTTCAAAGGAGCTTAATTACTTCTAAAGCTTCAGTTTTTAGTAGAAAATTGAAGGTTTTAATACCCAAATTTTTTGTGAGGTTTGTATATAATGGAGAATATATACAAGGAGAATTTACATATATCATCAATTGATCCCATGATAGCAATTTTGGGGACAGAACTAAATGGCTGAGACTAAACACATGTTCAAACAAGAGGGCTTCAGGACCTCTGGTGGATTGTTTTGATGCAAAGACAAGGAATACAGTACTAAGAAACATTTTTTTCAGGAGAAAATGTTATAAGTGTGAAAGAAGTAATTAAATATTTTGTCATATTAATATTGCCAATTGCTGCAATATTAGGAGAAATTACGTATAGGAACAAATCAGAAGGGAAAGGGGAAAGGAATAAAGGACATTCCTGAAATGAGAAGGTAACACAAGGATTAATCAAACAAAGTTGTGTCTCACTTAATACTTTAAACATTAGCTTTCACAGAACAAGTCTATATGAGAACTTGGTTTGCAGCTTATTTCTAATAGGAAAAATCTGTATAAGATATAGCATATTTAAATAGACATGGTGCTTTTTGAGCAGCTTAGTTATTATTAAATGAATAAATAATTCCAGGGAACAAAGCAATGGAAATTTAGTCATTGTGTGAACAAGTAGACAGAGGCATAGCCCACATAGCTTGTACATCAATCGATTGAGTTATTATTTAAATAGCAAAAAACTTCCTGAGGTAATACAGATGTGCTTCTAATAACAGACTTAACCTTCTCCTTTTCCTTGATCACTGGATTGCATTGCTAGCAAATACAGTCCTGAAGAAAACGAGGGAATGTCAAATTAAATTGACTTGGATTATGATGAACTCCTTGTTAGTCTACTGAAAACATTGGCAAGGTAAGAACAGTTAGTTATCAGTGATCCCTTCATTGATTGTATATGCTCACAGAAAGGATCAGACTCGTGGCTGATAAAACAAACACAAAACAGTCCCTCATCAGTAAAGAGTCTATCAGCATCCTGGAAAAAATCCATTAAGCACAATAGGGAGTGATACTGATACTTATTATGTGTAGTATCTTGTATATTCATTATCCTGGAAGTATAGAAAAGAGAGGACTGGCTTAAGCATTGGGTGAAAGTGTACCTCGTTTGGGTGGAAATGACAAACATCAGACTCATATCTATTTGTTACCAAATAGTTTCTCAACCAGAACTTGGTGTGGAGAAAGCAGGGAGGATCAGTCCTCTTTTTTTTTGTTTTTTTGTTTTTGTTTTTCGACACAGGGTTTCTCTGTGTAGTCCTCGATGTCCTGGAATTCACTCTGTAGACCAGGCTGGCCTCGAACTCAGAAATCTGCCTGCCTCTGCCTCCCAAGTGCTGGGATTAAAGGCATGCACCACCACCGCCCGGCTGAGTCCTCCTTTTATCTTCTAAGTGCTGAAATCCTTGCTCCAAGACTATTCCACTGGCTTCTACTGACAGCATTTCAAGTGAAATTGATGGGCAACAGGAACTGCACAGAAATATACGTAGTGTGTACTATTCTATTACATAACTGAACAAAAAGACAAATGTAGAGCAATAGAACATTATTGGCTGCCTTTCTCATAAAATTGCAACTTTTAGAACTTCCTGTGATAAGAGAAATAATTGGAAATGGCTATCTCATTAAAACAGTTTTGTTGCAACCTTAAGTTACTACAGTCAGTATGTAGCACATATATGACGCAAAATTACCCATTGTGCTTTGAGAGCATCTATGTAGTAGAAGGAAAACAGACTAAGTGAAAATATGGCCAGGTAGCCTTGGCTGCAGGAGTCTGTGGTAAAATGTAGTGTGAGCCTTAGTGGTGTGGTTGAGTGTATCTCTTCTGCTGAAGTCCACATTGAAAGTCAGTGCTCTGGACGTTTGGGAGGCAGTAGCAACTTTAAGAAGTGCAGCTTAGAGTGAGGTCCAAGTTTCTCAGGGCCATGTTCTTAAAGAGGATTGTAGGAAGTTAGTCTCTCTTTTCTTTTGCTTTATCCCTTCATGGATACTAGGAGGTGAATGGGTTCCACCCCACATACCACACAACAGTCAGTTTGCTGCCTTACCACAGTAGATACACAATGAGGCTTCCTAATCATGGGCTGAAATGGCTAAACGTGTGAGACAAAATAATCCTTACGTGTTTTAAAGCTGATTTATAGGTATTTATAACCATAACAGGAAGTTAATCAATAGACTCGGTAGTATTAAAACTAGTTAAAATGTGTGAGAAGTATCCATTGTTTGGATATAAAGGAATGTTAAAGGATGCCCTTGTATATAGTCCCATTTTAGAATTATTTGTCCCATAAAGGAAGAAACAGGTGTTTTCTGCTGCCTGCCATTTCGTAGTGGTGCTTTCTGGGAGGTAAAGAGATATGAAATGTGGGAAAGGGAGGGATAGAAGAATCAAATATAGCCTTAAACTCGTGCTTCATGGATGTGTTGATAACTATTTCCAAGCTGTTTCTTACGATAATGAAGGAACAAGTAAATTTAATATTTCTTCCCAAGAGGTGATTTGATTTTTGTAACTAAGATTAGAGAGAAAGAGATGAAGAGACAGGGTGAATAGAAACCAGAACCAGAGTACACTTTCTGTTAAAAACAAATGGTCCACAATGCAGGAGTCTTGTCACTACTGTTGAACATTTTATAAGTGCTGTCTGTTTCTGAACATGAAAGCCCTTAGGCCCTGAGAAATGGCTAGGGAAAAGGTTTGAGGAATATTAAGAGTGCTGACATTTTTATCTTGGTACTGGCACAGGACACTGTCCTTCAGAGGGGGAAACCAGTCATCAACATACTGAAGATGCTCTCAATGATCTTGATCCGCTCACTTCGTAGCCATGTGTGGAGGCTTATGTCTAAAATTGGACAAGGGTGATAATAGCTCAGTAACAGACATTATTTGATAGATTTATTAGCTGTTGTTTCTAAACTCTTGTAATGTTAGGATGCTAGAAATTGTTTAAATTGTTTACTTTTAGCAGAACAGTTTTAGAATGAATGAAACTAGTAACCTACACTTTGAATTATATCAGTTTGTGCCTTTGGTTATGTTATTTTTTCCAGTTTGTCTCTTTATTGTTAAGTGTCAGACTGTGTGCCAGTTTTTGACAAAAACTGTCAGAATGACCTGAAGCATCAGCTAAAACTTAACATACTGAAGTATTTGCTTTAGGTTAATGCCAGTATTACTTAGTTTCCTGTTTCTGTGATTAAAAATTCCTGAAAAATAGCAACTTTGGGAAAAAAGTCTATTCTGGATTACAATTCCAAAAGCAGTGTAGTCTTCCATGGTAGGGAAGGCTATCAAATGCTGAGCATGCATACCAGTCACAAGCACAGTGATCACATTTCCTCTCTAAGCAGGAGCCAGAGACACTGAAGAGAAAGTAAACCAGGCCACAAAGCCATAAAGCCCAACCCCAGTGATGGCCTTCATCAAGGCTCCACCTCCCGGTGGTTACTGGACCTTCCCAAGCAGCATCATCAGCTAGAAACTAAGTATTGAAATGAGTTAGCCTATAAAGTGACTTTATATTCATACCACAATAGTATGTCCCTTTTCATGACAAAGACAGCTAAGAGCTAGACATGAAACAGAATATTCCAGTTTCTATCTTATTAGCATTTGATTGAAATTTGGAAAACTGCTTTGTTTTGTCTGTTTGTTTGTTAAGCAGCACTTAATTAGCCATGATACAGAATTTTGTTTTCTCAGTTTCCAGTGCTCTTATGGCTATTTTAAAACAAACCAAAACAAAATACTTAGGGAAACCCCAGCAGACAAGAAGACTTAGTTGGTACAAAAGACAATGCTTTAGAAAATAGAGCTGATTAACCCTGCTGGATGATAATGTATTTTAATACCAATGACAGTTTACAAAATGTGTAAATAGTTGTAAATTCTCTATTGAGAACCTGTAAAAATTAAACCTGTAGTGTAAAGGGAAGCTAACTAATGCTATTATAATAATTTTGGGGTTGACTTCATTATCTTTTACTTTATTTGTTTGACAAATGTTTGTTGAGGACTTACTGTATAGTAATAACTCCCCTGCTTATTACTAGGTGTGTATCGTAGAGATGCAATGTTTGTGAGCATCTGCTTAGAGTCTAGTAATTAATGTCTATGTTAATTACCAATCAATTACATAATTAACCATGAGTGTCTACAGACATTAATCAAATAAACTATCTAACATAAAATTGCAGTTAAGAGAACTGATACCACAAAAAGTCGAAGTCATGAGAATGAGTTAAACAGCTCAAAGATTACAAACACTTCTGGAAGTGAAGCTTGCGCCATGTGAGTTGCTCGAACCTGGTAACATCCTAGTAGCTACCAGCAAGTTGTCTCTGTTTGAGAGATAGGTTTGAACCCAGGCGTCTAACAGAGAGGGGAACACCTAGTGTAAGCAGTTACAGATCAAGGAAAAAAATCGTGTGATTGTGATAGGTAGTGAAGCTGAGGGTGATATGTGAGCAAGCTGCAGAGCTGGGTAACCCTTGATGACAGCTAAAATGATGGTTTTATGTGAAGGTACTTACCAAATAACCACACAGACACTATTTGCTATAGATGAGTTAATTCATTAACAACCTTTGGATTGAACTTCATGGAAAATATGTCTCCTAATTGTATCTCATAGACAACATTATGTATGTTGCCATACCAGCTTTCAGTAACCACTGTCCTTTCTCCAAGGAGACCTATTCTCCTGATTTTAATTCCCATCATTTATTTTAACATAATCCTAGACTTTATGCAGTCAGACTCATAATGCTTATAAATTCATGTTTGTTTCTTTCCTTTATGTATATGTAGTGATTCTATCTTAGCATGTAAAAATAATCTGTCCACTTTTATTGCCATATAGTATTCCAGTGTGTGAATACATTAAAATAACACACTGATGTTTATTTGGGCATTTCCAATTTGAAGCTATTATAGAAATTATGCCTAGGACTATTTTTATAGATAAGATGGCATATCGGTATGCTCTTGTTTTTGCAAGGAAGATGCACAGGAGTCTGGGTCGTAGTCCATGTATATGAAGAGATGTAGGTACTGTTATATCGTTTTCTAAAATAGAACACTATTCATTGTCACCAGCAACAGAATTCCAGTTCTTCCATGGCCTTGTCAGCACTTAACATTGCCAATTAATCATCTGGTATGATTGTATGTATTTAGGTTTTAGTTTGAATTTCTCTGGAGATACTGTTAAGTTTCTTGTCTGCCTATCTCCTGGGATGTGCCTTATCAAGAGTAAATGGAGATTTGCTAAGATTAGTGAGAAGAAACTCCTGAGAGCAAGAGAGCCAGAGCTCCTTTGTTTTCATGAGGTCTTCTGTGTTTGTGAGCATGTCACCAAATTCTAAGTGCTCTAGTCCTATTGAGTTACGAGTTCACATCTTAGTCTTTATTTCCCTCCATTATCTACTTGAAAGCCTCCTCATCTCTATATTTGTAGTCCTCATCCCTCCCCCCATTAATTTACCTTCCACTGCAGAATTTCAATCTTGCATGGCTAATCCGAAGTAGAGAATTCTGTCAAATAAGCTATGTATGAGTTTCAAATTGCTTTCATTCTGGGTAGTGTGGTGGAATCTTGTGTGAGTCCTGCTCTAGCCCACCAACCTCCCGAATTGTCTCTTTGTCTAGTATACCAACAGTGTATATTTGTCCTGTTTTAGCTACAAGCAGCTATCCAGATGATCAGATCCGCTGTGAGAGTACTTTGGTACTTGAGATCAAATAGTCATGTTGCATTGCATATCCTAAACCCCAAGTAGTAATACTAGCATTTCAGAATCAAATTTATTATTCATAAAATTCTTGAATAGATAAACTTAACTGTTAAAACTCCTAGCAATACATGAACTGACATTCCTGGTATCTGACAATATTTCATTCTACTTCTGTAGATTCTTTTTTGTAAAATTGTTTCCTTAATTAATTGTATCAATGAATGAGGTAAAAGCTTGTGATGGTTTGATAGGGATGGCCCTCATAGACTGATATATTTGAATGTGTGGCCATAGAGAGTAGCACTATTAGGCAATGTGACATTTTTAGAGTAGATGTGGCCTTGTTGGAGGAAGTGTGTCTTTGTGAGGACAGACTTTGAGGTCTCCTATGCTCAAGGCTATATCCAGTATGCACCAGTTTGTTCTGCTGCCTGCAGATCAAAATCAGCTTCTTCTCCAGCACCAAATCAACCTGTATGCTGCTGCCAGGTTTCTCACCATGACGCCTCTGAAACTGAGAGCCCGATTCTTTTTCTTTATGAAAGTTGTTGTGTCTCTTCATAACAATGAAACCCAAAGGTAACAATGCTTTTTTGTTTTTAAATAGCTACTTTTGTTACTTTTACTCAAGTTCTAGGATTTTAACTACTACTTTTTAGTACTTTTTACTTTTCATGGGTATATATTACTGAGTAGGTTAGTCTGAGAACTAGCCATCCTTTAAAGTAAACTTCTATGGGGCTGAGGTTGTATAGCTTAGTGGTAAAACTCATAGTTAAATACAGGAGACTCTAGGTTTACTTCTCTGGAACTTGCCCAATCTAATTCTATAATGTAACAGATTTTTGTAAGATGTTATTTTGGGGTATTATTTGCATATATATGTCCTATAAAACTCACACTGAATATTTGTTATACATTTATTTGTTTAAATATTCCATGCAGATTTTCTTGTGGCTATGTATTAGCTCCCCAATCAAGACGAATCATCTCAAGTTTATCTTATCTTCATTGCAAATGAAATAATGTTGATCATTAAAGCATGAGTGTAAGATGCATAGACAAATAGCTTTAAGATTGTGGGTTTTCCCACTTAAAGGAAGAACAAAATAATAACGAAAGGCAGAGGGAAGAAGGGATCTGGGTAGGAGTGGGAGGGGGAGGAAAAAATGGGGGGCAGGACCAGGTATGGGAAGAGAGAGAAGTCTAGAGGGCCAGGAAAATGAATAGAAATAAGTAGTAGTGGGGGCAGGGGGGTGAGGAACATGGGAGCCACTGGAAAGTCCCAAATACCAGGGATGCAAGAGACTCTTAGAGCCCAGTGGGGATGCCATTAGCCAAAATACACAACAGCAAGGAGATAGAACCTGAAGAAACCACCTCCAGTAGATAGACATGACCCCCAGTAGAGGGATGGGGCCACCCATCTGTCTCAAAAATTTTAACTCAGAATTGTCCCTGTCTAAAATAATGCAGGGCCAAAAATGAAAGAGACTGAAAGAAAGCCCATCCAGAGACTGCCCCACTGTGTGATCCATTCCATCTGGAGACACCAAACCCAAAAACTATTGCTAATGCCAAGATGTGCTTATAGACAGGAGCCTGGGATGGCTGTCCTCTGAGAGGCCCTGCTACCACCTGACTAATACAGATGCAGATACTCACAGCCAACTATTGAACTGAGTCTAGGGACCTCAATGTAAGAATTAGGGGAAGAACTTAAAGAGTTGAAGAGAATTGCAGCCCCATACGAAAAACAACAGTATCAACTAACCATGTCGCATCCGCCTTGACCAGCAATTAAGACACGACACGGTTGGATCCTTCTCAGTCAGCTTTATTGGGATTGGGATGGGGACAGGGACCCCCCAGCAGCAGAAATGAGCTGCTTATATAACTGCCCAAGGCGGGCTGGGTGACGTGTTCTCTCAGGATAGGTTAAGCTGCCAATACCTCATTAGCATAAGCCCGCTCGGGAGGGGCAGGAGGCCAACGCATGCACAAAGGACTTGTTTACCAGTTTAGCTGAGCTGGCCACGCTGGAAGCCAGCTGCCTACATCGTCAGGTGCTAATCATACGACTTTGCAACTGTCTCAGGTGCTATCTTAAACACCGCTGCCTACATAACCAGACCTCTCAGAGCTCCCAAGGACTAAACCACCAACCAAAAGATATATATACATGGATGGGTCATGGCCCCCACTACCTATATAACAGAGTAATAAGTGGGAGGGGTCCATGGCCCCCACTACCTATATAACAGAGTAAGTGGTCCTGTGGAAACTTGATGCCCCAGAGAAGTGAGACTCTAGAAGAGTGAGGTGGGAGTGGGTGACTGGGTGGGGGAGTACCCTCTTAGAGGCAAAGGGGAGGGGGATGGAATGCAGGGTTTGTTAAGGGTAGACCGGGAAAGGGAATCATATTTGAAATGTAAGCAAAAAAAAAAAAAAAAATCATTAATAAGAATAAAAAAAAAGATAGTGGTTTTTCCCTGATAGAAAATAGAACCATACCACCTCTTATGTAAAATATAACACTAAAAATCAGATTAAAGTAATTTGTACATTTGGTTTTATATTTGTAAGGTTCTATCTTATGCACAGTAAGCCAAAATAGAAAATTTTATTCCTTTGCATGACTTGCTCTGATGTTGTACTGTAGTTCCAAGATGACTTGGGAGCCACCTGCCAAAGTTCAGATCCCAGTACCATATGGTACTTAAAATTGAAATCTTCTTTAAAAAGTTATTTCAAGCATCTGCTTCAAATTTCTGATTTGTTAATCAAAAGTAAAATAATATATCTCATATATGTAAAATTCTTTATAGAGTTTTGGTCATTAACAACCTGATGATTTCTAGCAATCTTTTCAAAACTAGAGTGACCTGTTAAGAGTGGTAGAAATCATGCTTTTGAGAAGAAGATATTTTTTGTTCTTAGGAAATCCTATTAGTACCTACTCATAATTTATTGGAGATATATATATATATTATATATATGCCACTATAGCCAACAGAGAAGAAAGGAACATCAGAGAATTCAATTCTACTATGTGATAGATAAGTTTTTATTTATTAGCTGGTAGATACTCTAATATGTATATTGAAAACTTGAAGAAGAAAAAAGTAAATTATTATCTTTCATGATAGCTAATTGTCCTAGAAAGTGTAATTGTCACTTTGTCACACTGGGAAGAGGAAACCTCAGTTGAATAATGTCCATCAGCTTGGCCTGTAGCCATGTTGTGTTGGGCATTTTCTTGATTGCTAATTAATGTTAGAGGCTACAGTCCAGTATCACCCCTAGACGTTTGGCCTGGGCCATATAAGAAAGGAAGCTGAGTAAGCCAAAGAGAGCAAGCCAGTAAGCAGTGTTCTTCTCAGGCCTCTGCCTCTCTCTGCAACTGCCTTGAGTTGCTGCCTTGGTTTCCCTCAATGGACTGCAACTTGTATGCCAAATAACGTTTTTTCCTCCCCAAGTTGCTTTCCATATTGGCGTTTATTGTTGCAAGAGAAAAGCAAACTAGAAAACTAATTTTATATGCCAACTTGTGTTTATACAGAAATCTGGCACACAGATATGTGCAGGTATCTGTGTTCTGAGCAAGTTTTGTGTCTTTGGGGGCAATTATAGAATGTGTTAGCATTTGAATGACAAACTGTGTAGAACATTACCCTCGCCCCTGTGAGTAGACATTATCTAATCTTAGAAAACCTGAATATAATACAAGAGGGAACCAAAAATTTGCCCATGTTCCACTCCCTATCCCCAACTCTAGCTGGATATCATACTTGTCCTACCCCCTTAGCTCTTATTCTCTCTTTAGACTTGGATGAAAATCTGTATCGGCTCTCAAGTGAGAATGAAGCCTGTCTATCAGTCCTTCAGACTGATTCCTTGTCTTCTGTGGTTCCTGGATTTGAAATCAATAATTATGATTATTTATGACAAATTAAATCATAAAGTCCCTCTTATGTAAGCCATGTCATATAGTAACTCAATATATATATGCACATATATATATATTTATAGAAACTTATACATGTATACATACAGACATGCAAATATTCCATTTTTCTAGAAAAACTTAAATGGTCTGATCTTAATATTTGATGTTGGTTGTGACAAGCCATAGAAAGATTTACACTGAAGAAGTAATTGAATTTGCTTCGGAAACTCCTTAAGCACCGTGATCTATTTTGTTTCTTTATCTAGTCCACTGGTTTCCTAAGGCTGTGACCCTTTAATGCAGTTCATCATGTTGTGGTGACCCCAACCATACAAGTATTTGCTGCATCATTGTAATTGTAATTTTGCCGCTGTTATGAATCATAATGTAAATATCTATGTTTTCTGATGGTCTTAAGGGACCCCAGTGATAAACGTCATTTGACCCCCAAAAGAGTTGCAACCCACATGTTAAAAACACTACTGGTCTTGTCACTGCCCCTTTATCAGCCTATGGAGCCAACCAATCTCATTCTCTTTATGATATGTATTGAATATGCATTAGCTTTCTCTGGCCTATTGTCATATCGTCATTGTAACTCTTCATTCTTACCCTCTTGAACACATACACACACATCACACACACACACACACACACACAGAGAGAGAGAGAGAGAGAGAGAGAGAGAGAGAGAGAGAGAAGAGAGAGAACGAGAACGTACTTTAAATTCCCTAGGCAAGCTGAGATAGCACAGTGTGTTTAGGCAATGTGACTTTCGTCAGACATCGCATTCTTCCAGATATATTTTTCCAAATGGAAAGATGGCTTAACGTTTTCTATTATTATTTTAGATGAAATGTTCTGCAATATGTTGTTGATATCATACTAAAGTAAATACTGTATGCTTAAGTCTCTCAGGGACCTTCAGGAAAATGAGATGCATGTCTCAGGAGGCTATCTCAGAGAAGAGAAATTCTGAATAAAATAGCATGAATGAAGAGGCTCACATGAATTTATTACAAGAATATATTCTTTTGTATAATCCTAGATGTAAAGAAAATGAGATGTTGCTACAACAGATTGCTATCACTATGTGGCTCTGTATGGTCACATATGGCTTGCAAACATCGTAGTTCATAATTGTTCCTTTTTTGGTCAGATAGAGTAAGGGATTTTGTGTTGCACTGAGACGTATAGTGCATTTGTGTCTCTTGTATCCTATTTATTGAATCTAAGACAAACCTCTCTCTTTATAACTAACAATTCCACTACTCTTATACTCCACTCTCTCCCCCAGTGGATAGAAGAACTCATAGGACTCTCAGACTTTCCTGCTAAATGAAGTGCAAATTAGGACAAAGACTGACATGCACTTGAAAAAGCACCAGTGAGCCTGGTATAGACTTAGGCTGAGTAAGGAGATAATTACTCAAATAGTCTTCTTTTAGCCGTGGGCTCTTTTCTTTAAGTTTGGGTGCCTCTTCTGCATAAAGGGCTTTCCTCTGGGCTTAGGTATTTTCAGCAGTTTTCTTAAAGTTTATTTTCCAAAAATACCTCTGCTACTTTTTTCAGTGATAGTCATTATTAGCCTTTTTAAATAAAAAATATTGTGTGTGTGTGTGTGTGTGTGTGTGTGTGTATACACACATGGACACATGAGTGTATTGAGTGCATGTATGCTCACACACGTTTTCCATTTCTATGTTATGTTTAGGTTACATGCAAATACTTGTTTCTCGGTAAATATTTTTCTGACTACTTAAATTTTCAATATGATTGAGATGAAATTTCCTTCTCAGCAAACTTTTAGAGAATAATAAACTTGGCTAACATTCTAGTAAATATTTTATAGATACAAAGTTATTTTTTTAAGTAATGTATTAATTGGGGTCTCTCATAGCAAGCGTCATGACAAACAATCTAGTTCAAAACTTTAGGTGGTGATGGTGGTGATGAGGAGGAGGAGGAAGAGAAATTATTATTATTATTTGTATTTTATGAAACCAGGTCTCATTTTTTACAAACAGCTCTCAACTTCCCATGTAGTAGAGGATTGCTTTGAACTCCTGATTCTCCTTCCTCCATCTACCAAGTACTGACATTACAGGCACATCCCACCAATCTAGCTTTAAAAACATTCTTCAAAAACAAGACATAATTTTATTAATGTGAGATCTGACATTGGAAAACTTTTTTTCAACTATGCTTCTTTTTGCTGATCCTGTCCATTTTATTTCAATAGTCTAGCTTTCTCAGATCTTTGGATAAAATGGGAGAAAACACAGCTAGCATATCTTTACTTCCCAAACCTTTGCATCTTTTAAAAGTCTCTTAGGTTCTTAGTTCCAGTTTCAGATACCTGTAAAATACACTATATTGCCTGTTATACAGTGACCACTGTTTAACTAATTTTTTTAGGGGTTAGCTTACAAAACTAGTTATGGTTAACACATAAACAGTAGTTGATTTTTGTGGGGGTAAAGATGATAAATAGATAACTCGCATGCATTCACTACAATTCTTGTCTAAAGTTCTAAGTTCTAGGTAACTTCACATACATACATAAGTACATATATACATACATACATACATACATACATACGTCCATGCATTCATGTGGAAGGTATAGCATCGAGCTTAGAAGCTTATATTTTTAGGAAGTTTAGTAAAACTGAAACCTCTCTATTTTGGAATTGTAGTGTTACAGTCCTCAACTAGACTTCTCAATTCTGTTTTCCTGATTGTAATTATTTTTCCTCATCAATTTGATGTCCTTTATTACAGACCTTTGTTTTACATAATGAACAATTCATTCTTTAAAACAAAAGCAAGCAAGCAAACAAACAAGAAATGACGCCTTCCTTAATGCTTAAGCTTATTAGTAATTCCCAGTAGGGCGTGTAGTTACAACTTATTTGGAAGACAGTGATGGCGGGAATGGAAGAGCTCTGAACTGAGAAACAGAAAATCGCCTCAAAATCACCTGTTCATGTCCCCCACTGTCCAAATATGATGATGCAGTAAAAGGCTCCTTGTTAGCAGATCAGGTGAAGAAGTGTATTCAGTAGGTGGAAGAGAAATGTGGAAATAGATACTCCAGTTTATGTCCTGCTCAGAGACTGGTGAAGGCATGTGATCTGGTGGAAGACAAAATGGTGATTAAAATAGATCTGGCTTCATTGGTGATTTGTATAATTGAGAAAGTTAGATTTGTTGTTGAAGATGGCTGATGTCCTTAGATAATCCATAATGATCCATTAACAGGAATCAGCCAATCCTTTTAGTTTTCGTATCCTGTCAAAGAGAAGTAAAACAGTTTATTAGTTTGACATAATACTATATTCTGGTATAAAAAAAATCTGTAGTAGTAGTTTAAACATTAATAAGATAATATAATAGTAATACAGAAATCTAATCGCCTTCACCAAGAACCTCTAAATTATAAAGATTTAATATGTTTCCAGTGGTCCTTTCCATCACCTCATCTCTTTCTACTACCCATTGAACTTTATTGACTGTACGGTGTGACTTTAAACAAGCTATTGGACTTTTCTTTGCTTTAGTTAATGAACCTTTATGACTAAAATAATTGTCATATCCAGCGTAGAGTTACATTTTTAAGAATTGAATGGCAAAAATGGGGAAAGGGGGGATTAAATGGCAACTGATAAGAGAAAGGAGAAATGAAGATAGTTATCTCTAACCAAGACAAGGGGTCTTGGTAGAAATCAGTACTGCCAACAAATTGATCTCAGACTTGCCTAAAGAACTCCGAGAAGATATATTTCAGTCACTCTCCAAGAAGTCCATAAGGAATTAAATTTTACCCAGTTACCTGAGCTTAGAGGCAGACCTGTCCACCTGAGACTCCACTGCCTGTATGGCAGTATGAGCGTCCTCTGTATCTTCATACTCAACTAACTCCCAAAGAAAAAATTAAGGAAATAAAATAGGATCTATCCTGAAGGTTTCTAGACTTTCTATTGTCATTTCTGAAACAATAAACAATACAGTGTTTATTGTTTCAGAAACAATCTAGTTACCACGCACTTACCTAGAATTATGTATATAAATATCCAAGAGGTGCTTTTACGTATATAGGAGAATATGGGCAATTTATATAGAAACATTAAGCTATATAAAAGATGTGAGCACCTGAAATTTTTTGACCCGAAGGTGTCCTATATCTATAGGTCGTCCATACCTCACATTAGGAAACCACCAGTTTGCTTTCTTATGTATAGATTTGACTTTTCTAAAGAGTTCAGGTAAATGAACTCTCCTACTACAGCGTACTGTACCTGACATCTTTAAGCACAGTGTTTTTGAAGTTCATGCTTGATGTACACACAATATTCTATTCCTTCCTACTGCTGCATTGTATTGTTACACAGAAATATTCTCTGTCAGTTCACGTTAGTGGATAAAATTATTTTCAGTTTTGCGTTCTTTAAATAATTTTATGAATAATCACGTTTTAAGTATTTGGGATTATTTTTTGGTTCTAAGTAGGTAATATATGAAAGTATTGATTATGCTGTGGTAAATCTATGTTTCAATTCTTAAGAAATTGCCAAACTTTAAAAATATGACTTACTGTTTAAAATTCTTTTCATACATTTTTTAAGATTTGGTTTTATTTAGTGTGTAGGAAGTGTTTTGCCTACATGTATGTTGTGCACCTTATGCCTGCCTGGTCACAAAGGCAATCAGAAGAGGGCATTGTATCCCCTGGAACTGAAGATAGAGGTAGTTGTGTTCCACCATGTTGATGCTGGAAATTTAATGTGAGTCCTCTGCAAAACCAGCAAGTGCTCTTAACTACTAAGCTATCTCTCTACCTACTCCCATTTTAAATTCTTAACCTTCAGTGAGTAATACATAAAATTTCCCAGTCAGCAGCATGTGTTGTTCATTTCTATGAGATTAAATATTTATTACCTTTGTAGTTTCACTTTGCTAAATTTGCATAATATATATTCATGTACATATTACCCATCCTGTTCTTCAGTGGACTATCTGTTGATAAGTTTGCTTAATTTTGAATTGCTAGTATTCCTTGATTCTGTCCAAAAAGTTCTTTATGTAGGTATTGACTTGTAGGGTTACAACGAGATATGCCCATCAAGTTGAAGATATCCTGAAAGAATGTACAAGTACTAATTACCAAGAGTCATAACCAAGTACACAGTGCATTTTGGACTACTAATCGTTTACCCTTAGAGCCATGTGACTGACAGAGAGATGAGGCTTTCTGACACTGCCTGATATCACAAGAGAGCACCTACCCTGCCCCCCTCCCACACGTGTTGCTCCCCTGGGTAAAGATCAAAATTCAGCTGATGCTGTCAGGGGATGTGTGTGGCATTTGTACCATCATTAATTCAGCAATACCGAGAGAAATAGTAAGATGGGGATTGTCTGGATAGAAAGCTTTTTATCAGAAATAGGATTTTTCCCTTTCTCTATATCTTATCTTTTCATTTTCGTTATAGTGTTTATAGAAATGTATTTTAAAAACTTTTGATGAAATATAATTTGTTATGTTTCCTTTTGCTTTTTCTGTGAATTATGATTTATATTTAATTTTTCTAAGCCATAAATATCTATTTCTACTTTATGTTAATATTAGAGTGTTTTTATCAAAAAAAAAATCCAGCTAATAGATTAAACATTAAACTGTAAATTTCAAAGGCTTCCTATTTGAAATCTCCCAAACATACCTACTGGGTGTGTAGCTGGTTTAAGATATTACAGAGCATTGGTTACTATGGGTTTCCATTGCAGCTCTTTACTTAAGAACAACATAAGTTTATAAGATCTTGGGAAGCCTTGCTATGCTAAGCTCAATTTATTTGATTTTTGTGTATTCACTTATGGCTTGATAACTGCTTCATTTACTTTATTTTGTTTTTGTGATGACAGGGATTAAATGTAAACCTTGTACATGCAACCATCCACACCAGCCTCCAAATTGAATTTCAAATATAAGTCATAATTTACTCTGAGAGTGACTTTCTGACAGAATTTCCTTAAAGAATTTTCTATAACCAGTGCTCTGTAAATACTATTATTTTAAAAGTAGAATCCACAGAAATGTCAAAATATCTTCAGATCATCTGATTTAGGTGGAACATTATTTTCCCTAATGTGGCTATAAAACTGGTATCTTGAATATGGCCTGTAGATAAAATTTTTAAAATCCAGGATTAACTTTTCCTCATTAACTCCCCCCATATTTCAATTTTCTTTTAAAATTAAGGTTTGTTTTTAATCAAAGTTCAATACTGATTTGTTTCAATCATTGAATGCCAAATTAAATTTGTCCTTAGTCCTTGAAACTGCCATCTTAGTCCTTTAAAAAATGTAACATATACTCAATTGACTTAACCTATTTTGTACTTCAAAGCAGAGTACTTGGGACTCAGTAAGTTATAAAGAAAGGAAAGCTCACTAGAGGGATCACACTGAATATCAATGTGCCAGCATCTAGTAAGGTTCTCCATTCTGTGTGGAGGATGGGCCTTACACTTAGAAAGAGTGTGAAAGAGGAAGAAAAAGTCCAGGAAACTGCCTGCTTTTATACCACACCCCCACCACGATGGCTTCCCAACACCTTTGAGTTAATTTTAGTTTGTTAAATTAAAAAACATACCAACTGTTTAGGAAGATGTATTTGGGAAGATATAGTGGATATTATTTATAAATGACCTCATTTTTCTTTGGCCTAATATTTTTTCTGTTGTGTGTGTGTGTGTGTGTGGTGTGTGTGTGGTGTGTGTGTTGTGTGTGGGTGTGTGTGTGTGTTGTGTGTTTTTAGGTAGTTGTAGACCTCCTGATGTGAACCAAACTCCAGTCTGCAGCAAAGCAGCAAGTGCTCTTAATCACTAAGTCATTTCTTCTGTCCCTTGCCTAATTACAATTGAAATACTTTAGGTAGCTTTTTAAAGGAAATATTAAAATGTTTCTTCTAGTCATATTTGTAAAACTGACAAATCCCTGTGCTTTTTATCTAGGCAGACTGTTAACATAAGCATGCCTATAAAATTGTGGTTTGTAAACAGATCCTTGTGACTGTTACTATGAGGGGTGCAGTGTCTAGGGGACTACTAATCATTAAAACCCATGTTGTAAGAGAGAACCAGAAAGCTGTGGAGTTTCCTAAGGGGCTTCCGGTACTATACTTCTTGACCAGTTTTATTTTCATTTCATAACCTAAAGTCAGTTGTTAAGTTACTGTTTAATGAGCTCAATTTGTAGAAGTCCTAGTGAAGTACTAATCTAGCTTTAATCAAGGTTAGTCCTTAATAAATCACTGTTTCCCAAAGTGTTTCCTAAAAAGAAGACTGCTTAGAACACTTAAGATCATCATCTCTGCACCACAAAAACCTCTTGCCTAAAGAGTGACCTCAGTGGGTCTGTGTTAATGCTGTCAGTATAGTGAGGATCAAAGCTTTAAGATTCAGTCATTTCCTATTCACACATGGAAATTAGTTACTGTGAATACCTGTTATTTAGGAGCATGTTTATGTGTGATCCAGTGTGCAAGATTCTCCTCTGTGATTGGTCTACTCCCTACAAGTTGCACTTGGTGAAGAGGAAGGAGAATCTTGTCACAGCTGAAATGTTATCTGATCATAATAGAAGAGCAAAGTAAAGATGGTGGAGTATTAATTTGAAATTCTCTTTGTCAGAGGACTTAAGATTTCTGTTCTGCTTTATAAATGAATCGTTCATAGCTTCTGCCTGTTATGTCTTTCAGAGATAATTAACTATTCTTTTTCAGATCTAGTTAGTTCCTTGCAGTGGAAACTGATATATCAGTTTATAAAATAGCTGTCTTTTATAGTTAAAGCAATCTTAATTAGGAATCTGAGAATGCTTTAAAAATTGTAATATTCTTTGAAAGTTTATGGGTTTTTCAGAATATGGAATTAGAGTAGGGGCTTTTCAATCCTCTTAAGAAAACAGTCTGGACTTGTATAACATACATTGTTTTAGCTGGCAATACTGCAAATGATTCATTGCTCATTGTTACATATTATGCTGTAATTATTGTCTATTCAAGATATGAGAGAAAACCGATGGAATTATGTGTGACTCATTTGAGGTACTAGGCAGAACTTTGCAGATTCAGGACTTTGAATTCATATGTACCTTTCTTCAACAAACCACAAAGTACCGGTCTTCATTGTGCCTAGTGTAAGATGGTCTGAAGTTTGTTTTTCAGGGAAATCTCACTGTGAAGACCCTTTTAAGAATCCATCATTCTAAATCTACTCTATACTTTTAACATTTTTATATTGAATTGTTTACATACCTGTGCTATATATATGTTTATATGGATATGGAAAAATATTCTTAGTCTTTCTCGGCATTACAGGGTTTCTTAAAAATAGAAAAGGTAATTTAGATGTTGAGCATAACATTCTTTTCAGACATTGCTTCATTGGTAGGCAGCTCAGTTTAGTTCTAGCCTTATCAGTAACCTTTGCACATAATGTGATATTGTCTGAATGTCTTACTTTGTTCAGCCTTCCCTGGCTCTGATGAAGCCTAAGGCTGCTGTTTCTTTGAGTTACTGATAATTTTTTATCTGATTAACTGACACATTTAGTTGAAATCAGACACAGCCCTTAGGCTGGGCATGGATTTAATTTAAAAAGTATCAAAGGTTTACTCTGTGTGCTATTTAATCATCATGTTTATCAGGCAAAGAGAAATTACCGGAAGGACCATAGGGAGAGGGTTATCTTAAGGAGCAGTAGCTTGGGAAATTGATAATGGCTACAAGGTAATTTACTGCTAACTTTTACATTCATTAATATAACATTTCCCGCTAATAATTACAGTGTATGTAATATACTAATTAAATTGAAAGCATTATCACTAATTTTCTTTTTGCTGAACCCTAAGATAGCTGGATAAGAAGTGAGAATGTGAAATTGAAGAAAGCCTATGTAGTCACACCAATTTAAACAGTTGGATAGCTGGACAGATAAAATATTTGTAGAGATGGAAAATGAAACACTACACATCTTAGAAGAATTCATGTTGGGCTGTGGCAAGGAAATGAGATTTACAAATGAATGAAATCACTATGTACTGTAGGAATGTAAAATATTACACTGGTCTGACCTGTAACAGTCGTGCATCTACCAGGAGTTGATGCGTCACTGCCTTTGGTGAGGATAATGACACCACTCTAATGGGGGACTATGCCTGCCTGATGGAGTACACAGAGGCTTGGGGCCTTGGCAGTACCCATAGTTTTTATATGGCTCTTAACAGTGCAACATAATTCATTTTCTACTTGAAAGCCTCATGCTACATAACAAAGCAGAGTATCCAAATTAATATTTAAGAGAAAAACCAATCTCCCTCAAAGATTTCATAGCAAAACAGTAACAAATAATCTAAAAATGGGTGTATTTCAAGTTTTATATAATTCAAACAGTAAATGTTACACTTTGATGTATGGTTATATATAATTGTACATTTTAATCTAGCAGTAAGCCTCCAGGGATTTCCCCTACTTTCATTAATGATATGCATAGGATATAATAAAATCTAAAATAATATAACCATTTTTTTTCTGTGTGAAAAATAAAACCTATAATTGAGAAGTCTTATCTTCATGGATATAATAACTATTAGGCTGCTTGCTAAATGCCTTTTACCACAAATCACAAAAGGCAATTCTCTTATTTTATTTATTGAAAGTCTCATGTCATACTCAAAATTCTTAGGACTGAATTTAATATTTTCTGTGGAGAGAAATATTCAGTATTAGAATATTATATAGTGACAGAACCATAAGCCCCTTATTTTGAGTGCACTGAAATCTGGAGAAGTTACACATAATGGCTAGTCATTATTAAAAATATTTATGTAGCAAGGATTTTGTTTCTACCAAGGACCAGGATCACTCAAAACAATTTATTGCATTTATAAATTGTATAAATTTTTCATAATTTCAATTTCCTTATATTTTAAAACATTTAATTAAAAATTAGTAGCCTTTAATCTATACACATTTTTGTTTTGTTCTATTTAGTTTGTAGCCACTCCCAGAAATATTTGCTTACTTTTACTACTATTGATTATTAGAGATATATTCATATATTTTAATCCAACTACCTGAGACTAGAAGCCATGACTTACATTGCTTTTTAACATTCTTCCTATCTTAATTTTCTTGTGTCTGTCTGTTTGCACTTGTGGGTGAGTGCATTTGTGTACATATGTATATACATGCATGTGGAAGTCTGAGGACAACCTGGGATGTTAAGTCATCAGGGGCCTCCCAATTTTGCTTGAAAAGGTATCTTATCAACCAGGAACATTACAAAATAGGCTAAGCTTCCTGCCTAGAGAGCTCCAGGAATCTGTGTTGGCCTCACATCTCATTATTAGGAATCACAAGTGCAGACTGCCACCACACCAGGCTCTTTACATTGTTCTAAGGATTTAAGCTGAGGTCTTCACACTTTCAAGGCAAACAATTTACTGAGTGAGCCATGCCCCAGCTTCCTGTTAAAATTGTTATTGATATGTACAGTTACTTTTTCTCTGCCATTTTTAATCTCAATTGTTGGCTTTCTTATTCTTTTCATCCAGGAATTTCTATGTTAATTTTTGGCTCTTCTAAAAATTCCATGTACTGAGAGTAATAATCGTAACATTTTGATATAACTAGCATATACAGAGTCCTTCAACACAGCACCAAAATTCAATTTCTGTAGTTATTGCAGCAGAATGTCTGGTTTTTCTATAATTGACAACACAATATTAAAGCTTCCTCCCCGCAAAACTGCACAATTCAACTTATATGTTCACAATATCATTGAAGTCTCTTTATGTGGCATAGGCTGGTTGGCTGGTTGTTTTAGTCAATACTTGGTCTTTGAAGAAATTGGGAAAATTCATCAAGAATTTGGGAAAAATAATTTTGATAGTTCATGGGAGATTAACATACACAACATACGAGAGAGAACATGTAGTATTTTTCTGGATTATCTCATTCAGAATGATTATTTTCAGTTCCATCAATTTTCCTACAAATTTCATTTTAACAACTGATTAGCATTCCATTGGTTGTCACATTTTTATTGTCCATTCATACATAATAATTCCTGATTATGGTTGCCCTTACTCTACTCCCAGTTTCTCCCCACCTATATTTTTAACATGTTTCTCAACCACTGAATTTCTTCTTTTTAGAACTTTGTTTGGTTCCATGTCATATCATCTAAGTTACTTTGATATTGTAGTGATGAGACACTATTACCAAAACAACTTATAAAAGAAAGCATTTAAATTTGGGGATTATAGTTTCAAAGTGAAAGTCCAGGCCTCTTGCGTGGGAGTATGGCAGCAGCAGCAGACATGGTGCTGTAGCAATAGCTGAGCATCTGACCCACAAGCGTGAGGCAGAGAAAGAGAGAGCTTACTGAAAACGACTTGGGCTTTTGAAATCTCAAGCTGAACTCTGGTGACACAACTTCTCCAACAAGGTGACATGACCAACTGGGAACCTAATTTCCCTGATGTTCAGATATTTTTTCAATTTTTGTTTGTTGTTTGGTTGGTTGGTTGGTTTTATTTTGGTTTTTTAGCTCTCTTTTTATCTAGACATTAACCCTCTGGATAATGACTGTGTAGTAAACTTGTTTTCCCATTCTCTCAAATGATGATGTCTTTGGCTCTTCATAAACTTGCTTAACTTTAAGAGGCCCTATTTATCAGTTCTTGATCAAATGCCTACACTACCCTGGATCCCATTTAAAAGCTCTCATGTTCCTGTAAGTTCAACCATATTCTCTACTTCTTTTCCTCCATCAGATTCAGGGCATCTGGTACGATATCGAAACTCCTGGTCCATTGGAAGTTGAGGTTTCTGCAAGGTGAGCAATAGGATTCAGTTTCGTGATTTTTTTCCCCTTTATAAAGTTGAAAGTAGATTTCTTTTTCATACAGATTATGATTCTTGTTTCCCCTTCCTCAAATCCTCCCATATCCTTCCTACTTCCCTACCCATACATATCCACATCCTTTCTCTCTCTCTTATTAAAATACAGACATCTAAAATAATAATAATAACAACAACAATAATAACAGTAAATAAAATAAGATGAAATAAAAACCAGAATAGGACAAAACAAACAAATGATCCAAAGAAAAAGCACAAGAAACGTACCAGGGCTGGGACACATATATTCACACACACACACACATAAACACACATACAAAAAAATAAAAATAAAAAGAATTCGTAAATCATAATATTTAAGCAAAATATCTGTAAGGTTAAAAACAATGCCCAGATAAATCACTGTGAGACAAAACTTCCAAAAATACTACTGAGTTTATTTTCTGTTGGCCATCTACTTCTGGGCTTGAGGCCTGCCTTTGAGTGTGATTTGTAGAATCACTAGGACTGTTGGAAAAACCTGAAATTTCCATGTGAGTAGTTATCATTTGGAGATAGCTTCTGGGTTAAGGAAGGGAGCTTGTTTCTGCTTACTCTCTCAGCTATGGGACCCCATCCAGCTTAGACCTGTGCCAGCCTGTGCATGATTCTACATATGGCTATCCAGGTTTTCCAGCACTATTTCTTGAAGATGCCGTCTATTTTTTCACTTTGTATTTTGTGCCTCTTTGTTAAAAAACAAAAACCTGCTGGCTATAGGAGCATGAGCTTACACCCAGGGTCCTCAACTATATTCCACTGATCAATGAATCTGTTTTTATACCAAGACCATGCTGCTTTATTATTATGATTCTCTCCTAGAACTCCAAGTCAGGAATGTGCTTAGGGTTGTACTGGCTATGCTGAGTCTTTTGCATTTCCATATAAATCTTAAGGTGTGTGTGTGTGTGTGTGTGTGTGTGTGTGAGAGAGAGAGAGAGAGAGAGAGAGAGAGAGAGAGAGAGAGAGAGAGAGAAGTTGCATTAGAGTTTTGATGGGAATTATATAGAAAGGGAGTGGATCCAAAAAGGAGGGAAGTTGGAGAGGATCTGGGAAGAGTAGAAAGAGGGAGAAATGTAATCTGGATAGATTATGTGAGAAAAAATCCATTTTTAATAAAAAAAAATATGAAGAAGATAAAACCAAAGTTTACATGTTTCAGTATTTATTAACTCACCTTGAATTTATCATCACACTATTTGCAAGTACTGTGTTTCTCAGTAAGAGCATCCAGTCATTCCAGCATTACTTCAGGGAAGCTTCATCATCTTCAAAGAAATGTTCAAAGTGCCTGTCTTACCTCAGTCAGAATCACTTTCATCCAGGAAATTAAAACTGTTGGTGAGACTACACACAAAAGGGACTCCTTATACACTGTCAGTAAAGATGGAAGTTACTACAGCCACTATGGAAGTTACATAGGCGATTCCTCAAAACATTTACAATAAACTACCTTAACCTGTAAACAAAAATGCCTTGGCCTTAAAGAGGAAAAATGCCTATACAGCTCTACCCTTCTTTTCAGTCAGATAATGGAAAGAGAGTTTGGGTTGTGTTGATATCCCACTGTCACAAAGAAGATGGGGAAGCAAAAGTAAAATAATGCATTGTTGGTTTTTAGATGGAAGTTACTGACAGATCATTTTTATATTCTGCAATTTCTTATTTAATTTTCAGCCATAACATTTTCTCTTATTTAATTGTGAAATCTCATAAACGGAGATGATAATACTGGAAATTAGTGACATCATATTCTTTCTTGAGATCAGTTTTAATGGGACAAGCCAGATGATGATCATTTTCTATTTTAGAATGTTGCTATTGATCATGTAAAATAATAATAATAACTTTTAACTTAGTAAATTTTTTAGTGAACTTTATTTGGGAATTCTAAGTGTCACATTCAGAAGTATTTCATTTAAATGGTATGTTTCTGTGGTTATCTTTATTTATCTAGACTAAATGAAGAATTAGCAGTAAAAAGTATATGGTACTTACCCAAACATATTAATACCTAGTTATCCAGACCGCAGAACATCGTTGACATTCATAAGGGTTTCTTGTTCAATAACGCTATGCTGTAAGAAGTCCGAATATTGCCACTTAGAGGCTAATGCAAGAGTATGTCTTTAAGGATTGATTGATATTAAAAATGTTAGAATGCCTTTCAGATGAAAAATACTTTAAGTTCAACAGATCATTTTTTTCTCGACAGGAAAGAACTCATTAACAAATACTGGTAACAGGCATTTTTAAAAAAAATATCTCTGATAAATGCAAGATGCATATCTTCTCATCAGTAGAATAAGTAGGCCTCACTTTTATTTATAAAAAGAGACAACTTGTTTCCAATCTGGGGTTTCATGAGCCAAATATTCAACATTGAGACAAGTGATTATTAATGAACAAAATCTTAACTTGGTTCTAGGTCTACCTTTAAACCTGCCTAGGATCTCAGCATAAGATTATCACTACTTCTGTATGATCACCTGCCTTCATCATTGTACTCTCTACCTAGAGCTTTGTGTATAAATAAGGACACATAGCATTAGCTACATATCACAGAAGAACCCACTTCTGCTCTTGAATGTAAATCTTCCTGGTGCACTCTTTTTAAGAATACTTAATGATTCTTGAGGACTACGTTATAAACTCGAAGTAATACATTCATGTTTATACTTCTCTCCATCCTAAAATAGCATTGCAGAGTCTATCATTTGCTTAATATGGAAGGAGAGCTTAGCAACAGCTACCAGTGAAGTCTAACAATTGGACCTTTCAGATTTGTTAGCAGATTAGTGATTTATACTTTACAGTCCACATTAAATAAAATCTGTGTGTGTGTGTGTGTGTGTGTGTGTGTGTGTTAAGGAAGACAGAAAAGCAGACAATTTTGAATGCCTAGATTTGGAGTATAATTTTTTCTTTAAAAATAAAAGTTCCTGAGTTAGATAAGGTTGTACATGCCTGTAGTCCCAGCACCTTGGAGATGGAGGATCAGGAGGAGATCAAGGACAGCCTGAGATGCATGACCCCTTGTTCAAGAAACCAGAATTAGATAAATAAGTAGTTCATCATGTTGCTCTCCATCAATATTGCCTTTCTGTGTAGTCCACTGTGCTCTACATAAACATGTCACAATCTATTAGAGTCACCTATATTTATCACCACAAAATTTTAATTTCCCAAGGATACCCACTGTGATGTTTTTAAATGTTTCTTCTTTTTAAATACAGTATAGGACACACTAGAACTTTTTAAATTGGTATTTAATAAACAATGAATAATTTTGCTTCCCAAGTTGCCAGGACATAAATTGTGTGTGTGTGTGTGTGTGTGTGTGTGTGTGTGTGTGTGAATTTTGAGTAATTTCCCTATTGATTAAGAAAACAATAATGTGATGTTGAGGGAGTATAAAATTTGAAATAAAAACAACAAAAACAAAATGCTTCTATTGGGAAATAATTATTATCACCTTGTGATCTACTTCTGTTTCTTTTTCTGTGGCTATAGATTGTTTTAACACTTGTTTTTTTTTTTTTTTATTCGAGGTACATTTCCTTCAGCTAATTTTCTATCATAAATAGTTTCACATCTTTATATTCTTGGAAAATATTTTTTCCTTTGATGGCTGTTTTATTTTTCTCTTCATAATATTCTATGATTCATTCAACTATTCCTATTATTTGGGATTTTGGAATTTTCCAGGTTTTGTTCAAATTATATATACAATATAAATTTGATGGATATCCTTACCTATAACATGTTTATAGTTACTTTGACAAACTATATTTCTTAGTATAAACTTAAAATAGAATGTTTGTGAGACAAGGATGATGTGAAATTATCCTTCAGAAAGCATGTCTAGCAACTAACTTAGCATTGGTATCTGTAGTTATGCTCTTCCCATATCCTCATCAGCTATGAATGTTTATTACATTTTACAACATAAATATTCATTTTCTAAATTTGTCAAGTTTTAATCTGTATTTCTTTATTTTTTAAGGAGTCTTGACATCATTTGTATGTAATCTCTTGAAATTGCATATTGTTATAATTTTTGTCATTTTTCATACTAGTTTGTTAACCTATGCCTCACTGACGTAAAGATTTTTATTGCTGTCATATATGTTACAGAGTATTATTTTCTTAGTTGTGTTTCAGGTGGTTGTGGGAGTACAGAAACAATGTAAATTTTTATGGTTAACTTTATTAAAGTATAGACATTGACTGACTTATGCTTTTTGTAGACTTCTCTAGAGCAAAAGCCACAGTGAGACTTTTTTTTTTTTCAAAGAACTACAGACAAACATGTAAGAGGCAGATCTTAAATACATGGTGTTTAGTTTCTGGATGTATTAAAAAGAAAGTGGTCTGAGATGGAAAGTGGTAGCAAGCAGAAGAGCAGATGGAAAAGTCAGAGATGGTCTTAGGTGCTCCAGCAGGGTCAGTGGGGAAAGTAGGATGCAGTCCAGACTACTGAGGTCACAAGGATGGGCACCTGTATCTGGAGTAAATAGCCCTGCCCAGGTGAAAGCCTAGGGACTACAGTATGAACCCACTGGCAAAGTGTGCTTACTAATGTAACAGCAGAATGTGCGCTATAGGAACAAACAGGTGCTCCTTGATTGTTTTGAGGTGTGTCCCATAAGAAAAACCCATTTCTGGTCTGTTGACCCAATTAAAAACTCATGGCAGATGAGGTCATAGATGTGTGATGCAAAAAGAGCAACATGGGAGAAAGGGACAGGAAGAGTCAGAAGCAGGGGGAATATGAAATGCTGTCCTTGAATATGAAATGACAATGAGCAATAGTGCTTAAGCCCCGGAAGCTGATTATTCCAGTTCAATCGAGTTAAGACTTTGTGTATGTGGGGAGAAAGAGGAAAAAAAGCTGTTCTTGACAGAAATAGTCTCTGCAGTGCCTTAAGTAGTAGCATTGATGACAACTTTCTAATGTGCAAGAAGGAAACATCGACTCAGTATGCAGTAAGTGCCAGGCACTGGGTCACTTTCCCAAATTATTGGAACTTTCACAATGACGGACAAAACAGGGATTGTGATCCTCACTGTATGCATGAGGAAAACAAAAATTCAGTAATTTATTCACAATTGGAGCTAGGTACACACGTGAATTTCTAATGAGCAGTAGTAATATGAGTGTTAAACACAGCTAATGACATTTATATGTGATTAATACTGAAGAGTAGTCATTCTACTAGATATAATACTGCAGCTGACTGGTTGGGTACAAAATATAATATTGACAGGATATATCCAGAGAATGTGTATTATTAAGAAGAAATAGTTGCTTTAAGGTTTTGGTGAATATTAAACGAGAATTATGGTGCTTTCGAGGATATTACTGGGTAGTAGATGTCAATCATTATTGTAGCAGTAGATAATTTGGGGAAATACCAGTGGGATTTTTGTTAATTGCAAAACTTTATATGATTAGCATACAAGGCAGTGGTGATCAGAATGCTGTTGTAGTGACTTTGTTTTCAGTGATGCTTCTCTCTCTTCCCCTTCCCTACATCCTCTCCTCTTCTAGTCTCCCATAGTCTTTCTTATGGTTTCTGTTGCCCTCTTCTCTCCAACCCCTTAAGGCCCTTTTCCCTCTTCATCCTTTCCTTTCTAGCCTTGCACCCATAAACACACATATTCACATAAATGGTTTAGCTGGATCTCGAGGTAGAACTATTCCCAATCTTCTGAGAAACCACCAAGTTGGTTTCCAGAGTGGTTGTCTGGCCCAGAGCTCCTCTCACCTTCCCAAGAAGTCCTGTTACCATCAGGATCATCCTGCTAACACTAGAGAAAATCAGATGCCTAAAGGACAGCATAAGAACACAATCAACAAGACTCAGGGCAATATGGCACCACTAGAGCTCAGCTAGCCTGCTATAACAAACCCTGAATATCCTAATGAAACTGAAACAAGAGAAGAGAATCTTAAATTCAATCTTATAAATGATAGAGTGCGTCGCTCGCAGAGTAAGACACGAACGTCGGACGCTAAACTTTTCAGGAGAACTGAATACGGCGAGCGCAGAAGCACTCTATAATCCCCTGCGCAGGGTGTTCTCTCAGAAGTAGTCCATACCTAGCATAGCGTCGAGGTCAAACAGCACGTAGGCTTTTATCAGGAACTGAGTGACCTGAACCGCATTAGAATGGCGGCCGAAATGAAAGACCAGACTGGCATCAGATCGTGCTGCAGCTGTAGAGTATCTCAGCGTGACTGCACGCCACGACACAGGAGTGTATGACGGAAACAAGGCAGCCAAGGTCGAGTTTAATGAGAAACAAGACAAAGCTCCCTCAGGGCGGCTACCTCTCCACAATGGACATAATAATCCCTTAGAAATTAGAATATTCACAAGTAGTATAGGTGGCAGATAAATATAAATAAATACAGGAAAACATAATCAAACAGGTCAAGGTTATAAATAAAGCTGCCCAAGACCTGAAAAGGGAAATGGAAGCAATAAAGAAAACTAATGCAATCATATAGATGGAAAACCGAGGAAAAAGAACAGGAACTACAGACATAAAGCCTTACCAACAGACTACAAGAGACAGAAGAGACAATCTCATGTATATTGAAGAAATCACTATATCAGTTCAAGAAAATGCAAAATCTAAAAAGTTTATGACACAAAACATCCAGGAAGTTTAGGACACTATGAAAAGACCAAACCTAAGAATAATAGAAATAGAAGATTACCAGCTGAAAGGCCCAGGGAACATCTTCAATACAATCATAAAAGAAAATTTTTCTGACCGTAAAGAAAGAGATGCCTATAAATGTATGAAAAGCTTACAGAACACAATCAGATTAGATCAGAAAAGAAAATCTTCCTGCCACATAATAATCAAAAACTAAATATATAGAGCAAGGAGAATTTTAAAAGCATCAAGGAAAAAGGGCCAAATAACACATAAAGACAAACCTATCAGAATTGCACCCAGTTTCTCATCTGAGACTCAAAAACCTAGAAGGACTGGGCAAAGTTCTTATGGACCCTAAGAGACTGCAAATGTCAGCCCAGACTACTATACCTGTACGGGGTAGTATTTAGAAAACGGCCGATTCTGCTTGTTCCCAGGCAGCTGCCCTGTTCCCGCGCTCTGACCTGGGCTCCAGGTATCTAGAAGCGCAGGCCCTGGCACCCATGAGATGTCAGCATGGTGGCTGGCTCTTCCAATCCACCATGCTGTCCACAATGCTCAGCTGAACCACAGACAATACCCACCATCTTTGCGGTACCTGGTAGAATGAAGACTCTTAAAGCTTAAAGATTATCCAATAGATTTGTATATTTAGAAATGCTCAAATAACAAGATGCCCACACAATTAGAATTTTTACCTGTTGGGAGCCGACTACTAGCGGAAAGCGGTTATCATTTTTGCAGCCATCTCAGGTCATATACCCTGACAAGAGACTTGTTTTCAATAGCCTACAACAGCTGAGCACACTCTGATAAACATCTTGTTTTTCTCCCATATCTTGTTTTGTTATTTAGTGCCCCCAGCTGCAAGGCGCATGTGGTAAAGTGTCTTTATCTGCATTCCCCTGCTTATGCTTATTATATATATATATATATATCTCCATGATTTCCTTTCAATAAATGAGACTTGATCAGACCCTCTGTCTTGTCTCCATTCTTCGCGTCTCTTGCCCCTCCATCCCCACTCTCTCTTGCTAGACCCTGACCCCTGCGGACCAGAGCAGCAGATCAGGCCTGGACAGTTACCCAAAATCTAACCTTTTGATAAGTTGGTATCCAGGACTGCTCTCGAACCATCCGCAGTTCTCCATAGCTGCTAGCCTCCTCTCTCTCATTCCTCCCCTTCCTCCCCTTCCTCTCCTTCGGACCCCTCGCCCCGCCTACCTCTCATACAGCCCGATCACCGAGTCTTATTGCAGATGTAGCAGGGAAATATCCCACTACAATACCAAGCAAAACTTTCAATCACCACAGGAGAAACCAAGTTATTCCATAACAAAACCAAATTCAAACAGTGCCTTTCCACTAACTCAGCCTTACAGAGGATACTAGAAGGAAAACATCAGCGCAATAAGGTTAATTACACTCAAGAAGACACTAGAAATAAATAATTCCACATCATTAAAACCAACAAAAGAGACATGCGCGCGCACACACATACATACAAACTCAACCATCTGTGAAACACTATTACTTCCGTTGTCAAGTTGCAATGCTTAGTAAAACAAATGTGATACCAATGAAGACGTCTATCTTAACTGATTTCTTCTGTCATTCTAATGCTAAGATGGATTTTCTCTTACACGTATCAGAGAATTTTTACTCAGAATATTATTAGTAATTACCCCTAGTCACTCCCTTCATTTCTGTATTATAGATGGCATTTTTTCTGGTTCATATTTATGCTGTGTAATATTCCGCCCTTGATTAACTATTTTGTACTTCTTTATAGTATCTCATTTTAGATTTATTCTTTTAAATTCCTAGATTGTCTTTATGTTTGATTCCTATTTGCTCTTTACATCCACCCTAGCTTCAGGCTATCTGCAAACATGATCATATGTGAATTTACATTCTCCTTCAGTTCATTCATGACTGTATTGGACAGAGACCTTTAGCTATGGGGATCATACTGGTGTTCTTGTTAGATTCTGTATGAGATACTAGACAGTACCTTAACCTTTTCTGCATATTAGATGACTATTCTGCTCATCTGTTTTCAGAACTGTAGTACTATTTTATTAGTTCTTTTTTACTATATATAATAATATGATATTATATTATTTAAAATTATTATAATAGTTCTATAGTACTATTGTGCAAATGTTAGAAATTATTCATTCTGGAAAAATATTGTCCTTGGAAGAATTTTCTTAAGAGTCTCTGTTGAATTTCAGTGTCATTAAATATATGAATGTAAAAACATTTTGGAACTGCTTCTAAGTCTTTTCTTTTCTAATGAAAGTAGGTCTGTCATTAAAATTTAAGTAAAGGAATAATTACTTTTGTTGCCACTGGATGGATGATTAAAAAGTATGAAAGATAGTTTTTCTAAATGTGTATTTGCAGCAAATAACTTTTATTCAATAGCTTCTTAAATGATATGCAGTTCATGTGTAATTTTAGGAGTATGATACAAACCAGATGCCTATGTTTTAATTTATATGTTTCTCTTATTTTCAGGAAAAGGAAGAAATAGAAGGGGTATCAGTAGGTGCTATACTTTCTGACTATCAACGTGTGCGAGTAGAAAATGTGTAAGAGAACACCAATTTGTCTAAACAACTAATTTAAATGGGGATAGATTAAAAACTAATTTAATAAAAAATTAACACTAAGCCTAGTGTTAAAGTGTGTGCTCAGAACGTACAGGGCTAGAATTGTAATCCCAAACTCCTCCAAAAATATAAAGCACCATTAATGAATAGAAAATAAATAATAGTACCTAGAACATAAGTAAATATGTTTTACATAGTCTACAGAGCTAAACATATGCTTCCTGAATTAACAAAAGCCATATTTGTTTTCTATTTTTTTATTTTTCTTTGAGAAATTCATATGTGTATACAACTAAGTATTGCCATAACCCTGCTATTTTCTCCTACCTCCTCTCAGAACCCTGCAAGTCTTCCTCCTGACGCCATACCCTCCTCCTGCCCCTCCTTTTCTGCTCTTCAGTAGCACACTGAGTCTGAAAAGTGCTGTCTGTGCATGTGATACATGCTCATCCACTGGAACATGTGCAGCTTTTCAGTGACCAAGACCCATAGATGAACCAAGTATTTCTTATAAATTTTGATTAAATTCAATATATAAATAAATAATACATTCAGGTTTTGGCCTAAGATATAAGTAATACTACTCTATCAGCAAGTCAGTTGTTCAACACCTTGCCAAACTATCTCAAAACAGTTAAGAATCTTTCCCTTCCTTTCCCCTGGACTTTTAGAGTATGGAGATTCTGATAAACTTGTAAAGCATGAGATTATCACATCTGTCCAAGTAACTATGCCTTTCCCTATTTCCCAACCTATGGAAGCATTAAAAATGGGGATAATTATTAATTGGCACTTATATGCTGTTTGGAATTGATTTCTAAATTTAAAGACTTACTAAAGTTGATATTTCTAGTTACCTGGAAATTTATTTTTTTATGTTTGCACATAGTCCTTAAAAATTAAATGTGCAAGACATTTTTATGTTTTTTTTCACTTTTAGCCATTTGTGTTTGTGTATGTGTGTGTGAGTATGTGGGTACGTGCATCCTATGATGCACATGTGGAGTTCAGTGGACAACTTATGGGAGTGATTTCTCTCCTTCCACTGTGAGATTTCCAGAATTGAACTTAGCAAGCCAAGTGCCTTTATTATGTGTGGTATCTCTCTGGCACTACAAGGCATTTTAAAAGAGAGAGGGAGAGGAAAAGGGAGAGGAAGGGAGGATGGTAAAAAGAAGGAAGGGAGGGAGGGAAGAAAGGAAGGAAGTAAAGAAAAAGAAAGGAAGACTGAAAGAGAGAGAGAAAAAAAGAAAGAGAGAGAGAGAGAAGGAAGAAAGGGGGAGCATTTTAAATGTTTAATCCTTGAAAGAAATATATTTAAAATCATGTTGCTGGGGACCCTAATATGCTAATATAGAACAAAAACGTATCATTTGATATTTTTTTCTTTTTATTTTGCAGATGTAAACGACTCAATCTCCAGCCTTTAGCTTACCTTTGGCAGAGAAACCAGGAAGATTTGCTCCGAGAGATGATAGCATCTAATATCAAGGCCATTATTATCAAAGTAGCAGCTTTGGGTATGTAACCAAATTTTCAGACCAGTTGTTTACTACCCCAGAGATATGCACTAAGGAAGAGCCAGTGATTTAGATACAAACATATGGAGTCACAAATGCAGTAAATAGTGTGTGTGTGTGTGTGTGTGGAGAGAGAGAGAGAGAGAGAGAGAGAGAGAGAGAAAGAAGAGAGAGAGAGAATATTTAGAAATAGCTGTTTGCATGTTTGCTGAAGAGAAAAATAGTGAGCATCTTATATGAAGTATATGCTATTTTATTAAAACTGATAAATGGTTTTCTAAATTCCTGTCTAATTTGGAGTTAAGATTAATGTAAACAGAAAATACAGGAATTGTTGGGGTGATTCTTTTGGTCTTTGTTTTTTGTGTTTCTTTCTTTCTTTTTTTGGAAACCTCTTAAATTACATATTTGTCACCAATTATTTACCTTTTACTTTAACATTGTTAATAATACTAAAACAGAATGCTTTTCTTTGCATTATTTTTAAAAGAGCAATTTTTTTATCATGAAAGAAAAGTCACATCAGAGAGAGTGTTATTTGATATGTGTGAGCAAAGGAAAATTGCGGTTTTAAACTTACATCATTGTACTCATTTTGATAAGTGTTTGAGGCCAATGCATTTAATCCATAAACCCTTAACAAAGAATGCTATGAAGGTTTAGGTGGCAAGGCCCACCTATGAAGATCACTTCAGAGTGTTCACCGCTCCAGTCTCTGAAGTGATTTTATTAATAAATTTGTTTTCAAATAGCATATAAGAAAAGGTGAGGCAGCCGGGCAGTGGTGGTGCACTGCCTTTAATCCCAGCACTTGGGAGGCAGAGGCAGGTGGATTTCTGAATTCGAGGCCAGCCTGGTCTACAGAGTGAGTTCCAGGACAGCCAGAGTTACACAGAGAAAACCCTGTCTCGAAAAACATACATACATACATATATGCATGCATACATACATACATACATACATACATACATACATAAATAGAAAAGGTGAAGCACATATAGCACTTAACAGTATTTGGTAAACACTGCTCTATTTGATGAATTCTCTGTAATAGAACCCTTGTTTGGTGAATGTGCAGCCATTCTCTTTCACGGTTAAAATGAAAATGATTGACAAAGTGTAATCTCGTTAATGCGAAAAATCTACTGAGCAGCTCTGTGGGCCTTTGAATAAAATGACCACCATAAGCCCATAGGGAGTGGCACTATTAGGAGGTGTGTCCTTATTGGAGCAGGTATGCTTTTGTTAGAGGAAATATGGCACTACGTGTGGGCTTTGAGGTCTTAGAAGCTCAACTAGGCCTAGTGGCTCTCAGTTTTTTTTCTGAGGCCTGCAGATCAAGCTGTAGAACTCTCAGTTCCTTCTCAAGCATCATGTCTGCCTGAATGCTACCCTGCATCCCACTATAATGATAATGGACTAAACCACTGAACTGTAAGCCAGCTGTAAATAAATATTTTCCTTGTGATCATGGTCTGTCTTCACAGCAATGAAACTGTAATTAAGACAAGCTCTTAGATTACAGTCTACAATGAAGCTGTATTATTGATGGGGTTCTGTGTGATTCTGTGGAGAGTGTGCTCTGTTTCTTTCCATGATTCTTAATCTCTGCTGGATTTTCTAAACAGTGCTGTCCTGAAGTTCATCCTATTCCATTCTGGAAGATACTGTTTTGTTTTGTTTAACCAGATTTTGCCATTAGAAGGAAGGATAAACCAAAGAATTTGACATTGCCCCTTTGAGATAATATATAGGCCTGTGGAGTTACAACCCAGAGGTTAGAGAATCACTGAATGCTAATAGGTTTAGAAGACCACCCTCAAGAAACATGTATTTGATGTGATATAATCTAATGAATGGGTACTACTGGTAAAAATTCCATGAAATTTTAAAAAAGACTTTTGTGAAAAATTTATAACATGCCCAAGCAGAATTATATTACATATAACATACCTGCTAAGACTTAGCTGCAGAGGACTTTGGTATATCAGAATTCCTCAACAGAGATCATGGCTAGGGGTAGGAGGTAAAAGGCCATCTCAGTGGGGACACCAGACAGACAGACAGACAGACGAGTAAGACAGAGAGATAAAATGAGAGAGAAGAAAAAAAAAGAGATACAGAGCAATCTGCGATGGCAAGGACAACTGCGAAAACAGGGCCAGATGACTTGGCTTCTGGCACTGAGTGGCTAAGGTCAGGTTGGAGAAGCACCTGATTTCTAGTAATACCATATAACCATCTTTTAAGCATTTCTTTCTTTCTCTCTTTCTTTCTTTTCTTTTTTTTTTGGGGGGGGGGTTGGATATATAGAATATAGTGTTAAGTTTCTGGGTTCTTTCCCTTTTTTTATTGGTTATTTTATTTATTTGCATTTCAAATGTTATCCCCCTTCCCAGTTTCCCCTCCACAAGTACCCTATCCCCTCATCCTTCCCCTGCCTATATCCGGGTGCTCCCCTACCTACTCACTCACTCCCACCTCAGTGGCCTAGCGTTTCCCTATCCTGGTCATCAAGCCTTCAACAGGACCAAGGGGTTCCCCTCACAGTGATGCTAGATAAGGCAGTCCTCTGCTACATATCCAGCTGGAGCCATGGGTACCCCCTGTGTACTCTGGTCGGTAGTAAATACCCGCAATACAACTCACAGACTATATGAAACCTAAGAAGAAAGAAGATCACACCAAAGTGTGGATGCTGACTTTTAAGCATTTCTTAATGTGCAAACTATCTGTACAAATTGTATCAATTTGATTAGGTTAATATAGGAATAGCACATGCTATAGTTTGGTCAATATAGATAGTCCTTGTTTTTTAATGATACTTAGGGGCTTTTGATAGTAGTACACACACAAACACACACTCACAAAGTAAAATAATTTTAAGATAACAATAATCATCTTAGGATAACAATGATAACACTGCCTCTACCTGAGTAATATCTGACAAGACACTCCCCACTGCTTTGTGATTGTACAACTTTTAATCCATCAATATCCTTGATACATGGTAAGGCATACCCTCTAAGTACCCAACTGACAACCTCAGCCCCATCTCTCTTATTTCTATGAATTTTTAACTCAATTTCCAGGGCATCCAAGCTGTTTTATTCTTATATTCTAAAGTTCAAAATGTTAATTTTAATATTGTACAAATTCAGTCATAACACATCTAAATTTAGAACATTTTTTCCCTTCTCCCATAAAACTCTGCCTGCTTACTATCAATATCTGATCCTTCAGATTCTTCTTTTCTTCCCAGGCCAGAAGAAAAGTTATTTTTATCTTTATAGATTTTCATATCAGACTTCTTATAGTGGAATTCTAGATATATAGATTACTAGGATGGTCTTCTTTAGAATATTGTTTCCAAGTTTTACCCAATTATATCAGTGCTTGTTTCTGGGATTTGTGTAACCTATATACTATTCCTTTCAGAATATTTTCTGCTAGTATTAAGCTCTTTTTCATGAACTTGTTTTTGGCGATTTGGATCTTCTATGACATCTCGCAACTATTCTTTCTTGTTTATGCCATGTTTGTACTGCTTATTCCTGAAATCTACTCTTAGGGAGTTAGAACTTTCTATGATGCTTCATATCTTTTTTAAGATACTGCAAATTGGCTTCCTTGAATTTCTATGGTTAGTTTCTACTCCTAACTTTCAAGGTAGCTTCCATGTTAGTAATTTACTTTAAAGTTCCTCGTTTCAGTGCTTCCTTTCTTTGCTATCACAGTGGTTATATTCCCTTTCATGCAGTTATTTTATAATTTACTAGTCATATATTAGTTTATACATTCTATATACTTGTATATTAGTAAATTTGAGAGCTTGTATGTGCGTGGGTCTTAGGATGGAGCCCATTGCTATAGGCAATCTAGCAAACTTTCACGACTTTTGGATTTTGGATTTGTACTTTTCTTTTAATAAATTCTGAATATAAATTCTCTATGAAATTTGTGATTTGCAAGTATTGTCATGTTCCACTGTGGGTTTTTTTCCTCCACTCGTCTAATGTTACCCTTTTAAAGAGAAAATATGTTCATTTTGGTATAGTTCAATGCATTAACATTTGTGATCCATCTTTTGATAGTTTATGTAGTTATGTAGACCCTGCCTGTCGTGATCGGTCACGGGGTCTATCAGAGAAGAGTGGGGTGGAAGGCAAGAGACTCGAAGAGTGAAGACAAGACGGGTGTCTGATCGACCCTTTATGAAAGGCAATTGTGGCTATAAGCCATCAAGCAGGAGTGCAGCTGAAGACACTTTACCACGAGTGCCTGAGCCTGCCTCGGGGCACTAACAAAACAAATCTGAGGAAAACAAGATGTTTAATGAGGTGTGCTCACTGTTGTAGGCTGTTGAAAAACAAGTCTCTTGTCAGGGTATAATGACCCGAGATGGCTGCAAAGATGATAGCCGCTTTCTCAGGAGTCGCTCCCAACTTTAGTCAATATTTTTTTTAGCTTTCATATTTAGCCTTTATACTATCTTTGTGACCTTTTCCTTCCCCTTTTATCTACTTTTCTATCTCTGTTTTTTCTTACGAATCCTTGCCTAGAGCATGGTGATTTATTTTCTATTGAATATCAGTAATGGGATGCATGTGAGATTTTATAGAGTTCTCTTATGCTATTCAAACCATTGGTAATGCCTTTAAAAAATAGTTTGAAATAATTCATGATGAAAAACATTAATGCAGTGCTTATGAGTGGAGATCTGCGCTTTCTGGGTGCAAGGATTTCATAACAGCAGGTGTACCTTACTGAAGTGTATCTGGTACGCTTAGCTACAGCAAAACTATGTTATTGTGGTGTAAGTTTGCTGTTTTAGACAAATTATCACTTGCAAACTGTGTTGATAAGAACCTTAGATAACTTTTCACAATGTTAAATCCTTTATTTGATTGTTCACAGCATTTGTGACCGATATGTTTAATCTCACTACTGTCATCTGCAGCACTTAGAAACTAAGGGGTTATGGATCTAATTGGTAGATCTGTTCAAATCTGCCAAACTTCTGGTGTGTACTGGGCGTGAAATCTCTTCCTAAGCAGGCTTATTTTTGTCTGACTGTTAGGATTTTAACTGCATTTTAAGTGACGTCTAGATTTCTTTAGGAATACAGGTTGGGAATAACTCATACTAGTTGAAGTGTTTCCTCTTTTTCTATTGTCCAAAGATTTTCTGTGCAATTAGTATTAAGTTTTAATATTTTGAATGTTTATTACTTAAGCCACTGAACATGGATATCTCTTTGGGGAAAAACATTTTAGGAGAGATTCTTTTGCCTTCTAGATTAGATTTCAGTTCATCAAATCTTATTTCCTTAAATTTTTTTTTTTCCCTTAAAATTTTTTTTTAAATTTTTAAAAAAAAATATTTCACTTATTTTCCCAAAAATTTTTTTTTCTTTCCCCTTTGAAAAAAAAAAAAAAAAAAAAAAAAAAAAAAAAAAAAAAAAAAAAAAAAAAAAAAAAAAAAAAAAAAAAAAAAAAAAAAAAAAAAAAAAATTTATATTTTATTTTTTAATTGTTTGTATTTTAATTATGTGTTTATATATGTTTTATGTGGAAAGTGAATGTCATACGTTTGTATGTTTGTTTGCATGTTAGCTAGCTTGCTTGTTTGTGACAAAGTCTTACTAACTGGATCAGGCGAATTTGAATTCATAGTCACCTTCGCTGGTCCTGGATTAAAGGTGCATACCACATGACTTTGTTTTAATCTCACTAGTGGTCCATTTTTTATTTGTATTTTGCTACCTGTTTTATGCAGATAGTATTTTGTCTCCTAAAGGCTTTGTGATAATTCGCATATCATTTCTTGTAGCATTCCAGATCTTACTTTTGACTGAGGTCTCTGACCTGTCTATTGAATGTCTCCTACAGAGGCTGCTCAAGACAATTACACTAGGTTTTCCTTCTTGTTTGTTTTTTTCTATTTTTATATTATTTACTTATTTATTTGACATAGATGATCTATATTTTTGACACATTCATAAAAAGTCATTAGTAAACTGTGATTAAATCATTGGGGCTTTTACCAGCCTCACATCTTACATGCTTTGCAAAGGATATTTTAAAATAAAAGGATTTGTTATGTTTTGAAAACTTCAGCGTGTTGCCATTTCTAAACATTTAAAATGTTAAACTAGAAAGATATAAGAAACACATCTGTGATTGACATGGGTGATAGCTTACATTGATGACTTAGAGTAGGTTTTCTAGAAGAAATGTTTGCATCAAACACTTAAAACCATAATTATAAATGGTGTTTCACAATGCCCAGCTTTATAAAGATTTTAAGGAGCAAGTACAACAAAAATTTTAGATACTAATTATATTGGAAATCACTATTTTATTTTATTTCTTTTTTGGTTCCAGTATAAAAAAAGATCTTTATCAGAAATATGTTTCTCACCTGCCTTGGCAGGTGTAATTAGACACAAGCAAATTTAATGGAACCAGTGTCTCCGGGCCATTCAGCTAGCTTCATAATTGCATTTTTTTTTTTTAAGTATGAAGGTTATCTAACATATCAAGTGGCAAAAAAAAAAAAGTTGAAGAGTCCTTGTTTATCTTTGGTAAATTACCACAAACAGACTGCAGACAGGAGAAGTGAGCACTGCTAACAGGAAGGAATGTTCAGAGCTCCCTCTGCATTCATCAACACTACCACGACTCCAAACGACTTCTGTCCTTTCCTACTTAATTTTCTTCCACTGAGAAGTTCCAGCTTCATTGAGCAACAACATATTTGAAAACTTTGGAATTTTTGAACATATGTGAAATATCATTTGTGATCAATTTCATTTCTAAATTAAAAAGTCTAGGTTACTCTTAGACTCGCTCCAAAATAAAATTTTAATCCCTAACCCTTTCCCATGGAGATGAGGCTTGGGTTTTTTGTTTTTCTCCAATAGTTCTCAAGCCTTGTTAAGTGATTATTTTGATTTTATGGTTGTAACACATCCAAATTATATTCAAGAAAACATTTCAAATTCCATTCTTATATATTTGGTTGTGAGCCTATCCTTTTAATGATCAAGCCATCTCTTCAGCCCTCAGAGTTTATTCGATTGCTACTTAAAATGTGGTGGAATGTGCTTAGACTTTTCAGGGACATATCTCTTATGTGATGGCAGACTGTATACCTAAAAGATACAAAACAAAGGATCTCAGTTACTTAAGTAAATGTATGAATATGAACTAATAATAAGTCAGCATCAACTTGTTAGAAGGAAGGCCCCATGATATATATCATCATTCTTTCTTTACCTAACTCTCCTTACTTTTTTAGCCATGTTATTTGAATGTGTGCTTGAATCTTATGCTCTTTACATTTGATTAAAGATGGCTTAAAGGTTATTCAAATCACTAATACTTTTGATAATAGAATCAGTACTGATTCATATTAACTGGATAAATCTAGCTACTGTGTCCGACCAGGGAAAAGGCAGCAGGGATTGTTACATAGTATAAAGCAGATACTGTTAGCTGCTAGCCCTTGACAAACATCCTTAGGAAGTTTTTACATTATATTTAATGTAATTTGTGCCAGTTGCACTTTGAGGTGGCAGAGCAGCTAAGCAGATTGGCAGGGTGGAATTAATAAGTTAATACTGAATATTGTGTTTGCAAGTTGTAGTTTCCTTTACAATTACTGTTCTAGTAATGTAGGGGCAAGATGGCATAAACAGGTATTTGCAGAAAATATTAATATAAAACACAGAAATAACAATGCTTTAACAATAGATAGAAATTTCCAGAATGTATTAACATAAAAAAGTTAAAGTATTTTTTCATACTTTTTTGTATTTCCTACCATGACTTGAAATTACTTCTTCAGGAAGTATGAATACTCTGAACATGACTCAAAGAAACAGCCGTAAGTCAGTGAGCAGAGTGAGCAGAACAACAGCGGGCCAGCAGTGCTGTGCGCACTATTCAAGGAGTCAGCTGTTGAATCTGCGATGAAGGCCGCAGGTTATTGTGCCAGAGAGAATGGGTATTTTTAATAGCAATCTGCAATATTTGAAAGACTGTTAGTACTTGTGGCTTCAATGGACAGTGCTTAAGAGCAAGAAAAGCTACAGGTGAAAGAGTCTGGTGTGGTCTGGGAGCTAACATTTAGTGCTGCCGTGTAATGGCATAGGAGGGTGTCCAGGTCTTTGCATGAATTTCAATTTCTACTTCTGGCCCTTGCTCTTTTTTATATAAATGGGCTCTGTGTTAAAGAAGGGTAATAAGGGTTGGAAAACTGAAGGATGGAGACTGGCTTCCCTTTTGTAACTTTGGAGTAATACACTGCTGGCTACCCAAATAGTTTGTTCTGCAGAAAACTTTCTTAAATAACCTGGTATTGGGCAAGTAAGTATGTACCGCTTGGTATATAAACTGTCAGGACTGAGCCCACTGAGGACAGCAGTCCTAATTTGATATGGCAAATCAGCCCAACAGGGCTAACAGCAACTCTTCTTAGTTCTCTTTTAAATCTGTTGCTTAGACTCAGCATACGGTAAGAAACTTACTGTGAATTGCAGCTTTCAGACTTCCATTTCTGTATATTAACTTTGTTGTATGTTTCTATCCCTCATTTGCCAGTTGGACTTTGGTTTACTTTCTTGATTTGGGAACTCTGCTTCCTTCCCCACTATCACCATGCCTCTTGTCCCTGGTGTGAATCTTCATATCCTCCTCGGAAGGAATCTGTGCTACTGGTGACCTCCATTTTCTTTCTTCGGACTTTGAACATACACTTCTTCAGTCTCTCACTCTTTTGGCTATCATTAAAAGATGTCCATGACCCACTGCTAGGGAACAAAAGAGAAATTGTCCCTGAAACTTTGTTTTCCTTACTTAGCAAGTTTGACAGTTAATGGCAGAAGTTTCTCCTGTGGCCTCTCTTCCTGAAGACTGTGCGTATTTATTTCCCCCAGCAGTCTCATGTGACCTTGTTAAAAGCTTCATGTAATTCACAAATAAATTACATTTACTGTTTTGCTTCTATCTAGTATTTTATTGACATTTCCTGATAAGTTTAATAGGATGGAGAGAAACAGTGTTCTCTTTATAGACTCAGTGGGCGATTTGACCTCAGCCAGTTAACTTTATCCTGATGTAGACGGAAGCTATTCTTAATTAGACTCTATCAGCTTCTCCATTATCAACACAAGAGCTTCTCATATATACCTCTATAAATCTTAATTTCATTGTTGTTCTTTCCTAAAGAAAGGCTTCATATTAGCAAAGCAGCACTGCTTAGAAATGCTTGCTGGTTTTTGGATGCTCAGGCATGTCACACTTTATTTCCTTCAGGAACACTCAGCTGAACACCATCTGGCCAGGGTGATTTATTACCATGGAATTTCTAAAGTTGCTCTCTTCTTTCCCCTAGGAGATTGCTTTTTGCCACTGCACTACTGGTTATTCTCAAGTGCCCTTGGAGTAGTCCTTTCCCCACAAGCTGTGGATGCTGGTCCGTGCAACACAGGACCCAGGGAAGTGCCCCCGCCCAAGTACCTCTGGTTTGAGCCTTCCTAGCTGAGGAGCCCAGCACCTCCATGCATGCTCCCTGCTTGTCCTCCTGTTACTTTGTCCCTTTTCTACCTCAGATTCTTCATTTCCCAACAGTACATCTATGGTATTTTATTTTTTAAATACCATATTATAGTATGATTTAGACACTTTCGACAAATTCATGAACAGTTCTATGGAGCTCTTTTCAGTTTTTCTTTTGGCTATGCACAGATTTCTCTTTTGACTTTTCAGATAATGTCATGGTGCCTATCTCGTAGTTACTGTCCTCTTTCTTTCAAGTAACTTGAGATGCTTTTAAACCCTTTACTTCTTTCAGAAGGCTGCTAACTAGGATTTTTTTTTTTCCAAATTTAATGCATACTTTTTAAAGTCTCACCGTGTGGGTTCACAATAGAGATGCCCATACTAATTAGAACGTGTGCTTTAACTGTCTAGCCTTCCCAATTGCTAGCTTCCACTCCCACGCAAGCACACTGTGGTGTTTATATATTACCTTCATCTGATTCTGCTTCTAACTGCCCAGATAAGCCACGCCAAGGCATGTTAATTATTGCTTTCTCTCATTGTACTCTTCTGTCATTCATTTGGATAATAATTGACATAATTAAAATCATGCATTGTAATAGCCTTCCTAGAAAGAATGCTGAACAGCAAAGGTTAAAAGCAATTTATGTTATTCTTTTATATTTTATAGTTAACAATTTTTATACCTGAACTTGGTTCAAATAATTATTTCATTTAAAAGATTGCTTAATATAATTTAAAGTATAGTTAATTTTAATTTAAATATATTCTGTCTTCACTTAGAATAATTTAGTACAGATTTTTTTAAGCTTCAAAGTTATACCATACCCAATTGTTTCATAAATTATTTACCATTTTCTACTTATAAAATAATATCAAGGATTATATCACAACTTTCAAGTATATTTTTATGTAATCTTCATTTTGAAATACAAACGCAACTAATAATATAACTGTACATCCCTGAATAGAAGCATCATTTTCTCATTTTATAAGTAGAGTTATAGATTACAACAGGAGAGAAAAAGAATGCTGATCTGGGTTATATTAATGCTAGCATATCATAAGGCAGAGTATCATAACAAAAGTTAGCCCTGGAATATCTGATTCTGATATGGATAAGTTCTTTTAATAAGTTGATATTCCATTCCCAAAGCACTTTGCACTTATTTCTTCAAATATATAATATAATGTGAATATCTGTCTTATTAATATATGTGTATATAAGGATATTTGTATACCAATATATAAATTTCAAGCTGTGGTGCCCTCTCATGATGCATTATTTTTCAATCTGATGTCATCATTTAAAAAAATCATATAGACCAATAGAACAGAATAGGAACAGAACCCTGAAGTGAACTCAGTTCTCTATGCTGCTCTTTTGCAAGTGTACCTGTAACACAAGAGAATGGATAATCAATGAACAGTGCTGGAAAGGGAGAAAGACAAATACTACATGACCTCATTTATGGAATCTAAAAGTGTGAAAGAGTACAGAGCAGTTGAGGAGGAGGGAGGGTATGGGTAATGAGTTCTACAAGATGAATGAGTTCTAGAGATCCTGTGTGTAGGACTGTCACTGTAGCTGATCATACTGTCTTCTGTATTTGAACTTTCCCCAGAGCTTTTGCATTTTATTAACTTCAGTTTTTACTTGGGTAATGTTTTTTATATTATGTTCAACTATAAATATTGTGTAGATTTATAGACAACAGAGGGTAACTCTTTACTTTTCAGAGGGGCAGTTTGAAAGTGCCTCACCTCGATGCTCAGGCTGGTCCAAAGCTCAGAATTTGACCTACACTAGCCTCAGATTGTGTTATGCTTTCTGCTTCAGCCACTGGAGTACAGGATTGCAGACATGGACCAGCATCCCTTGTTCAGAAGTAGTTTTTACCATTTTGGAAAACAGTGAGTGGGGCTCAGAATATGCAGGACAATGGTAGAACACTTGCCCAGCAGCAGGAGAGCCTTGTTTCAGTCCTCAGTGCCCATCCACAGAATAAATAGTAGTCATGTAAGGTGATAGAAAGCCAGTTAGCTTTAATATGATGAATACTTTGAAATGTATACACACGTGAAACTACTAAGTTGAATACTTTAAGTATATATGGTATTAAGCTGTCAAATATACTTCAATAAATTTGGCAAGGAGGGAGGAGAAAATAACTCGATCAGATTTGCATTTTACACAGTTCAGTCTTCCTGTCATTAAAATGTCTATTCCTCGGGCTCTTTGCTGTATTTTTGACTCACATTGAGTGTTGTCCTACAGTCAGTTCATCTCACAGCTTCTGTTTCTATTTCCGTATCTGCCGTCCAGACCTCTCTGCTGGGCTCTGACCCCATTTTCTACGCTGCCAATTAGAGTCTCTTCTCTGGAAATGCAACACACTTCTAGAATGATAGTTACAATTTATTTTCCTTCCAAATTTTGCATATATCCTGTTGGTTTACATATATCCTGAAATAATGGTAGCGGGCACTATTATCTTTTAATTTGCCACAAACTATAAAGCTGAGAATCATCTGGACCTTTTTCTAGTACATTCCTAGTTTTATAAGTACTGTCTGTATCACACTTAGAATACGTTGCTCTCAAATCTGTTCCTTTCCTTCCTTATTATAACTTTTGTTCTAGTACAACCTCCCTCCCTTACACCAGTGTGGTGGCCTGTATACTCGCTTGCCATGCTACCTCCAACCATGTGTCCAGTGAAGGAAGTGGGCTGAAGGAGACCTTTCTAAATCTCAAATGGATCCTAGGTCAAACTGGAACACACCATAGCTCTGCAGAAATTCATTAGGCTTCTATAGCTATAAACTCTCACAGTAAAAACTAAACTTATCAGCATCTGCCGTTGGTGACTGAACATGGGATGGATATCCAGGTGGAGCAGTGATATGGATGCCAGGAAGTGCATGCTGACCGGAGCCTGATAATAGCTGTCTCCTTAGAGGCTCTTCCAGAGCCTGACATACAGAGGCAGATGCTCACAGCTAACCATTGAACTGATCAAGGGGTTCCCAATGGAAGAGTTAAGGAGAAGACTGAAGGAGCTGAAGAGGTTTGCAGCCCCATGGGGAGAACACCAATACCAACCAGCGCTCCCAGCTTGGGAACACACAGGGAGGGACTCATGGCTCCAACTGTATATGTAGGGGAGGATGGCCTCATCAAGCATAGGTGGGAGAGGAGGTCCTTGGTCCCTTGAAGGCTGGATGCCCAGGTGTGGGGGAATTCAAGGGCAGGGAGGTGGAAGTGGGTGGGTGGGTGGCGGCACACCCTCATAGAAGCAGGAGGAGGGGGGATGGGATAGGGGGTTCCTGGGTGTCGGGGGAAGTGGGAAAAGGGGATAACATCTGAAATGTAAATAAAATATCCAATAAAAATTAATTTAAAAAAAAACTAAACTTATAAGGACCCCCCCCCTCTTTTTTACATCTTTATTCTTAGCTCTTTTCTTTCTCACGTCTCTAAATTTACCAGGCTTGCAGGTTTTAGTAGTCCCACGCTTAAAGCTAATGAGAACACTTAGGTAGGTGTTTCTTAAAGAAATATTTCTACCATCCCTCTTTGTGTTATACATGTATATTTCACTTTTTATTTGTTCTTTTCATGGAAAGAATTGCACAATAATTTTAAAGTAGAAAAGAGAAAATTTTGGTCCATTGCTAGTAAGTATTGATTATTATAACTGCACAATTATACTCAATGTGATTTACTAGCCATTCATTTCATATATGCCATAAATTTTAAAGTGATTCCATAAGAATGAGTCTACTTTATGATATAAAATCTCAGGTTATAGATTTAAGAAAGAAGGCTGGTATCGAGACAAGCCTCGACACAATGAATGAGATAGTTAAGCATTTTGGTGGCCTAATTAGAAGAATGGAAGGTAAAATGTTGAAGTGAGGTCCTTGCCTGATCTAGGATTTCACGTCAGCTCATTCTCATCTTAGAGCTCATAGAACCAGCCTCTTTTCCTATCTGTCAGTCTTAACAAAACTCGTTCCATTTCATTTCCAAAATGCACAAATATTTTATAATGGTATAGGGTTTGAGTCTGGGAACAACTAAATGTTTCATTTATTTTAAAACAAGTAAACTTTGCAATATAGGATTACTTGTTCTGGTAACTAGTGAGTATGACAGAGATAGCAAGAAATTATGTGGTACATGCACCAAGTGTGTCTATGTGCCTGTGTCTGTGTGTGTGTGTGTGTGCAGTCACACACACATGTATGTCTGTGTCTGTCCATGTGTGTATGTGTGTGTGATTGTGCATGTGTGCCTGTGTGGGGTGTGTGTGTGTGTGTGTGTGTGTATGTGTGTATTAAGTTATAATAGATTCTCAGTTCTTGCCTGCAGTAGATTAAAAAAAATTATAGGCTGGCCAAAAATTGCTTCTCAGACTGATTATATCTTTTCTAATATCGATAGTGATTTTACAGTAAAAGTGTACAATGCTGAAGTTAAGATGGGAACACAATTCATCTCATCTCACTGGACTCTGTAAAAAACAGCATTATCAACTATTTTGTGATGTTTCCCTCATCGTATATAGGGCTGTCCTGAAGAAATAAACCTCCACTTGCTTTCATGACAGGATATAATAAATTAGCTGATATAATTCAGTTGAGATGTTGAAAACTGCATTGAAAATAATGGGGCATAACATTTTAGGGTTAACATTTATTCATAGATGATGCAATTAAATAAAGCAGGCATTAACTTCAAGGTCAGTCAGTAAAGTAATAAAATTGAATATTTTAATTGAATTGTAATCGTTTCCCATTGATACATGCAACTAAAGTAAAATGGATGTCAGCTCTGCAAATTATAGTTCTTCCTCCTAATTAATTTCTTAATTCTGCATGGAGCTCTCCAGTGCCTAGGTCTTGTTGTGGGTTTATCCACCCACCCATCTTCCATCAAGGAATGTCTGCATGATGTGATTAAATGGTTAGATGTCAGAATTTATAGTCAATCTTTTCTTGTACTTTGAAGAAAATCTTGTTAGTAACTTAAAATCTCATGCCTGTGAATTAAAGCATTCTTGAAATGAAATGACATCCTACATCCTCTGGACTGTCATTTTCTTTGTTAATAGTTTATTTCTTTATACCAATATTTATATCAACATTAATAAATGGCTCAATGAATAAAATTCTTAGGAGACATGAATACATTGAGGTGGCATTCCATAACTGGCTATTTGAGAAGATAAACTAAAAAGATTCTCTGAGATTAAAGAGAGGCACAGTCAGCATATATTCACGACCTAGACTTCACTAAATAACAGTCACTAAGTGGGATGAATCTGAAGAAGAGATGTCTCTCAGACAGAGTATGATGAATTGAAGCTTTTGAATAAAGTTTGCATTAAAAGAGCCCATGAGCACTTCTGGTTTCTTCATAATGTTCCCAAGGTGTAGCTTTACAGAGAGAAGCAAAAGACGTGTAATCACAAAGATGTCTCAAATTGCACTGACACTGTGTTGAATATAGGTATTGTTTTGTTTGGCTTTGTTCTGTCCTGTTTCTTAAGAAAGAGAATATTGTACGTTTTATACCGGGTGCATTAGTAATTAAATAATTACTTAAATATTTAAATAATTGACTGTATGATATGGATGTGAACATTACCAAAGTCTTGTTATTAATATACTTTCAAATAGTTCCACAAAATAGAATCATTTCAGCATAAACAAAGCTGTATTTCAGGATTGCTCTTTAGTCGCTACTAGAAGTATAAATGGATTCTTCTTCCAGTAAAGCAAAGAAGTTAAGAAATGATTCAGACCTTCCAAGATTTGTGTTTAATTTCAACTCAAACATTGACTTGATTATTTTAAAAACTTCTAAAGAAGTCCGGTGATAAATTAATTTATTGATACTAATCTGACCCTGTACTTCAATTCTCAATTATAAATGTTCTTGAATATCAGAATTCTCTGTGTATAACATCCAGTTAGAAATTCCTAGAAGGAGTAGAGGAAGGGAAACCATAATCGGGATATATTATGTAAGAAAATAATCTATTTTCAATAAAAGAAAATCTTAAACACAAAATTTAAACCAATTTTAAACCCAAAATTAAAATAAAAAAACAGAAAGATGGAAATCTTATAGCTGCAAATTTATTGAAAATTAGAAAATAACTTTATACATTTAAGGGAGTCCATTTTACCAGACATTTGTTTTTTATACCCATTCTTCATGATCAAAAGTAAACTATATGCAGATTGTTCATGCAATGATAAAATGCTTCGAAAATAAAAAATTTAGAAAAATATGTGAAACTATAAGAATATTAAGAATTCAATTATATTGGGTTTTAATTTGCATGTTATTAATTATGGAGTCATTGATGCTCTAAGAATTAAGACTTTATTGGGAGCTCTTTTGTATCTGAATAGTATGGTTAATAGGGCAGGTGGTCTTCCTACCACGTTCACAACTAATAATACCTCTGTAGGAAAGCCTGGACTGGTTTAAAGACATCAATAATGAGAGTGGCTTAGGCCATTGCCTTCTCAAGGACAATATCTTCAATCCCTAGAGGTCTCTGGCTGTTATCCAAGAAACGTTTTCTAAAAACAACCTGAAATGCATCTCATCTAGGTAGTAATCATGAGGTCCCTAATGACTTGTCACTTTCTAATGAACAGAAAAAAATGAAGCCAATTCAGAATGCACTCAGATGGTTCTCTTCCAGGCTACAGGAGCAAACTAGTAGGCATTACTGACAGGAACATACTGGCCTGATATAAGGATCACTATATCCAGTAGTTAATGTAGAAAGATCTATGCAGAAAAATACCTAGACTGCCATATTGAATTGAGACACTTTAACTACTAAAATTGGGATATTTTTGGTAAAGAATTATACTCTTTTGAAATAGACACACTGTTTTGAAAGCAGCTATGACTTAATTTCATAATATGAGTGTATCCATATTGGACTATTAACTGAATTAATTTTATAAGTGTAACAGTTTATTCTCTATTCTTATTTTATAATTACATTTAAAGTTAAAATAAAATAAGACAGGAAAATCACACTATTATCTTTAAAAAAAAAAAATAAACCACAAGTAAAATGTTGAGGTTTTATATTTCCTTTTATTTCAATTATTTTTATTCTTTTACAATCCAGTCATTGCCCCGAGTCCAGACAGGGGCAGGGCCTCCAGTCTCTCAAGGGTTAGGTGCATCTTCTCTCACTGTGGCCAGACAGGCAGTCCTCTACTGTGTATGTCGGAGGCCTCATATCAGCTGGTGTATGCTGCCTGGTTAGTGGCTCAGTGTTTGAGATCTCAGAGGTCCATAGGAGACTCCTGGTCTTACTATGGGGTCACCCTCCTTCTCAGCTTTTTCTAGCCTTTCCCTAATTCAACCACAGGGGTCCCCACATTCATTCCTTTGGTTGGGTGCTAGTATCAGTGTCTGTCTCAGTCAGCTGCTTGTTGGGCCTCTGGGAGGGCAGCCATGCTAGGGTCCTGTCTGTAAGCACACCATAGCATTGCATTTCCTTTCTATCAGATTGTACTCTTTTCATCTTCTTTACAATTCCTGAATTGAGAAAGCCAAATTGAAGGAAGGATCTGCCTACTGACACAACTGTAATAAAGTAAAACTGATTTTTAGGATCAAGAAAGCAGCTATTCCTGGGAAATAGGGAAGTAAATTCTGGCAAAGTAAATTTTTACTTTAACATCAAAACAACTTACAATATATATACATTGCTTTCCTGGGTGAGGAGGGGTCAAGGAAGGAAATATGCCTTTACAGCTCTAAGCTGACACTTACCTAGAAAAAATTCACCTTTCTTGACAGGCTTACATCCTGATAAGCATCTTGGGAAAACCCTGGTTGAAATGGAGCCTTATCTTTTAGAGGTAAGAACTCATGTTGCTCTTTAAAATATCAGCATCTAAATGAAGAAAGTAGCACCATGACTCAAAGATTGATTTGTATTTCAGAAAAATTTAGGTACATTCATTTTATGACTGGTGAAAGGTTAAAACTTCATAGTGTGTATAGAAGTGTGTTTAAAATAACCAAAACTGGAATGAATTTGTAGTTGCAAGAGTGAGTGAGATCATACTGAAGTGCTCTGAGGACCTGTGTTCCTTTTATCACACACAGTGTGTGCTGCATGTACCGAATGTGCCACAGGTGCCGAAGAATTGAAGCACCCGCAGCCTGTCTACCTTAGACACAGACTCCGGAGTGGAAACTTCTGGATGCTGTTGAGTCTAGTCTTCTTTACAAAAATGAACAGACTGGCCAAGAAGCAAAGGGATTAATTATCCCAACATTTCAAATAGCCTCTGTCATCCTATTACTGTGGAGTCCTACATGTGTTCTACATACCGAAATAGTTGTCTTCATTCCCTTCTGTTCATTCTACTCACTTGTATTGGAGATTGTTGGCAGATGCTGTGTTTGATACAGCATTGATAACTGAAGCAATGTGATTGTTAGAATGTGGGAAGGTTTTAAACCTGCAGTCAAGATGTAGATAGACAGTAACTGTTTCTGAGAAGAACAGAGCTCCGCTAAGTATCCTGTCCTATAGCTCAGTTCCTTTTCTTGTCTCTGGGTGTTGTCAGAGACAGCACTGTGCCATGAGCTGCTGCACTCCATAATAGCTTTATGGGTTTCATACTTTTTGGAATTGTGTGTAGTTGATTGTTTTGTGGTTTATCAAAATATACCAAATGCATAAAAGTCCCTAAAATATTAATTCCTTCTGATTAACAAAACTAAGCACTTGTTATTGAAGATCAGATAATAAAGATTAAAAGGGAAAAGAAATGAGTATATAGTTATGACAAATTATGTTTGGTTTCTAGAGAAATAGGTGTCATTTGAGTTTACATCTGGTTGCTTTCTGTGTTCAGTTGGCATCCTCTTCCAACCATTGATGGCCATGGTTATTTTTGGAGTCATATCTAGTCACTGCCACCAGATTGAAATTAGCTTCCGTCTCTCCCAAAGCAATACTGATATATAATGAAGTCACTTCTATAAAGTGAAAGAAAGAAATGAGAGACTGTGGCTTTGACAAAAGAACTTCTTACAAGTCCTCTCTAAGTTTTGATATTATAAGTTGAAGGACTGAAGAAAAGCCAATTAAATAGGGTGGCTATAGATAACAGTACTGTGCTGTTCATGAGTCTGAAAGGAAGGAATCTGAATGCTTTACATAAAAATGTAACTAATTGAAAAGAAATGAATGTTTACCATAATTAAAATATTATATGATATATACTTATTTTGAAATATTACCATACCCCTTTAATATGTCTAATTGTATGCTTCTATTTTAAAAGGTGATTTTAATTCTATAAAAAAATAAAATAAAATGCACATAAAGTTTTAGGAAGTGTCAAGATGTTGATTATAGATAAACCTGAGTATTGCTTGGCATTTTAGAATTAAAATAAGGGAAGAAATGGGGGAAGAAAGGCCCTAATCACCTACACCAGATGAAGCAACTTGGTTCCTAATGTAAGCACAGGTAGATGCTGCGAGATAGAATATGGCCAACAGTCCTGAAGTAGCTGCTGAGAGATCTTAAAGCAAACTCAGGTTTATAAAATAGTTGGGTTTGTATAATACTCAAACAAAAATGTCATATATGCTATGTGTATTTATTATACACATATGTATATGAAACTTTGTAGATTTTATATAAAATTTAGGGCTTTCTCCTGAATATCCTATTATGTATGCTCAAAGATTTGAAAATCTGAAATATGAAACACTTTCAGATAATCAGTTTATACAAAGACATAAGGCAGAAGAAACAGATTTCCAGACATTACTCTCCTTCCTTTAGTGTTTGTCTTGACAAAAGCTTTTGGGGAGATTAAAACCAGATATTAAAAAGTTTCAAATACCGAATTGAGGATTAAATACCTAAACAATGAGATTATTTATAATAGCCAGAAACTGGAAAGAGCCCAGATGCCCTTCAACAGAGGAATGGATACAAAAAATGTGGTACATTTATACAATGGAATATTACTCAGCTATTAAAAACAATGAATTTGATAAATTCTTATATAAATGGATGGAACTAGAAAATATCATCCTGAGTGAAGTAACCCAGTCACAAAAGAACATACATGGTATTCACTCACTGATTATTGGATTTTAGCCCAGAAGCCTGAAATACCCAAGATTCAACTCACAGACCACATAAAGCTCATGAAGAATAATGACCAAATAGGGGAGCCTTCAGTCCTTCTTAGAAGGAGTAACAAAATACTCAAGGGTGCAAATATGGAGACACAGTGCAGGACAGAAATTGAAGGAGGGACCGTCTACAGACTATTCCACCTGGATATCCATCCTATGTGCAGTCACCAAAGGTAGAGGTTGATGTGGATGGCAGGATGTACACGCTGACAGGAGCCTGATATAGCTGTCTCCTTAGAGGTCTGCAAGAGTCTGACATACTCAGAGGCAGATGCTCACAGCTAACCATTAAACTGATCATGGGGTTCCCAATGGAGAAGATAGAGTGAAGGCTGAAGGAGTTGAGAGGATTCGAGACACCACGAGGAAAGCAACAATCCCAACCAACCAGAGCCCCAGGGTCTAAACCACCAGCCTGGGAGCGCTTAGAGAGGGACCCATGGCTCCAGCTATATATGCAAGGGAGCTATATATAAGTGGAGAGAAGAGATTCTTGGTCCCATGAAGGCTGGACGTCGTGGGGGGGGAATACTCGAGGGTGGGAGGTGAGGTACAAGGGAGGGTGGAAGGGGGTACACCAACGTGGAGGCAGGAGGATGGGGAAGGGATAGTGAGTTCCTGGGAGGGAGGGGGGAAATGGGGTAAGGAGAGAACATCTGAAATGTAAAAAAAATTTTCCAATAAAAAATTTCCAATAAAAAAAAAAAAAAAAGACTTTGAGAAAGAGAAAACCATTATCATTAGTAGTTTGTCAGTAGCAAAAGTACCTGATTGAGGCGGATGCTCTCAGCCAACCATTGGACTGAGCACTGGGTTCCCAATGGAGGAGTTAAAGAAAGGACTGAAGGAACTGAAGGGGTTTGCAACCCCATAGAAAGAACAACAATATCAACCAACCAGATCCCCCAGAGCTCCCAGGGACCAAACCACCAACTAAAGATTACACATGGAGGGACCCATGGCTCCAGCTGCATATGTAGCAGAGGATGGCCTTGTCAGGCATCAATGGGAGGGGAGGCCCTTGCTCCTGTGAAGGCTCAATTCCCAGTGTAGGGGAATTCAAGGGTGGGGAGGCAGGAGTGATTGAGTGGGTGGGTGGGGGAACACCCTCATAAAAGCAAGGGGAAGGGGGAGGGGATAGGTGGTTTCCTAGGAGGAAACCTGGAAAGGAGATAACATTTGAAATGTAAATAAAGAAAATATCCAGTGGGAGAAGGGGGAAAGAAGTACCTGATTGCTGTATTTAAAGAGAAGCAATAATAAAATTGTTTCATGTTAATTCCAAAGTGTCCCAATTTGTAGCCCTCACAATTTTCTGAATGTTTATGCAGAGGAACTCTTGATCTTCACTGTCATATGATACTTGTAGAATTGAGTATTAAGTATTTTCAGAATCCATCCATGTTCTGAGTTCTGTGCAAACTTCTGAAATAGGAAGAAAATAAATTGATTGCTTGGCATTTTAATGTTTACTTTGAGAAGGAAAAATAAGGGGAGAAATTGGGGAAATGAGGGAGAAAAGCCCTAATAGCCTGCATGGGATAAAGCAGCGGGCTTCCTAGTGCAGGCACAGGTAGGAGCTGCTGGATGGAGGAGGGCACAGGTCGGCGTAGCTGCTGAGACATCTTAAACAAATTTGAATGATGGGGCAAATTTACCTGGACAGTGGCCACAAAGTAAATCAATATGAATGAAGATTCATTAGCACATGCAGAGACAAGAAGAAACTTGATCTAAATGAAATTAAATGTGTGTTGATAGATCAGTAAGGAAAAGGTGAACTGGGAATGGAGGGCCCAGTCTTGAAGGGCCTGTAGGGATAGGCCAGGCAATTTAGGATAAGAAATAATAAGATTTAGAGGGCTCTTCAACTGCAATCCATGCTATTAGAGAAAGCTGAGGAAATATAGTCTAGCAGCAGTATTCATAGATTAGGAGTGAAAAAATTGGAAGTCAAGCCCATGAAAGTGTTACAGGAAACAGATGTGAGATGGAACTACATGGAAATATTGTGATGGGAAGATGAAAATGACATTGGCATCAAACTTTCCACAGGCTGGGAAAAATCAACAATCACTCACACACAATGAAGGAAATCAGAAGCACTTGTTACTGTAGAAGGCAGAGAGATTTAAAGAAAAACAAGACAAGCTTGATTTTTAAACAGACTGGATTTTATGTCATAACATATAACCTGAATGCAGATGTTTTTAACCAGTGAGATTGTAGCTCAGTTGAGATGGTCAATCAGAGGTCTATGATTTGTTACCAACGTACCTCACAGAGTCAGACAATCTCTAAATCCTTGTGTGCTTCAGTTCTCTGTATGAAGCAGTTGTGGAATGCTGCTTTCCCTCTGGTCACTACATGGGCTCTATTTTCTCTGCCAGTTGAGCTGTGAGTTAAGTTAACTCAATACTGACTGCATACCATGTGCTAAGCGATCTTTATGCGTGACTAGTTAATTATCTGACAAACCTATGAGGATGGTAGTATTAGTGTTTCATTTTCAGATGAAGATTCACTTCTGAGGAGGGCATTTTCAAGGTCACATGACTGGAAATATCAGCAATAGAAGTTACTTCTAAGCTCACTGATTTCAGAGCATGCAATGCATTCTGCTCATGAGTCATTTTGAGGTATAACTAAATAAGAGTAGCATCATCTCAGCAATAGAGCAAGTAGTATAAGCAGCAGTATTAGCAGGAGAACACCATCCTTCGGTGATGGCGGAAGCCAGGAGATTCATGCATATGACAAAAGAGTATACTACAAAGAGCCATGATGTGGTATCTGTGCCTATGAACAGCAGTAAAAAAGGAGTGTCTTCACAAGTATAGTAATGTGGAAGCCCATGGAAGGCTATCAGAGAGACATGAGAGGTGAACAATGTTACAGGCCACATAAATTAGAAAACTACAGATGAGTTGGGTCCTGGAAACAAATTGTGAGCAGTGAATAGACTACCACCCACCCAGTTTCCTAATGTAGAAAGGTAGGAACTTTCCTTACTGAGTATCCATTCCATTAATCATTCATGTTGATGGCATTCAAAATTGATGTCTCAAAACAAGGTACTTTGACATTTGAGCAGAACTAAAGCAGGAAGGTCACTCTGACCTTTGGTATTCTCCCTGGAGCAGACAATGAAGGAGTACTTTGACCTTCCCCTAATGTAAGCATGAGACTTCCATTGCAGATGTGCCCTCACTATACCTGGAGGAAGGGAACATCATATACAAGCACAGGAAAGAATGCGAACAGACAGATAGACAGTATGCTGTTCTTTGTAGGATGTATTTGTCTGCTCACATTACTAACCTCAATATCTAAATGGTAGTAGTAGATAACCAATAAATAAGTAAATATTCTGAATCAATCTATGCAACATTAAATTATATATTAAACTACCATTTATAAAATGAAATTGTGATGCTTTGTATAAACCTCACGGTCTTCTGGACATAATGGAATCTGCAACTAGAAAGTTCTGAGGAAATTACAAACATCTAAGATGTTGAGTCAATAAGGAATTGATGTATTTTAGAAAGTTAAGCGTGGGTAGAATAAAAGCACAAAGTTATACTCTATGCCAGGATTCCAAGCCTTTGTGCATCGTTATATTCAGAGAATTGGGGTGAGGGGGCTAAGAACATTGTTTTATTCACATTGAATTGGAAAGAATATAAAGGAAAGGAAAAAAGTAAATCTTTTAAAATATGAAAAAGAATAATATAATTTCAGCATGAATCTAAGCTAAAAAAAAATATTTTCAGTGCTTTCCTTAAAATAATGCTGACAGAATCTTACTGAGGAGTAATTAAGTATAGCATATGAAAGTCCCAGCTTTAAAACACAGCGAGACATAGAATAGAGATGTATTTGTGAGAAGTGTTGCTGCTTAGTGTGAACACTGGTCATGTTGATCTACAAGTCTTAAAAAATTAAAGTCTGCACTATGAGCCGGGCGGTGGTGGCGCACACCTTTAATCCCAGCACTTGGGAGGCAGAGGCAGGCGGATTTCTGAGGACAGCCTGGTCTACAGAGTGAGTTCCAGAACAGCCACGGCTACACAGAGAAACCCTGTCTTGAAAAACCAAAATAAATAAATAATAAATAAAATTATGCACTATGAATATTTTTGTGGAAGATATACTTCTCAGTCCAAAACTTTTGGAAAAGCAACATTATCTACCCTATGCATATTTCTTACTTTCATACTATAAGAGTCTTGTGCTTTCGTAGACTGCCAATTCACTGAACAAAGCAGATATGATGAACTTTCATCTCTGAAGAATATCCCATGATGTTATCAAGAACCTTAGAGCTGACATTTGGGAGTCACTTAAATATGTTATAGCATGAAACTAACTGAGCTTAAAAAACAACAGAGATACCAGGATTCAATAAGAATACTTATTGATTTCTCAATCCTAGAAACCAGGGGAGCCTTTAACCAAATTTATTGGCTAGAAACCTATATTTCCATACTGGTGAATTAGTAATAGAGGAGGAAAAGATACTCTAAGTGCTCGGTGATGTGAGCCTGTCACTGCTTCATCATTATTTTGTGGTACTACAATGTCGAATGAGTTATGTTTAGTGAGTCTGAAGAACTAAAGATATTCTCTTAATTTTTAGCTTTTTCATCTCTCCAAGGTGTTCCATAAATACCTGTTGAAGAGTGATTGATGAGCTAAACAAATATTAATTATATTGTGTATAAGCTAAGGCTATTTCAGAGCACATACAGATACCAGTGTGCACCTCTTAAAATCAAATGTTGAATTGTCGTAGCCACTTGCATTACCTTTATAAGGGACTAACAGAACCACATCTATAGGATGTAGTAGCCGCAGACTGGAACACTCCCGTTATGCTTTGTATTACAAAAACAACACAAGAGTTCCAGTGAGACATTTGCCAAACAGAAAAGCTAAATATTGATCACATACACACTCCACATAGACTGGCCAGTGAGTCAGAAAGATGAAATTAGAAGGCCCATGGTGGAACGTTGTTGGAAAATCAGTAGAACACTTAAGTGCAGAAAAAATAAATACCCTGAAATCCATATCCCATTATTGTTGCTGTGTGGTTTTTATTGCAAAGAAGATATTAATTTAATTTAGTTTAGTATGGCAAAGCAGTCTTGTCCCATTATTTGGCTCCATAGGGACCACCTCTCATAATTTGGACTTGCCAAGTCTCTGCTTTATAACCCAGGCAAAAGTTTATCTATTTTGCCCATTGTACCTGTTATAGAAAACATGATCCAGTTCTCCTTCCCACACTCTCCCTCGCTGTTTGGCTTTACAATGTCATTCACATTATTTCTGACTCTCAGTGGGAGAAGTAAGTGTTCACAGATCCATTCTGAAGCCACACAGTCAGAATAGTAGCACAGCTACAAAAATTACCAAGTAAGCTTGTAACCAGCAGGTAAAGCTAAAGACTTAGGAAGCAGCCACTTCATTGGCACAATGGGATCTCTGTGTTTTGAGCTGTAATGATTTGGATTTGTAGCAGCTATGAACAGGGAAAGCTATTCCATTCTGAATCAAGGAAGCATGGAGTTGTGAGGACAGAACCTCCACAGAGAATCTGAAGATCAGGGTCAATGAGAGCCTGTGCACGTGATCAGCACGGACACCCTGTGTGTGGCCACCGAGCAGCTTCCACTCAGATCAAGTCATTACGTAGTGTGGCTTATACTTAAGACAAATGAGGCAGGGCTTTTGTTTCTTTCTTTCTTTGATTTTGTTTTTTGGGTTGTTTTGTTTTGGTTGCTTGCTTTTTTTTTTTTTTTTAAACTTCAGATTTATTAGACAACTTTGTAAACTGAACCGCACTAAGACTTAAGACCTTAGACTTTCTATGCCTTTAGAAGTTCACTGTTTGTTAATAACCTATAATATTCCTAAAGATAACAGCCCTGAGCATAATGTATGTGATCATAGGCCTAAGAAAAGATTTCGAATTTCTTTGTCTGGTAAAATCTCTTGTAACAACGTTTTTTCTTCCAAGTCAAAAGGCAGGAGATGCATAGTCAGGTTCTGTCCTTTCTTATAGTAACTTACCTGCCTTTAAATCTAAAGCGAGCTTCCACGCTAAAATTTATCCTTACTTTAAGTTTTATCATTGTAATGAAAAATTTTGCCTTGTTTCAAATTGGTATCCTGCACTGGTTTTCAGGAGAGAATAGCCTCATAAATGAATGTTTTGAGGTTGTCACTTTAATTTTTCTTTTTCTTTGCTCCTCCTGATTCTCAGCTTTCCAAGAAGTACGGTGTCCACATGTGTGGAGAAGGTGGGGAGTATGAGACATTCACGTTGGACTGCCCTCTGTTCAAGAAGAAGATTGTTGTGTAAGAGGCCGTTTCGCCATCTCCTCCTTTCTTAAATATACGTGATAGAAGCAACTGAGCACTTAGCTTGAGGCAGCTCTGGCTGTAAGAAATAGAACATGTCCTCTAAGTTCACAGACACTCAATTTGTTTAATCCCAAGGAAGTTGTGTGAATACTTAAATCAATACCTGACAAGAGGAGGCCTTCATAGAAGGCTGTAAACTTTTTAGACATTGCACTTTCGTTTACTTGCTGATTACGGCCTGCAGTAAAACTAGTGCCTACACACTGACACTTTTATCCTTTCATGAAGTGGGAATTGCCTGTATTATTTATCTTTCATTACAGCCACGTTTGATAAACTGCCACATCAGTAGCCTGTGGGTTCCATTAACTCCGTCCTCTTTTTCCTCTTTCTTGGCTTTAACAGTTAGAAGGATGACACTAGACACTTCTCTTCAGTTGGCGGGGCTGTTTTTACATGTAAACTTAGTTTTGAAGCTGACTGGGTTTATGGTGAGCACTGTGGTTCCTGCGCAGTGAACTTAAGAGTTGGTATAATGAGGACCAGGGCCTTTATCTCCTTCATCGCTTGATTAGCTGGCTCTTTATCATGCTGTACATCTTGTCTGCTAGAAAAACATTTCTTCTGTTTGTTGTCCTTGGTTTTGTTTTTGCTCCTAAGCTCGAGCTTCTTGGAACAAATTGTTAGAATTATACTTAATTAAATGAGCAGCTTTGATAGTTTTCAACACTAAGACTTGAATTCTATTCAGTTAATAATGAATAAGAGAATAATCTGGGAACATTAAGATTAAAAAGGTTTCATTCCCAGTTCCAGCATTCCTCACTTTTGCTTTCATGTCCGGCAACCGTCTTTGGCATTAATTAACATACCACTGATTTGACATTTTTTTTAATGGAGCACTTAATGTTTCCATCGAATTCTCCAGGTCACTATTGATGCCCATTGTTTCTACCTTTAAAAGATTGAAGGAAAATCATCATTGTATTAACTATGGTACAAGATAATAAAGTTATTACATAGACATTCATAGATAGGAGAGATTTTTAATGGCCATGATGACAACAAAAGGATTTTGTAAACAGGAAAGGTACTTCCATGAAACAATGATGTTTATTATTAAAGAAATGCATTTGCATGTTTGGGTAAACTTAGAGTATAATGGGAAAATGTGAATATACATACTTATTACCACAAAATTAAGCACAAGAAGAAAGAATAACAGAGCAAAAAATGTTCTCTTAAGGATACTCCAACCACCCTTCTGAGACGCCAGAATCAGTGGGTTCTCCTTGTACCTGCATGTTATCTCTTTCTGTGCTGTTTCTCCTTCCCATTTTATCTGACAACATATTTGCATTGATTTATCAGTACAAGCTCATTATACCTTTTCATCAAAAATTTGGTTCTTTAAAGATTGGTGTATAAGTTGCTTTTCTTTTAATGTTGTCTTTCTAATGTCATTTTATAATATGAAGATTCATATTTTATAGTAAAGAATCATGAATATATATTGAGTTTTTAATCATCATATATGTAGTTTTATATATCTTGAAGGTGAAATATAACTGTATTTTCCTGTAAAAATTTAGTATTTTATGCTCAAGTATTTTGTAGCTTCGTTTATTGTCAATTACATAATGTTCTAATCCAAAAAACCAGATTCAAGTATGTTTTGCACTGATCTCAAGGAGTTGAAGAAAGTGTCTAGAGAGCTGGCTCCGTTCCACTATGAAGAACATGTGCAGCTCTTTCAGAGGACCCAAGTTCAGTTCCCAGCAGTAACATCTGGCAGCTGCCCCAGACCTCCATAGGCATTGCAGTCACCTGCACAAACCTACACGCAAACACACAAAAATACTCACAATTTTAAAATAAAATAAAAGCATAAAAAGAATTTTAATTTAAAAATTAGAGTCAAAATAATAGATCTGGAGAGACGGTTCAGCAGTTAAGAGCACTTGCTGCTCTACCAGAGGACCCAGGTTTTATTCCCAGAATCCACATGGTGGCGCAAAACCATCTGTGACTTCAGTTACAGAGGATCTTATGTCTTTTTCTGGGCTCTAAGTTTACCAGGCATGTACATGGTACATATGTGCAGACTAAACACTCATACACATAAAGTGAATATAAAAAGGAGTTAAAGATTAACTTTGCAGTTCTGCAATAGTCAGGTGCTAAGATTAATATATACAATGGAAGTAGAAGTAATTCATAAGAAATTAGATATGAGGGATATCTATTTGTACATTTTCAGTTGAAATGCGGAGCATTAACTCTATCTTAATAACAAAAATGACTGGTTAATATAATTTTACCTATAATCTTAGTTATTTATAAGTTCTTTACAGGGGGCGTCTTTATAAAAATGAGTTAAGTTACATGTATCCTGTAGGAGGAACTAAGGTGGGAGGAGTTAGGAGAGGAAGAGGAAGAGGAGGAGTAAGGAGGAGAGGAGGAAAAGGAAGAAGAGGAGTGAGGAGACAGAAGAGGAAATGAGAGACAAGAGAGAGAGAGAGACGGGGAGGGGGGGGAGGAGATGGAGCCGAATGTTCACGTGTCTGTAGCAGTCAAAGGTAGTTGGTATATCTAGGTTGGGTATTGGGTTACACTTCTGATTGTATTGGTATCTTGTTACTGATCATTATCAAATATATAAGTCTTTGATTAATCTTTAAGAATTAGGGTCACATCTTTCTACTGAGCCCTCGTGGATGGTGGGATGGCCTGGGCAATGCCCAGCCTTGCAGAGACAGCGTAGGAGATTGAGCCATCTCCCATGCTGACAAGATGGCTGAATCTCCCACGCTAATGTCTTGTGGGTGGCAGGGCTGGTGTTTCTAGTTGACCATTTCTAGCTACAGCATGCAAGTGGCCTCCAGCTGAGAAACATGGCGGCTGGGCTTGGCAGAACCGCTACAGCTTAGATAGTCCGCATGGCCAGCAGCTGCATTAAATAATTAACACAACAGTATCCTATGGTGGCAGCAAACAGTTCATAGTGTATTACCTGAAGGTGCTAATGATCCTCTTCTGATCTGTGTTGGTAGCAATGGGTGTACCATGTGAAGAGTTCAGCCAGAGCTCAGCAGCAGCAGCAGCAGCAGCAGCTTTCCTTTGTGAGGGAAGCCAGCTTAGGCCATGCACGATGAGTCAGTTGTCTCTTAAAAACAGAGGCGCAGTGAAGTTTAATGCTTAGCTGTGCAAATTTGTGGAGTGCAATTGAACAGCTGAAGTCTCCGAATCATTCAGAGTTTTGTGGAAACTTTAAGTATGAGCTGTGTGCCCTTTTACACAGGAAAAGCAACAGTGTTTCTTAGTATTGAAAGATTCCAATCTCTTCTCTCAGCAGTAGGAATGACTAGCTACAGGGTATATATTTGCTAAGTACCCTAAACTCTGTGTTGCAGGGACTCTTCAGAAGCAGTCATCCACTCAGCTGATGCATTCGCACCTGTGGCTTATCTGCGGCTCTCAGAGCTGCACTTGGAAGAGAAGGTAAGTAAATCTCCGATTGCAGTGATTTCAAGGCAAGTGAGAGATATACATTAGTTCTTTTGTATGATACTCTAACACAGCAGTGCTCAACCTGTGGATCATGACCCCCTCCACACACACACACAGAGGACACATGTCAGATAGCCTGCATATCAGATATTTACAGTACAATTCATAACAGTAGCAAAATTGCAGTTATGAAGTAACAACAAAATAATTGTATGGTTGGGGTCACTGCAACAGTAGGCAATCAAGCAGAAAAAAGAAATAAATTTACTCAGTCAATAACTAATACTTTTACAAATGCTTATAGTACTAAGAGTGCTCTGTAACACAAAACATTTCTGAAGAGATTGAAGGTTTTTTTTTTTTTAAAAAAAAGAATGATAAATACTAAGAAAACAGAACAGTATAAAACCAATAGTAAGTCATTTAGCATAAGCATTTGGGGAAAGACTTGATAGTTAATTGAATTTTTATTGTACAGGACTCAGCAGGGAAAAGAAGGAGAGAAAAGTTTTTCTGAAACTGTATGAGGAAACTCTAAGTGAGAGGATTACAAAAGATGGCAAGTTAGATGAGGTGCAGTAAAATCAAACCAGAGCTTTAAGTGAAGTACAGAGCGGGTGATCGGGACAGAGCACATGCCTGTCAGTCTGTCTTTGGAGGTAGGTGAAGGTCTGTGTTAGATCTTTGCATGAAAGACCTAGAGAGATTACCCTCTGTTTTCAAGTGATGTTGTGTGAAGAAGAGTCATGATAGAAAACAAAAATAATTGGAAGAGGTCTTATGTCCTGCTTTCTTCCCCACTTCCTGAGGCACATCCGCAGCTGCATATGTGTTACATGGCAGCACAGTGACATTTTCAGAGTATGCAACATCTCTAAAAATAGAATGAAAAGTGGTCCCCAAACCTCAGGGTAAGTCAGTGAGAGAGAGTAATGACTAGATCCAGCAAGATGACAATTAAAAGAGAAAACATTTGCCATGAAACCCTGAGGAACGCACACTCAAACAAACATAATAATTATACATGCCACTTCCCACCAAAGTGAATGATGAACAAGACTGGATACCAATGTATCATTAGACTGGGCTAAAAGTAAACATTGGTGACCTTTTATGAAAAATTGGTGATATCAAAGAATGGTATTATCCCATCTAAGCACCCTCTATAACACAAGAAGGACACCTCACCTTAGCCTGCTTCTCTTTTTGGTGCCAGGAGCACAGATAAGAAATTAGGACACTACTCTCTCGCTTATGCATTCCTCCATTCCAAATTTAGCTTCACCCAAGTAGCTCCCCTGGGTTCTCTTGGTACTTCATTGGCCTTCACAGGCCATTAGCCCACTGTAGGTAACTATTATGTCAATATGATATGATATTACTGACACTAACAAATATTTTACATTTTTCTTTGTTTTATTGTAGGTGTCTTCAGTACCTGGGGATGATGAAACAACTAATTATATACACAATTCTTAATGTTTATGCTGCATTTTTAAACTTATTGTGATTTACTTTTTTATTATACTTTTTACTTCTTCAAAAAAAAATATTGGAACCATTAAATGACTGGGAGAATTTCAGTGAACTCTTCTCTAATATTGCCAATGTCTTCAACGTACTTCCTTTTAAAAAATAATTTTTTAAATTCCTATTAGATTATTATCGTACCACCCCCACTTTCCTCAGAACCCTACAATATACTCCTCCTGGCTCCTTTTCCAATTTGTGGATGCCATTTTTATTAGTATTGTTATACGCCTCTCTCTCTGTGTCTCACTGTCTCTGCCCTCCTCTTTCTCTATACACACACACACACACACACACACACAGTTGGATAACCAATTGGTATGCTCTTCCCCCATTAGCTTTCCCGTCCACTTTAGCATGTCTGTCGGCACCCTCGTTGTTCAGCTCATGTTTAGGGAGCCATGTTAATGAGACTTCATGGGTGCAGCTCCTGAGACTCTGGGGAGAAGCGAACTCTCTAGTCCTCTGGCTCTCCCCATCCTCTGGCTCCACTTCACCTTCATGGTGTAACAAGTCTCATGGCCTTTGTCTGGCATGCCCCTGTATTACCCTTTCATTTCTCTCCAGCCCTCTTCCTCTAACGTTTCCTTGTCACACTTTTTCCTTCTCTCTCTTCCACACCCCATGTCATGAAGAAGAGACATCAGAAAATGAAGAAGACTCTGATCTAGACAATCAAGCTCATTATAGTTGGGTGTCACCACAGTGATTTACCTTTTTTGTGTTTTTATGTATTCATTATTCAAAATGTTCAACATCATTGGGTAATCAGAAATGTTATTATAAATGGATGGTTGTTTTATGATTGACTTTTTTAATTTTAAATATCATTTATGTATATCTTATACAATTTTTAAAAAACAGACTATTTTTCTAGAATAATTTTATGTTCACTACAAAACTGAATGGAAAAGCATAAAGTATTCATGTATATTTTCTGTCCCATTGGAACACTGCCTGCCTCATATCAGCATAATATGCCAGAGAGGTATTTGTAACTGATAAACCCACTATGCTAGACCCTTATCAAAGATCCATTTTTAACCAGAAGTGGTGGCTCCCCTTATAATTCCGGAACTTGAGAGCTTGAGGCAGGAGCAGTGTTGTGACGTGTGGCCTGGATTACTTTGTCCCCAAAACAGACAAAAAAGTCATACTTTGTATAAAATGTTACAATTGTGGTTTTGCATTCCATGGGATTTAACAGATGTTCAAAGATGAATATGCATCATTACAGCCCTGTGACACAATAGTTTTACTGTCTTAAGAATCCTGTGTGGTCCACCTATTCATCCTTCTGTCTGCTCCAACCCCTGGCAACTACTGATCTCTATGCTCTCCAGTTTTGTATTTTTCAGAATATCATGTGGTAACAATCTTTCACTTATTAATATATGTTTTGATTCCCTCATTTCATTTTTTTATTTTTTTTAAATTGAATATTTTCTTTATTTACATTTCAAATGTTATCCCCTTTCCCGGTCCCACCCCCCACCCCCTGAAACCTCTTATCCCATTCCCCCTCCCCTGCTTTTATGAGGGTGTTCCCCCATACAACCACCCACTCCTGCCTCCCCACCCTTGAATTCCCCTACACTGGGGCATTGAGCCTTCACAGGACCAAGGGTCTCCCCTCCCATTAATGCCAGACAAGGCCATCCTAAGCTACATATGCAGCTGGAGCCACGGGTCCCTCCATATGTACTCTTTGGTTGGTGATTTAGTTCCTGGGAGCTCTGGGAGCTCTGGTTGGTTGGTATTGTTGTTCTTCCTATGGGATGCAAACCCCTTCAGCTCCTTCAGTCCTTTCTCTATCTCCTCCATTGGGAACCCCATTGAGGACCCTGTGCTCAGTCCAGTGTTTGGCTGCAAGTATCCCCTCTGTATTTGTCAGGCTCTTGCAGAGCCTCTCGGGAGACAACTATATCAGGCTCCTGTCAGCATGCACTTCTTGGCATCCACAATAGTGTCGGGTTTTGGTTACTGTATATGGGATGGATCCCCAGGTGGGGCAGTCTTTGGATGACCTTTCCTTCAGTCTCTGCTCTATCCTTTTTAGAAAGGGGAACAAAATACTCATAGGATCAAATACGTAGACAAGGTGGAGCAGAGATGCCCTCATTTCTTGTTATGGCTGTTTCTACTTTTTGGTGAGTATGAATAAAGCTGCTATCAATAGTCATATCCAGTTTCATCTGAATGTCAGTTCATTTGTATAACTACCAAAGAGCATACATACCTGAACATCAGTGTTCTAGGTTTATTTCCATTGCTATGATAAATACTCTGACAAAAATCAACCTAGTAGAGGAATGGTTATTTGGCTTACAATTCTGGATTAGCATCTGTCATTTAGGGCAAATAGGCTGGAACTTAAGCAGCTAATCCTATTATATTCACAGTAAAGAGCAATAGTCTCCTTCATATTTCACTTCCATATATCTCTTACATATCTCATAGTCCTGTCCATCTCCCCTTTTAAAGTTGTCCCTTCCCAAATTCCTTCATTTTCCATTTATAGCAGTGGTTCTCAACCTTTCTAACACTGCAAACTTTAACTTCAACCTTTTTAACACTGCATACAATTATTTTTGTTGTTAACCTTGTAACTGTAATTTTGCTACTGTTTGAAATAATAATGTAAATATCTTTGTTTTCTAATGCACTAAGGCATACCCTGTGAAAGAATCATTAGACCCCAAACAGGTCAAATCCCACAGTAGTTTTCTACATTAATAAGATCATTATCTATAACCAGAAACCATATATTACAATGCTCTAAAGTCTTTCACTACTCGAGGTCTCAGGGCTCCATAGAGCATCCTTGTGCAGAACAAATTGATGCTCCCTTGTTTTGCCACAACTTTCTGCCTCCATTGACCTTTTTAAACTGTTTGCATCCCACCCATGGACCATTATTGAATTCAGATACTTACATATAACCACACAAGTTAAATTGCCCCCAATGCTTTCTTTGCTTTCTGTAGCAACTTTATTCAGTTGTTTAAGCATGTATCATTTCTACTGCTTTGCAGATTTTTGTGGAGCAGTCCTTTTCCTGGTCATCTATGAGATCCAAAAATACCAGATAAAACTTTAAAAATAACTTTTTAAATGAACTGTCATTTTTCCTTTTTTTAATTTATTTTTATTGGATATTTTATTTACATTTCAGATGTTATCCCCTTATTGCATTCCCTCAACCCCCGCCCAGGAACCCCCGATCACATCCCGCCCTCCTGCTTCTATGAGGATGTCCCCCCATATACCCCCCCACTCCCACCTCCCCACCCTCGAATTCCCCCATACTGGGCATCCAGCCTTCATGGGACCAAGGATCTCCTTTCCCACCTATGCCCGACAAGGCCATCCTCCCCTACATATACAGCTGGAGCCATAGGTCCTTCCCTATGTGCTCCCAGGCTGATGGTTTAGACTCTGGGAGCTCTGGCTGGTTGGTATTGTTGCTCTCCTCATGGAGCTGCAAACCCTTTCAGCTCCTTCAGTCTTCTCTCTAACTCCTCAATTGGGAACCCCTTGAACATTTCAGTGGTTAGCTGTGAGCATTCACCTCTGAATATGTCAGACTCTTGCAGACCTCTAAGGACACAACTATATCAGTCTCCTGTCAGCATGCACTTCCTGACAACCACATCAGCGTCTACCTTTGGTGACTGCACATGGAATGGATACCCAGGTGGAATGGTCTGCAGACGGCCCCTCCTTCAGTTTCTGTCCCACACTTTGTCTCCATATTTGCTCCCTTGAGTATTGTGTTACTCCTTCTAAGAAGGACCAAAGCACCCACACTTGGTCTTTCTTCTTCATGATCTTCATGTGATCTGTGAGTTGACTCTTGTCATTTTTCAAACCTCGGTTTTTTCATCATGAAGAGTTTTAAAGATGTTTTTTCATTACATATTGCAAACAAGTTTACATCACTTTCTTCTGTTATTATTGGAGAAAAATGTGTAAGAAAACTGGAGTGCAAAATACAAAATATAGAGATTGGTAGTGGACATTTTAAAGATATCATTTAAACACTCAACTTACAAAATGATAAATTTAAACAATTTTCTTAAATTTTACATTGTTATATCATAAGTTATTGATTTAAATATTAAAATAATACCAATTAGATATGAAGTCCCAAACAATATAACTGAATAATTGAATGGCCTGAGTTAAAATTTGGGAAATCAATATTAAAGTTTCTTTGGGTTCCAATCTTTATTGCTTATGGCAAATTTGATGCTAAAATGTGCCGTACATCACATAATGACAAGCTTAAGAAAATGAAAAGTACAAAGCCTAACATAAGTCAACTAAAAGTTCACATCAAAATGCCTAAAATTTAACAGAAGAATCAGGCTCTTACTTGTAACTATTCAAACACCCATCTTACCCATTTCAGCTTTATGGAAAACAGTATTCAAATTCATTTTTGGAAAAAAAATGTACTTTAAACAAAAAAATAAAAAGGATTGGGGGCTGGAATCGTGGTTTAGCAGTTAAGAGCATTTGTCTTCCAGAAGGCCTGGGTTCAGTTCCCAGCACTTACATGACAGCTCACAACCATCATTTATGTTCACGTCTAGAGGATCTGACGCCTCTTCTGGAAGAAGAGTAACATTTAAATTGTGGATCTTTTTTTTTTAATAGTAATTGGAGTAAAGTTATAAGAGCGTGTATGAATGAAGCTAATACCCCAAGCGTATCATCTCCAGATTTATATTGGATTTTTTAGGAAGAGAAAAAGGAGTTGAATTCATCAAGTTTCCATAATTTTAACGTATTTAAAAGGCTTATTTTAAATTAAAAATAATTAAGAAAATTAACTGGGAATAAAGTAGCATAGTATGTTCTACATTGTAATACACATTTAGTAATATTCTGTAAGAGCTCTTCAAACTTTAACCAGAACTCAAGTGAAAACAGTCCCCAGTAGAGTTGAAATCTCACTGACTCTGAAGTAGAGCCTAAGGAGAAACTTCTGGGGAGAAACTGTCACATACAAAAGATGATGAACATCTGGGGACAACAGGCCTCTTGATTGTTGGTGTTTCTTGCAATGGAATTTCTTTTGCCACTCACAGAAACCAATATACTATCAAAGATGCCTTTCACAGAGGTACACTCTCCCAGTGTCACTTCAGGATAAATAGTAAAGTATCAGTTGAGCAAGGTACTTAGTTAGAGTCCTTAAAGCCTGAACTTATAAAACTTAAATGAACCAACTTGCTTGTTGTAGTTAATCACTCAGGCATTGAAGTCTCCCAGGCATGGAGCTGCTTCACACATTTATGTCCCTAATCAGTGAGGAGCCATAGAAGTACCAGAGTTAGAACGTCTAGAAAGCTCATAAACATTTCTTATGCCCTGGATGTATGGAAGGTTTGTCAACCAGGGAAAGGAAATAAGAAAAGGAAAGGGTTTTTTTTTTTCTTTCTTTGTTGTCCTTCCTTTTTTTTTTTTTCTTTACCCTAGCTATGCTATTACATATCACTTTGTTATTTTTAAGAAATTGGGTTCTTATTGATGTCTTTTTCAAGTTTCAGTTCTATGTCTTCTCATCAATTAGAAGCAGGATACTACTTAAACCATTCTTATGTATATATCGAATACCTAGACAATACCAGCCACTTTTTAAAAGTTGGAAATACAATACAGAATTAAACAGCCAAAAGTTATTGCTTTCAGAGACATTGAATTCTTTGAAATAAACCAGGCAATTAATTCAAGTATATGAGGTGGGTGTGATGGTAGAGAATTTACCCTTAGAAAGAGACTAAGACACAATTAGGCCTAGCTTGAGCCTCGGAGACCTCAAAGCAATGTGTGCAGTGATTACAGACAGAATGGGTGTGATGATCGTCAGAAGAAGTGAATGTGATCTGAGGATCCTAAGCTGGTTATGGTACCAGATTTAAACCAGGGTGAGAAACATAAAATATCAGTCTTCATATTAGGTCAGTCCCAGGTTCCCCATCAAAAGACCAGTTATGACTTCACACACTTGTAATCCCAGCCCTGGGGAAGCATGACAGGCAGATCCCTTTGATGGGTTCAAGGCTACTGTTTCAAAACACAAGGTGAAAAACTTCCAAAAACTGACACCCAAGATTGTCCTCTGACTCCACATGCACATACATACACAGACACATACACACATTATAGACTACTTAGCAGAGTCCCAGGATACAAAAACAACACATGAAAACCTCTTGTATTTCTGTGTATCAACAATGTATAACCTAAAATGAAAAGAAGTAGAACACTCTGATTTCCAGGAGCATTCAGAAGAATAAAATATGTTTAGATTAATATGACCAAGGTTTATTAGTATAAAACCTTGTGGGGAAAAGACAGAACATCCATAGATGTGGCAGTTAGAATATAAATGGTCTCCATAAGCCCATATGGAGAGGCACTATGAGGAGGTGTGGCCTTATTGGAGGAAATGAGTCATTGGGTGCTGCCTATGAGGTCTCAGAAGCTCAAGCCAGGCCTAATTGTGTCTCAGTCTCTTCCTATTGTCTGCAGATCCAGATGTAGAGCTCTCAATTACCTCTCCAGCACCATGTCTGCCTTCATGCCACCATGCTTCCCACCATGATGATAATGCACTAAACTTCTGAAACTGTAAGGCATCTCCAATTAAATATTTTCCTTTATTAGAGTTGCTGGGGTCATGATGTCTCTTCACAACAATAGAAACTGTTAAGACAATAGATACCCTACCCGGTATCTATTCAGCAGTCCCTAGAAGCTTCTACAAATGAACACATTCATATCCTACATCACAAAACAAACTTTTAACAAAGCAGAAAAATCAAAATAGTTCCATGCACCCTATCTGACCATTATGCAATAAAACTTAAAATCATTAGCAAGCAAATCTGTAATGAGTTTATCAACTCATGGAAATTATGTAGCTCATTACTAGAGGATGATGAATAGGTCAAAGGAGAAATCAAGAAAGAAAAAGCATCTGACTCAGCTGCTTGTTGGGTCTTTTGAAGGATAGTCTTGATAAGTCCTTTTTTTGTGAGCACTCCATAGCCGCAGTAATAATGTCAGGCCTTGTGGCCTCCCCTTGAGCTGGACCCCACTTTGGGCCTGTCGCTGGACCTCCTTTTCCACAGGCTCTTCTCCAGTTTTGTTCCTGCATTTCTTTCAGACAGGAACAATTATGGGCGAGAATTTTGACTGTGGGATGGCAACCCTATCTCTCACTTGATGCCCTGTCTTTCTGCTGGAGGTGGGCTCTACAAGTTCCCTCTCCTCATTGTAGGGCATTTCATCTAAGGTCCCTCCCCATCCAACCAATGGACAAAAAAAAAGCTGCTGACCCCTGTGGTTGAATTAGGAAAAGCTAGAAGAAGCTGAGGAAGAGGGCGACTCAGTAGGAGACCAGCAGTCTCAATTAACCTGGACCCCCAGATCTCTCAGATACTGGGTCACCAAACAGGCAGCATACACCAGCTGATATGAGGCCCCAAACACAAATACAGCAGAGGTCTCTTGGGTTAGGGTTCAGTCAGAGAAGATAGATCTAACCCTCAAGAAACTGGAGGCCCCTTGGAGTGGAAAGGTCTGGTGGGGTGGGGGATGGGGAGGTGGGTTGGGGACATCTTCTTGGAAGGGGAGGAGGTATGGGATGTGGAACAATCAGAAGGTAAACCAGGCGGGGGATAAAATCTGGAGTGAAAAATAGAAGATTAAATAAAATTTAAAGAAAAGGAAAGAGAGAGAGAGAGAGAGAGAGGAAGGAAGGAAGGAAGGAAGGAAGGAAGGAAGGAAGGAAGGAAGGAAGGAAGGAAGGAAGGAAGGAAGGAAGAAGAAAGAAAGAAAGAAGAAAGAAGAAAGAAAAAAGAAAGAAAGAAAAGAAAAAAGAAAGAAGAAGAAAGAAAGAAAGAAAGAAAAAGAAAAAAGCTCTGAAACAGAACACAATGCTGGAAATATAAAAACATATATAAGGGATTTAAGCCCTAGGTGACTACACTTAGAGGAAAAAAAAAAATCAGAACACAAATAAACAGCAATTGCAACTTAAAAATTGGAAAAACAAGCCAGATCAAACCAAATCAATATGCAGCAACAATATAAGAAATATCAAAGAGAAAGTTAATTAAAAATAAAAAATGCAAACAAGAATCAGTGAATCTCGAAGAAGTGATTTTTCTTTCCTGAGAAGATAAACAAGATTGCTTCCTGGGCATTATCAAAGGAGGCAAATTCCCAATATTAACAAATAGAATGAAAGGTAACAAAAATACGAACAAAGAAATCAGAATCAGGGATCTTTAAAGAATATACTCATTGTTGGAAAATGAAAAATGATTAATTTCCTTCATCCAAAATTCCAAAGTTAAAAGAGGATAACAACTTAACAGAACAATAATAAGGGATAAACTAAAACAAAACAATGAAACAAAACAAAGGTTCGTTTGTAAAGATAACCAATAATTGAAAATCTGAAAGCACTCTTGGTTAATGATTCCAATGTTAGCACAGTCAGTTATACCAAGAGGGGAATCACCAATAACATCCACAATGAGGTAGGGGACTCAGACTGTAACCTGTATGTACACACCTTAGATTCAAGTACAAATACCAAATGTATTGAAGTAGCACCTCAGTCTGTTCTGTATCTTCCAGGCTTTATAGAATAGAATAGATGTTATTTTACATCTCCCCACAAGCCTCAAAACAATAAGACTGCTTTCCTCCCTGACCCATGAAAGGCTATAGCAGGATTGCTATTAATTTAAGGCCTTATCCAAAGTGAGATCCTATCTTAAACAAAACAACGACAAAAAAGTCTGTCTTCCATTTTTATGTCAAATTACTTTGCTTTTGTATAGCCCCTCAACTCAGTTTTTACATTTGTAATATAAGAGACAGGATGGTAATACTATACTTTCATGATTTCATTTTCCATGGTTAATTCTATCCCATACTTTTATCATATTTTCATTCGGCATACAAAACACATTCTCTTGTCAAAATCTGCTTTTTTTCTTTCAGTTGACTAAAGGCAAAAAATTTAGGTCTCCACTTTAGAAGTAAGATTTTTATATTTCAAAAGTACTTGCTCAGCCGGGCAGTGGTGCCTTTAATCCCAGCACTTGGGAGGCAGAGGCAGGCGGATTTCTGAGTTTGATGCCAGCCTGACAGAGAGTTCCAGGACAGCCAGGGCTACACAGAGAAACCTGTCTCGAAAAACCAAAAAAAAAAAGTACTTGCTCTAGACCAGTTCTAAACGCAGCTGAAGTTGAAATAAGATAAGGACAGCTCCCTGTATGTATTCTTTAACATATGATTTAATATGGAAACAGATAGAGGCATGAATTCCAATTACCTACTATTGTTTGGTTATATACTATTTATTTTTTATTGATCCAACTTAACATCTTTCTTTGATTATTTATTGGTCAAAGTAAGTGAATATCTAATGAGAAGATGTTTTAATTTCTGGGTCACATTACCCAAACTAATTATAAGCTAAGTATTATTTCCATTCCATATAATAGAGCTTTATGCTTGAAACAAATATTTTTAAAAGGCAGAGTGCATTTGTAAATTGGTCTAGGATCTAAGATTGGCGATTCATTTTTATTCTTTGTACTTCATGTACATCCTGCCAGCCTATCGTCTTTTTAATTAGCCTCTGTTACCAGTAATCTCATAATTCAATGGGAGACTTAATACTTCACACTTAATCTATTACACCAGGTTATCAAATTAAGTTGTTTAACCTTCCTTAAATACAGTTAACTTTTTTAAAGATGAAGAGTAATGATTGCCTATCCAGGAAAAAAGGCTAGGTTCGTGAATTTCATTCCACGAGTGTTATTTGATTGACCCTGCCATTCCCTATAGCTTATCCAAAAAAAATCATATTTTTCACATGTGAAGTGAAAGTTAAATATTTTTAAATTAAACATTTTTTAAATTTTAGAATTGTATTTATGTGTATCTAGTCTTGGCATATTCTTACAACTCTCCTATCAAACTAAGTTAAAAGCTTGATAAAAAGAGATTATTTTTCTTATTGAGTGCTGATGTCAACAGTATATATGTCATTACAGAACTGAGCATTTAGTAGGCAGTCAATAGAGGTTTACTATATTAAGTTGAATTGACTTAGCCTTTAAGTTTGTCAAAGAATAAATGATTTATCTATGAACCATCTCTGAAAGTAGCTTAGCATTCTACCCATTCATCACTACCACAGATGAGTAGTTAGCAGAACAATATAATAAACAGTGGAGCAGCCATGTGTACTAGAAAGATACCATAGACCTGTGTGTGGTGTACTTAGAGCCAAAGCCAGTATCAACCTTTCTTTTCTTTTTTCATCCTTTCTTTTCTTTTCTCTTTTCCTTTCCTTTTCTTTTCTATTTTTGATTTTTTTTATTCACTTTACATCCTGATCACAGTGCCCTTCCTTTCTCTCCTCCCAGTCCCACCCTTTCAAATCTCTCCCCACTTTGCCTCCTCTCTTTACCTCCTCTTGGGTACTACCATCTTTAGATATCTAGTTCCAGCAGGACTAAGTACATCCTCTCCCACTGGCACTCAACCAGGCATCCAGGTAGAGGGAAGGGTTACAATGGCAGGGAACAGAGACTGAGATAGCTACTTGTTAGGGGACCACATGAACACCTAGCTACACATTTGCTACAAATGTGACCGAGGTCAAAGTCCAGCTCCTGCACACTCTCTGGTTGGTGGCCCAGGTTCTGTGGTCAATTCAATCTCTATATACCCCTCTGGTAGGGGTCTCACCTAGGGTCAACCCCTGACTGCCATTCTAGTTTCCCTCCTCATGCCGTCTCCTACCCAGTTCCTTCTCCTCATCCACCCTCAAAGTCTATTTAGGTTTCCTTCTGAGTGAGATCAGTGCATGCTCCCTTTAGACCTCCTTATTACCCAGTTATTTTTGGTCTGTAGATTGCAGCATGGTTATCCTGTATTTTATAGCTAATGTCCACGTATAAGTGAGAACATACCATATGTGTCTTTTTGGCTCAGGGTTACCTCACTCAGGATGGTATTCTCAAGTTCCATCCATTTGCCTGAAGAATTCATTATGTCTTGGTTTTTAATAGTTGAATAGTATTCCATTTTGTAGATGTACATGAGTGCATAAATAAAAGCAAATGGTGGTTATTCACAGAAAGCAAAGAATCCTATACAGCTAGTTCATTTGTAAATATAAAATCATAATATCAAAATTCTTCTGATTTCTTTTTTTTTCTGATTTCTTAATAGATATTAAGTGTCTTTCCCCTATTTACTAGGTTATTTTGGTTTTATTTTCTGTATTTATCTGATTATAATGGAAACAACATTCAAACAATTACTAAATGTATCTTAAGCATTAAGGCACATGTACAGATGAGCTAGGATTTTCCTCTGAGTTTTTGAATTTGGCTAGTGACCGATATGCCTTACATACTGCATTTCACTCAATTTTGACATTAAAATTTGATAAATATTTTAGGTATGATATTAGTCTTCAGGTTTTATATAAAAAGAACAAAATAGAGTTCTCAATCTTTTCTTATTGATATGAATGCAGATGGGTACTAGGAAGTCTTGGATTTCCAGAAGTCTTGGATTTCCATCTGTGCAAGTTACTGCAGGAATAAAGGAAATGGACAAGAGTTCAGATAGGAAGACCAGCCTTGAACAGAGAGCTGTTAAGTTAGTTGGCAACAAAGGTATACTGAGAGAAATTCACATTCGACTGTGTCCAGGTATGAAGCAATTCAAGTGTTTAATAAATTACTTAATTTCAACTTAAAATGACAGAGGCAATCCTGATGAATTAATCTTCTTGATTTTTCTAAAATCTCTAAATTATCAACTAGTTTTATAGAAAATGTTTAACATTTTCACTAACATTCATGTTATGAAAACTTATATAATAAAAATATTATTTTTATAGAAAAATACAGGTTAAAGTTTACTTTGAAATTTCTTTTAATGATGGAGAAATTCTACTTTGTTTAACAATTATACAATACTTATTTTCAAAACTATTTGAAACCCAACTGTGTTTGAAGTTTAGGGGTCTGGAACCATGGCTCATTGATTAAGAGAAGGGGCCTTACTGCTCTTATAGACAAGACTAGAGTTCCAGTCTTAGTATCCACAAAGCAGCTCATAAATGGGTCAGACTCCAGTTCCAGGGCATGCTTGCAGCCTTCTGGCCTCTGTGGCCTCCCTTGTGCATATGTGCACATAAACATACCTTCATGAAAACATGCATATAATATTTTAATGAAAAAGGAAGAGTCTGTTAGAGTAATTGAAAAAGTTGCTCTATAAGGCAAACTAGTTATCTTTTAAAAATTATCCACAATGCTGGAGTTAAAAGAAAGGTATATATCGATATACCCCATTCCACTTTTAAATATAAAATTAATCTAATGGATTAAAAATTGATATGTCTTAACTGTTTGGTGCCTATTTGATCCTAATGTTAGCCCACTATCTACTGTATTGATATACAACTGCCAATTTATAATGACTGAATTTAATTTCTTAAGATGTGCTTTAAGTTTGTTCATTTGTCTTTTATTTACCTACAACTGACAATCTGATTAATGTATATATTAGTTAAATTATACAGTTAGACTCATTTATTAATGGTGTTAATTATGTTTGTTAATAATTTTTCTGACTGTGTACCTCAAACTGACACTGGACTAACTCTATAGCATAGATTGTCCACAAATCCCTAACCCTCTCCCTGCCTTAGTCCCTATGTGCTGTGATCATATTGCGTGCTCCACCACGTCTGCCATATGGTGAGCCACATCTGCATGATCAACATTTTTCCTATGGAATTATTTAACTGATGTGCTTGCTGTTTATCTCTTATGCCTTTAATAGCTATGATATCTCTTCCTCCTCTTTGAGTTAAAGCGTAACTCCTTGCTGTTAGAGTACGCTTTTGATCTTTGCATGACAGCAACATGCTGAGACCGTGTGTGACTGCAGTTTGACTTCTACCATTCACATCGGTCATTGATCATTTATTTGCATTGTCAGTATTTACTTCTTTGCCATTATCAGATATCGCATTTTACTACAAGCAGATAAACCTCTCGCTTCTGCTCTACGTTTTACTTTGAGTGGATGCAAATCGCCCTTACCTGTCAGGTTCTTTACGTTTCCTAATTCATCATTTGTTTTCATGCTCACTAGCTTGTTCTTGGTTCTTAGTGTACTCACACAAGCCGTTCATGAGTAACTGCTCAGATGAAGTGAACTGTATTGAGAACAACACATTTAATAGAAAAAGAGCACCACAAAGAAATTGCAACCTTCGATATGGAAATTATGGACTGCCTTTGAAAAAATAATATATTACTTACATATTTATTATGTGTATGGGTTTGCTTACATATATGTCTGTGAACCATGAGCATGCCTGGTGCCCCCAGTGATCAAAAAAAAAAAGGCATCAGTTACCCTGGAACTTGAGTTATATATAGTTGTTAGTCTCCATGTAGGTTCTGGAAATCAAATCCTGTTTCTCTGAATGAACAACCAGGGTATCTTTGAGCCATCTCTGGTCCCCTTTTATTTTCTTTATAATACAATATTATGTTAAAATTGCTGTTTTTACTTCCTAACTCTTGCAGAACATTGACAGTAGTGATCATCACTAGCAATGCTCACTATTTACTATGAAATAGACAGTTGTCTGAGGAATTCAGATGCACTATATATTTCAATCTTAAATGTAAAATTTGGAATATATTATTAAGCACTGCCATAATCACTGTTTTGCACACCTTATATGGTGTAAACTGGGAACTCAAACACAAGCATCAGACCTAGACCTGAAAATTTCAATCATTGTGCTTTATGGGTTTTTCATTTTTTTTTTACCAGTTATTTATTTAGTTGTGTGAATGTATGTGTGGCCATGCATGTGGAAGAAGTCAGAGGATAACTCAACAGAGTATTTTTTCATTCCATGAATAGAACTTAAGTCATCAAGCCTGGAAGCAAGCCCTTTACTCACTGGAACATCTTGCTAGCCCTGGGAATGTACTTTTAAAAGATACATCAAGGTAGTGTGTTTAGCAACACAATTTGAACTGAATAGCATTCCTGTTGCTGGAAGAAATTAGGCATACTACTGGGTGAGAAAAATAGGCAGCAGTATCACACAACTGCAAGGTACACAAGTGACTTTCCTGCAAGATACCCTGGTACAGTAGTCATGAAGACTTTATAGAAGTAAAAAAAAAAATCATATTTTTAATTGTAATATAGGTTCATTCCATGAAATGTAACCAATACCTGACACTGCTAAAATTGCCAAGAACCCGAAATCAGATAGGTAATGGGCCAAGGGGCAAAACCTACTACTCTTTCTCTGCTCAAGCAGTGGTTCTCAACCTTGGATGCCTACCCTTGTACAGGGTCACACATCATATATGCCACGTATCAGATATTTACATTACAATTCATAAGAGTAGCAAAATTGCAGTTATGAAGTAGCAACAAAAATCATGTGATGGTTTAGGCTCACCACAACAGGAGGAACTGTATTAAAGATCATGGTATTTGGAAGGTTGAGAAGCACTGCCCTAGAGAACATAGTAGAATGAGTACAAAGGATGTGCTGCTATACCTTAGATAAGTACATCACTTGTATATCCTCAGACTGTACATTATAATAAACAGAGACTCACAACTCAGCAATGTGCAGAGAGTGAGAGAGTTTGGAGCACTTGACCCTAAATGGGATGTCTTTATCAAACTCCTCATCCTTGGAGTTCAGCAATCTCTGTAGGAGAGGAAATAGAAAGACTCTAAGACTGGAAGTGGTGTGACTTCAGAGAAACAAAATAGGCCTGTGCACATATGAACTCACAGAGATGATGACAGAATGCACAAGATATGCACAAGTTCAAACCAGACACAATCCCAGCATGCAAAGACGAAGCAAGCACAATGTCCCTAAACACGAAGCTATTTACAGTTGGTATGTACTAAGAGAGGGAAACTCAATTCTCTCCAATGGACTGACAGTAAGTATATCAACTATACTCCATTTGGTCCTATGATCAGGAGTACTTGACCAAACCAAAAAGGATTCCATGGTTTTTAATTTTTACTTAAATTGGGGTTTTGATTTATTTTGAAGGTCTGTTCATTTTTATGGTATTTTTGTTTGTGTTTGTTTTGATTTCAGAGGGATTTTGTTTGAGATAGTAGGGAAGATAAAACATAAAATTTGATGGGTAGGGATGTAGGAAGGATCTAGGAGGAGTTTGGAAAATGAAAGAATATTACCAAAATATGGGTATGAAAAAAATTTAAAGGTATTATGTAGAAAACAAGATAATGCATTCAGGACAATAATGTAGCTGAAATTGATGCAAGTATTCCAGGCTAGACCATCCATTGACTCCTTTGTATCTTTAAACTGATCTTATTTGTCATGTTGTCTAGTATTTAATTTCTTGTTTTGCATGTATACATTCGTGTGCCCTCAGTGTGTATATGTGTGTGCTATGTATGTAGCATGTGTTTGAGCAAGTGCATGTGATGTAATTTCATGTAGAGGCCAGGGTTTGACATTGTCTGGTTTTCTCCATCGCTCTCCACCTTTATATATCAAGGCAGAATCTCTCCCTTTAACCCAGAGCTTTCCCTCTAGCCATCTTGCTCTGGAGGTCTCCAGTCCTTGCCCAGCCTGTCCTTGGATGGCAGTCAGTCCTCCCACCACCCAGTTATCTGTGTAGATGCTGGGGACCCAGCTCCACTTCTTACCCTGTTTTCTCAGCTCTAACATTCATTTCTTCTGAAATTACCAAAATATATTGATTACAAAATATCAGATTGATCTATTCAGACATGTGATTTATTGTTGTTGTTACAAATGTGGTCATTTTCTAAGTATTTTAGGACATTTAAAACATTAGTTTCATGAAGAGTCCAATTAGTCTCCATCCTGGGGACTTATTTCAAGGACAGTCAAAATTTTCAAAACTGCCTTGGCATCTGAGCACCAAATTCTGTGTGTCATCTAATGCTGTTACCCATCTTGGACCCCAGTTCTTTGCCAACTAATAGTTTCTTGCTGTAGATTTAAGCTATTCTTTCCTCTTTTTCTCTGCCCCAGGCCTTTCTCTGTAGCCAGAGAAACGACTCAACTTCTACCTATGTTGGGGAAGTTGGGAAGTTACTAATACCTTCATCCATCCTCAACAATGGGTGATAGAACAGAAATTTGGAATTAACATGTCTTTCCATTGTAGTATCCTTCTGATGAATGTGTTTGAAGTGCCTAGTTGGTGAGTTCCCCATGATCATGAACTATTTTTGTAGGGTTTTTTTATAAGCATTTTTCTTCTCTATCTCACACCCTCAGTTCCTCAGTGCACTGCCCTGGGTTATCTCCCAAAGAAATAATTACCCATGTCCAGGTTCTGGTTTAGGGCATTCGGAACAACCCAAACCGAGACAGGAATTTAGAGGAGAATCTTCAGTTATGTTAGAGAGATTGCAGTCCTTTTGGATGTTGCTTTTTAATTTCAGAGATCCAATGAAACTCATTCAACCCATGTGCATGTTATATAATGATAGCATTATTCATCTGCTTCAGGAAATGATAGGTTTATGTTTACTTTATATGAGCATTTCAGTGTTCAAATATATATTTTAGATGAAACTGAAAAATGTCTGTTATTGTACAATTATCACCTCTACATATACACAGTGTACTTTTTTAAATCCATGTTTTGGTAGGTACACCCCCACCACTGCAGGGTTTTTATTTTATGTGGGTATCAGACTACAGTATGGCTGAATAATAAAATTGTTGATTTGATTCACATCATTATAAATTTCATTTAATGGATTTTGATATTTGATTTTTGTTTCAAGGTTTAAAAAATAATAATGTTCAGGAAAAGCGTATGGTGATTTCTAGTAGATTAGCGGGCCCACAACCCTCTTCTCCTATTGAATGAAGACAATAACTTCCCAACATTTTTATTCTCTCTAATTTGCTTCATGTTTAAGGAGGAAAAAACTTTTAGAATACAAAAAAGAGAGTTAATATGTTCAAATACTGTACATTTTATCATCCACTAACCCTAAATTTATGAATATTTGGTATAAAATGACCTTTAATGATTAAAATAGACTTTCTGGTGATATGCCTTTATTTGGAAACTCATAAACATGAAGGTTATAGAGGGAAAAATATTATAGGTTTGAATTTTCTCTGCAATGTATTCTATAGCTTCATGCAGATAGCTGTGGCTCCTTTCTATGGTCAGGCCTCTTGGATGCATGTGTGGATGTCTGTCTCCTAAAGTGCTTTTGTTAACACCATAATTTTAAATTAAGTTTTCCAGAAAGCTGTTCCTGCTGTACACTGTGGCATCTAAGATTAGGTCAGTAGCCATAAATCTCATTTATGTACTTAATGCAAAGGAGATACAGCTGCCTTGGGAACCGTGGAGCCGGATTCCTTGCTTTGCCCCTCTTACGAGATATTGACATATAAAACAAAATGCTCCCATTTTGCTCTGCATCTCTCTTCGTTTAAAACTTTAAATAAAGAATGTTTATGCAGGGTTCTTTTTCATTCATAAAAATGGAAATCACCCTTAGTGTCTGCATGAGTAGGCTTGTATTCTTGTTCACGAATTCACATGATAGATTGGCCCATAAAATCTTTACGTTAGGCTTGTGCAGCTGAGTTCATGACTGAATACAGAATGATAAAGAAGTCTTAGCATTTTGTAGAAAGCAAAGAAATCATGCCTTCTATATGGCCCTTAAGCTAGCTTTTAACTGCCTGGAAATCAGCTAGAAATGTATAATCAAACTTGTCATTAAAGGCACAGTGTGTAGCATAAATCTTTGGGACATAATCTGCAAATTAATGCAAAGGGGTTCTTTCACATTCATTTGGTTTTCATTATATTTGCATGGATGTGTGCCAATCCAAACACATTTTTTTTTTTACTTTCCTATCCATCAGAAGTTAAAATAGAAATGATGGATTGTGTCACTGGCCAGTCCAACAGCCTGTTTCTTTCAACGCATTACTGTGTATTTACTGTTTTAGGTATATTGTTTTCAATTTCGGCAGAATAGTCAGTTTTTGATCCTTGGTAGAAAATGTCAGTGCTCACATTTCCTGTGGGGTTTTGGCCTTTTTGTGAAAAGGTGGGGGGAGCTAAATGAATTATGGTGCTGTCATCTGAAGAAACCACAATATATTTCTTTGCCAAATTTTAGCAAGAACAGAGCTGATCATCTGCTCGTACAAGCCTTTCGCTGAACCCCACCAGCAGTTCACACAGGCTGCTGCCTGTTCTCTTTCATGCTGTGAGAATGTAGCATGCACGTGTCCTTTTAACCTTCCCTTTGCAAGGTTAATGGATTTAATAACCCCCAAGGAAGATATGTTTTGCCACAGGGACTTAGGAGTCTAAATTTATGAATTTAGAAGTTCATAACTGAGCTTAAATAAAACTAACACCAGGTTGCCTCATAATGTAAACAGGGTATGGTGTATGCACTTGTCTTTCACTAACTTCTGGAGAATGGGCACTAATCTCACCCCTTTTACCTCTGTATTTTTATATTCTATACATATTTCCTGGCAGCATTTGTACATCTCAGCAAATAACACATTTTGAATATTTGTGGTAATACATAAGCACTGCACCCATGGTAGACCATTGTCTACAGTACTTAGATATTCCACAGTAAGCACCAGTTTAAATTACCTAATTGTTTTTACTAAACCATGAGGAAGTGTCTTTTTTTTGTTGTTAGTTACATTATTTTTCAACCAGTTCATAACACACCATAGGAATAACAATCTTAGTCTTAAGGCCTGGGGTCCCTAAGGATGGTTTATATTTACTTCTTATACTTTCTCACTCTAACTTAGATCTAGGGTTTAACAGTTGACTGCAAATTACCTTTCTTGAATAATATGTGTTGTTTTTGTTTGTTTGGTTTTTTTTTTTTTTTTTTTGGTTTTTTTTGAGACAGGGTTACGCTGTGTAGTCCTGGCAGTCCTGGAACTCACTCTGTAGACCAGGATGGCCTCAAACTCAGAAATCCACCTGCTTCTGCCTCCCAAGTGCTGGGATTAAAGGTGTGCACCACCACTGCCCGGCCTCTTGAATAATATGTTTAAGCATTTGGTTCATTTTTTGGTTTGGTTTTTCATATTTGTCTCATCACTTTTTATTCCTTGGCTACCCATACCTTAAACTATCCCCTTTCCATGACACATGTGTAGCAATCTTTTGGCTGCCTACTCTGTGTCACACCCTACAAGCTACATGTTAGTTTTAGTAACTAAAATATTCTTAATCTTTTTGCACTCATGTGGTTTAGGGTCTAGTGGGATAAAGATATATAACTATAATAAGTAGGTAAGATGTGGAAAAGCTGACATCCAGATTGACTGAGAGTGGACAAAGAGAAGGGTGTGTGCTGAAACTGATTGCAAATGTCAGTTAGGTAAAGATGGTAGAAACGAGGAGAGAAATAATACCCATCCAGAAATAAGTGGTCAGAGACAATAAGTGACATTGTAAGGCCTAAACACTGAACAATATGATAACACAAGTGACTTGAGAGAAAAAAAAATGAAGGCAGAAAATCAGTTATATAAGTCAACCTACAAGGAAGCATTGAGCCTGTTTCATTTTGCCTCAATGTTCTGCTACTAGGCTAGTGAAATGACTGAAGAACGGGGTACACCCCCAGAGAACTTGAAATCTATTGGCAAAAGTGCCTGCAATTTGTGCTTAAAGACTGAGCTAGATTATGGTTAGAGACAAAAATAAGCTCTGGGGACTATTCAAGAAATATTTTGACTCCATGAACGCTCCCAGTCATGTTACCTGCCTTGGCTATTGATCAAAAAGGCAAATGCTTACAAAAAGACAAATGCATTGTTCCATGTATGTTTAAACCCAGACATGATAGCTTCTACTTTTGGATACTGAGAAAATTTGAAATGCACTGCTGTTTTTCATGTATGTTTGCCTCACTTCATGTAAGTACATGAAGGCCATGATGCTTCCTAGGACAAGGGAGGTGAAGGGAGTGAAGAGCAGCCTCTTTAAATGGAAGAGAATTTAACTAGACAGGGTATAACCACAGCTTTGTGCTGCAGGACTGTGAACCCTTCAGAGTTCATTTCACCAGGAGATGATAAGTAAGGAGGGCAATAGTCCCAGTAAAAGAAGACAGATTTTGGTGAGACAAACTATGGATAATCAGAGAGTAGGAGAGTAAAGGCTCTGTCTAAAGTTACTGAAATACCCTGTTAGCCGAAGAAGCATGAACTGAGGACCCTTTAGTCAACCCACCTGTCTCATCTCCAGTATAAGAAATTCAAGGTCTGACAATGTTACAGATCAATGCATCACAGTAAATGTGATGGACACATAGATGAATCGAGAACCCGTTCTTTGACTCTCAACCTTGTTTTCAGAAGCTTCTCTGCCCATCCCAACCTGTGCTTCTGTAAAACAAGATTATATTATTTCAGAAAGTCAATTACACAAAGCGTTTACCTTCTGGTGTTTAATTGCTGACCTCAGGACAGGTTCTAGAATGGAAATGCAAAGGCTTTACTGCGGAGAGAGAACAAAGGCCTGAATGAATGTTTAAGGTAGTAAGAAAACTGGCCTACTCATATGAAGTTTTCAGACCTATTTTAGTATCCTTGCTGTAGTTTTACTACTTAAATATTCTCTCAACAGCATGGCTCTCTTCTTGCCCCCCTGGGGTATGCTTCCTATCTGAGGAGTTCTCCTCTAGCCATAGTACCTATGAAATCGACACACTGATGTCAGTTCTTCCTTTTCTTCCGTGCAGTATTTATTTAGTTTCCATAGCTATTGAACATGGGCATATTTTACTGGTTTTGATTGGTTTATTTTCTTTACCCCTTAACTACAATGTACATATTTGAGGGTGTGGAGGTAACATGAAAGAGTCTCCCATACTGAAGGGACTCATTGAAGTGCTGAGGTCTACCAAAAACAGAAAGCAACCCACAAATACATTTGTAGTGTAATCAGTTTGCTAGTGTCACTGGAAATTAACAAAGAACGCCTAGAAGTTACTTCTGTAACTTTCTGCAAAATTCGCAAACATTGAGTAACTTTCATAAATGGTTATAGTTTATATCTGACAAATAGCAGTTATATATAATTATTCCCAAGGAAAATAATAACATGCTTAGAATAAATAAATATCTGAATTAAAAGCCTAAATATATTCCTTTGTCATAATTTTATATATCAACATAAAAAAGATTTACTATCTCAGAAGGGTATACAATAAAAAGCAAGGCTAAAAGGTAGTGTGAATTTGTGTTTTCAAGCACTAGCAGGGAGTACATGAGTCCTGTGTCCATGCTGATACTTGGTAATGGTTTTTGTTTTAATTTTTCTATTCTAGTTGGTTGCACTGATGTCTCACTTTGACTCCAAGTTACATTTCTCTAGTAACTAATGGAAGGTAATATCTTTCCATGAGTTTATTAGTAATATTTTTGGTAAAAAAAAAATTACTATTTAAATGTTGTCTATTTTTTCTCTTGTGTTATTTGACTTTTCAATTGATTAATTAAGATCTAGATAAGAGACATTGCCAAAGATGTATTGCAAAAACTTGTCCTACTCCATGACCTATTTTTCTGTTGCTCTACTAACGATATGCTTTAAGAACAGAATTTATGAATTTATTGAGGTACAACTTATCCCATTGTTATGCTTAGTGATGTCAATGTCCTACTTAAGAAACCATTTCCAGGCCTAATCCAGGAAACAACATTAAATCTTTTAGAATTTTTTTTTTTTTATATTTCAGGTTTTATGTTTTCATGTGTACATACAATTAAAGTCATCCCTTGATGAAAAGTATTCTTCTGAATTCCAGTATTCTACAGTTATTTTTCTCATAAATCTTATATTGCAAAACTGTGACTAATTTCTATGGTTTCATCTGTTCTGTTAGTTGCTATTTAGTCCAGTACTACAGTATTAGAATCGCCATAAGCTTTTATATAGGTTTTAATACTCAGCAAGATAATCATCCAGCTTTGTTCTTCAGAAGTACCTTGATTCATTTTAACTCTGTTTCTAAGAAAATTTTAGAATTAATATTTCAGTTTCAACCAAAGAGGAGAAATTTGTATGAGAAATGCATTAAATTTGTAAACCACTTAGAAATATTATCTAGAATATAGATTACATATTTTGGAAACTTCTAACTCATGTACTTGCTATATACTACATATGAATTATTATATTCCTTGTTTCATTTTTATGGAAAACTTGAAAAAAAAGACATTAATAACTGAAATGCTTGTCTTTATTATTATTACTATTTTTCTCTGATTTGGGAAAACTGGATCTACTGTCACTCCTATTCTTCCCCTCCTATACTTAAAAACAGTTACCATATCTATTGCTCTTCTAAAAGGTGCCTCATAATTTATAAAATATACAAGTAGTGTCTGCACTAATTTATCATCTTCGGACAATCTCTGTAATCTCACAATAAAGGGGACACACTGGCTAAATCCGTTTCATGTGTACATGGCAGGCATCCTATTAACTCATTTACCTTTACCAACATGCTGTGTATTATGTTCCTGCCCCTTTTATGGAGGATAAAACTGGGGCACATGAAGGTTGGCAAGGCTGCAGGTCCATAACTAGAGCAAATACTGGCTCCACTGCTGGTACTATGACTTCTGAGAGATAAACTACCCCAGCAGCAGCAAGGGAACAGCCCTCAGGCTGATGCTGAAGGGTGGAGTGAGGTTGCACAGGCCTTTTTCATGCACCATAGCTATGAAGTGTTAAGTAATAAACTTACCAAAAAATGACCCAATATAATTTTGATAACAGTAGTTTCTCAGCACTGGCACTCATCAGGATCTTTGTTTAGATTCTGATTCTGCATTCAGTTTGTAAGAAACTAAAAATACTTCCCCAACAATGCTAAAACATTTTGATGATGGAATATCTTTAGAACATTAATCCTTAGTTGTAAGTAAATTCACCTTTGGAGTGCAATTCACTAAGATAAGATGATATAGCTTTGGGTGAACCATAGCCTTCTATTAAAGCATCTAAATATGGCAGTAACTTAGGAGGTCACTGGCAGCTGGGCTGTTTGGAAAACTACTGATTCTGGGAGCAAAATGATGCTGTCAAAGACATCTCTACTGTTCAGACATGGACATCTGATAACATCCTGTGCTCTCTGTAAGCAAGAATAGCCTCAGAACAAAAACGGAAACAAACAGTCCCCCTCCTTTCCTAAGTGGAGCATTCTCTTGGCTACCATCCCACAAATATGTTTCGTTGAAACAAAACCAAAAATGTGCTTAAAGACAGACCTAAAACTAAGATCCTCTTCAAAGGATTCTGCTTCAAAGCCATTTTCAGGAAATAATATGTCCACAGCCTCTCATAGGACAGTGTCGTCGTCATTCAATAAACTTAAAATGCAGACTTCAGGACTTGGCATTCATCATTTAAAAAACAAGTTAGGTACTTGAGAAGGGAATATTTCAAATCCTTCTCAAACTTATCCAGGAACATTACATTTATTATTTTGATTTTGTTTTTCACTTATTTAAATAAAAACACTTAAAATTTAGTAAGCAGTCAAATGGTTCAAAACCATTGATAAACTCATCCTGAAATCTGTAATTTTAAGATGTGTTTGTAAACCTGCCATCATGTAGGTATGATCTAAGATTGCAAAAGTGCTTATGATTTTGCTGGATCAAGCCATATGATAGAGTTTGAACTGTAAAAAAGAAAGAAGAGACTCAGATAATTTCATCTGAACCAAGGATGTGTGAAAGAATATTGAACAGATGTATAGCCTGAGAGTAAATCTGAAAGATAGGAAAAATGTAGCATTTTCTACTTCCAAATAAAAACGTGATACCAACTAAGTACTGTTGATACAATTTTTGAAAATAGAAGAATATTGCGATTTGTTTTTAAAAGATATGATTCTTATAGCCACTGTGGTTGTCTGTACAAAACTTTCCAAAGATAAAGTCACTAAACTTTCTAGCATGGAAATAAAAGGGACTCATGAGCCCCCAGCCCTAACAGGCTCTGGTGACAGTTAACAGCTTCCAGGGGAGAGAAAGCATTATCAAGACTGTGGACCTCCACACCTGCATTGTACCCTTGCTGTTTACCAGGCTTCCCATTCTCCAGTAAAATAGAAGCACGGACTTCACAGTTTCGTTAGCTTTTATTCTAGATTCACAAAGTAGTTCGGATCCTTGCAAATCTTCTTACTCCGAGTTTTGCTTGTGGTTACGTATTCATATGAATATTCATTTTTCATTATCTTTCCTGAGAATAATATTTAAAATGTCACAGTGAATATTAACCTCAGATCTTTCAGACAATGGAGTACACATTTTTTTCAGTTTAGAATTATTGACCGTTGTAAAATGTTTAAACAACTTGCACGATTAGCACAGTAGCTTAGAGGTCCTGCTACCCCGTTCATTCACTAACATTTTGTATTGTCTAATTGTTAATGTTTGCCATGTTACTACTGCTATTGAAAGAATCTGCCATGGGTTTGTGTGTGAGAGAGAGTGTAGGTACTCATAATGTACAAGCTCATGTGGGAATGGGAGTACAATTTGCAAGAATCAGTTTTCTTCCTCTTCCATGCAAGTTCCAAGGTCAAACTCAAGTAGACAGGCTTAGTAGTAGGTGCCTACCCTCTGCTGAGCCGTTCTTCCAGCCGCAAGCACGTGTAAGCCAAGTTATCTTAATGTTTTATCTGTAGTTCTATGAACACACAATTTTTTTTGATTATTGAGAATTCTCTATAGAAAACTTCATTCTCAAGATTCTTATACAAGCATTTATATAATTGTCTGCCATTGTTTTTAGATGGTTGGTAAGAGTTTACTATTAATTAAAGCTATTATAATTAATATCTAATATATACTAATTTAATTAAGACTTTATTTACTAATAATACCAGTAAAATTAGTACTATTTTAAGTGTGAATGCACTGTCAGATGTGTCTTATAATAGTGTCTATACAGTGGCTTCCATTTCTCTCTCCTCTTTAATAATTTTTGATGATTTATTGCATCATTTGTCTTTTAAAGTTAATACTTTCCATATTCAATTTAAGGAAAACCTTTCTTTTATTTTTTTTTTTTTTTTGGTTTTTCGAGACAGGGTTTCTCTGTGTAGCCCTGGCTGTCCTGGAACTCACTCTGTAGACCAGGCTGGCCTCGAACTCAGAAATCCGCCTGTCTCTGCCTCCCAAGTGCTGGGATTAAAGGCGTGCGCCACCACCGCCAGCTGGGGTTTTTTTTTTTTTTGTTTGTTTTTTTTTTTTTTTTTTTTTTTTTTTTTTTTTTTTTTTTTTTTTTTTTTTAGGAAAACCTTTCTTTAGATCAAGGGTATGAAACCTTACTATCTTCTATATTGTCTTGGGGTTCTTTTTTGTGTTTTTTTTTCATCCTAAATATGAATTGTGAAAATCTCCTTAAATTTCTCCCTCAAAAAGATTAAACCAGTTTTGTATAATATTAAAATGTGTATAAACGTTTAATTTCCCTCACCCACAGAAACTTAATTCAAACTGTATATTATTATTATCTTTTCTTTTAACATTGTGGAAAATGTTAAAACATAGCTTCTTGTTATTGTAACGATAAGATATTCTAAATGTAAAATGGTGAAGTATTATTTTTCCTATTACTTTTAAAATTAAGATATAATATAATTCAATATTTCTCCCTTCCCTTTCCTCCCTTTGAGTTCTCTTATACACTCCTTTTTGCTCCTTCACAGCTAGGAGCCTTGCTATGATGTTCTCCGTACATTTCAAATGCACTACCATGACACTTTCCTGTCTCCACTTACCCTTCTGCTCACCCCTTACTCTTTCTAAAATGTATTACTTCTAGTTTACTGCATTTGACGGTTTTTTTTTTTCTAATTTTAAATTAGAACATCATGTAAAAGGAAAACTGTAACATTTATCTCCATAGGTGTTTCTTTTTTCCCCCAATCTACTTTTATACCATTTTAATTACATGCATGTATTAAGGTCAGTTCTAGGTTGAGGAACTAGCAATACAGTAGATGCAAATAGTCAAGGAATACGCACGACAATAACCACAGATAGTCAAAGAACACCCAAGGAAATATGTGATTTAACAGAATGGTCTCTAGTTCCATCCATTTTCCCAACATATCACATGATCTTGTCCTGCTTTGTGACTAAAATTGTTGTGTATACATTTATTTTTTTATCTTTTCATCGACTGATGGAAACCTAGGCTGAGTCCATAGCTTGGCCATTGTGAACATCCCTGCAGTAAATATGCATCTGGAATCACCTCTATTGTTTGCTGACATAGAGTCCTTGGGGCATTGACTCAGGAGTAGTGTACCTGCACCATTTGGTTAAATAGCTTTCAGCTTTTGAGAAACCTCCTTTTCCACAGTACTTGCACCAGCACATACTGTCAACAACACTGGATAAGAGTTCCTTTCCCACCACTTCTTTACCAGCTTTTCTGGTCTTATTATTTCCTTGATGAACTATGACCTTATGAATGAGGTAATAAGGAATCTCAATTTAGATTTGACTCGAATTTCACTGATGGACACCTTTTAAAGCACTTACTACTCATTTATCCTTCCATTGAAAAGTGCCAAGCTGTGCTTGCAGACAGGAGCCTAGCACGGCAGTCCTCTGAGGGGCTCTACCAACAGCTGACTGAGATGGATGCCGATACTTACAGCCAAACATTGGATAGAAGTCAGGGACCCCTATGGAAGAGTTAGGGGAAAGACTGAAGGAGCTAAAGGGGATTGCAACCCTATCGGAAGAACAACAGTATCAACTAACTCGGACCCCTCAGAGCTCCCAAAAGCTAAACCTCCAACCAAAAAGCATAAAGGAGCTGGTCCGTGGTGGCACATATGGAGCAGAGGACTGCCTTGTCTGGCCTCAGTGGGAAAGGATGCAATTAATCCTGTAGACTTGTGATGCCCAGAGAAGGGGAATAGTAGGGGGTGAAGTGGGAGTGGGGAGTGAGAGGGCACAGTCTCAGAAGCAAAGGGAGTAAAGAACTCATGGAGGGGGACCAGGAAGGGGGCAACATTTGGAATGTAAATAAATAAAATGAAAGAATTAAGTTGATTGTACCATTAACTTGGATTATTTATTCTTTTGGTGGTGAGCTAATGTCTAATAAAGATTTTTGTCTCATTCTATAGGTTGTCACTTCATTCAGGTGGTTTTCTTCTTTGCTGTGCAAAAGCATTTTAATTCCATAAAATCCCAACTCTTCTGATTCCCGAAGATACTGGAGTCCTATTTACAAAATCATCACCTGCATCTATTGATACATTTCTCTTTATATTTTCCTCTAGTAATTCCAAAGCATTAGGTCTTTTTTCCAAGGATTTGGGGTCTTTTTTCTGATTCTGTATGAATTTTAGAATTTTTACCTTGAAAAATATAATTGAAATTTTGATGACGAGTGCATTAATTTAGTAGAATGTTCTCAGCACTTTGTCCCTCTGTCTTTGTATCACTCTCAGTTGTCCCTCCCTCCTCTCAAATTTCTATACTGTTCTTTTCTTCCATAATAATTATCTTCTTTGATTCCTATTGTAGCATGTTTAATATAACACACACATATGTATTATAATACAGACACATACACACCATATATATGTATATATACATATATATATGTCCTACTGTCTTAGTCAGGGTTTCTATTCTTGCACCAACATCATGACCAAGAAGCAAGTTGGGGAGGAAAGGGTTTAGTCAGCTTACACTTTCCACATTGCTGTTGATCAGCTCAGGAAGCAGGTCTGATGCAGAGGCCATGAAGGGATGTTACTTACTGGCTTGCTTCCCCTGGCTTGCTCAGCTTTCTTTCTTACAGAACCCAAGACTACCAGCCCAGGGATGTCACCACCCACAATGGGCCCTGCCCCCTTGATCACTGATTGAAAAAATGCCTACAACTGGATCTCGTGGAGGCATTTCCTCAACTGAAGCTCCTTCCTCTGTGATAACTCCATCTTGTGTCAAGTTGACACAAAAACAGCCAGTACACCTACTGAGTCCATTTAGTATACATACATACACAAGCACACACACACACACACACACACACACACACCACACACACACACTCACACACAGGAGTCCATTGAGTATTATTAAAAAAAAAAGTACATGTGTCCAGGACTGATCACCACTTGAATTCATCCCTGGAAGAAACTAATTCTTCCCTTTTGTTGATTACCCATAGCTCTTCATCTGTTTGTTGGACCATGCGGCATTTTCCCTGACCATTTTTGCATATACTGATCTTATTCAGGCAACAACATTGTTGGGAGTTTATGGGTATATTTTTCCTATTATGCCTAGAAGACACTTTCTAGCAAACAGGCATCATGGACGTCTGGCTCTTAGAATCTTTCTGACCCCTCTACCATGATTTCACCTGAGCTTTAGATGAAGAAGTTACATTGCAGATTATCAGTTGAGGTTAGGTACCTCATCCTCACTTACTCTGTGTTTTGACAATTTATAGACCTCTATAGTTTCTATACAATTTGAAAAAATAGAGAAGGTTGATTAGGGGTGAAAGCTACACTTATTTGTTTATATCAGCACTGGACAGATCAGGGAAACGGAAACTAGACAGAGGTACAGTGAAAGTAACAGAAGTTTTAAACCAAATGGACTTAACAGATATCTATAGAACATTTCACCCAAGAACAAAAGAATATACCTTTTTCTCTGCACCTCATGGTACCTTCTCCAAAATAGACCATATAATTGGTCATAGGATGAACATTTAAAATACAGTCAGAAGTTCCATTGGTTTAGGAAGAAATGGCACTAGTAGGTTCTCCACTGGATCTACAGTATCTCTTGATATCTCTAGCGACTGGTAGCTGACTATATTTCCAGTATCAAGCATGCATTTCCTCTTATTGTGTGGACCTTAAGACAGTTGTTGGTACACAAAAGTGCCACTGTTCCAACACTAGTGACATCTTGTCAGTCCAGTTATTGTTATGATTCGTAGGCTTTGCAACTGAGTGACAGCCCTCAGGGAAGAGGCTTGCAAGTCACTTCCAACTCTATTCCTCTAAGTTCTATGTCCAAATTATGTGGTGCCTTAAGCAAGTGGGTCTTATGTTCACGTTCTATGTGGCAACCAAGGGCAATATCAAAAGTGCACACTTCTATTGCTCCAGTTCATAACACAAGGGAGGGTTCCTATTCTTGGCACTCAGGTTTTTATTAAATAATGCCAGGCTCTTAAGGGAAATATCATCCCCCTATGTGGCATAACTCCAATAACACCCCCACAACACACATCCACAAACAAGTGTATAATACATAGTTTAATAACCTTATAAAATAATACATCCTGTGGCCTTTTAAAAAATTCTTGGTGTGTTGTGTATCTCCCCTTCCTCCCTCTCTTACTTTACTCTCCTCTCATCCCCAGTTAAAATCAACTCATTTTTCTTATTACAAGCTTTGTAACACTTGTTTTCTTCTATCTTCATGTCTAAACTCCCCACCACCCATCACCCATAATAATTGTTTCCTTCTATCTTCACGTCTAAACTCCCCACCACCCATCACCCATAATCCTTTCCTGGCTTCATCCCATACTTCAGATTAATATAGACATTCATGGCTATATAAATTTTTCTTAGAACTCATTTATTAGTTTCTGCCGAGAATCACCATGCAATGCTGATAAAAAAAAAAAAAATTCTTTAGAAATCAGCTTAACTGTTCAGTTCTGCAACCATTACCAGTCTTTCTTGGTTCTGGACTTTGGAAATTTACGTGCAATGTAATGTGAAAGATGTTTTTCTGGTTGTATCTATTTGGCATTTTAAATGCTTCCTGTACTTTTCTGCTCTTATTTTTGCATAGATTTAAGGAATGTTCTCTAATAACTTCATTGATAGATTTTTCTATGCTGTTAGTGTGTTTTCCAGCCTCTTCAGCCCTGTGAGTCTCGTATTTGGTCTCCTCTTTGTGTCCCACAATTCCTGAAAGCTGTGGTCATTATTATTGTTTTCTTTTTCTTCATTGCTACTTAATTGTAGTAATTCCTCAATATGTCTATGCTCTATGATAACTTTCTTCTGCCTGAACCCATTCCTGGGGATAACTCCCACTGGCTTAATTTGTGACTTTTGCTTTGTTGTTTAGTTTTCAGAATCTCTGTTTGCTAAGTTTATTACATAAGCCTTTATTATTTTACTTTATATATCTGTTTATTTAAAACTCCTTTAAGAGCATCCATAATTTTAAAAAGTAGGCCTGCAAATTCTTTGTTCCATATTTCAACCAATTCCTTTTCTTTGAGGCTAGTTACTGATGCATTATGAACAGATCTTTGACTCTTTGTCTTTGATGGTATTTTTCCATGCTTATTAGAGGGTATTTGGGAAATTCATCTTCTCCTTAAATTCTCTCAGTTGATTTTAATAAAACATACATAATCAGGTTTTTGTTGCTTAGTTTTTCCATGATCTGTGTTGTCTGATCTTATTTATCTAACCCATAACCACCCTTAGTTTTAAGAACTATCTCTTTTAAGTAGCATCTAGTTTTACTTTCAATCCAGTTTTGATGCCATTTACCTTTAAATTGAAGCAATTACTTTGAATGTAATTGCTGATATGTTTATGACAGAAATTCATTCAGACAGATAGACTTTTGGGTCTTGGTAACTGCTTTGGTGTCCTAATAAAGCTGTGTGGTGATTTTTTTTTTTAATATTGCAAATGCTTTACAATAAGGTCCAAGGATGATCTTAACTTCTGATCCTCTGCCTTTTGGTTTTGTTTATCATCATTCCAATATTCATTTTTGTTAACCCATGCTTCATTCCCCCAGAGCACATGATAGTTTTGTATAGTCAATAAATATTTATATTTGTAAGTAATTTTACTCTTTTATTTACATTACACTCCTTCCTGGTTTTGTTCTTCAAAGAACATTCTTTAGAATCCCTGTTTTCTTTTTGAGAAATGCAAGAAAGAATTCACTCACTTCTTTTTCCTTTGAAAATATATTTTCTTTGGAGAGTGTTTTTGCTGAGTATGAAATTATAGAAGACAGTTTTTCTTCAACAGTTCGAAAATATCATTCCATTGTATTTTAATATTTCTATTGTGAACTCAACAGAAACTTCTATTGCATACCTTTAAAGTTATGTATTTTTGCCCTTCAAGTATTTTTGATCCCCCCTCATTTTTTCATTTCAACAATTTTACTGTAATAGACTCAGGTGAGTTTTCTTTTTTGTGACTCTTTATTGTGGGAATCTTTTCCATTTTTTTCTTCAGTTGCTTCTCTCCCATATTTCTTTTCCTGGACTTGCTGGGATGGAGGTGCAGTTTAGGAATATCCTTGGAGGCAGATCCCGGGCGGCAGCTCTGCACTGAATCTCACAAAACCGGGCAGAAGTGGGGCACCCAGGAGCTCTGACCCAGGCAGTATCTCAGGTAAGGAGATAGCAACCCACCCCAAACAGGGAGTAACTGGGACCCACTGGGACCCACTGGGACCCAGGAATTTCACTCCTGGCCCAGAGAACCGGCTCCTTACAGTCTGGGCCCGAGTGCACAGCAGATCCCGGACAGCAGCTCTGCACCCAATCTCACATAACCCAGAGGAAGCAGGGCTCCCAGGGGCTCTAACTTCGAGCAGCTTCTTAAACAAGGAGGCAGCAACACCTGCCCCAAACAAGGAGTAACCACGACCCACAGGGACCCAGGTACATAGTCTTGGCCCAGAGCACTGGTTCCTTCCCGTCTGGACCCAAGCACTGAGCAGATCCTGGGCCATAGCTCTAACCTCAGCAACAACACCCAACCTAAACAGTTCTGACACAACCAAGAGAATAGGAAAGACAGGCTCCAGTCAAAGACAGCAAAGGTAGCACTGAGGGGAATCAGATGGCAAAAGGCAAGCACAAGAATACAAGGGCCAGCAACTCAGAGCACATGACATCATCAGAACCTAGTTCTCCCACATTAAGTCCTGAACTCACCATATCACCAGGAGAGCAGGAGTCAGATCTAAAATACTTCTTGCGATGATGATGGAGGACTTTAAGAAGGACATAAATAACACTCTCGAAGAATTCAAGGAGAACACAGGTAAACAGGTAGAAGCCCTTAAAGAATCACAAGAGAACACAATTAAACAGGTGAAGGATTTGAACAAAACCATCCAGGATCTAAAAATGGAATTAGAAACAATAAAGAAATCACAAAGGGAGACTACTCTGGATATAGAAAACCTAAGAAAGAAATCAGGAGTCACAGACGCAAGCATCACCAACAGAATACAAGAGATAGAAGAGAGAATCTCAGGTGCAGAAGATACCATAGAAAATATTGACACAACTGTCAAGGAAAATGCAAAATGCAAAACCTCTTAACACAAAAGATCCAGGAAATCCAGGACATAATAAGAAGACCAAACCTAAGGATAATAGATATAGAAGAGAGTGAAGATTCCCAACTTAAAGGGCCAGTAAATATCTTTAACAAAATCATAGAAGAAAACTTCTCTAACCTAAGGAACGAGATGCCGATAATCATACAAGAAGCCTACAGAACACCAAATAGACTAGACCAGAAAAGAAATACCTCCTGTCACATAATAATCAAAACACAAAATGCACAAAACAAAGAAAGAATTTTAAAAGCAGTAAGGGAAAAAGGCCAAGTAACATATAAAGGCAGACCTATCAGAATTACACCAGACTTCTCACCAGAGACTATAAAAGCCAGAAGATCCTGGACAGATGTCATATTCTTGGAGGAGTCTGATGTTATACCTAAGAAAAAAAATCTTGTGGCCTTTCATATATTTTATTTACTGGATCTTATCACAAATATTTTCTGGTGTTGCTTTCAAGTCAGTAACTCTCACAGCACCACCCACTGCCTGTGTAGCCTGCCTGTTGGACTCCTACTTTCTTTTTTTTTTTTTTTTAATTTATTTAGTTATTTAAATCACATCGTAATTTACTTATTTACACAGAAGTTATAAACACAAAAAGGCAGGATGTGGGGAAGGGAATGGCACAGGAGAATAGGTGTTCAGGGGGAGTACAGATACCTTTCAGAACAGGGTGTCAGCTGAGTGTAGGTTCAGAGGACAGGTCACTATGGCTCTGCCTATGATTCACTTGCCCTTATCTAAGTTGGTACTGTCCACCGAGGCTGCCTATTTATAAGACCTATGACTACTCGGTCTGATAAATTTCCATAGAAGCTGCCTGTTTACAATAGCTTATAGCCTTCTGTTTCATTGTTTTTCTACGGAGACCCAAGACTTTGTGTTAGCATGCATGTATGTCAGGCCTATTGCTGATTTTAGGCCTATGGCTGATTTTAGGCCTTTAGTATATATGCAGGGCTGCTCCTGACATCTCCTCCCTTATTTAAGTATAGAAGGGCCTTGGCGATTCTATCTTGCGAGGGCGGGGATAGAGGCCTGACCTCCAATAATTGAAGGGGACCTTGTAATGACTCAGGTCCTCCTGTCATTGTCCAGTGAGGCATGAGGGCCATACCCATCCCAATGTCTTTTTCCTGGAGAGGGATATTTTTGACATCAACCCCTATGCAGTCAGGCTTGTCCCTCAGGGAACCCAGATAGATATTTTTAAGTTTTATTTATATTCCCTTGCAGTGCTTATCCTCACAGCCTAAGCAAGAATTCAGATCGCCAGTCAGAGAGGGTTCTGAGTAGCCTCTCTCTGCTTGGTCTAGGGGCAGAAGTCCCCTCTTTTAGATTGGGTGGAAATGGGTTTGAGGAACACCCTGGATAAAGTAACAACCTCATCTTGAGTCTCGTGGTCCTCCATAGCTAACTTATGATAATGTATCTGAATAGGTTTTGCTACCAAATTATCTATATATTGTATCACAAAGTTAGTCAGCCTATTTAAGGCCCAGGACTAAAAGAAATCAGCAAAAATAACCCAATTAATGGTCCCAAGATGGGAAGAAGTGGGGTTGACAACCATGGAGAGGTTGAAAAACGGTCCTTGTACCAGCTCTCATCTTTCTCTTTCTTTCTCTTTCTCTTTTTCTTTCTTTGTCTTTTCTCTAGGCCTTCTCTGACCTTTTTCATGTTCTCTTTAACCATCCCTTAAATGGAATGGGCCAGACCCAGTTCTCATATGGGGCTGAGGACTGATATGCCTGCTTGATACCACAGAAGGCACAGCTAAATGGCTGCCAAAAGTTTAATGGAATAAATAGATACCCCCACAAGGCCAGGCCCAACTATAAATAAGATGAATAACAATTGACCTCCAGGGAAGAGAAATCTCCCTGAGAATTCCCTTCTTTTTCCTTTCCAGGTAAAAATGAAATACCCGTGATGTCTGCTGGTAGAAGCTGTAATCCTGATGTTGGCTTCCAGACTTATACTACTCAGACCTTTGATGGGCCATTGACAAGGACACCAAACAGCTAGCGATTGACATCACTAATCTGAAGAAATCCCTCGTTTTAATGTCTGAAATGATCTCCAAAAATTGCAAAGGACTTTATCGGACTCGATTTACACTTCTACAATAGAAAAGACTGTGTACAGCTCTTGACTGTGTACAGCCCTTAAAGAAGAATGTTGCCCTTACACGGAGTCCTACTTTCAACTCTTAGAGTTTCACAGCTCCAGTGTTGCTACCTAATCCTTGTTTTTATAAATCCTTGCTATTTAGAATTTATGAATTCAATATGTCACCTATTTTAGCCATATTAATCATAGCTAACTGAGGTACTTAGATAATTTTTTAAATTAGCAATGTATGGTTTTGTTTCTTGTCCTGTTTTGTATCATATCTTTTATTAATTTGTTAAAATAATGCCCAATGTTGTATTTGTTAACCTATTGTGACTCTGCATAATGTGGCTGGTCTTGATGCCTCTGCTTGCCCAATGAGTATTGTATAGTTACCCAGTTATCCTCCAGGTGATCCTGAGACTCAACTAAAGAATTGGGAATGCTCAATCTGTCCTTTTTTAAGTCAAAATTTCTCATATATGGACACCTGAATTCTCCATTGAAATTATGGGCTGTAGGGGGTCAGAATTCCTTCCTCTCAGATGTTTCTACTGTAGCTCTTGTTCCTGAAGACCATGAGACTGCAGGATTCTGCTCATTCCTTCATTGGCTCTCTGCCTACCTTCTTGCTCTCCATGTTAACCACTTAAGTAACTCATCAAGTAAATTCTTATTAGTCGCTTAGAGAACCAAGCTTTGTTGTTGTTTTAATACCCTTAACTAAATTTTATGTGTTGTGTCATTGGTGATTGCCATTTGGAATAGCCAAAAGATTAAAAAGTTAAATGTTGGAAAAGAGTTAAGATATCATCTCTGTTGGCTCTCCTCCCACACAGTGCAGAAATGCTTCCTGCAGCATCCTTGGCATATGCTCATCCGGTCTCAATTTGGATATCTTCAGCAAAGGAGCTCATCATTTCCTGAAACAATCCATTCTGTTGGACAACTCTATTTTAAAAATCCTTATGTTGAGCTAAAATATGCCTTTTTGTAACTTATACTCATTTACTCATTGTTTCAAGTTTTCCTTCTGGAATTAGTCAAAACAAGAGAACATTTCAGATAGCTGTGTTTAAAGCAGATCTAAATGGCATTCTGTGTGTGTGTCCTGCTATTTTATTTCTTTCTTGTTTCAACTTATTGAACGTCAATTACTGAACTTGGACTAATTATTACAAGGACATTTGATAGTGTTTACAATACTCCCTTTGTAATATACGAATTCTTATTTTAAAGATAAAAAAGTTTGTGTAGCTAATTTGAGGTGAACATACAATGTGAATGTGTTCATATGTTATATCCACATTTACATATATATTTCAGTGTTTTTTAAGATTGGTCCTCCTAGCTCAGGCTACCTAGAGACTTATAAGCTTTGAGCTTTAATTTTCCTACTGTTGGAAGTGAAGGTATGTACCCATCCTCAGCTTGAATTCAGTCATTTTTATAGAAAAAAGAAGGAAATCTACCATATGTTTTCAAGGATGATATTCCATAACTACTTGTGGATATGTAAAGAAAATGAATCATTTGCCAAGATTCATAAAAAGCCCACAGAGTGTATGTACATCACTGTTTAATCTTATTTCTTATTGGCTGTGTTAAAGCCTGATGTTAATTATTAATAACAATAATCACACAGCATTGAACCTTTATTGAGTACTATGTGTGATTCATTTAACTTGCTTTTACTTTGGACTGAAATGTTTCTCAGTAAGAACTCGCCTCTGATTTATCTAACTGTGACATTGACAGTTGAGGGTAGTGTTGTAAGGAGTTATAATAAGACAATATATATAAATAGGAATTATCCTATCCTGGCAAACCTAGACGTACAGTCATTCTTTTTTGTGTGAAGGTATGCTATATGTGTGTAGTTGCAGGAGGAAGCAGGAAGAGGGTATAGGGTACTCCAGAGCTGGAGTTACAAGAGGTAGTGATCCTCTAAAAATGGATGCTGGGAACCCAAAACAACTCTTTAGTCCTCACAGTCATTCTTTGGAAGTATAATTTGATGAATGAATAATTTATAATTAAAATTAATAAACAAAATATGGTCTCTATTGGCTGATGATCCATAAATACGATACAAATAGATGACAAGTTGCTTTGAATAACACTTAACAGCATATTTTATCACACACCAGCCTTCTTACTTTGTACTTCCATCCTGTCCCCTTTTCACATTTGTGTGAAATTTGTACTTTTCTTCATAAACTATCAAGAGTGGATGGGAAAGACATTTATCTTGTTCTACCATCCCTCAGCTGAAATGGAGACTCACTTGAGTTGGTGACACCCAAGGGCCTACTCAGGCAGGCCTTGCTCTCAAGCTATGAGCAACACTAGAGTTGAGGAGTCAAAGTCCCTTCAGTAATTCTCTCCAGCATGCAAAGCCCGGATACAGAACAGAATAGGGAGTACCCAGGCTTCAGTTACTTCACAAAATGTCCTATTTCTGAAACAGATAGTACAGTCCCAAAGGCTTGCCCATTCTTACTCCAAGCAGCCTCCTCACCCTTGGATATCCAGTGAGTGAGCTGATGCTGATGCCTGCTTTTCAATCTGACTAGTTTGAGTTTCATGATGCCATAGTTGTACCATAGACATCCTCCAATCATCCAAACATACGTCTGAAGATGAGTCTTTGGGCAGAAACTATTATGACAACAGAAAAATTTTCTCCTAAGCTCCAGAATCATGATTGCAAATGTTGGTGCAGGAGAAGTGCTGCTGACAGCTGAGGTCGCACAGGGACCTCTGAGTGACCTCTAAGTTTGCAAAGATTCCCATAGCCAGAGCTACAAATGACTGGGACATCTGGCTAATAAGTCTACAGGAAAATTTCAGAATCCTGCCAGTTGAATTAATATCAAGGAAATATTATCTCTTCCCCTTAAATAAGGTCTTTTAACCAAACCTTGACACAAATCATTGTTGTTAAAGTATCTGACCTTAGAGGGTGATTAAATACTGAATGCAATATTCCACACCTTCAAAAGCAAGAAAATTAAGCAAATTTTAGGAAAATGTATGTGTTCTTTTTTTGTTAGTAAAAGAGGAAAATAGAGTGCAAATATTTGCTTTTCTTTTTTTCATATTCTTTTTTATTTAAGAAAAGAATGTCTTGGGAGACAGACAGAACTTTATGAGTTAGAGGCCAGCCTGGTATAAATAGTGACTTCTAGGAAAACCAGAGATACCTAGAGAAATCCTATCAAAAAAATGTAAAAACAACAACCACCAAAACCAAAGGAAGGAAAAAAGGGGGAAGGAAAAAAGGAAGGAAGGAAGGAAGGAAGGAAGGAAGGAAGGAAGGAAGGAAGGAAGGAAAGGAAGGAAGGAGGTTTAAGCCCTTTAGCATTGATCCTGTCCCTAAAAAGACAGAGTTCACAATTGTCTCAACTCTCCTTAATGGATTACCATAGGGTAATATCTTATCCTGTGCTTCACCTTCCATGTATTCTGCCTGCATCCTTATTACATCTCAGTTATCTTTCTTGCCTCCTGTCTGTGCTCTTTCTGAAATTTCATCCTCTACTCTCTTTCATCTATTAAGCATTTCAAGAGAAACCCATGTACATCACATGGATGCACACGCATACACACACACACACACACACACACACATACTGTGATGGGTTGAGGAAAGTATTTTTTCATTCTTAGTTTACACATGATGCCATTTTCTCTGTCCTCCAACAACTCACCCTCTCCATACCATTTTCTTTGTAACCAAATGAGAACTGCCAAAGAGTAATCTTGACACCCTAATTAAGTTTTCTGATCTAGAATGAGATGAGTCTCACGTGACTAGCTGCTCAGCTCTCACACCCATCTCTGGCCCCAAAAAGCTGTCAGAAGGCCAGACTACAATCAGACTCAGTTCCCAGTTAATAGTTCTCCTCGCACACCTCCCGCTGCAGTGAGTCCTGAGGAGGAGCTCGGGTACATGACTTCAGTTCATAAACCATTTCCCAGTGCAGCTGGAATGCTTAACATTTGATTGTTACATAAATAAGTGTTTGAGAACACGTGGAGCTGAGCAGTGTTAGTACCAGATGCCCCGCTAACACATTTCAATGTCCATTTCACCCTCAGTGGTCTACTATGGTGAGGCTCTTAATCTGCTTTTAGATAAGTGGGTAGAACTCCATCTCTGATGTCCATAACCTCATTGTTTTATTTATAGTAGTTATTATATTTAGTGTCCAGTAGTATAAATAACATAGGCCCTGATACATTTTCTCACACATATCTTCTTAAAACACAGATATTTCAAGTCCCCCATGTTTGTAACATAAGAAGAAGAAAGAATTTTCTTTGGGCATAAGTATATACTCTGATGTGGAAAGGCATTGATTTCTAAATTATAGTTAATCTAAGTTCTTCCAGCCTCTTTACCAAGCAGACAAAATATTTTTGTCTAGAACACAAACCTCATAGCTAGCCATATCTGTTTTATTGGTAAGTTTGTTTATTTTGCTTCTGGGATTTTCAAATAACATATATTTATGTATGCTAAATATCTTAAATATAAAACAGTTAATCATGCATAATACATATGTATAGTAAACATATATACACATAAATCAACATATATATTTAATATGCATACATACATTATTAAATATATGTAATTAAAATAACATGTATATAATATAAACATATGTATATTTAAACAATGCTTATATGCATATAAAAATTTGTATATATGCATGTTTAATTGTTTTACATATATTTGCTTTGGATATTTATTTGTTTAGGGGTACACACACAGCATGGCACATATTTGGTTAGAGGACAACTAGTAGGTGCCAGTTCTCTCCTTCCACCATGTGGATTTTAGGGGACAATTCAGATCATCAGGCTTGACAATAAGCAGCTTTTCCAGCTGATCCCTCTTGATTCTGATTTGTAGAGAACATATTTAGATATTAGAGTGAGAAAATCTATTAGCTAATGCATATATCACTTGTACTTTTATTTTTCTGAAAAACTATAGAAGCATCTAATGTTCTAAAGTAGTTTTTCTTCATAGCTTTACTTTACAATTATCTCAACAAACTACACAAAACATATGGAATGTGTACGTTTCTGAATTTTGCTCACATTCAGTGTGTTGACATATGTCTCACTTGCTTTATCATATGGATTCTTGTCACTCACTGAATATAGATATGGTCATAGCACATGAAATTCATATACATATATATATATATATATCACATATACATGCACATATACACTATACACAATACACATAATATGCCAGCACAGGCTCCTTAAATTTTTGAAAATTAGCAAATTACTCCTATGCCCTTCAGAGTCAACTTCCTAAAATAAGAATATTGCCTTACATAGAAGTAAACTTATACATGACACTTTTTAAAATTTTCCACTGCCTTCTAATTTAGTGTGTTGACCAAATGATACCTTTTATGCCATTATTTTATTCTAATATAGTACTCATCTTAGGATCACATTTTACATAATCTCTTTGGTTCTGTGAAAAAATTCCTGGTCTTTTATAACACTAATATTTTTCAAAATTTTAATTCCATTCTTAATAATAAAATCCTTTGTTTGTTCATATGATGTTTCTTAATGGGTAGGCTGTGGCTATGTATATTGCTCTGAACACTAAGTGCAATCAAGTTCTTCTCAATGTCACATGTGAAAGCATCCTACATTTACCCCTCCTCAATACTAATTTTAATCCAAAACCTTGGATTATTACTGAATCTCTCTATTATATGGTTATAAATATTAAAATAATCTGTGGGGAAAACATAATGTCAATATAATATACTAAAGGAATACATTGCAACATACCTGACCTAGGCTTTCCAGTGCCTTTCTGTATCATGACCCTCCATCCTGTCCCTTTCTAGTCTAGCCTTGCACTGCATCTGCCCATTTCTCACTCCCTAACCTTTCCTGGTCTGGGTCTTGATTAAGCAGCAAAGATGACAGACAGGTTGTGTATGTTCTCTGCAGGAGAGAAGGTCTTGAAGAACCACAGTGACTCTGGAGTTTTCTGAGAGGAGAAACATATTTGGAAGGAAAGACCAAAACTGTTCAAGAATGGGAGCAGAAATTAAATTCTGATAGTCATAGATTTTGATGAAGCTCCCATAGGTTGAAGCCCTTCTAGAAAACTGGAAAATATGGTACATGTGTATTAAAACAAGAAGTTCAGAAGCAAAAAAAAAAAAACCCTGAGATGAAAGAGACCTGCCTTCATGTGAAAACATCACCATAGTAGAAGCAACTCTATGAACTTCTAGGAGTTTGAGTGACAGGGGACAGATTGGCTAAGCAGTGTGAGCTCAGGAGAGGTGTAGCACGATTCAGGTATGGGATATTGCATAGCAATTTAATGTCCTCAAAGACACAGATGTTGGAAATTTGGTCCCAAGGAGGTGCTTTGGGGAGATGGTCAAATATTTAGAACTGGGGCTCAGTGGTAGGATCAGTAGATAAGAACACGGTTGCTTCTTTCTTTTTCTTCCTGACCATGAACTGAATAATCTCACACTGCCAAGTGCTTGCCAACATCATGACCCAGCCTTACTACCTACTGTGGGGCAAAATGAACCTTTCCTTTTTTGTAAGTTGATTATAAGATACCTGTTGGGGTTACAGGGAATATCTCATGTAGGAAAGAGCAGTAGATAAAAGGAATGGTTGCAGAAAGGAAGTGATTTCTGGTCTCTTGCTTTAGGCTCACAGCTAAGATGCATGGCACAATTCGGGAAGAGGAGAGCCAATTAAATTCACTGTTGAATTGTTTTCCATGATAAGGTGGTATGTTTTATTTATATGCAATATTATAAAAATTATTTTAGCAACATACTGTATAATAGACTTCAAGCTCACCTTCAAGATACAGAGGGGAAAAAAATGTTTATGAAGTTAGCAAGAGTATCTAATTAGCATTCTTATAGAATGAGCTGTAGATTTACTGGAGACTTACTGAAGAGAAAAATACCAGAGCCCCAGACTAGCACATCAATCTTTTGAGGCTGCCTGACACTCTTGAAGAGGATATCCTGGCTCAGAAAGCATATTGCTGTCTTAAGGCTGTGGCCCTGGGTCAGAGCATTGTAAGAACAAAAGATGAGCAGTCTTGAGAGGAACCAGCTGGCTAAGGTGATTCAAAGTGCACAGATGCTAAAGGCTGACTGTTCCAACAACATCATTACTGAACACACGAATAAAGAACGATTAAAACATTGTGAGACTTGATTTACTGTGTTGATCCTTCAAATATGGCTATTTGTGAATTCCTTTTTCTTTCATCTAATTTTTAACTTTCCACTTTTATTTTAATATCATTTTGTATTTTGGGAAAATGGCTGTTAAAACCAACTGAACATCCTATAAAAGTTGAAAATTAAACCACGCTTATCTTGTAAGAAATGTACATAGAAATGTGTTAATGTTAACGTCCTGTAGATCTCTCTCTTTCTCTCTCTCTCTCTCTCTCTCTCTCTCTCTCTCTCTCTCTCTCTCTCTCCTCTTCTCTCATGTGTGTATGTGTGTGTACATGTGTAATTGTGTGTGTGTGTGTGTGTATTGAGACAATGTTCTATTTACCTAGACTGGCGGAAGATGACCCACATTTTGATGACAGGTGTACCCACCAAACCCAGATCTTTCATAGGCTTTTTAAGTGGTCTCGAGCACAATAACCAAGACTTTGTCATTTTTTTCTTTGTCTTCCTCAAGTGTTCTCCAGCCCTGACACAGGAACTTTGATGACAAACAGAGGAATGGTAGATCTGAAGGCAATTATAAACTTCTAATATGTGGTTCACTGTGTGGGGGATGGGGCAGGGATCCAGAAGTAAAGATGTGAGTGTTCTAATGGTCTGAGTCCTGGGAGTAAGCAGAAACTAAACACACAATTGGTTTGGAAAACATTAATTTTGTATTTACAGGGCATGGGTGTGTATGTGGTTAAAGTCACAGAAAATAGTTCTACATTCTTTAAGATTACAGCCTTTGAATCCACTGCAAACATGAAACACTTAGTGAATATAGGAATGTTACCAACAATTGCACAAAGATATTACAAACTCTAGAAAAGAATTCTTGTGCCCTTTAAAAATAATTAAAACATCATATACCATAGAGTCAACAGCATACTTTCTGACTCAAAAATATTCAAGTTTGTTTATTCAGTAAATATTCTTGGGGATTGAAAACTCTTTATGAATAGCTTTGTAGCATCCCTCAGCATGTGGTTTGGTCATGTGAAAATAGCATCGTGCGTCCACCATACAGGGTGGGTTGGAATTTCCTACTTCTCTTATGAAGCCAGGGAAACAGTAATACTGGCAGTATCCCTCTCAAAAGCTCATATTTGTTTTCAATTCTAGGACAGTGTTATGGTAAAAATAATCAGAATTACAAACTTGATAATGATACTTTGTAAGTCTGTCATGTATACTTGAGATTTGTAGTCATAGGATGTGATGAAAATAATGTAGCTGTAGCTTGCTTTGCTTTCTTTCCTTTTTTCTTTTCTCTTTCTTTCTTGTCTTAACAATCAGAATAACCTCGTGGAGATGAGCTTAGAAGAATGCCTTAAACATACTCTTTTTTCTTTTCTCTTGGGTTAGTATCACTTGAAAAATCAAGATAGGCATTCTTACTGGAACATCAGAAGTAATGCCTGGTATGAAGAGGCTGACACTATACTTAACCACAGTAATCCTTCCCAACACACACAGAGACCGATAGATAACCAGATTTGGCATTTCAAATATTTTTTACCCAAGGCTAAAGCTTTAGGGTGTTTTCGAGGAATTAGAGAGTTTAGAGATGAAAAGCATGTCATTTATTATTTTCTCTTTCTGTCAGCTTAGTATGTCTTTTCAAAATCTTGTCTATAACACTGAGTCTATCTATTCTTGAATGTCTCACCTGTTGAAGGATGCTCCATCATAGAGCGCTCTCAAATCTTGGATACATGCATCCAGTGTCTTGTAGGCAAATAAACCAAATATGCGTATTTGTTGGAAGAGGAAGTTGGACTTAGAATCCTGAGTTTAGTCCTTCATTTGAGTGAAAACTAGCAACACAGTCCTGAAGAACTTTCTCTAGTCTGCCTCTCTCGCTCTCTCCCTCCCTCTCTCTCCCTCCCTCCCTCCTCCCTCCCTCCTCCTTCTTCTCTCTCTCTCTCTCTCTCTCTCTCTCTCTCTCTCTCTCTCTCTCTCTCTCTCTCTCTGTATGTGTGTTGTTTGTGTGTTTCTTCATGAGATATGTAAGGGGTTCCTAGATAATTTTGCCAGGTAGATAATCTGATAAATGTGTCATTTCTACAAATTAGTCAGACACAGAAAATATTTAAATCGTTTATCTAAGACTGCAAACATGAGAAAACTAGATTTTTATTTCTAAATATTCACTTATTTATATTTGTATTATGTTCAAGTAGTGACAATTTAAAGAGCTCTTAGACATGGGAGCAGGAAATAGTTTGCTACACTTTCATCTCCAATAGTGTTTAAATATGAACTTGAGTATAAATTCTTAAAATTAAGCAATTAACATCCAGTTTTGTTTTCTATTGGAACTTAATGAGACAATGGCCTCTCTTAAAAGGTGAACCTCCCCTATTCCTCAAAAAAGAAAAACAGTATTGAGTCAGTGAGGTTTCTCCTAGCTTTAATCCCAGCACCTCAGGGAGGCTGAGGTGGAGGCTTGTGAGTCTCTTCAGACTGTGAGATATTAAATGACTGTGTTTTATACAACAATTGTCCCTCCACCAAAGCAACCACTTAACTTCTCAGATGACATAAAGATCTATTTGCTATAAATTGGATGTGGTTTCTTTACCAATGGTCCATCTATTTTTCGACCTTCAGTATAGCATTCTTGAATTTTCATCTCTAAAACCATTCTTACACAACCTAGACATTTCAATGTGGTAGAAAAACAAAACAAGATATTACTGAACCCTTTGTTTTTCTTACTTGAAACCCCCTGCTCTGTATAACTTCTAGGTTACCAATGCTGTTAGAGGATGTTAGTTTATCAGTGGGTTATTTATGTTTTCAAAAGCATAATCTCTGGTTTAATGACAGTGGAAAGATGCACAAGATTTTAAGTCTGGAATCCGGCTCCCAGAATCTTTTCTGTCACCACTACATACATTCTCAATGTTAACAATGGTTGTTGGTAATTTTTTGACTTTGCAATGATACAAAAGCTAAGAACATTCCTTGGAAAACATGCTTCAGTTTTAAATTTTGATCTAGTTCAAGGTTATGGGTACATAGCATATAATATTTGTGTGCTGCTGGAAAGAATCTGTGAGCATGCTGTCTAGTATTCTTATGTGATGCTGGACAGCAACATAAGAACCCAGCTCCGGTTATTTGTGTGATTGTAAGGGACACCAGCCCTCTTCAGTGCATTGTGCTGCTCAATGTTCAGTAGATGAGCTGTACTAAAACCCATTTCCAGTCTATGATATTTTCACTGTAGCACACATTTAGGAGGACTTAACCTCATTTTAAATCAATGAGCATCTGTGAGATATGGAAAGTCCTTTAATATCTCTGACCCTTCTGATTTTAGTTTTCACAAGGTGTAACAACAATACCTGTCTTCAGAGCTCTTGTCAGGATCTGATGCAATAATGAATGTAAATCCACAAGCTTAGCATGAATTATTGCTAACATCCGCCCTTTAGAAAACATTCTAGAATCTTTTGTATTTAACAAAGTACAATATTTCCATCTGACTACATGCAGATAAATTGTAATTTACAGAAAGATTTACAAAATCCAAGTTTGAGGATGTGGCTCAGTGGATAGAGTGCTTCTCTACAATGTCGGAAGCCCTCAGCTTGACCTCATCACTCCATAAGCCAGGTATGGTATACATGCCAGTAACTGCAGCAGTTGCGGCAGAGGACAGAAGTTTAAAGTCATCTTCAGGTACACAGTCAGGTCAAGGTTAACCTGGTCAACATTAGGCTGTGTCTCAAAAACTAAAAACAAATTAATATAAAAATTAAGTTTTAAAATTCAGAAGTGAAAGGTAGAAGAAAAAAAGATGAATAGAGACAATATTTCTCAAGTGCCCTGACACAATATCTGATTAGAAAAAACCATACAGTGCCTTTATTTATTTATTTATTTTTATTTATTTATTTTATTCTCTCATTCATCCATCCATTTGTAGAATGTACTGTTGAACTCCATCAGAAATGGGGCCTCCATATGATATCCCTTTATGGGAACTTTATGGAGACTTCTCCCTAAGAGATGGAAGCTTTCTTATGATGCTACAAGTTGTGATACAAAGAATAATTGTAACCAAATAGAAAAACTCTAGCTTTTCACCTCCATATAATTAATCCAAAAAAAACCCTCTCATATTATGTTTACAAATTTCATTTTTTACACAAAAATTCAAAAATGCATAGCTTACAAAAACCAGTGTAGTTCCACACTCAGCTGTAAGCCAGTTTGTGTTCAGAAGACTGCTATTCAGTTTGAATGCTAGTGAATATTTAGCTGAAATGTCACAAGGGACAAAAAAAAGGAGGAAAAGGAAAACCTCCTTCATTATGAATTGAGATAATTACTTTTCAAAAATCATTGCAACCCCAATCCAAGAAGGGGCCACAAGGTTTAATTGTGGGTGTGCTATTTACAGATTAATTAGGACATTTAACTTCACTTTTTATACCACAGAATTAATCCTATAAAAATTAGTGATCTCGAAGGAGTCAGTTGTCAAGTCTGACAGGATCTCTTTGCCATAATCTATTAAAATGCTGCTTTTATCTTGTCTTGCCTGTGTCATATTTTATGGATTTTTTCATAAACACTGCCTATACTTCATAAATGTCTCAATTTTCTAGTCTATTAACATTACTTCAAAAGCAATTGATAAGAGAGTAGGGCATGCATGAAATAATACACCAATAATGTGAAGTGCTGCAGGCAAGAACAGTGGGTAGGATCTGCACAGCTTGTGAGTTGGAACAATGAAAGTATGTCTATCCACCACAATAAAGAAACAAATGATCATTTTGATAGTAGAAAAAAGGATCACCAGTAATTGGGCAGATGAAAAATGTGTTACACAGGAAATATTGCACACTTTGAAAATGATAGCTGCAAATGAGAAAATAAATACCCCCAAGGATCTATTTACACTAGGGGAACCTTTCTTTTTGGTTGCCAAAGATGTGGTATTTAACATGGTTTGGCTTAGTTCCTGACAATAATTGAATTCTATACATGAATCATAGTTTGTTTATATATTTTTATAAGTATAATATGTGTAGTATGTTTCAACTATAATATATGTTAGAATTAATTTTCTTGAATCTTTGTAATTTTAATATTTTCTTCTTTGTCATTGGTTTTATCTTTATTTATTTCTCTAAGTTTTTGTTGTTGTTTTAGTTTTGGAGACATATCTTTGGTGCTACAGACCAAGATGGCTTCAAACTTCTGTTTTACAGTTGGGTGAAGGTTAATTCATAGACACATAATTGGCCAAAATGCTGAGACTGAGTGATGGTGAGTGCTCAACCCTGAATAGAGCATCTATATGACCCCCTCTAAGGTTCAAAGAACAAAGAATATCAAAGAAGAAGGTTGGGAATAAAGGAGAGTTGAAGGATGGGAAGGAATGCTGTACAATGTATTTTTGGATACAGCAAGGCTGCTGAAATCATGACATGACAGAAGCTATGGCTACCTGCCCAAGACCTGGAACAGCTAGGCAATCAACATTCTATCATGTATAGGGGATTGCTCTTAAGACTCCTGCCTTCCCTGCAGAGCTCTAGGCAGCTACGGTTGCTGGGATGTAGGAGTCATATTCCAAGTGGTGTGTGGTGTAGTTATGATGAGTTGCCCTTGATGAGCAAATAACTCCCCTATCTATACTCATGTAAACAACCTAATTAAATGCAGTGGGATGGACACAGTCACACACACATGCCCACACACACACACACACCACCAGCACACACACACACACGACACGCACACACGCACAGGTAGTAAGTGAAGGGGAACTTGTGAAATAGAGGTTTGACAAGAAGAAAACGAAAGAAAGGATAATTCAAGAAAATATAACCAAAGTACATTGTATGTATGAAACTGATAAAGCATGGTTTTAAATTTTTCTTTCTTTAAAACCTGGAAGCAAGACCATTTTGCAAGTGCTCACATCAAGAAGTAATCTGTCACAACTGCAGTGTGAGAATGCAATCCAAACATTGGACATCAGATGATGTCTCTCACATTCTGAGAGAAGATGATAGATATATTAGTGACTCTGTCTAATGCAATTCTGTAAAGTAGGCAGCACGGTTGGGTGATATCCAAGACCTGGAACAATCACACCATCACGTGTGTCTGAGAACTCACAGAGACACAAGAGAACATGATCAAGGGCATGCTTTATTTCTTAACTGTTTCAGAGAATATTGGAAAGCACCAGCCCTTGGAATGGATCTAAGGAGACAATAATTAAAACCATGTGAGAAATAGCCATACCCAGCACAAAACATAGAAAATATGCTCTGCAATAGTATGTAAACTGAGGTCATTACAAAACACCATCCTACACATACAACTTATTTCTTCTCCATTTCAGGAAACAACATAAATAATCTAACCATTCTCAAGCCAAAAAAAAAAAAAAAAAAGGAATTTTTCATATTCCTTTCTCATCTATTGCATCCATCAACAAATTGCATTACCTCTGTTCCATAATTTGTCCATTTCTATCTGCCCACAGCCTGTCTTCTCCATCCATACACTCTTCCACCATGCCACCCCCATTCTTCTCTGTGATATATAGCAGGCCTGTGACCAAGTTTCCTCCACACTCCTCTCCCCTGTAATTTCTTCTCCACATAGAATTCACAATTAACTTCTAGTAATATAAAATTGATGAAAAAATTCAGTAGATTCCATTAAGTTCCCAATAAAATCGAAGTTGTTCTGTGTGGCTTATGGGCAGTATATGATAACCCACCCACACCCCATCCTGCTAGCTTACCACACATCTTTTCTTTCTTGGTTCTCTGTACTCCAGCTATAGTACATATCACTAGTCAAAATACATTAAAAAATTTTACCATAGGATTCCCATGTGCAAGGGATATGTCTACAACACAACTCCCACATTGAAGGCTCAGGGAAAATCTTAGAAGAAAGTATCAAACAAAGATAAAAGCCAGAGGACCAGAAAAAAAGAAATGAAATCATGTCTCCTAGAAATAAGAAGGAATCTAAATCCATAATGACCCAACAATACCAATAGACATATTATAATGGAAGAGAGCTGTCTCACAGGCCTCCATTCATACACAAAGAATATAGGCAACTAACTACTTCTGAGAGAGTGAGGACATGTTTTTCCAATTGATGAGCCTCCAAATTGCCCAACTCTAAGTGGTCAGCCCTGAAATCATATACATCCAGACAACACTAAACAGATTCAACAGGTTGCAAATACCATTGGTGTGTGTGTGTGTGTGTGTGTGTGTGTGTGTGTGTGTGTGTTTTTGTGTGTGTGTACATATATTCCAAAATAACAAAGAAAAATGTCATAAATTTGCGAGAGTCAACAGGTGGAAGGGATACATAGAAGAGGTGGGAAGAAGAAATGGAGAATTTCCTCCATTGGATGATATAATTATACTTTATTTTAAAATTAAGATACATATTTTAAAAAACAAGCAGGTAGTGGAAAAAGAAAATCTGAGTAGGAAAAAATGATTTCAGCAATCTGAGCCCAGTGACTTCTAAAAATGTACTTAGAACTCAGACCAGCCACAGTTCAACAGACAAGTGGGGAAAAGCCTGGGAGGTAATGTTCACAGTGGAAATGGGAAGAGAGATGGTGACTATGGACCCTGACTTCAAGGAATTTGCTATTAAAGGGAACTGAAATATTGTCTTGTTGACAGAGGAAATTGGATATGAGAAGTAGAATAAGAAAAGATTGTTTTTAAGATGGGAGTGATTACAGAATATATGTTAACAGTTTTAACCCATTTCAATAAAACAACACACAGGGTAGTAAAAGAATAGTTTCAAAATACAAGTCTCCATGAGGTTGAAATAGTAAAAATGGCCATCTTGCCAAAAGCAATCTACAGATTCAATGCAATCCCCATTAAAATACCAACTCAATTCTTTACAGAACTAGAAAGAGAAATTCTGAAATTTATTTGGAACAACAAAAAACCCAGGATAGCGAAAAACATTCTCAACAATAAAAGAACTTCTGGAGGAATCACCATCCCTGACCTCAAGCTGTACTACAGAGCAATAGTGATAAAAACTGCCTGGTATTGGTATAGAGACAGGCAGGAAGATCAGTGGAATAGAGTTGAAGACCCAGAAATGAACCCATACACCTATGGTCATTTGATCTTTGACAAAGGAGCTAAAACCATCCAGTGGAACAAGGACAGCATTTTCAACAAATGGTGCTGGTTCAACTGGAGGACAACATGCAGAAGAATGCAAATCGATCCATTCTTATCTCCTTGTACAAAGCTCAAGTCCAAGTGGATAAAGTACCATCACATAAAACCAGACACACTGAAACTAACAGAAGAGAAGGTGGGGAAGAACTTCTAATACCTAGGCACAGGGAAAAAGTTCCTGAACAGAACAGCAATGGCCTATGCTCTAAGATCAAGAATTGACAAATGGGACTTCATAAAATTGCAAAGTTTCTGTAAGGCAAAGGACACTGTCAATAGGACAAAACGGCAACCAACAAATTGGGAAAAGATCTTTACCAATCCCACATCCGATAGAGGACTAATATCCAATGACAAAGAACTCAAGAAATTAGACTCTAGACAACCAAATAACCCTATTAAAAAATGGAGTAAGGAGCTAAACAAAGAATTCTCAACTGAGGAAATACGAATGGCCGAGAAGCACCTAAAGAAATGTTCAGCATCCTTGGTCATCAGGGAAATGCAAATCAAAACAACCCTGAAATTCCACTTCACACCAGTCAGAATGGCTAAAATAAAAAACTCAGGTGATAGCAGATGCGGCGAGGATGTGGAGAAAGAGGAACACTCCTCCATTGTTGGTGGATTGCAAGATGGTACAACCATCTATGGAAAACAGTCTGGCGGTTCCTCAGAAAATTGGACATATCACTACCTGAGGACCCAGCTATACCACTCCTGGTATATACCCAGAAGATGCTCTAACACATAACAAGGACATATGCTCCACTATGTTCATAGCAGCTTTATTTATAATAGCCAGAAACTAGAAAGAACCCAGATGCCCTTCAACAGAGGAATGGATACAAAAAATGTGGTACATTTATACAATGGAATATTACTCAGCTATTAAAAACAATGAATTTGATAAATTCTTATGTAAATGGATGGAACTAGAAAATATCATCCTGAGTGAAGTAACCCAATCACAAAAGAACATACATGGTATTCACTCACTGATTATTGGATTTTAGCCCAGAAGCCTGAAATACCCAAGATTCAACTCACAGACCACGTAAAGCTCATGAAGAATGATGACCAAGTAGGGGGGGCTTCAGTCCTTCTTAGAAGGAGTAACAAAATACTCAAGGGGCAAATATGGAGACACAGTGCAGGACAGAAACTGAAGGAGGGACCGTCTACAGACCATTCCACCTGGATATCCATCCTATGTGCAGTCACCAAAGGTAGAGGTTGATGTGGATGTCAGGATGTACATGCTGACAGGAGCCTGGTATAGCTGTCTCCTTAGAAGTCTGCAAGAGTCTAACATACTCAGAGGCAGATGCTCACAGCTAACCATTAAACTGATCATGGGGTTCCCAATGGAGAAGATAGAGTGAAGGCTGAAGGAGTTGAGAGGATTCGAGACACCATGAGGAAAGCAACAATCCCAACCAACCAGAGCCCCCAGGGTCTAAACCACCAGCCTGGGAGCACATAGGGAGGGACCCATGGCTCCAGCTATATATGCAAGGGAGCTATATATAAGTGGGAGAGGAGATCCTTGGTCCCATGAAAGCTGGACTCGTGGGGGGGGGATACTCGAGGGTGGGAGGTGAGGTATTGGGGAGGGTGGGTGGAGTACACCAACGTGGAGGCAGGAGGAGGGGGAAGGGATAGTGAGTTCCTGGGAGGGAAAGGGGGAAATGGGGTAAGGAGAGAACATCTGAAATGTAAAAAACTTTCCAATTTAAAAAAAAAAAAGAATATGTGGAAACTTGAAATGGAATGATTAATCTTAGATGAGAGGGGACGGATTCTACTGTAGTCTATGGGAAGATGCAGCATGAGGGAAGAAGCTATGTCATTAATTTAGAGAAAGGGAGATATATAAAGTAGTTGTCAAAAGAGTGAGAAAATTTAAATATGAAATGCAGTAGCTAGCATCAACAATCAACAACCCCTGAGAAAAAAGTCTCTATTGAGTAATTAAGTATTTTTATAAAATTGGCCTTGGAGGAGGGTATGTCGTGATTGTTAACTAACATAGGAGGGCCCAGTGTACTGTGAATGGCACCATTTCCTAGCTAGCTGACCTTGGGCAGTATAGCAAAGCTAGCTGAGCAGGCCTCTAAAGGAGCAGAGGTGCAAGCCAGCAAACAGTGTCCGTTCCACTAATTTCTGTTCCTAGGTTTCTGCCTTGAGTTCACAGTTCCATGGAAGTTGAAATAATTTCTTTCTTCACCTAAGCAATTTTTGGTCAGAGTTGGGCTTTGTTGTTGTTGTTATTGTTAGTGTTGTGGGGTGGTGGTGGTGTGGTTGTTATGTTGTTTGCTTGTTTGTTTTGTTACAGCAACAGAAAGGAACCTGGGACACTAGGGAAGTGTAGTGGGATTGGGCAAGCAGAAATTTGTAATCAAATTTTAACACGATATCTATCTGTGTAGTCGTTTTTCCTCTAGTGTTTTTCAGTGGCTAGAGGATCACATGTAGTTTTGAAGGGCTCTGTGTCTAATGGGGACCTTTGTGCTACATTATAACATGGCAAAGGCCATCATGGCAAAGGTGACCCTAAGCAAGTGTGCTAGTTTAGGGATGCATCTCTCTCTCTCTCTCTTCTCTCTCTCTCTCTCCTCTCTCTCCTCTCTCTCTCTCTCTCACTCTCTCTCCACCTTTTATCCTTTTATCTCCCTCCTCCCTTTTATATAAAGGCATTGATACCACTACAAGGACTCCATTATTGTGATTTATCCATCCCTAAATATTTACCAAGTCTCCTTAACACAGCAATTCCTAAATTAAATTTCTAACGTGAGCTTTGGAAGAATCCATCCAGAACTTGGCAGATGGACTATCTGCTCACACGTAGAAGCCATCAAGGATGTTGACAGGTTAAGTCACAAAAGCAGTGAAGCAGGATCCAAGTCAGTCAGTGAATGAGTGTGGGACCAGAGTGATTAATACCTAACAATATGAAGTGGGAAGTCAGGGCCGTCTAGTGGCAGCTTGAGTTGCTAAGAGGTTAGAATTTCTAAAGAAAAGGGCAAAATTGCCAGCTCCAGGTCCTAGACGATGAGAGCGGAGAAAGGAAAACAAAACAAAGCTAAGCAAAACAAAAACTTCGTAGGACTCGGGGAAAGATGCAGAACTGAAGGGTGAGGTGGCCTCACAGTGAGCAAAAATTTGAGGAAAACCACTGTGGCTACGGAAGTGAGATGTCACCGAGAAATTCTGATTTCTGCAGGGCCTGAGTAAAGGACTGGGGCGGTCAGGCCAAATGAGAATAAAGTAGGAGGCTTAGACCAGGACTAAAGGTGGAGCTGGTTAGTCCTGATGGGACAGGAGGGAGCCGTGGGCAGCTGGGTTGTACTAGCTTTCTGCTCAATCTCGGTTCTGTTCTAATATGCAAAGATGAGATGGTAGCATTTAGGTTATGAAAGTGGCCTCAGGACTAAAGCTCTTTTGGAAATAGTCCTTCAGTCCTGAGGTGGCTGTCAGCCATGTGGCTGGAGCAGTGAGAAGACCCAGTGTCATTGAGCTCTTGTAGGTCACTATGCCACAGGACTTTTGCACAAACTTCTCTATACTCTTTGCACAAGCTTTCCATTTTAGGAACACCCCCTAATTCCCTGACCTGGGTAACCAGGATCTAATTACATTTTGCCTTTCACCTTTCCCCATTGCCACAGGTGCCAGTATGCCTCTGTCTCTGAGAAGGTTTTAGTGAGTTTGATTCCTTTACTACACAAGGCCCTGTATGAACGAGACTGTGCACACCTTTATTTGTAGCGTAGTGTATGGTATACAGCAGGTACTCAGCGAGGATGAATAATGTGGATTAAACTAGGTCTTCAGACATCAATAATGGGAGGAGAGTGCCACAGAAGCGGAACATCAACAGGAGATACTATGAAGATGTAAGGAGGGCTTTTGCTCTATTCCAGTGTCTTTTGCATGTGGCATGATGATGTAGTCTATAAATGTTTTGGGGTTTCCATAGCAGCTATCTGGGGAAGAGTACTGTCATGGATCAAAGGTTGGACACATGGGCAAGACTTTTTTTGAACGTCTACAGTCCCAATCAACATGATCTAGTTGATCTTGAAAGGACAGTACCAAAGAAGCTATTTGTGGAAGTGGAAACTGTTTAAAGACTTGTATTAGTAACAATGGTCTGTAAATTCAGGTGAAATGGGAACTGTGGGAGCAAGAAGCATCTAGTGTAGCGGTTCTCAACGTTCCTGACGCTGTAACCCTTCAGTGCAGTTGCTCGTGCTGTGATGACCCCCAAGCATAAAAGTATTTTCATTGCTACCACATAACTAATTTTGCTGTTGTTATGATCATAATGAAAATATCTTATATGTAGGATATTTGATATGCTACCCCTGTGAAAGTGTTGCTGGCTCTTAAGAAGGTCTTGGTCTGCAGTTTGAGAGCCACTGATCTAGAGGCAAGAGGATATACAGATTCTTTAAACACTTAGTCATGACTAAGGAAATAAATAACATGCCACCTCTCTGGACTTGTCTAGTAGGGCAAGACAGAACTTTACAAGAGAGGAAGACTGGATGAGAGGAGAAAAATGTAGGGGAAGAAGAAAGTTAGTGGGACCACAAATTTATATCCTGAAGCATAGAATAAATTGCTATATTAGGAGTTGATTCGGGAACTGGAGCATGTTTCAGAATATGACTGCACTAAAAACTCAATGACAGCTTACTGGGGAAACGTAGAGTCAGCCAAACGTGGAAGACTGAGGTGTGGGACTCTCACACCTGAGCAGGGCTAAGAACCTAGAAGCTAAAGTGCTAGAAAATTAGGGGTGATTGTGCTGTGCCCTTTAATACCAAGTGAAACTAAGATATAGTGAGACAATAACATAGAATTAAGTCATCTTGGTTTTAAAAACTCAAAGTTGACGAAAGAGCACATAGGAAAAGTTCATTGAGCCTCTACGTTCCTTTTGTACCTTCCTTTCCGACCTAACACTCTGGCAGTTACTGTATATATCCTTCGTTTTCCCTGTCAAGACTTGCTTCAAAGAAGTGCCTTTCCCCTTGGTTCTGGGTCATCATTCATAGCAAAGTAGGACATCCCTGAACAGTCACTGACTTTCATTTTTCTGTCACAAAGGAATTCAGTGACTCACCTCTAGCAACTGCATTAACTCCTCTAGGCCAAGAGGGCACCGGCCAGAGTTTCAGAGGAAGTAATTTACTAAATGGTGCCCTTGTGGGCAGAAAGACTTAGCACACATAAAAGAGAGAAACCACAGATTCCACTTCTCTTCTTCTGAGTGTTGGAAACAATTAGGATTAATTACGTGTTTTTGTGTGCGAGTGATGATATGAATCTCAATGACATATATAAAAAAGAGATAGGCCTATTTTAAGTGAAATAGTTCTGGTTTAGGTCCATTATAGCTGCACAATGCCATGATGAGATATGAAGAGATAACTAAATTATTCATATTATAATTTTATTTGTGTTCTATTCTTTATTTTTCCTGTAAAAATGTCCCTATTTGTTATTAAAACTAGCATGTTTTATAAAGAGATTTATGTTAATTACACAGAAAGATGCCTTAGTCAGAATTCTATAGTGGATTTTAGAGTTTTGTAGTGTGTGCTCTCTGTGGTGTAGAATATTTCTTGCTAATGGTTCATGCCGTCTATATATATAGTGATCTTTGAACTCTGTGTTCATTATTATGGTTATAGCTATACCCAAATGGCAGCATATTATTAAAATATGAGGTAATGATTGAAGAAATGAGATATAATTATGCCTGTGAAGGAAAACAAGCCTTCTAGGAGTAAGTTTTTAGAAGGCAAAATAATACCTTTAAAATGTTATGCTCAAAGTAAACACATTATGACAGATGAGAAATGCCAGGGTTTCAGACAAAGCGGGGGTGGGGCATGAATGCAGTATCAAAGGCCCTCTCCAAAATGTTGCTCACTGCAGAAATGTGCACTTTCTAGAATGGTCAGCCTCCTGGGATTTCCTTCTGGTGCATTTGAATATTTTATTATCCAAATGAAGAAATACAAAAGTCATTTTTATTTTAGTTAGTCCCAAAACCTGATCTGACCCATGGATAGAGTCACAGCCAACATCACAATAGGCCTGTTTCTGTGGCTTGCAGCCTAGAAGCCTGACAAAATAACTAGTTCCTGCTGCCCATTAACTCAGTTCTGCTGCAACATCAGCTCTAAACAGTGGGAGAAACCAGGAGCTCAGAATGAGAGCCATGCCTAATCACAGTTCAGAACAGAAACCAACTTGAGGGTGGACCCTGCACTGGAGGTGTTGCTGAGGGGAGCCAAAAGAAGATTATTGAGACGCTAAAGTTTTCTATGCAGAGCATAATTCTCTGTCACTTAGGAGCACATAGACAATATAATAGGCACATTGTTAATATAAAATAGGTTACTAACAATCGCAAGTATCTGAGTACATTTAGGTTGGCAACAATTGGAAAGGATATATTTTAACATAAGTTTTCCTTAAGTAATTGTAATCAAAGAAATTATTCACGCAATCGTTTAGAATTATGTGAACATTTAGATTTTTGTATTGGCCAGGCTTATGCTAATACTTGAGACTTGAGTTTATGAGCCACGTTAGGAGAGTAAAAAGATGCTTATGAAGAAGTGAGAAAGCTGATAATGAAAAGTGTATCAGGAAAAAGGAGTAGCAGTCGCCAAGGTCAGAGAGGAGGTGAACAAAGGACCTGAACACAGGCTGAACGAAAAAAAGTGCTTTTTCACAGGCAGGAAAACAAGGCCTGAAGAATTCCTCAAAGCAAAGAAGGGGAAATGCACACATCATAGAAAGGTACCACAACCCCAAATTTTTCATTAAGCTCTATGCACATACCATTTCATTCTTCACATCTGCGTAGTGTCACTCAGATGTAGATGTGGTTGAGCTACCTGTCTTAAGCCCTAAGAGATCACGATAGCATCTCGTATACTTGAAATGCTGATAGTAAATCCTAGAAGAGTGTGTGCACGGAGCAAGCAAGAATGTTCAGAGTTTATGATTAAGTTTAAGGCATTTTTCTTTAAGTGAGTTTTTCCTTCCATAAAAAGATCTTATCCAAATAACCTAGAAAATAAAACAGAAAAGGATTATCCATAGAAGAAAACATAGCTAGTCTCTAGACATAAAGACAATGCAGGCATGTGATAATAGCGCCACACTGTAGCATAAGCATCTATAGCATGGAGCTATCACACAGCCAAGCATTCTTTGTGAATATTTACATGGAGAACTAAATAATGTACTTGTTTCCTACATATTGTTGATGGCTCATAGGAATATAGGATTTTATTTCAAATTCCAATTGAATTGTGAATGCTTGCTTCTTGAAAGTAGCAATCTGTGATTTTGTACACTAGCCTGCTTTCACGTCTTTAAGGGTTAGCTTGATTTATTCCTAATGGGTTGGGGTCACAGCTAAATAACATTCTTTGCTGCTTGGCATTACCTTATATGGTAGACATTGTTTCTTTTATTTAAAAAAAATTGACTTATTTGAATTAGCTACATGAGACTGGGTTGGGTCTGGTCTTCCAAGATCCATTATAGTTTATTAGTCGGTATTCGTGTGTTTATAAAAAGTTTCACATAAACTGACAGCAATCAACACCCTTAACATTAAGTAGAACAGCAATGGCATGAGCAAAGGGAAGATGCTTTAAGTGGCCGAGAGAGGGATAGAAGTAGGTAATTATTTGTAGCAAGGCTGTTGCTGTTGTTCAAACTGAGACAGACTAACAGTGGCAGCAGTCATTTTGCTGAATCAAAGTCCATGTTAGTCACATTATACACTGCCACAAAGGGTTGTTAAGGCTGGTATTAGCATGTACCACTGAGGACACTGGAAGGACTCGATCTGTCACACTAAATCGCCTTCTTGCCCTCAACCATTGAAGTCTCCAGCTCCTCTGACATGTTCTTTCATTAATGGCCTGGCCTTGACAACTGATCCTAATTGCCTCTGAACCGCACTTCATGTATTATTGGTGTCTGCCTGCCCTGGTTCATGTCAACAAGCCACAGCATGCATAGGGTGTGCCCAGTGTCTTTGCTGAAGAGACATTCATATCGTCATGTTGCTCTGAGGGGCTTGAGTCTCACTGGGAACAAAGTAGAAAGCAAAGGATCTCCCTGTCTCTTCTTAGTAATACCTTAATGTTGATTTGTACTGTATATATATTGTTTGTCTAGTGACTCACTGAAACATTAAAACAATTATGCAGCATTCCATTAGGGGACAGATGCAAATGCTGATTTCAATTTGCCTTTATTGTAGAGGAGAGGTAAACTACAAGCTCATTGTGGAACCCTTGTCAACCTTAGCTCAGCTTACATTCCTGTGCAACTTTAGTATAGTTTACATTCCTTTTTGGACTATGCATAACAATTTCAATTTGATGTATGATAATGGCATAAAAGGACTATAATATTCTGTAATTTCCAGTTAGAAATATGCATTAGACCAGAACTCCTCAAAAGAAAATTATTACATGTGTGAATAGGATATTTTAGTCTTAACACTTAAAAACAGATTTATTGTACTACATTTTCTAGAAGTAGCTAAAATAATCAATTTCAGTGCATTACACGCATAACATGCGTAAAAAGCCTTTATTTTATTCTGACATTTCAGGAAGCATTTATAAAGGACAAAACAGTTTAGACACATTTTAATTTATAAGGTGAGTTATTTGCTCACAGAAATATATTTTAAAATCCAAAACATCACACTAGAGATACGCAGGATATTTACCTGATTTTGGAAGTGTTTCATTCAAAATTTACCTGATTGCTCTGACAGGGCTTTGCAATCATCTCTCTGCACAATGATGTGAGATCTTTGCAGTCTTTCCATCCAGTTTTTATTTATTGAAGGCAGCTTGCTTGTGATCCTTTTAAGCATGTAAGTTCTACCCGTGATCATAAAAAAATAAATCACAGAAGCTCTCCAATGTTAGGTATCGTTTAGCTTCATCTAGACAGTGACATTTGGACCACTAACAGCATAATCATGGTTATTGCTACAAATTGCTCCATGTTTGAGTTTTAATGTTATAAGTAAATTATGCCACAGGATAAAATATATGTTTCTTTGGGAATTAAACATGTTTACTTCAGCAATGTGGCCATGGAATGGAATATAGACTTTAAGCTTCTTTCGTGTGGTTTTACTGCCACCTTCTGAAGCCTAGAAGAATTGTTCTCAAGGATAGCTGTCTGTAAGAGACTTCTCCCATGACCATTTGCAGTGGTTGAGTATAAAAACCTTCAGGCGAGGGCTCTGGATATAGAGACCCTCCTCTTTTGATCACAATTTTTGTAAGTTAATTCTAACTCTTCATTTTAAGTAGCTACAAGTTGATGCAAATATCCAACAACACATAAAAATATAATTTTCCTTTCTCATCTTATTCCCAAGCCCCGCCCCTTTTTATAAAGTAGAGGCTTTGTCAAAAAGTTCAGTTGATATAAATTTGATTCAGCAATGCAACTTACATGGTTGCCTGAAAGAAGTGGGACAGTGGTGGCCACAGCTGGGATCATGAGGAGGGGACAAATCTTTTCCTATCATTCAATCAGACAGTATGCCCTTCAGCAGAACAGCAAGCCCCCCTGATTCTTCAGAATTAGTGAGATTAACATGAAGCACATAATTCAGGATGATGGAGTTTGTCATAATTTGCATTGTCCTGGAAAAATTCGGGTTGATAGAGCGATGCATCTTGGAGCCTGTCATGTCCCACGGGCAGGTCACAGAGGAAGCTTGGCAGAAATAATTTTGTGATATGTGCATCAGTTGCAAATGCTTCATAAGCAATTTGTCAAAATAAAATAAAAACAAATAGGAAGATGTTGAGAATACAAAGTCAAGTCATTATAAAAGTATATCAAAGAATCAGCTATGTCATCCTCTGTATCACATGTTTAGTCAATGCATACAATGAATGGCTTCATTCTCCTTTTTGTTCAAAATCCCCAAAGCCCTATTGGTCTTTCCTTTTTCCATGATATAACTGTATAAAACATTGGGAAATGCATGTGCATTTCCACAAAGATTATTTATGGACGTTCCTTACAGGAAAGGTCCGACACAGTGCCATTAGGAAAGGATTTCTGAAAGATTGCTTCTGACCTTGCTAATGTTCCTGGACTTCACATAGGAAAGGATAATCGGTGCCTGGTTGACAAAATGAACATGACAGTGTTACTTATCTGCAGCAACATTTCTGGAAATGGGCATGAAGAATTCCGACAAGCAAGGGAGCGTGCTTATTTAGCAAAGCATCCCAAGAAAGAAAGGTCCAATGTCAGGTACTGAAGAGGGCTTATTTATGGAGCGCCTGACAGTGATGCCACTGGCTTCAGTATTTAGGAATTTCTTCTACGTAAGAACTCTGTAACGAGTGTTCACAGGTTATGTTATTTATCATTTCAAGATCTACTTATGCTGCAGAGACATTTGAGATGCCTCCTTTATTTGTTTTTCTACATCTCAAACAAAAGATTAATGTCGGCAGTTGAGTGACACTGATCTTCTATGACAGTTGAACATTTGTAGGTTGAGGGTTTAATATGAAAAAAAAATTAAATACGGAGAATAAGGAAAATGAAAACAGAGTCATTTGTGACAGCTGGACTTCTAATAGAAACGTTGTTTCATACTATAGAATTAGATAGGAAGAATACTCTTGTTTCTTTCAGGTGGCTATAATTGTGGAATTAGACTTTATGAAAAGTAAAATTACCCCAGGGCACAGCTCAACACGAATAAATCTTTCAACACTCGGTATCTGGAAACACGATACCCATGAAACCAACAGTGGACTACAATTACAAGCAAATCAAGACGAGCTGTGAAGTCTTTAAAAAGCATTATTTATTGAGTTCTACAACATGAAAGTGACTCCACATGACGTTAGTTCAGACCATTTTAAATCTTTCCTTGTTTGCAAAATAAGACCACTCTATCTAACCCTCCTGTATTTTAAGCTTGCCCTCCTGTCTGTATTCTTCAAAGTGGGTTGATGTCAATCAAACTGTTCTACTAAACAGGGGTAATAATTGCTTTGTGGCACCAGTTATCAAAAACTAATTTTTTATGAACATTATTTTTCAGATATATCACCTCTTGACTCATGAGATTTTTGTTTTTGCTTTTTTTTTTTTAAATGAATGCTGTTTGCTCACTTGTAACACTTCTGATCTATAGTTTAAGAAGATAGTTTGTATACTTGCTCCCTTAAATTTTGGAATTAGGACTTCATTTTCCTCATCACCATGTCATGTTTACCTATTTTGTACTGTCCCTTTTTTTTGTTAAATGCTACTGGGCAAAAGTAATAGGTACCTGTTGCCATCCTGTAACATTGCTTTCCTACCAGGCATGAGCCTGTAGAGCCACATGATCTGGTTAGTTTGTGCTTAGCATTTTCCATTATATGGAAAAGCCATATAGTTTTCCATAATCTTTAGTGAGAGAAAAATGTATTTATTTACTTTTCTTGATAGAAAATTATGTTAGAAGACATTTAAAAAAGAAAAGTAACCCCTGCTTACAAGACTTTTACAAACTTCTAGAAACCAGAGAATTTATAAACCTGCTTTTAATCCAAACTTTTCTAGGTTGAATAAACAAGGTGATACGCTAAATAGACTCACTTTGGAGATGCCTTTAAGCTTTATGAGCCCATCTCTGAGGGTCATGACCCCATTGTCTAGCCATTCTGGTTTTCTACTGTCTTGTGATCTCATCCAGTCATTTGCACACTCACTTATTTTGTGTTTCCATTGTTTATGGAGTTTCATCTGTGTCCTTGAAGGATGCTAGATAAAAGTGTATTTTTCAAAGTGATGGAGAGTGAAGTAAACTGAGGAGAATGAAGCAGCACGTGTGATTAAGAGACAGTCACTGCTGGGCAGTGGTGGCGCATGCCTTTAATCCCAGCACTTGGGAGGCAGAGGCAAGAGGATTTCTGAGTTTGAGGCCAGCCTGGTCTACAGAGTGAGTTCCAGGACAGCCAGAGATACACAGAGAAAACCCTGTCTCGAAAAACTTAAGAGAGAGAGAGAAAGAGAGAGAGAAAGAGAGAGAAGAAAGAGAGAGAGAGAGAGAGAGAGAGAGACAGAGAGACAGAGAGAGACAGAGAGAGACAGACAGACAGACAGAGACAGAGACAGACAGAGACAGGAGAGACAGTCACTGGACTAAGTAGCTTCTGCAGAACTAACAGCACTGGCACTGTGCAAAGTACCTCAGAAAATGAAGAGGTAACAAAAGACTCTCTTAATAACATGCTACTATCACATCTGGACAGATCCAGGACTCCATGCTTTCATGGAAAAGTCATCCCTGCTGCAATCTTGGAGTATGTGGGAATCGTCATGGTAACAGAGAAGCCTGTGGTTTGAGGTCCTTAGCTCTATTCTGTGATAAAACTCAAATCACTAATGTATTTGAAAATAAGGTTGTAGATTTTGCCTTCGACAGATGTCTTGATGCAGTACACTCCATTTGATTTCTGTTCTGCTTTAACTAACTTGTCTTTAATAAATGCAGTGCCTCGGAGATGATTAATGAATCTTGGAAGCTTTAACCATTGTTGCCAAAGCTTCACTCCTGTCTCTTTGAGAGCTCACCTTGATTTTAAATCTGCTTCCTAGGATTATGTAGGGTAGAAAGGAAGTCTTAAGGAAAAGATGTCAACTATGAAGTCAGCCAGAGATCTCATTAGGAAAAATATGCCACAAAGATGTCCATTTTATTACAGGCCATGTGAGTGACTTATTTGAGCAAAGAAGAATGGCAGCTTAACACATGTCTAATGAATATGACGTGAAATATTTATTTCCAAACAGAGGAGAGATTGATTAAGAAATTACTTATTTAACAATCATTCAATTTGGGTCAGGGATTGAGTTCAGCTGTTGAGAGCACTTGTTGCTCTTGCAGGGCTCTTGAATTCCTTTCCCAAAACACGCATGGCAATTCATATCTATTTATAACTCCAATTCCAGGAGATGCAATGACACCCTCTTGGCCTCCTTGAATACCCAGGTATGTACATGGTATACTTACATACATGTAGGCACCCACAAATACATTTACAAACTTTAAAAAGTCATGTACGAATAATCATTATTACCTTAAAATATTTGATTTCTATGAATGTTTTGAGAAGTTGGTGCTCACAAATAACACAAAATAAAGAGTAGGAACAAAATGTGCTTTTTGGCGATACAGTTTCTTTTCTCTCCATGAGTATAGACATCTCTAATGGGTATAATTCATAAAATTTGGAAGATTCATGCCAAAATTTTTTCCTTTTTATTTGTTATAAGTTTTCATCTTTTAATATAAAAATTATTTTCTCATGGCTCAACTCTGAAATACAACCATAAAATCTTTTTATTAGGACAATGAGAGGGAAAACATTTCTTCCCTTATCCAGTCTCATTTTTCATAAGCCCTGCTCCCTGCCCAAATCGGGCTTCATCAACTTATGTAGAATTATTTATATACATATATAAAACACACCTCATAATATATTTATGAACTTATAAGGTAAGCATTTTGAAAACAAATTCTCTCTTTTCCTCTTCATTAGCTTTCCACCCACATTTTTAGACCTATTGTCCTGGTTGCAGTTACTATTGCTGTGATGAAACACCATGACCAAAGCAACTTGGACAGAAAAGAGTTTATTCTGAGAGGGCAGAGTTAGCCAGAGCCAGGCTGAATCCACGCTGCAAACTGGCAGTTTGGGAGACTAGGCCTAAGTTTCTGTTTCCCAGAACTGGAACAGTCCAAAACAAGTCATTTCCAGGAAAACCACCCTCACTGGCAGCCAATTAGGTCATGGCGTTTCATTACAGAAATAGTATCATTCTTCCCAAATCGCAGACCCTTATAATTTCATTCACAGTTCCATATAAGCTGGGGAATGAACTAATGTAACTAATCTACAGAGCCATCTCTACCTACTATCAGCTTCTATTACTGTAGAATATATCACACATGAAGAATGTCAAAGGCAGTTTTCCAGTGCATTGATAGGTGTGTGTGTGTGTGTGTGTGTGTGTGTGTGTGTGTGTGTGTGTTACCACTTCCCAATTAATAAAAGCCAACTATACTTTTTAATATTATTAAAATGCTAGCCATTGATTGTACATGAGGTTGAGGTATTTTGGTGTTGATGATGGAATTCCAGAGGATCCATTCCTGGGCTTGTGTCCAAGGGACACAAAGAGAGCTGGTAGCAGCTAGTCATATCAGTCTTGCTTTTGACCAGGAAAGTAAGCTAATGTGAAAGTAAATGGCCCCCAATGAAGGCCACCCCCTTCAAGAGCACAGGAATACTGTCAGTAAAAGTCTTGCATGTAACAAGAAAAATAGTGAGGAGAACCTAACTCCACTAAGTGCTCTAGCCACTCTTAACTGATGACTAACGGCGGGTGAGGAGCTGACACTGACATCTATAGAGACTGGCAATGTTCCTCACATATGGCAAGTGATTTGTCATGTAATCCTCATAGTCAGTCTTTCAGAGAAAATTAGTGTGCTCACTTAAGGCATGGAGATAGATTCAGAGAAATTGTGGAATGAGCGAATGCGCTCAGCTCATAACTGGAGGAATAGCAGTACCAACCTCTATTCTATGTGACTCCAAACTTCCTTTCTTATCATACAGTATTTCTTATCTTTGAAAAAAAAGAGCCCAATTCAAGAGGAAAACCTGAATTCTCCAATCATAGTGCAGAAGACTCAGGAATAACAAAATGCAACTGACTGACCTGTTAGTTTTGTATTATTTTGTTTTGTTATAATAGAACAGAAGAATTTGTTAAAATTTTGGTGAAATAAAGATGATATAAGTTGCATGTGGTATTGTCTGCTTGATAAAGCTGACTCTTCTCTCCAGCCTGAATACTGTACCTTTTTTTTAAAGACAAGGTGATATTATCTAGGCTCTTGAACACAAAGACTAAAGGTGTACACCACTACACCCACCTACTAAAAGTGTATTCTTTAACAGACTGTGTCTAAATCATGGGAGACACTATGAAGTGACACAGATAGGATTGAAAACAAGAGAAGAAGAAAAACATAGCAACAATGATTTGTTGCATGTGAGAAAATGTTGACAGAAGACTCTGAGAAGCGGCCAGTGCAGTCTACCCAAGTCACCTACTGCAGCCTTGCTAGGTAGCCCTGGTTGAAGAACTCACTTTGTAGACCAGCTTGGCTTGGAACCCATTGCAATCCTTCTTCCACTATCACCTGAGCTTTGAAATTACACGTGTACATTACCATGCACACCTATTGGACCTCTGCAGCACATGTTCCTTAAATGTACTGACTCTAGATTAATGATTGACTTCGTGCCTGACCTGCAATAAAGGCTCAGGGATGAATGACTGAATGAATGACTTCCTTTCTATCCGGTGTTCATGATTATCTTTCTACAAAGAGTGGTATCTGCACAGGGGAGTGATATATTGGGCAAAGGAATGAATAATGAGCTAAAAAGTTTCATACTAAATCCCATCTCCTTCATAGTACATAGTATCTCAATCCAGACATAACTGCAAGTGGCATGTATCTGCCTTAACCTACATTATATTTTCTTGCTTATGTTTCTTTGCATTGTCTGTTGCAGAAAACGACTGTTGTTGTTTACCTGAACAGTAGCATTTACTGTTCTGAGGCTGTATTATATCTGTAGGAACAAGATAGAAGTTGGCTAGTCCTTATAAGGTAAATAGGACTTAGATTTAGAGCAGAAATTAAATCTGGCTAATCAGAATACTCAACAAAAGAGATTTCATTCATCTTATTTGTCCTTCTTGGGTTTCGATAACAAAATGCCTCAGCCGGATGTCTTAAACAGTAGGAAAGTATTTCTCACAGCTTTGAAGGGCAGCAGAAGTTTGTGATCTCTAGGCGAGTATCTAGTGAGAGCTGTCTTCCTAGCTCACAAACTCTCTGTATCCTCCCAAGGCTTTTCTCCATACGTGTAGTATAGAAAATTTCTTTTCCCTTTCTTATAAGGTCACCAATCCTGTTGAATTAGGGGCTCACTTTTATGGGCTTGTTTAACTTTAATCGCCTCCTGAGAGCCCTATCTTCAAATACAGTCACATCAGGGTTTAAGACTACAGCATATCAATTTGATGGGGGAGAAAGAAACAATTCAGTCCATGCTTCCTAGACACAGGTCCTTTTCCTAAGGACTCTACATTTATTAAGTCTTTGACGCTCACAAAACCCCTGTGAAATGGTAACTTGTCTAAGAAGCGATGAAGCCTCCTGCCCCTTCGGTGCTGAGGAACATCCATCGCCTGTGTGAAGCCAGGGGTCCTCCCATGGCACCTTCTACCCACATGGAAAAACATGTCTACCCTCAGCCCCAGAGTGTCCATGTCATAAGGATTTTAGTTCCTTCCCTGTAAGTATAAGGAAGACAGTTCAATTACCCACCTGAGACAGCTTTACCATATGTCGAATCCGACAATATTGATAGAAAGGACCCGAAAACAAATAGTCACCTAGATTACTCTAACTCCCACAATGCCTGGGTCATGCTTTCCTTTTATTCACTGACCTGGATGTTACTGCTGCTCTCCATTATGGGACATCTTGATCCCAGTGAGTTCCTTAAAGCAATTTTACTTGTTAGAAACATATTTTAATAAAATGCTTTATCTTCTCTTTCCGAGGAAATGTTTGAAAAGCATGTTTTTCTTTCTATTTTCTTCAGATTGCGGAAAGACTGAGAAAGGAAGGCAATTCTTTGTTTTTAACTCATGGTCCATTATTTGATTCCCTCTATGTCTACGGGAATTGTGTAGGGCTTTGGAAAACACAACTTTGTAGAAATAGGATAAGTTACATAATATCCGAGTTTAGCTAAGGTAATTCTCTTCTACAAATCTGGCTTCCAGTGACATCCTAGGAATGTTCATGTCCCACCTCAAACTTAACTTCTGTCTGGTAAGACCAATAACTAAAGAACGTTGGGTTTATAGGTCAGTCATCTTGCATCCACTCCTGCTTCTGCCAATTCCCAAACTGTGACTTTCAGCAAGTCATCTAGCTTTTCTAAGTCTGTGCTAAGCTGTACAATGGACATTGGGTTTTCATAATAAAACTATGCAAGCTAAAGGATTACCTTCTTTAGCTTGCTTGACAATGGTGGATTTCTTTCCCACTTGAAGAAGCTGAGACATGTGTGTATCATGAAACTGTTTTTTTTCTGCCCAAATTTCAGAAACCAAAGCCCAGATATTTCTGTTCACCATTGAAATGTTTTTGATTTTAAGGATGACACCCCACAGTTCAGATGAGGTTGCCAAACCCAGATAGGTCTCATTTGCATTATAATCTCTCTAAAGGCATTCTTCTGCATCAAGACTACAGTGACTGAAGATCAAGGAAAGTTACGATTTTGCACCACAGTTCCTTTCTCTTCCATATTTCTTTCTTGTAAACTTAACACCAATGGATATCATTCTAGTATTGCATAAGAAAAAGCAGTCCCACTCTGCAAATTAAATCTTGCATCTCAATTAATGGTTTGAAGCATCTAGAAACTTAACAATGTTGTTAAGGACCAGTGACATGTCTCTGTGAGTAGTCACTTCCCACTACTTTTTACATCCTGAATTTGAAACCTAGGACCCACATGGTAGAAGTGAATAACTGGCTCTCAAAAGCTGTTCTTTGGCTCCCCTGTCCACAACACAATCAATAAATAAATGCAATAGAAATAATTAAAAATTAAAAATGTCAGATTCCTGCCAAGCAGCCCATTTCCTTGTCCTTGGCCAGTGTCAGATTCTTGCCAAGCAGCCCCAAAAGTTCTCCAGATCTCACCCCCTTTTTTTTTTTTCATAAACAAGACTTAGCCTGTCTTAGGTTGTTCTGACACGAATACCTTCCTTACCCATTGTAGAATATGCATTATCAAAAGAAATGCACTTCTGTCTTTGGTTGGTAAGGCTCTGTGCAGAATCTTACCGATCCTTGGCTTGCCAGGTTGTTGAATTAATAACTCTGGGGGTCCGTTTTCAATTTCAAGTCATGTACTTTGGCTGCCAACATGTGATGTTGTTAAAGACAAGCTTTAACATGATGGGCAGGAATAAAAATTTTCTCAAGACAAAAAGAGCTAGCATGATCAAGCTATATATCATTCTTGAAGCTTGACTAAAATGGAAATACTGACCTCAGGCCATGGATAATTTTATCAGCAGTATCTGCAGCATGACATTAGCCAAGGACAAGGAAATGGGCTTCAGCAGGAATCTGACATTAAGCTAGATCAAAGAAATAATTTCACGCAGGAATCTAAATCTTAGGCTAGAACAAAGAAGTAATTTCAGGCAGGAATCTAAATCTTAGGCTAGAACAAAGAAGTAAGCTTCAGACATGAAAATGACTTTGAGCTAGGACAGGGAAGTAGGCTCAGATATTTTGGTCATCCTGAAAAGCCCTTAGAAACAGTGATCACAGGACTTTGCTTATTGCCTTGCTTGTTCTTTGACTATTTGTGTTTATTGTCTTGTTAGTTCCTTGACTATTTGTATCTATTGTATTGCTAGTTCCTCAAGCTAGAACTGACCTTAATGTTTGCATGTAATTAAAATGGTATAAAAGCATATTGAGAAAAAAATTAAAATGTTTCTATAAAAAAATAAGAGTACAGAAAATGAGTAACTGAACTCCTTTGAAGTAGTCTTATTCATAAAAGCTAAGTGCACTAAATAGATCTGGATGTTTTGTACTCAAAGGCTTCCGGCATTTTGTAAATTCTCCCTTTTTATGAAGATTTTGATAGATCATATTACCAGATGCATTATCTTAAGAAAGCACTTGGAGTTATGGAGATGGATTTGAAGCTGGTCTTTGCTACTTTTGTGGGTTCTTTTTTCCCCACACTTTATACTCTGAGCTTCACACTCTATCACTAGATAGCAGCCACATTGAACTTTTGGCTGGCAACTTGAAAAATAATCCATTATTTGTCCCCTACTGTTTCTTCTGTGGCATTTGAAATCAAATTTCCCATTTTTATCCTTAACTCTGAGCCCCACATTGAGGTGCCACTTACAGTTGAACTGTGCTACTATGTGGGTTCTTCATTTCCATTCTTTATCTCCTCTGCACTTGATTACTAGATAGGAGAGAAGGGATAGTATAGATTGGAGAGAGAGAGAGAGAGAGAGAGAGAGAGAGAGAGAGAGAGAGAGGAGAAAGGTGTGACTTCTTTCTTCTTGGTTCTTCTTTGAGCATGACTACTAACAAACTACAAACAATCACTCCTGAACAACCATCAACCACCTATCTCAGGGCCCCTAGCATTTATATACCCTCTGAAAAGTTCCCAAAATTCCAAAAGCCACACAATTGAAGAAATTATCTACAGCTGGCAAACCATACCTCTGCTGGAGCACAAGGCAAATCATATTCAGCTGCTACAGGCAGTTTAAAGCAGCCCCATATTCCCACACCTGAGATTAAAATGAAAACATATTCTTAAATATTCCTGTTTTTTAAAGGAACTAAAATTCCAGAATTGTTACTACATGGCTCACTGGTTAAGAGACCTTACTGCTCTTGTAGAAGACTCAGTTTGATTCCCAGCACCTACATGGCAGCTCACAACCATCTGCAGCACCAGTTTCAGGGGATCCAATGTTCTCTCCTAACAGCCAAAGACAGCAAGTATTCACACAATACACATTCACACAAGAACCAAAATATTCATACACATAAAAAAATAACTTTAAAAAATAGAATAATCACTAACTAGTTGCTTTAAGACATTTTATAGGGTGACAGAGAAAAGGAGTATTAAGCTTAAAGAGCTGAAATGTCTTAATCTAGAAAGGAATGACTTGAAAAGGAACTAATGTCCTTCCAATTTATGAAAGAACTTTAGAGTGTTCTCAAGTTATGTGTCCTATCTTTATAATAGTACAAGCTGCACAATGAGTCTTTAGATTATTCTAGAAACCCAATGAGCATATGGCAGGTTGAGCCTAAACATGTATTCTACACTCTCTATACAGGCCACATATTATCACAAACAAATCATCAAAGTGGAGCTATTTGGAACTCCCAAGAATCTAATGATAGGATTGGGAAAGATACAGAATATGAACAGAAGGACACTCATTGAAATAGGAATAAGCACCGATGAGTTTAAAAAAAAAAAAAAAAAAAAAAGCAGCAGCAGAAGTTGACTGACACAGAAAAGACCATTAATTCTCCCACGGATCTAGTCTCATGGGTCAAAGAAAAGCAGAAAAGAACACCCACCCTGGTGCATGACCTTTTGGCACACGTAAGTCAAAGTGACCGAGTCCAAGTCCAGGCATCTTGCCCAGTCTGATAAACAGCTCCTCGCTGCTCACTCACCACAGTTTACAAGGTCTTTTGGAAGCAAGCCCTGGCAGCCAACTTTCACCGCTCTCCGTTCTGCAGTTTTGTTTGGTTTTCAGTGCACTTTATACCGTGCAGGCGTGTTTCCACTGTCTGCACTATCATCAGTTTTTGTTTGTTTGTTTCATCTCATCATTTATGTATTTAAATCCTTGGTGCCATTCATAAGGATGACTGCCATTGTCATCATAATTTTGCATTATCGCAACGATCATACTTTCTACTGAATATCTGTGATTCCACCCAATTTTCTTGTTCAGTCCTTACTGATTTTACATGTATCGTATAAGTACATACATGTATAAAAGTCCTGTGATGCACGAGGTTTCTGTTTTCTTTCAAGAAAATACCTAGGAATAGGGATGTAGCTTAGTGGTAGAGCATTTAGTACTATGCCTAGGGCTTGGGTTTGACCCCCTACTATCTCCCTCCGCTCAAGCATGATGAAAAGGAAAGCCTCTAATGTATTATCTAGGAGCAGTACCAACTACTCTAAACACCCAGCAAGGAGAGACAATAGAGAACTTGACCTCTTTTAGATATTCGATACCAAATAGAAGTAATGTTCAAAAGCATTTTTAGTGAACTGGTACTGACCAGAGTATATTTGACTAGCACTGTGGCAAAGGTTACTTGTCATTTATTCAAAAGTTTGAACTCTCGATAGTTATGAACCAAAATAAAGCAGAAGTCATATGGTGCTTAGCTACAGTTTCGGGGTTATTCAGTATCTGGGTATCAACTATTAACTTATTTCTTTTTATTACATCTATCTACAAAGCCGGCGAAAGCTGGTCAATGTAATATAACAGTGAGCAATGCTTTCTTTCTCTTTCCTCTTCCCTCTGTAAAGCTTCTCTATATACAGTACTCAATGCAACTGTATGCCCCATAGACAGCTATTTCCAACTTTCTTAGCATCATATTTGGACTGCTGTGGTTCTCTGTACTTGATAAGCATCTGCTTTGATTACTCCTATAGCTATGTGGCTGTTCAAATACATCTGAGTGACCCTCCCTGCACTGTGCAAGGTATAAATAAGTTACTGCTGACCACTTCTCTGTTAAGTGTTCAAACTACACATAGTTTCACACACATGTGTAAAATGCTTCCTACATCCAAACTAGAAGACTAGTATACAGTCAACCAGTTAATAGCTAGCTAAATCATTTGGATCTAGAAGTCTTCTTCTGAATAATTCAGCATCAATGAAAAAATTTGCTACTCTGAGTCACTTTACAGTGTCATTTTACTACAGAATCCTGCCGAGCATGTGCTGTCATGATAGCAATTTTTTCACCTTATTAAATTTCTATATTATTATTATTATTATATGTGTTATCTATCAACTATTAAAAATTTATATTTCCAAACTGATACCTTTTTCTATTTTAAGAATTAAAAGTGTATTTTTAAAGACAGTAGCATAGTCTTAATGGGAAAGCAAGGGAGATGGAATTTTTTAAAGCCAAAGGCATGCCTTCCTGGATGCTAGTACCTTCACAAGCCTTTACCCTATGGAGCAGAGGAAGACTCTTGCAAATGAAGAAAGTGATGTGGAAACTCACACAGACATTGTCCTTCTTTGCTTTCCCACTGTGCAAAAGAATCTGTCAGGTTTCATTCCTTTCTTCGAAGACATGCCTAAAGAATGTCTGTTCAGTCTGGCTGCACATAGGCATGTGTAAGATTGTAGATGCCTTCAAGAAAAAGATAACATTCTAAAAAAAATGCACTTTAAGGGTTATCAAAAGGAAATATTTTGGCTTTCTATGACTGAATTGAATCAGTTCTGGAACCCATATTTTATTTAACTATTGTCTGGCTTATTTAAGTTTGAAGTTATTTTATTGTCTTTATGGTAAAAAGATGTTTATTTTTTTCATGTTTTCTGACTCAATAATTTCTAACTCATGTTTGATTATTTTTCTAGGTAGACTTTAGCTAGCCTCCTGCAGTCTATAATAGGGTACTTATTTCAGCAATCACTATGAACATAGGGTTATTGTGAACTTTCACTCAGTCCTTCATGAGTGTCTGATACGTTATTCTAAACTTTGATTTTTATGTTTTGCTTATAATGTATCTATCAGAGACCAAATATTTTCTCAGTGCAATATTCTCTGAATACCTGTAGATCTAGATACTCTGCCCTTCTGTCCACAGGACACTTTGTACACTGCATTAACTTCTTCATACTATTGGGAATTCACGTGTGGCATTAGATCATATTTATCTCTGTGTTTTAATGTCTATATTGGTAAATATTTGCTGAATGAGTTAATCGCAAATTGTATATGAACTGTGCTAAAGTGATATTTTATTTAAAGTTCATTGCAACATATATTACATATAATTATTATATGTAAACTGTCACTTTTAAACAATAGTCTGTGAAATAAAAATTTAGATGCTGAGGGCTGTTCCACCTGAGCACTCTTGGATTTGCAGGCAGTGACTCTCAGGGCAAGGGCAGGAGAATGTGCGGGAGGTGAGGCGCTACTTGCAGATTTTTTTTTTTTACTAACATCATGTAAAATTAAAAATAGTAAGCCCTTTTGGTTTCAAACAACACCTGTAAAGTAGTGTTTCCAGAGAGCTCTAAGAACTAAAGAGATTCCATTATGGTTTCAGCTTGACCACATGATAATGGTAATATAGATATTCACCAGTTGGAATAGGTCAGTAGAAACTGTAGATGCTATTTTGAGCAAAGCTTTGCTAATAATGAGTGAGAAACTGACATTGCCTCTAGCAGAAAAAAAAGGAAGCATTTAGGTTAAATGAAGGTCAAGTCAAATCTAATTCCCAATGAGAAAATGGCTGTGAAAGAAATAAATTAATTCTTGGATTCTTTCTTGATGCAACATTAGAAACATGCTAGATTGTGTCTTGAAATGGATTTTGTTCCCTACTCAAGAGCAGGAAAAAATATATAACATGTAAGAAATGTTTATTTGTATATTTAAATAATAAATGGAGCTTGATCTCTATAAATGAATTTCTTTTTTTACCTGTATGAAAAGGTGCCATAAACTGAAAAAAATATAGTATATTCTCTATGTAAGATATTTTCTCATAATTATCCACATATGGATGCAAAGACCTTATGGGAGAATCTTCTCAAATTAATTAATGCCTGTATATCTCCATGTATCAATTTCTCACTGAGGATTTGTGACAAGTAATGGGAAATATTCATCAAATCTCTAAGACCTCTAGATTAACTGTGGCATGTAAGCATATTACTAATAGTGTTAATTGTTAAGATATTTGAATAAATTATATTTGTTACTAACAAAGGTAATGAGTTCAGATCCTTTGAAGGACTGTATGCATTAGAAAGTTTCTATGTCTTGTCTCATGTTTCAAACATAGGTTATACTTTTGACAGGTAAATAGCTATATGTAGCTGAAATATTTGAAACGCCAGTGTTTTCACTTTCCTTTCTTCCTTAAGATTAAATTACTAAATTTCTAATTATTAGTAAGGACAAATATTTGCACGATTCTTCTATTTCCATTTTGTACCTAACAATAAATTAGGCATATAACGTTCTAGTGGCAGAGTTCAAGATATATGACAGGGCCCATGAGAAGGCTTAACAAGTAAAGAACTTGCCTCTCAGGCCTGAAACTGGGTTCCAGCCCTGGCACCTATGGAGGAAGGAGAGAACCATCCCTGGAAAGTCATCCTCTAACTCCACACTCATGCCATGGTATACACACAACACACACACACACACACACACACACACACACACACACACATCTAACACATTCACACCCATCATATATAAACATCTTACACACATCATATATACATCATACATTCATGCCATACACACACATCTTACACACATAAATACCAGCACAATACACCCACATCACACATACATCTACATCATATGCATATATATCACACATAAATACACATCATGCATGCATCACAATACACATACCACATGCATACATATTACACATGCATCACAATACTTCACATCATATATACACATAAACAAACATCACATGCACGCACATCATGCATACATACAAATCACGTACACTCAAACACACATACACATCACACATACATACACATCACATACAGATCACAGTAAAGTTTTGACAAACCAAAGTCTCAGGTTGGCATTCAATATAAATCAAAACCTAAATCATTTAGAAATCTAAAAAGACATGAAAATCAACAATTACTCTAAATCATTAAAATGAAATGAGTATTTTTATGGACCATGCTTTAGTTTAGAAGCATTTAGGAAATTATGTAAATTTAAAAAGAAAGAAAAGAAATGTAATCTTATGTTTGGAATAAGCAATCTGGAGGCCATCGAATATAAATCCACTAAAGAAAAATAGCACAAATTCATATTGATATTTTAACTGTTGTATAATCAAGAGATACAGGCAGCCTTCCTAATATTCTACTGCCTTATTTTTAAAAACACATCAGTTCCAAAATAGTGAACAGAGAAAAAGTACCAGGGCTGTGGACCAAGCTGTGGGAAAGCTCAGTTCTATATGACTTCACTGGGCAAACCTCAGGTAAAAATGTCTTAATCCATGATTTGGATCACTTTTAAATTAAAATTGCCATTCTCAAGAATACTTCTATTTTTATGGGGTGAAATTTTGTCCAGATCTAGAATTGACAATAAATTTGGCTAAGATAGTCTTAAAATGTTCCATTTTTTTAAAAATTGAATTGGATTTATTGTTTTTTCCATTGAATTTCTAGACATTTGTCACTCCTATATCCTAACCCATCACTTTATTCTAGGCTGATTTATCACATATCCAAATGTTGTGCTTAATGTTCTAGAGAAGCCAAATATATACCTCAAATGCATTAATTGTGAGTGATAAATATGGAGGAATTTAATAATGATATCTGCAAAACTAATCATTCTGGGGACTGCAATTAAGAAGTCTGAATGACCATGGGGTTCCCAATGGGGGCTTGAGAGAGAAGACTGAAGGAGCTGAGAGGGTTTGCAGCCCCATGGGGAGAGCAACAATACCTACCAACCAGAGCTCCCAGGGTCTAAACCACCAGCCTTGGAACACACATGGAGGGACCCATGGCTCCAGCTGTATATGTAGGAGAAGATGGCCTTGTTGGGCATAGGTGAGAGAGGAGGTCCTTGTTCCAGTGAAGACTAGATGCCTCAGTGTGGGGGAATTCAAGAGTGGGGCGGTGGGAGTGGGTGGGTGGGTGGGGGCACATCCTCATAGAAGCAGGAGGAGGGAGGATGGGATAGGGGGTTTCTGGGTGGGGGGAAACGGGGAAAGGGGATCACATCTGAAATGCAAATAAAATATCCAATAAAAAAAAAGAATGGAAGGAAGGAAGGAAGGAAGGAGAGAGAGAGAGAGAGAGAGAGAGAGAGAGAGAGAGAGAGAGAGAGAGAGAGAGAGAGAAAGAAAGAAAGAAAGAAAGAAAGAAAGAAAGAAAGAAAGAAAGAAAGAAAGAAAAGAAGTCTGAATGATAAGACAAAAACAAAGCAAGGAGGAAATTGGACAGACCTTAAAGACAACGAAGACTTTAGGGTATGACTAGATTTCATCTCAGCTCCATGGTTCTGAGGTGTGAGAGCAAGGGACTGTGTGGTTAGGAGCACTGTTCTCTGAACACACTGCATACAGTGTTGCATCAGAAGGAGAAACGCCTTCCATACAAGCTGAATGACACTGAATATGCAGTGTATTTCAAGTATCCCATTACAGAAGGAAAAAGAAACTTAGTCATCTGGGTAGGAGGTAGGAAAAAAAGGAGTGAGGTCTGCAGAAATGACTTCCAGGAGAAAATGATTTAGTAGATAGTGGGCTCTGACTTCTGGGAATTTCTTTTCATAAATCAATAAGCAAGAAATGAACAAGTATAGAGAAGGGTAGGTGTTAAAATGTTACAATATGTGTCAAATGAAGAGAATGACTTAAGGTTCATCAAAAGAAGTTAATGAATATCACTATGTAATATCCTCTAAGAGGTCAACTGATGTCCTGAGTCTAGGAGCCTGAAAATGAACACCAGCATGTACTGCAGAAACTGACAAGCTTCCTGAAATGATTACAGGAGACTGAAGACTCAAAATTATATCTAGAGAATAACACACTCATAAAGGAGCCTTGATATAGGAAATGCCAAAATGGAAAATAAATGAAAATTATCCTACACAATAATATCAGAGCTGATGTGAATTAAGGAACCATTGTATAAAAAATCACATCATTTATCCTAAACTCAGAAAGAAAAAAATTTCTAAAATGTATTTCACTTTTACCTGAATGTTAAAAACCAATAAATATATTGAAAATGTTGTTTTTAAAGATTTAGGGGAGTTTGTCAACTCTTCTCTTCCTCTTCTTTCTCCTCCTTCTTTTTTTCCTCTCTTTCTCTCTTTCTCTTTCTCTTTCTCTTTCTCTTTCTCTTTCTCTTTCTCTCTCCCTCCTCTCCTCTCCCTCTCTCTCTCTCTCTCTCTCTCTCTCTCTCTCTCTCTCTCTCTCTCTCTGTATGTGTGTTGGAGTGAGTAGAACAAATAAAAAAATAATATTGAATTTTGTGGGGAACCTGTTCTAAAGTTTTGTGAGTTTTTTTTTTATTGGAAATTTTATTTACATTTCAGATGTTCTCCCCTTACCCCATTTCCGCCCGCTGCCCTCCCAGGAACTCCCTATCCCATCCCCCTTCCTCCTGCTTCTATGATGGTGTACCCCCTCCTACCCTCCCCCGTACCTCACCTCCCCAACCTCAAATGCCCCCCCCACGAGGTTCAGCCTGCATGGGACCAAGGATCTCTTCTCCCACTCATATATAGCTCCCTTGCATATATAGCTGGAGCCATGGGTCCCTCCCTAAGTGCTCCCAGACTGGTGGTTTAGACCCTGGGGGCTCCGGTTGGTTGGTATTGTTGTTTTCCTCATGGTGTCTCAAATCCTTTCAACTCCTTCAGTCTTCACTCTAACTCCTCTATTGGGAACCCCATGATCAGATTGATGGTTAGCTGTGAACATCTGCCTCTGAATATGTCAGACTCTTGCAGACCTCTAAGGAGACAGCTATATCAGGCTCCTATCAGCATGTACTTCCTGACATCCACATCAACATCTACCTTTGGTGACTGCACATGGGATGGATACCAAGGTGGAATGGTCTGCAGATGGCCCCTCCTTCAGTTTCTGTCCTGCACTTTGTATCCATATTTGCTCTCTTGAGTATTTTGTTACTCCTTCTAAGAAGGACTGAAGCCCCACACACACACTTGGTCATCATTCTTCATGAGCTTTATGTGGTCTGTGAGTTGAATCTTGGGTATTTCAGGCTTCTGGGCTAAAATCCAATAATCAGTGAGTGAATACCATGTGTGTTCTTTTGTGATTGGGTTACTTCACTCAGGATGATATTTTCTAGTTCCATCCATTTATATAAGAATTTATCAAATTCATTGTTTTTAATAGCTGAGTAATATTCCATTGTGTAAATGTACCACATTTTTTTTATCCATTCCTCTGTTGAAGGGCATCTGGATTCTTTCCAGCTTCTGGCTATTATAAATAAAGCTGCTATGAACATAGTGGAGCATATGTCCTTGTTATATGTTAGAGCATCTTCTGGGTATATGCCCAGGAGTGGTATAGCTGGGTCCTCAGGTAGTGATATGTCCAATTTTCTGAGGAACCGCCAGACTGTTTTCCAGAGTGGTTGCACCATCTTGCATGTTTGAGGATCTATATCTACTGTTCAGTGTTTTATTCCATAAGTAAAGGTGGGAAGATTTGATCTCAGGAAGCTATACAAGCAACCACTGTGACATTACCTATCTCTGGTCTTCAGACAAAGGTCTTTGAAATTGTCACTGTCATCACCATGCCAAATATAAAAAAGGAGAAAAAAAAGCATTGCAATTTAAAAATATATGATTTCATAGTACTTGAAATGAGAATTGTAATTAATTATGGAAATGTGTTCTATTGATTGTTTTTGTTTTTTTGAAAGTGCTGGAGATTGAGCCATGAGTCTTATACAGACCAGGCTAGATCTCTACCACTTCATTCCCAGTCCAAAACGTATCCTTTCAATGATAGATTATGTATCAAAAATACTTTCTCTTAATGATACATAGGGTGTACATTCATATTTATTCTTGAAGCAAAATCTCTGCATTCATAATTAACCAATCAAACTCTTTTTTTTAGTTACTCCCACAAGATTTCAAGAAGTGGGATGAGAAATGCCAGCTTATGCTTGCAAATTCAGTACCAAATGGACACTGAGGAATGTGAGGAGTAGATGAAACTGGTGAGAATATTAGAAAAAAGAATATGTTGTATGCAATCCCTGATGCTATTGATGATACTCTGTTATGCTTGTAGACAGGAGTCTAGCATGGCTGTTCTCTGAGAGGCTCCACCCAGCAGCCGACTCAGATAGATGCAGACATTCATAGCCAAAGAGTGGATGGAGCTTGGGGACTCTTATAGAAGAATAAGAGGAAGAATTGCAGCCATAAGGAAATAGGAACCTCAAAGGAAGATCAACAGAATCAACGAATCTGGACCCTTGGGATACTCAGAGACTGAACCACAAACAAGAAAACGTACACTGGCTGGACCTAGGCCTTCCAGCTCATATGCAACAGATGTGCAGCTTGATCTTCATGTGGGTCCCAAACAACTGGAACAGGGGCTGTCTCAAAAGCTGTTGCCTGTATGTGGGATATGTTCCTCTAGCTGGGCTGCCTTGTCTGGCCTCAGTGGGAGAGGTGGCACTTAGCCTCACAGAGACTTGATGTGCCAGAGTGGGGGGATTTTCAGGGGGCCCTCATTCACTCAAGAAGGGGAGAGGGATGGTGGAAGGACTGTGAGAGAGGGTGGCTGGGATGGGGCAGTGAGCAGGATGTAAAGTGTATAAGTAAAATAACAACAACAACAATAATAATTTTAAAAAGAATATGAAGTGCTAAGGTCAAGGAATAGGGAAGAAAATGGGATTAGAAACCCTAATAAAAGCGTAAACATTTCCCACTAATGAAAACATTGTCTTCATTAAATGCTAAGGACCAGCCTGACCTTGGATAGGGGTTGTGACAGAAGAGGTGTCTGGGAGCAGAGGAAACAAATGACTCAAGTCAAATCATGGGTCCAAGCTGGCAGCCTATGTTCTGATGGAGATAACTTTCCAGCCTGCTTTCTGTCTGTTCTGCTTCCTTTTTCTATTGATCTGCTTTCTTTCTGTCTCTATGTACTGCTTGAGACAGTTCCCTAAGCAGTCATTTTTTGCTATTCTAAAATAATTCCCTGGATAGCTGCTAGAAAACATTCTAAAAGAGTATGTCAGCACTCTAAGTAATTCTTGGAATTTTTGACCAAGATCAGAAATCCTGTTAGAAAAACTCTTGAAGAGCTGTTTTTGCTCTCCAGAGATCTTCAGACAGCTCAGTTTTCAATAGAGAAGAAAATTTCTAAAGAACTGCTACCACTTTCTGCTAGCTCATCTCCTTCAGACCAAAAGCCCAGCTTTTTATTTGCATATCAATTCAATTATTTATTCCAGGCTTTCTTTTCATTCCTATGAATCAGCTTCCCATGATTCCAGCCCCTTAATTCTTAGAGACAGCCAGCACACGTTTCCTTTTAACATTGAAAAAGAACTCAGAGATCTGCCTGCCTCTGTTATGCATAGACATTAAGCTAGCTAAGTAGGATCCCATTCTGAAACTACCTCACCTGGGTCTGGATATGCTGTATCCCAGGCTAACCTTGAACTCAGGAATCTGCCCGCCTTTGTATCTTTCTGACAAGCTGACTCACATAGTATAACTACCTCTGTTCTTTAGATTCATGAAGCTCCTCATTGTTCATATTGCATCCTTATATTTTATATAGTTGAGAAATTATATATTTTTGAACTCATGTTTTTAGAGTTCTTTTCCACAGCCTTAAGGGCTGTCCTGAAGGTAGGTCCCAGCGTTTACCATTTTATTAGACATTAGCCACACCTTCACTTACTGGACTCATGCTGTCTGATGATCATGGACATTTGATTATCATTAACGTTAACAGGGATGGCATTCTTCAGAGGGATGTAAAAATATGTACACTATTGTACAAGCAAGCCTTGTGACCATGGCAGCATCTACACTCTTGGAAACCCATGTCCACTGGCCCTGTCCCAGGAGCAGGAACCATGTCATTCTGACCCCACCAAATAAAGTCCTTAGAAAGCCATGTAAAAGACAAATGTTGGCAAAATATAAAACTAAGGGCTTTTGAAAAAATTATTATTATGGTTTGTTTCATCATTTACTAAATCAAAAACTTCCTGAGAGAACTTGAGAAGGAAATGGCATTCAGCCTAAGTCTAACTTTGTGACTAAAGACCTCCAGAATCTTTAATGAGCACTAGAATGTGTCGTTAAACTACCAGAAACCATTCTGAAAGTTGTGTCAGTAGGTAATTCCATTGTTGTATGAAAATCATAAAGGGTACTTCCACAAACCTATGTGGCACAGGACAGTCATTAATTGTGCCATCTTGATGTAGTCAGAGATGCTGAATACAAGTTGTATGAGGTATACCAGTACAATATAGCAGACTAACTTGCAATGAGTTTTGTTCATATGTGTGTGTGTGTGTGTGTGTGTGTGTGTGTATGTTATGAAATGATTGCACAAAGCATAGTATATCAGTGCATAAATCAAAAGCAGAGATATTTATTATTCATTAGGATTCATTCATCATATTATATCATTTGTATCATTTTTCATTGTCAAATATTAAATATGGTACACAATTGCATGTTCTAACTTCAATATGATTGACATCACAGTAGGTTTGTTTATTACAAATACGTGAGTAATACTTTGTGCAGCAATGCTACGTTGGCTACAGCATCAGTGAGGAGCAGTTCCTTTCAGGTTCACTATAATACCATGTATCTGATATCATTAATTCCTCTGTATCTGAAGACCACCATTGGTTGAACCATCACTCTTCACCTATGACTGTTCCTAACCCAGACTTTTGTTTTCTCACTTATGAAATTATGTGGGACAGATTATTTCTAATATCTCTTCCAGCACAAAAATGCAATGATTTAAGGAGGAGAAAACTTTAGAGTATTAGTTTAAAATGTGTATAGTAAACCTACATCAAAATCAACGTGTCCTCTTTTATGTGCTTTACACTTATTTAACTATTGTTATAGTTCCCATGTCTGGCTATTCCTTCCAGGAGAAACAGTCATGTCCTCCTTAGTAATAAAAGCAACTCTAAAGGGCTTCCTGAACAGAAATATGACTCACACGCTAATCTCTCACCAATGGGTATTTGCTTTTTTCAGGAAAAGCTCAAGAACAATTGCCCCTTAGCAATCCTTATCGGGTGATTCACATCAAGTGAAAATTAACATAAATAACTTAAGGCCTAATAATGTAGGTAGGGCCAGTAAAGAGAGTGCTGAAACAGAGATTCTCAAATAAGCTCCAATAACATTCTAATGAAACAAGATGTTAGTGTCCAAAAGCCCACCAGACATTTCTTAGAGCTCTTTCCCATAACCCACAGGAGAGCTCAGCTTTACAATTGGAGTTGCATATACCTCTAAGAAGTATTTAAGTTGTCATGGCTCCCAAATCACTCCCATCATACTGAATCTATCAATGAGATTTTGAATTAAATTCATACACTTTAGTCCTATGGATATACAGAGAATGCAAGTGACCATCTAGGACTTTTAAGTTTGAACCCATTTGGGAGCCTGTAGGTGTTTCTGTAATAAAAACCTTCATTCTCCTGGAAAAAAAAAAGGGTGGGGGGGAACATGGGAGAGAATAGAGGTAAGAAAGGATTAAATAACACTATGGCCAAAAAAGCCATAAGAAACCATATTATTAACTATCTACCTACACATAGCTATAATACACATACATCAGAGCTATAAAACACACATATATAATTTAAACAACATTTTTCATCTGGCCTGACAATGTTCCTTTCAGGATCCTGTGGACCACCTAACAAAAAAACCAACACCCAGCATAAGAAACCATTGTTGAGTTATCGGTCAGGGCAGTCCTCAAATGTTATAGGCTATTGCCATTGCCTTTGGTTGCCCCAAAAGATGGAAAACAAGTACCTATTGCTGAAGACATCATGTATTTCAGACACAGGGCCTAGAGGCACTTGAGCTGGAACTGATCTGAAATCCTTGTCTATGAAGACTATCTTTCATGGTACCAGAAAGTGCCATGTAAACTTGCAAAGAAAGGAAACAACTAACGGTCTTACCCAGTTATGATACCTATAAACCACAACCGACCAGCGTGGCGCAATAACTCTATGGGTGCAAGAGTGGCATACGTAATTACCAGGACTGAACAACTCACTAATTAGACTTAAGATGGTCTCAACAAGAGGAAAACAAGCCCGAACTGGAAATCTAGTCAACTATTCAGAATGAGTGAAGTCATGGATCCTGGAGGAGAACCTACAAACTTCACTCTATTAAACTAGTATAATTACCTAACTGCATTCTAAATACCTGTCCTTATACCCACAGATAAGTGTAGCCCTTGCCCCTCTGTGTAAGAGATGGAGATCATCCTACCCACATTAGATGGATCTACAAAAGAATTTCCCCACCTAAAGCTCAGGGATCATTGTGATAAGGGTGAAAAATTGTCTGAGCCAGAGGAGCAGGGACTTTGCTGTGAGATTATATCTTCTAGGAATGTCAGAAGCTAAATCCATAAAATTTTACCAACACCAGAGCCTAAACATGAGCTAAGTAAGAATGGTTTATCAATTATAGAACAGGCTCCTCTAGATGGATATAAAATATTGCCAAGTCCTTTGAGTTTTAAGCGGTGGCTAGTAGTTCTCTGACAAATATTTTTGTTACCACCCAAGAGGCCTCAACTCTACACAAAAGAAACATAGACAGCTATGGAAAGCTGAGAGTGAAGGAAGCAATCCTCCCCAGAAAAGAGCACACCAATTGGCCCTACAGTACTAAACAGTTATCCCTGAAAACATGCAAGTAACATTATACATATTGAGAAGATTATATTTAGGAATACACACACACACTACACACACACAATACACACAACACACATATGCATGCAATGAACAATTAATGAAAAAAAAAGGCCACAAATTTGAAAGCAATCAAGAAAGGATATATGAGATGGTCTGGAGGGAAGAAAGAAAAGTAACAAATGTTATTATAATTTAAAAAATAAACTAAAAGTTTTTCACAAAGAAATAGTCTTCCCAGGAAGACATAGCAACTGGTTATTTGTAAATGAAATTTAATCCAGCACATGGCTGCTCTGGCAAGAGATCACACCCAAAGACCTTCTATGTCTGTGTGATTCAGCTGGAAAACAGATACACCTTTAATCCAAGGAGCCAGAGGCAAACAGATTCCTGAGCTCAAGGCCGGCCTGGTATAGAAAAGTTCTTTCTTTCTTTCTTCTTTTTTTTTTTTTTTTTTTTTTTCAGCCTTACAGTATAGCTTTATTTACTCCACAGTGGAGAGTTCAGAATTGTCAGTATGATTACATGATATGAATAGGGACCTCTGCTCCTTATGATTCTGTTCTTCTTTGTCACCATTTGGGTCTGACCTAATTCTGTTTGTTCTCAAGGTGCTGATTAGAGGTTTTTTTGTTTGTTTTGTTTCGTTTGTTTGTTTTTATTATTGGAACTTTTATTTACATTTCAGGTGTTTTCCCCTTACCCCTTTCCCCCTCCCTCCAGGAACTCCGTATCCCTTCCCCCTCCTCTTGCCTCCACGTTGGTGTACCCCTCACCCACCCTCCCCCATACCTCACCTCCCACCCTCGAATATCCCCCCCAAAGACGTCCAGCCTTCATGGGACCAAGGATCTCTTCTCCCACTTATATATAGCTCCCTTGCATATATAGCTGGAGCCATGGGTCCCTCCCTAAGCGCTCCAAGGCTGGTGGTTTTAGACCCTGGGGGCTCTGGTTGGTTGGTATTGTTGCTTTCCTCATGGTGTCACGAATCCTCTCAACTCCTTCAGCCTTCACTCTATCTTTTCCATTGGGAACCCCATGATCAGTTTAATGGTTAACTGTGAGCATCTGCTTCTGAGTATGTCAGACTCTTGCAGACCTCTAAGGAGACAGCTATATCAGGCTCCTGTCAGTATGTACTTCCTGACATCCACGTCAATGTCTACCTTTGGTGACTGCACATGGGATGGATACCCAGGTGGAATGGTCTGCAAACGGCCCCTTCTTCAGGTTCTGTCCTGCACTTTGTATCCATATTTGCTCCCTTGAGTATTTTGTTACTCCTTCTAAGAAAGACTGAAGCCCCCCTACTTGGTCATCATTCTTCATGAGCTTTATGTGGTCTGTGAGTTGAATCTTGGGTATTTCAAGCTTCTGGACTAAAATCCAATAATCATTGAGTGAATACCATGTATGTTCTTTTGTGATTGGGTTACTTCACTCAGGATGATATTTTCTAGTTCCATCCATTTATATAAGAATTTATCAAATTCATTGTTTTTAATAGCTGAGTAATATTCCATTGTATAAATGTACCACATTTTTTGTATCCATTCCTCTGTTGAAGGGCATCTGGGTTCTTTCCAGCTTCTGGCTATTATAAATAAAGCTGCTATGAACATAGTGGAGCATATGTCCTTGTTATATGTAAGAGCATCTTCTGGGTATTATGCCAGGAGTGGTATAGCTGGGTCCTCAGGTAGTGATATGTCCAATTTTCTGAGGAACCGCCAGACTGTTTTCCAGAGTGGTTGCACCATCTTGCAATCCCACCAACAATGGAGGAGTGTTCCTCTTTCTCCACATCCTTGCCAGCATCTGTTATCACTTGAGTTTTTGATTTTAGCCATTCTGACTGGTGTGAGGTGGAATCTCAGGGTTGTTTTGATTTGCATTTCCCTGATGACTGAACATTAGGGATGCTGAACATTTCTTTAGGTGCTTCTCGGCCATTCATATTTCCTCAGTTGAGAATTCTTTGTTTAGCTCCATACCCCATTTTTAATAGGGTTATTTGGTTGTCTAGAGTCTAATTTCTTGAGTTCTTTGTATATATTGGATATTAGTCCTCTATCAGATGTGGGATTGGTAAAGATCTTTTCCCAATCTGTTGGTTTCCGTTTTGTTTTATTGACAGTGTCCTTTGCCTTACAGAAACTTTGCAATTTTATGAAGTCCCATTTGTCAATTCTTGATCTTAGAGCAAGAGCCATTGCTGTTCTGTTCAGGAACTTTTCCCCTGTGCCTAGGTGTTCAAGGGTCTTCCCCACCTTCTCTTCTATTAGTTTCAGTGTGTCTGTTTTATGTGAAGGTCCTTTATCCACTTGGACTTCAGCTTCGTACAAGGAGATAAGAATGGATCGATTTGCATTCTTCTGCATGTTGTCCTCCAGTTGAACCAGCACGATTTGTTGAAAATGCTGTCCTTGTTCCACTGGATGGTTTTAGCTCCTTTGTCAAAGATCAAATGACCATAGGTGTGTGGGTTCATTTCTGGGTCTTCAATCTCTATTCCACTGATCTTCCTGCCTGTCTCTGTACCAATACCAGGCAGTTTTTATCACTATTGCTCTGTAGTACAGCTTGAGGTCAGGGATGGTGATTCCTCCAGAAGTTCTTTTATTGTTGAGAATGGTTTTCGCTATCCTGGGTTTTCTGTTGTTCCAAATAAATTTGAGAATTTCTTTTTCTAGCTCTGTAAAGAATTGAGTTGATATTTTAATGGGGATTGCATTGAATCTGTAGATTGCTTTTGGCAAAATGGCCATTTTTACTATATTAATCCTGCTGATCCATAAGCATGGGAGATCTTTCCATTTCCTGAGATCTTCAATTTCTTTCTTCAGAGACTTGAAGTTCTTGTCATACAGATCTTTCACTTGCTTGGTTAGGTTCACATTGAGGTATTTTATATTATTTGTGACTATTGTGAAGGTGTCATTTCCCTAATTTCTTTTTCAGCCTGTTTATCTTTCACGTAGAGGAAGGCTACTGATTTGTTTGAGTTGATTTTATAACCTGCCACCTTGCTGAAGTTGTCTATCAAGTTTAGGAGTTCTCTGGTGGAGGTTCTGGGGGTCACTTAAGTATACTATCATATCATCTGCGAATAGTGATATTTTGACTTCTTCCTTTCCTATTTGTATTCCTTTGACTTCCTTTTGTTGTCTAATTGCTCTGGCTAGGACTTCCAGTACTATATTGAATAGGTAGGGAGAGAGTGGGCAGCCTTGTCTAGTCCCTGATCTTAATGGGAATGCTTCAGGTTTCTCTCCATTTAGTTTGATGTTGGCTACTGGTTTGCTGTATATTGCTTTTACTGTGTTTAGGTATAGGCCCTGAATTCCTGTTCTTTCCAAGACTTTCACCATGAAGGGATGTTGAATTTTGTCAAATGCTTTCTCAGCATCTAGTGAGATGATCATGTGGTTTTTTTCTTTGAGTTTGTTTATATAGTGGATTACATTGATGGATTTCTGAATATTGAACCATCCCTGCATTCCTGGGATAAAGCCCACTTGATCATGATGGATGATTGTTTTGATGTGTTCTTGGATTCGGTTTGCTAGAATTTTATTGAGTATTTTTGCATCAATATTCATAAGAGAGATTGGTCTGAAGTTCTCTTTCTTTGTTGGGTCTTTGTGAGGTTTAGGTATGAGTGTGATTGTAGCTTCATAGAATGAATTGGGTAGTGTTCCTTCTGTTTCTATTTTGTGGAATAGTTTGAAGAGAATTGGTATTAGGTCTTCCTTGAAGGTCTGATAGAATTCTGCATTAAAACCATCTGGGCCTGGGCACTTTTTGGTGGGGAGACTTTTAATGACTGCTACTATTTCTTTAGGGGTTATGGGACTGTTTAGATGGTTTATTTGCTCCTCAGTTAACTTTGGTACCTGGTTTCTGTCTAGAAAATTGTTCATTTCATCCAGATTTTCCAGTTTGGTTGAGTATAAACCTTTGTAGTAGGATCTGATGATTTTTTGAATTTCCTTGGTTTCTGTTGTTATGTCTCCCTTTTCAGATCTGATTTTATTAATTTGGATACTGTTTCTATGCCCTCTGGTTAATCTGGCTAAGGGTTTATCTATCTTGTTGATTTTCTCAAAGAACCAACTCCTGGTTTTGTTGATATTTTGTATAGTTCTTTCTGTTTCTACTCAGTTGATTTTTAGCCCTGAGTTTGATTATTTCCTGATGCCTACTCCTCTTGGGTGTATTTGCTTCTTTTTGTTCTAGAGCTTTCAGGTGTGCTGTCAAGTTATTAATGTGTGCTCTCTCCAATTTCTTTTTGTGGGCACTTAGAGCTATGCGTTTTCCTCTTAGCACTGCTTTCATGGAGTCCCACAAGTTCTGGTATGATGTGTCCTCATTTTCGTTAAATTCTAAAAAGTCTTTAATTTCTTTCTGTATTTCTTCCTTGACAAAGTCATCATTGAGTAGAGCATTGTTCAGTTTCCACATGCATGTGGGTTTTCTCTTGGTTCTGTCCTTATCAAAGACCAGCCTTAATCCGTGGTGATCTGATAGGATGCAAGGGATTATTTCAATCTTTTTGTATCTGTTGAGGACTGTTTTGTGACCAATTATATGGTCTATTTTAGAGAAGGTACCATGAGGTGCTGAGAAAAAGGTATATTCTTTTACTTTAGGATGAAATGTTCTATAGATATCTGTTAGATCCATTTGATTCATAACCTCTGTTAATTTCAATGTGTCTTTGTTTAGTTTCTGTTTCCATGATCTGTCCATTGGAGAGAGCGGGGTGTTAAAATCCCCCAATATTATTGTGTGAGGTGCGATGTGTGCTTTGAGCTTTAGTAAAGTTTCTTTTATGTATGTGGGTGCCCTTGCATTTGGAGCATAGATGTTCAGAATTGAGAGTTCATCTTGGTAGATTTTTCCTTTGATGAGTATGAAGTGTCCTTCCTTATCTTTTTTGATTACTTTTGGTTGAAAGTCTATTTTATTTGGTATTAGAATGGCTACTCCAGCTTGTTTCTTGGGACCATTTGCTTGGAAAATTGTTTTCCAGCCTTTTACTCTGAGGTAGTGTCTGTCTTTGTAACTGAGGTGCGTTTCTTGTATGCAGCAAAATTCTGGGTTTGTTTATGTATCCAGTCTGATAGTCTACGTCTTTTTATTGGAGAGTTGAGTCCATTGATGTTAAGCGATATTGAGGAAAAATGATTGTTGTTTCCTATTTTTTTGTTATTAGAGGTGGAATTATGTTTGTGTAGCTACCTTTTTTGGGGGTTGTTGGAAGATTACTTCTGTGCTTTTTCTAGGTTGTAGTTTCCTTCCTTGTGTTGGTGTTTTCCATCAATTATCCTTTGAAGTGCTGGGTTTGTGAAAAGATATTGTGCAAATTTGGTTTTGTCATGGAATATCTTGGTTTCTCCATCTATAGTAATTGAGAGTTTTGCTGGGTACAGCAGTCTGGGCCGGCATTTGTGTTCCCTTAGGGTCTGTATGATATCAGACCAGGATTTCTGGCTTTTATAATCTCTGGTGAAAAGTCTGGTGTAATTCTTATAGGTCTGCCTTTATATGTTACTTCACCTTTTTCCCTTACTGCTTTTAGTATTTTTTGTTTGTTTTGTGCATTTGGTGTTTTGATTATTATGTGTCGGGGGGTATTTCTTTTCTGGTCTAGTCTGTTTGGTGTTCTGTAGGCTTCTTGGATGTTTATGGGCATCTCGTTCTTTAGGTTGGGGAAATTTTCCTCTATAATTTTGTTGAAGATATTTACTGGCCCTTTAAATTGGGAATCTTCACTCTCATCTATACCTATTATCCTTAGGTTTGATCTTCTCATTGTGTGTTGGATTTCCTGGATGTTCTGGGTTAGGAGCTTTTGGCATTTTGCATTTTCTTTGACTGTTGTGTCAATGTTTTCCATGGTATCTGGTGAAAAATCTGGTGTAATTCTTATCGGTCTGCCTTTATATGTGACTTGACCTTTTTCCCTTACTACTTTTAGTATTTTTTCTTTGCTTTGTTCATTTGATGTTTTGATTATTATGTGATGGGAGGTATTTCTTTCTGGTCTAGTCTATGTGGCTTTCTGTAGGCTTTTTGTATGTTCATGGACATCTCTTTCTTTACGTTAGGGAAGTTTTCCTCTATAATTTTGTTGAAGATATTTACTGGCTCTTTAAGTTGGGAATCTTCACTATTATCTATACCTATTATCCTTAGGTTTGGTCTCCTGATTGCATCTTGGATTTCCTGGATGTTCTGTGTTAGGAGCTTTTTGCATTTTGCATTTTCTTTGACTGTTGTGTCGAGGTTTTCCATGGTATCTTCTGCACCTGAGATTCTCTCTTCTATCTCTTGTATTCTGTTGGTGATGCTTGCGTCTGTGACTCCTGATCTCTTTCCTACGTTTTCTATCTACAGAGTAGTCTCCCTTTGAGATTTCTTTATTGTTTCTATTTCCATTTTTAGATCCTGTTCAATTCCTTCACCTGTTTGGTTGTGTTTTCTTGCAATTCTTTAAAGGATTTTTGTGTTTCCTCTTTAAGGGCTTCTACCTGTTTACCTGTGTTCTCCTGTATTTCTTTGAGGGAGTTACTTATGTCCTTCTTAAAATCCTCTATCATCATCATGAGAAGTGATTTTAATTCTGAATCCTGTTTTTCCTGTGTGATGTGGTATCCAGGCTTGCTATGGTAGGAGAACTGGGTTCTGATGATGTCAGGTAACTTTGGTTTCTGCTGCTTGTATTCTTGCGCTTGCCTTTCGCCATCTGGTTGACTCTAGTGTTACCTGTGCTCACTGTGTCTGACTGGAGTCTGTCTTTTCAGTTATCTTGCTTGTGTCAGATCTCTTCAGATTCCAGATGTCTCTGTGTTCCTGTGATCCTAAGCTTCCTCTGCTCTGGATGCAGTAGGTCCTCTAGGTTGTCTCAGGATAAGGTGTTTCCACAGGAGCAGACCAGCATAAGGTCTGCCCCAGGCAAAGGGACCAGGTTCCTCTGCTCTGGATACAGTAGCACCCTCTAGGAAGTCTCAGGATCGGTGTTTCCACAGGAGCAGACCAGCCAAGGGTCTGCCCCAGGCAAAGGGAGCAGGTTCCAGGCGGAAGGGGGGGTAGTATTCTGGAGGGGCAGGGTTTGGGTGCCTGCTCTTTCCTTAACCTCCCCCTGAGTCCCAGTTGTAACTCTGGGGCGTGGGATGGTGGGCAAGGTGTCTTATCCTCTGCTCTGGATGCAGTCGGTCTCTCTAGGATGTCTCAGGATTGGTGTTTCCACAGGAGCAGACCAGCTAAGGGTCTGCCCCAGGCAAAGGGAGCAGGTTCCGACTAGAACAAGTTTCCAGTAAAGAAAGGTTTAGGTCCAGGCGTGATGGCACATGTCTTTAATCCCAGTACTTAGGAAACAGAGGCATGCAGATTTCTGAATTCTAGTCAGTTCTTTTGGTTGAATTACTGAGTTGAAAGGCACTTCAGTTCAGGGGCAGTTTTTACAGGGACAGTTTTCCAGAGACAGGTTACAAAGAGAACAAGCTAGGCACAGATATAGAAAGAATGAGCCAGAGAGTGAGAAGGATCCAGAAGATTAGAACAGACTGCCAGAGTTAGCTTGAGACCAAGCGGAGCAATTCAGTGAAACATCAGTTTGAATCAGTTAGCTTGAAGGGGAGTTTGGGATAGAATGGCTCAGTTGGACCAGCCAGTCAGAGTTTAGAAAGATCTACAAAGGGTGAGTTTATTGATCAGTAAGCCTCTGAGATGACAATTACATTAGATGAATAAAAGATTTTTACAGTTATTGAATACCAATTGGCCAGCCCTAAAAAAACATATACATGCAGGCAGCATTATAAGGAGTGATCACTATATGTATATGTATATGTATATGTATGTATGTATGTATTATGTATTTATGATGTATCCATTTGAGAATCAATAGAATACAGAAGAGAAAAATGATCTTTACACACTGTTTTAACCCAAGGTTTTAAATTCTGTCTTCACCATCCTCTCAAATGTTTCTATGATCTCTTTGAGAATTTTTACAAATTCTTTTACAAAGCCAATTCCCCCAGAAGTTCATGTCACTTCAGTTTGAATATAATTTTCTTTGATTTTTTTAACTAGATAGTCTCCCGGCAGCTCAAAACCGTTACTCAAACTTTGTGGAGCAGTACTGGAGGACTTGAAAGTGTCCATTTAATTTGGAGTATGTTAGCTTATTCACTACCTTTTGTAGATGAAGGCTGCATTAAATTTATTGGTCTTGCCTGATATGCTAACATAGACCTACTACTCACTCACTCATAAAACAAAGGGTACAGTTCTCTATTGGTTTCAAGGCAGTTTGGTCTACATAGTGAGTTCTAGAGTCCTATGCCAGCCTGGTCTACATAGTAAGTCAGTGATTCTCAATCCACTATGACACTTTAATATGTTTCCTCCTGTTGTGGTGACCCCTAACCATAAAATTATTTTTGTTGCTGCTTCATAACTGTAATTTTGCTACTGTTGTGAATTATAATATGAATATCTGTGTCTTTTGATGTTTTTTAGACAAACCCTGTGAAAGGGTGGTTCAATTCCCAAAAGGGTCATGAGCCACAGTTTGAGAACCACTATAGTAAGTTCTAAAGTTGCTGGACCTTCCAGGCTTTAGGGTGAGACCCTTTATCTCACTATGAGAAAAAAGAAAACCTTTTCTAGATAATTTGAATATTTTCCTTAGAAGGTTAATTATCTTACCAATTTAGGTTTTTCTTTATCATTATCCAACTAAGTAATAATATATTCCATAAAGGGGACACATAAACAATACATACATAGCCTATGTGCATATATACATAATTACCAATATTTATAGATATATAGTTAATAATGTAAATATATATAGTTGTACCTTAGTATCCATTAGAAATGTTAAAATCTGCAAATGATCAAGTCCTTTATGTAGAATATAATAGAATTTGCATATAATGTATATGCATCTTCCTGTCTACTAGTTTGAATCAACTCAAATTATTTAATATTTCATACAAAATGTAAATATTATATAAATGATTGCTATACAACATGGTTTCAGGGAGAATGACAAAAGAAAATCTTCATATGTTCAATACAGATTCAGTAAAACATGTTTTTTATATTTGTTGTGTGTCTGTGTGTGTGTGCAGGCATGACTTGGAAAATGCCATGGCATATGTATAGAGGTCAGAGGACAATTTTGGGGGATTCAGTTATAGTTTTTCATCATGTGCATTCCAAGCATCAAACTAAAGTTGTCAATTTTGGCAGCAAATGCCCTTACATTCTCAGGCATTTGGCTGGCCCAGTAATGCATTTTTTTTTTTACTTTTTTTTTTTAGATTATAATATAATCACACAATTTCCCTTGTCTTTCCTCCCCTCACAAACCCTCCCATATATCCCTCCTTATTCCTTTCCAAATTCGATGACTCTTTTCCACGTACATACATACATACATACATACATGCATACATATTCAAAATGATGGAAGATCAATGGGTATAAAGACTGGCTCAGAGCAGCAGGTTTATGTGAGACGACTTGAGAAGGCTCCAATGCAGGACTAACGAAGAGCCTTTTTTCATGCTCAAATTATGCTTTGTTTACTGCCTGGTCATAATGTACCTTCATCTGCAATACTAACACCATTCATGAGTCATAATTTCCATTTGTTAACTGATGCTTATGGTATTTAATTTATTTCCGACGTTTTATTCTGTAGCCCTAGCTGGCATAGAACTCAGTATGTAGACCAGGTTGAGTTTGAACTAGCCACAATCCACCTGCTTCTGCCTGCCAAATGCTGGAACTACAAGGATACAGAGCTAAGCTGGGCTGTGCCTCCCATTTCCTGGAGCGGGACGCCAGTAAAGTGCAAATGAAAACCACAGTTGTAAATCGAGTTACAAACAAATTTTGCTTCAGGCATGAACCATAAATTAAAGTAATGATCACTTCAAGATGGAACTTCCCCCCTCCCACCACACTCCCAACCCCCGTCTCTTAAAATCAGAATGAAAGTAGGTCAATGAATTTTGGGATTATTTTAGAGTATGTACAGTATTGTATTGTTTGCCAGTACCTAATTTACAATTACAGAACTCCATGAATATTGAAATGATTCAGCTTCCCGTTACAAATGTATGTGGCAGTTTGGTTGTTGATCAGTTTATGAAGTTAATGCAAATGGAACTGTCTTCCTGTCAGCATTTGAAATCTATAATGCAGTCATGTTGTATATTCAAGGACAGGCCATTGACAGTCAATTAACAAGTTTGATTGGTATGTCAACTCATTCTTTTGAATTGTTAATAGTATGTTAATAGCATTCGTTTCTTTGTGCAGTCCCATTTGCGGCTTCGCAGTTACAGCTATTTTTTATAATTCTCAGTAACCTAAAATAGTGCCTTAATAATAGATTATTAAACACCTGTCTAGCATAGCTTTGGGAGGTTTTTCCAGACTGGGAGTTTGCAGTGGATCTCTTTGATATTCAAATCAACAAATGATAGCCTTTTTATTCAAAACGCAAATTCTTTTGATGGTTAGCTTGTTAAGAAATATTCAGCTCTAGTCTGACCTGATCTGGGTTCTCATGGAAAAGATCTGATGCCGTTTGAAGGTTCATAAACGGAATGCCAATGACAATTTGTTGTTGATGTTCCTCCGCCTCAGCCCTCAGATGCCGCTGGTTGAAGCGCCTCTTTAGCCTCACCAAATAAACCTTGCAGGTAAATAATCTGGAGATTCAGCTGATGCTTTCAAAGCCAAGAGGGCTCTTCTGTGGTCTGGATTTCTAAGCGTGGAGCGGGTACTTAAAACGATGCTTCAGAACTGACAGATAAATTCAAAGACACAGAAAGATGGGGAGGGGGAGAGCAGAAATGTGGGAATATTTTTAAGTGACTAGCATATTACTTAGAGTTTTGAAAATCTTCAACTGTCGATCAGATCGGCTCCCCATAGCAGATTGATTTCCACCTTGGTTTTTGTTATGGTTGTTTTGTCTGTGTGCACAGGTTTACTCTCACTTTTCTGGGCAAGTTGATGAGACATTAAATGTATTATTCCCGAATGGTGCTTTGGAAGAAGGTAGTGACTGAATTTGCACAGCCATGTTTTATTCATGTGCTTCCCGTACACCAGAATATAAGAATCTGCCATTCTTCTAGCCTAAAAAAAAAAAAAGGTCTATACCAAGGAAGCAGTAAAAATTTTATTTCTTTCCTCCATTCTTCTCTTCCCTTGAAGATGCTTTCTGCAACCCACTGTTTATACTTTGTTTCATCGGCAGATGTTTCTTTAAAATAAAACAGGGAGGGGGAGAACCCGGCAACGCAGTTTAGAAATTTAGTTAATACTTTTCTGCTCTGTGGCTTCAGCAAATTCGGAGAGCGTAATTTGAGGGTATTTGAATATTAAAATTAGACTGTTATCGGAAGACAACCATTCAAATACTCCTAAAACATCAGTAAGTAAACTGAGGCAAACACCTCTTATATAGTTCCAGACCCCACTGTCTTTATTGCCAACCCTGTCCACACCCAGCTTGTTGCCTTATATGGGGCCTCTTTTGAAGGACACAATTCTAATTCATATTTCTGAACTGTATTAAAAAAACTGTTGCAGTTCCCCCGTATTAAATATAAAAATCATTATGCGACAATTTATGATTAAGAAGTATACTAGATAGATTTTTCTATACTAGTAAAATAAAGTTATATAGAATATGTATTTCTTAATGTGTACTGTAGCAAAAAGAAACCTGTAAGTTGGAAGAAAAAATTGTCATCCAATATAGTTTATTTTTCACAATGTGCCCTTAGGTAAGACCATAGCACTGTGACCTAGCTCCAGAGGGAGCTCCAGAGGAGGAGGAAGCCATAGGCATGCAAGTGTTAATTGATGATGGGTTTTGTGTCACTTTAACTTCTGGCAGTGTTCCTTGGCTTGTTTTACAGATTGCTCATCCTAAAAGATGCTTGGCTGCCAAGCGTTAATTTCTTTATCTCTAAGTAGCATCCCTAAGAGTACCTATTGCATGAGGAATAAATGAGTTAATTCTGTAAAGCACTTAGAATAGTGTTAATCACATTGTTTTGCATAGCATTTACTTTTAGTATTATTTATGAAAAATAACATTGTTGGTGATGTTATAATTCTATGCAGCCATCTTGACCATTTATTGAGTTAATTGCATATACAGGTAGAGTAAATTTTATACTCCACAAGGCCTTGATTAGAATCTGAGATTTTATTAGTTAATGAGAGGTGTGAATGAGGGAAAGCATACATGTAAACTGACCAATCGCAAAGCAGTTTAATTGATAAGGACCAAAGGACTATGGGAGCGCTGAAAACAAGGTCTACTTAGGGTCAACTCCAGTCTTCTTTCCTCTGATCATAATCAATCTCTTCCTTCCTGGATTGATAGGTTATCTATAAAAGGGATTTGCAATACAATATCTTCTGGATACTGGGACTTCAGTGATCAATAGAGTGGTTTCAGAGAAAGCCTTCCCCTGCTTCCCTCGAGTTTGTAGCACTCTAAGGTCTTTTAATTCTAGGCTGCCAGCAAACCAGAGACCTGTTGCATTGGTGTATTCTTTTCTGAGTCATACCACTTCTAACGTGTATTACATCTATTGTTTCATATGCCCTTTTCTTCCCTCTCGATTCCTTTCCCATTTTGAGTTTTCGGGATTGTGAATCTTTGTCTTTTTATTTTCAGATCCATCTACAATTGTCTCAGAGTATCTGGGCTTAATGGAAGGACTCACATGTTAAAAGACATCTCATTGATTTTACCTTGAAATATATTTTTAAAATTAGCAATATTAGTTATAAAATAGCATATAAAACATTTGCATGATATATTTCTTGTACCTTTCAAACCTTGAGATTAAAAATTAAGATTTATTTTATTTGTGTGTGTGTGAGGTTCTTGAGAGGCTACAAGACTGCAGTGATTTCCTAGAGCTACAAGCCACCTGACCTGTGTGCTAAGAATCATACTCATGTCTTCGGGAAGAATAGCAAGTGCTCTTAATTGCTGAGCCATGTTTCCCAGCCCAGTAAGCTTGAGATTTTATTGCTGTGAGATATATATTTGATCTGTCATGTTATGTGAACACTAATGAAAACCACAAAACCAAATCCTTTTGATGTTTATTAGATGACAATTTCTCTCAGTGATGCAGGAATAATTATAACTGTTTATTTTAATAATAAACCTTTCCTCTTTTTTCTGTTGTGGCACTGTGCATCGATGTGGCCTTCTCTTTGAACACAGGACTCTCTAGTTTCAGGGGACAGCAAGTTATTAGGTTATATCTTATACAGTTTTATCATAAGTTGATCGACTGCTCTTCTCGTTACCTCATGCTTTGCTTATAAGTATTTAAATTTACTTTTATGTTCTGTCAGTTTCCCATCCCTTCACATATTACACAAACTTAAGTGATAACAGAGAAGACATTTTATCAGTTCCAAATTCATAACTAATATGCTATTTTTAAAGTTCTTCTTTAACTCTTAAATTGGAGCAGAGTATTATTTCTAGAATCCATTCTATTTAAGTAATTCAAAGATTATAAATCTCACCTGCAAAGAGATAAGAAATAAAAAATAACCCATATAAAGATTGTAGAAAGTCTTAAAAGTTTTAATAATTATTCATTGTACCATAAAGAAATTTTACCTAAAATGATTTATACATATCCATGTTACCCATGGGAATGTAGAATTATACACTATATCTTCTTCAGGATCTCTCATTCTAAAATTTCTTTTCATAAAAAGAATTTATGCTTTGATAAGGAATGAAATCATAAAACTTCCCTTTATATATAACCTGTTTTTATTTAACTACTCAACTTTTCAATGTAATATTTCCTCTAATCATGAAACTATCCTAATTCTCAATAATATTCAGGAAATTACCAGTGACTTAATAACTTTGTACACACACACACACACACACACACACACACACACACACACACACACAGCATTTAAGAAGACTGTTTTGAAGTCAGACTAAAGAATACAGTCCCAGAAAGTATGAACTGCATCCTATTCTTCAATAAAGAAACAAAATCCTAACATCTTACAAATTCTTTACAAATAATTATAAAACATTCTAAGAACCTAGTCTTTGATTCTAGTTTCTTCTAATCCTATGACATCTCCATCTTTGCTCATAGTTAATTTTGATATCTTAAACATATTTTCATTGAATAAATTGATTTTTACCTTATTCTTATTTCTTATTCAAAGTATTTTCCCTGTCTTTAAAAAACTATGTTGTTGTTTCTAAGTCAGCAAAGTCAGGTCAATTGAAATACATACATACATACATACATACATACATACATATATACATATATATGTATTTCAATATATATTCATGAAGGTGAAATACAGTAAAGACTAACAACTTGCATGCACATGGTATCTGTGGGAAGGATAATTGCACATTTCTCCCATCCCTGCTGAAGCAGACCATCTTGAGTCCTGAAGTTCCTATTAACTGCTTGAAGCCAAAAGGATTCATTCTCAGTAAGCTAAGAAATCCATATTTAGCTTGTGACTTGGTAAAAGTTACTTGGTAGCAAGAAAGTGAGTCTCCCTAATGAAAGCTGGCAGGCAGGACTCTTGCTACACTCTGTTGGCATCTAAAATTGCAGCACATCATTCAAGCAAAAATCAATAATCCAACTTTTATGTCCTATGCTCACTACAGTGAAATTTCATTATTCTATGATCATTTGGGTCTTGCTGGATTAGGCTGTGTACTGCGGCAGCAAAAGGCAGCTCAGCTAGACAAAATGTGCAAGATCAAAACTGTATTTGCTGACTTACCCCTTCATCTTAACATTTAAGCAGAGATGCTGTAAAAATTAGAGCCTTATTACCTGAGCCATTCTTATCCTGAAGAACATTTAGAAGTTCAATTGACCATACTGAAGAGTTAAATTTATAAACTGTAGTGTTCCTTAATCAAGGCAAACAGAATCAGTAAGAGGTAGCTCATTTCAGTGTAAAACTTGGGAGACCAGAAGAGAGAAACTCTGCTTTCTTTCCCTTTTGACTTAACATCCCCTGCTTTTCTATGGAGGCTGAGTATCTTTATAGAAAAGAGGAATTGTTCTTAGGGAAGGTCCACGCGGCCATAAAAGCTAGGTAGTACATTTACTTTAAAGCAGGAGATCCTTAAGTGTGTTTGCACAGGGAAGCATGGACCAGGCCCAAATCCAGGCTTAAACATTCTCTCCTTGTTATCACCTCGTTAAGCTCCCAGAGCCAAGGCTGTGCCTCCTACACTCACAGGTATGGGGCCACTAATTAAGAAGAAGGGGCTCATTACCAATTCTCATTAACATCAATTGGAGTTTTAAAGCCAAATCCCTGGACTGAAAATTTACCCCCTTAATGTTTAACACAGGTGAACGAATAAAATCATTTAAATGCCTGTATCATAGGGGAGTGCAAATGTGCTCTCCAAGGATGAACAAATTGCTCACTGCAGTCTGGTGCTAATCCTATTGCTCAGTAAAAGGCAGGCAGAGCTTTGAAGAAAAATATACAATTGGAAAGGGTAACACCGGTGGAGAAACAGATTCTGACAGAGAGGGTGGTGCTGATGGGGAAAAAAGAAAGGGAAGGGGGTAACTGGATGTCCAGGTTATTATCTGAAATATCTACCATTTCCAACAAAGATATTTGGGAGAGCAAAAGTATAGCTGGAAACTTAGTGCTAGATGTATATTTGGATTGATAAGTGAAGAAGTAAATGTCCACCCATGTTTTAATAAATGTTAACCTGTTGATGAATGCTCGATTCTTGTACTTGTTTGGATTCTTATTGTTTGAGAATTTTCAGGATCATACTCTTTAGTTGAGCCCTGTAATTGTAAGAGCCAGATAACACTTTTATTGTAGGGAAATGTTATATTAAGATGCTTCAAAATGCTACAATATATGAAGAAGTTAAGGTGTCTTGTGTTGGGTGATTTGAGAGGTCAGCTCTACTGTTCACTGGTGTGTGCAAATTGTTCTTGGGCAAGACAAACAACTTTTACATCAAACAATAACATCCTCTCCTATGTGATTTCAGAGGGTAACAAAATTTTTATCTCCTTATCTCACTGTAAACAACCCCAAAATATTCACAAGATTAATATTTGTTTCCAAATGATACTTGTATTCGATAACTATTTCTGGTTTCATAGAATGATGAGTAATATCACTAATTATTTTATAAATTGCCCATATTTAAATAATATTAATAATTTGAACTGTGATTAGCCTTCTGCCAGACTATAATATACTATAATATACTGAATTTTTCATGAGCGTCAGATTTCTTCCTATTACTGTCAATAGTAGTTACAAGCTCATAGAACACTGTCGCAGGAGGGAGCCTTCAAAGCTATCTAGTTAAATGCCACACTTTACTTTTGAATTCCAAAAATTAATGGACTTTACAAAGTTCATAGGATCCTATTTAGAAATTTGGTTTCCTGGCCCTATAGCATCCCTGAGATGAACAGTTCTCTTGAGACAGCTCTTGTCCTTCATTTTGTCAACTCAAACTATCTGGACTCAGATTCCAAAGCTGTTTGAACTTTGTCATTAATAATAGTAAAAGAAACCTTGCAAGAAGTAATATATATTATATTTGGATATATGCATATATATGAAATATATATGAAAGTATATATATATATATATATTATGTATATGTATAGATGAATAAAAGTGATCACTTCTTTTCCTTCAGGTAGGCTTGCTTTACCACTATGTAGGCATTAACTTTTTAATCTATTCACCTGCTTAAAGATTGAAAGACAGTGATAATAGATGTATAAATGCATCAAGGGATGAATAAATTGCGTGAGTAAGAAAAGATAAAATGAATGTGCTCTTGAAAGAGCAAGCACATCAATCAGTGACTACATGGCGTTTGCACCAGTGTGTCCAGAGGACACCTCACCAATCAATCATTCAGAAAGCTTTACTCTAGCTTTCAGAAGGGAAAAAAGATTTGACACAAAAATGTGATGGAACAAGCCTAGCTTTTAAAGAGGTCAATCAAGGGACTCTCTCGACTTCCAGAAAGGAGGTAAGAAGAGGGTACCAAATATCTGAGAAAGCTTTAGCTTAGCATTTTGATATAGTGGTTAATTATGAATCTTTACCATTTTATATTGCTTCAAAAGCATTAATTAATACTGCTTGGAATACCCCAGCCTTACCTGAGCATGAAGTATTGGCATTTGTATATGACTTCTATCTTCAAGGAGCTTAAAAAGTAAAAGTGTTTATCCTTTAAAGCTTTTGCCACTATGCTGACTTATAACCCAGCCCTGTTGTTGTTCGTGAGCATTAAACATCCAAGCCTTTACTGAAAATATTTTAGTTGTATGAATCATCCATCAAACAATTATTGATTTCTTGTAAGATAGTATATTAGTTGCTATCTTGAAGTAGTTCATAAACTGTTAAGACAAATAAAATGAGCTTATAAATAATAATAAATTAAGTGGAGTTAAATGACAGTATTATTTAGGAAACACTGTCTCTGCTAACATTTGCCTGGCAATAAAGACAGAGAATCACAGAAATGGGAGAAAAAGTTTGTCCAAACACTATCAGTGCTGAGTGGCCCTATCTGGGAACTGATTCCACCAGTCACCAGCTTCTTAGTAGCACTAGCTCTTTGAAGATGGTATATCATTTGCATAATTAAAGCAAGAAGAATATTGAGGGGTCATAATAAAATGTTTCCCGGTAGTGAAGAAAAGCAGCTTCTACCAGTGAAGTAATTTTGTAAGGAGGAATATTTCTTTTCTGCAATGTCTCTACAGATCTCACAGTTTAGTGCTCCTTCAAGCTGGATTTTCAAATCAAGAAAATAGGAGAAATAGTAGGTGTGGCTAATCATCCAGAGAAGCTACAAAGGAAAACTCAAGCAACCAACTCATATTCAAAGGTATCCATTCTACCCCAAGGACAGCAGTATCACTTGTGACATAAACCGTCTGTAGCACTGAAGAATGATGAGGTATTAGGTACTGAAGTTGAATTCATGAGCTGAGAGCTGACCAGAGAATAATTTCACTTTTGCCTTTGTTACTGTCAGTTAAGTGACCAAAAATCTCTGTCATCTGTAAAAACTTGCTAAATGTCCAATAAAAATCAATGACAATTTTTACTTCCCTTCACTGTATTCCTTTACCACTCTTGAAATGGAAAACAAACATTCTTTAAAATCTGGTTTCTTGTAATTTGTCGAAACTCAACTGTTTCCCCACTGGCTTATAAACCAATTTGGAGATTGACTTCTTAAAATTCTCTTAATGCCTAAACAGTCCATGCACATATTTCAAAATAATTTGAATTTTATGGCTTATCTTAGTTGCTGGGAAGAGAAACCATGACCAGAGCAATGCTTATAAAGGAAAGATTTTTAACTGGAGTCTAGCTTACAGTTTCACAGCCTTAGTTCATTATCGTCATGGGGGCTTGATGACATGCAGGCAGGCACGGTGCTGGAAAAGTGGTTGAGCACTACATCCTGATCTGCAGGCAGAAGGAGAGGGGACTCACTTCAGTTTCTAAAACCCCAAAGCCCAACTCAAGTTACAAGCTCTCCACAACAAAGCCACACCTCCTATTCTCTCTCAAGTAGCTACTTCCTAATGAACAAGAATTTAAATATTTGAGCCTATGAGGACCCGTTCTTACTCAAACCACCAGATTCCACTCTCCTGGCCCCCATAGGATTCTAGCAATTTCATAATGCAAAATGCATCAGTCCAACTCCAAAATTTCGGGTAATCCTTCACAGTATCAACACTATATAAAGGTCCAAAGTTCAAGTTCAAAGTCTCTTCTCAGACTCATGGAAATCTCTTAACTATCAACCCCTGTAAAATCAAAATCAGAAAAAGCAGATCACATACTTCCAACATACATTGACACTGAATATGTATTACCATATCAAAAGAGAGGAAAGAGAGCACATCGAGGAAAAACTTGACCAAAATAAGACTAAAAACAGAATAAAACAAAAAAAAAAAAAAAAAAAAAAAAACAAACTAGGAAAAACTCCAAACTGTAAATCTCCATGTCTATTGCCACAACTCCTTCCAGCTTCGTTGATTGCAACACAGTTCTCTTTCTTGGGCTGGTTCCATACCTGGTTTGCAGCTTTCCTTATGGGTATCCCAAGGCTATCATCTTGTGATCTCTAAGGCAATCTAGGTGTCACCTTCACAGCTTCTCACGAAAACCTCTCTGGGCCTCCATCAGGAACCCTGGCATATATCTGGTATCAACAGTTTCCTTAGCCATGGAGGGAGACTCCATAACTTCTTTCTTGTATCCTTGACTCAGAACCATGTGGGTGAAGCTGGCCAGTTCTACTGCTTTCTGGGCCTGGAATATGGCCCCCCCCACACACACACACACTCCTTGTTCAAATATATTTTTCTGCTTTCAATGGTTTCCTTTATTGTCTAAGCTTGGGTATCCTGGAATACCCTGTATACCAGGCAGACTTCAAACTCAGAGATCTGCCTGCCTTTGCCTCCCAAGTGCTGGGATTAAAGGTGTGTACCGACATGACCAACCATAAGCTTTTCTTTAATTCCTTTTACAGGTTGAGCTGGATGGTGTTTTGCCCTGAGGTCACCACTGCTTTTATTCCATTTAGTATCTGTTTATTAAACTTTTTATCTCCTTAAACACTGGACTTAGCTCCATTTCACTTCCTGTGCCCTTGTCTCCTTGTACTATATACATGTTGTAACTTGCTTTGCTCAGCTTGCTCCTTTTTATTATAAATCTGATAAAAGTAACCACTAATGGCCACACAACTGAGTCAAAATGAAGCTGCCTTGAAATCTCCTCCGTCAATGCCATTGACCTAAAACTCTTCTATTTACCCTCATGCAGACATTTTGGACAAGAGCAGAAAGCTGCCACATTCTTCACCCAAATATTACAAGAATAATCTCTAAGCCACTTACTAATATTCTCCTCTGAAACCTCTTGAGCAAAGCCAGCATAATCTGATTGCTCTCAGCACCACTGTTTTCTCTGCTCCTATTAGTATGATCCATTAAGCTCCATTAAAGCATTCAACCTTTTTCCTAATCCAAGATTGCAAAAATCCATATTCAGCTAAAAAGAAACATGTCAGGCCTGTCACCACAGTACCCTAGTCCCAACCTCTCTCCTGGTACCAAATTCTGTATTAATCAGTGATCTATTGCTGTGAAGAGACACCATGTCCACAATGACTCTTAAAAGGAAAACATTTAATTGGGGCTGGTTTGCAATTTTAGAGGTTTAGTTCATTATAATGATGCTGAGAAGTATGGTACCATACAGACAGACATGGTGCTGGAGAGGTTGATAAAGTCCTACATCTGGACTCACAGGCAGCAGGCAGACAGGGAGCCACTGGGCCTGGCTTGAATATTTAAAACCCCAAGGCCCACCACCAGTGGCACACTTCCTCGTTAGAAGGCCACACCTACACCCACAAGGCCACACCTCCTCATCCCTGTCTGGTAGCACTACTCCCTAACAACCAAGCAGTTTAACATATGAGCCTATGGAGGCCATTCATATTTAAACCACCACATTGTATATCCTGATATGACACTGAAAAAGATGTTAACTAGATAGATGGACTTAAGTTACATTGCTTCTAAGTAGAAAATGTCTAGATCTTAATTCAGGTCTTATCCTATGGGCTAATATGTTTTATGATTCATGCTATATTTAAAGCATTAGAGGCTTACAATGAATATCTTTATAATTACATGTTATTAGAAAAATAGTGTCTAGTAAAGTTAGAAATGGTTAAAATGTCATATTTCTCTGAATTTCCCTCAGGCTTTCTTGATGTCTCAACCATGTAGGTTTGCAATGCTCAAGGCGAGTCCTTTAATGACTGAACACATGATATAATGTGGATGAGCTTCTTAATATCTACTCATTAATTTGTTCACCATAAACTATACATAGTGGGTTTTATTTTCAACAGAACACGTTGAGGATGTCAGAAAAAATCGTGCAGAAATGTTCCGACCTTGAAGATGATGAATAACTGAACATCTTCCAGAAGTCAAGCAACTACTACTATAAAAAGTTAACTAAACCTATCAATTTATACTACATGACAGGCCTCCAGATAGGACATTAAAGTCATACATAGGTTCCTAGTACCTACCTGCCTACATATGATAGGTTTCCTAATGTGCAATCAAAATTGGTCAAATTCCTTATGGAATTCCATGGCCAACATTGTTATTCTTTTCCAGTGTGACAAATGTCAGCAAAAAGCAAGTGTCAACCTTGACACTATTCCACCACTTATGTTGGCCTAGATATCAACTTTACAAAATGAATTATTTTTCACTGAATATCATGATTCTGACTTGATATGCTGCATCACATTATGCTTACATTGAGACCAAGACCAGAAAATGTATACTCTGTGTAACCAAAATAGAAATAGTCAGTGAGAAAGTATGTACTTATTAAGCCTTTTATTAAATTATAAAATTATGTAAATTGAAATATAATTTGTTAGGTTACAATTATATGATTTTGCCCTTCCCTTTCTTCCTCCAAATCCTTCCATATTGCTCCACTTTTCAAATTTATGTCCTTTTTAAAATTATCGCTTTACACACACACACACACACACACACACACATAACACACACACACAAACTACTGAATGTATAAATATAACCTGCTCAGTCAGTACAATGTTACTTGTATGTAGATGCTTTCATAACTGCACTCAAAGCTCAGAGATCATTGTGTAAAAAGGGGATGGAAAGGTTGTAAAAGCCCAAGGACCAGGGAGTTTGCTGTGTGATTGTGTCTCCAAGGAATCTAGAGGCTATACTCATAAAATCTTCTCAGAATGACTGCCTAAACATGAGCCAAAGAAGAACACCAATAGCTATACTAAAGCGGCCATGGAGAGCTCACAATACCTCAACCCTACACAAAGAACTACAGGTAACTCAGTAATGCTGAAAGTAGGACAAAGAGTCTGAGGGAAGAGCACACCAATTGGACAGGTAGCGCTTAACCTGTTTAATTTTATTTCATCACACGCTAAACTGAGCACACATGGTGGTCTTATTGCAGTACACAATTAGTTGCAGCTTTTTATTATTTTTCCCTAAGACAATATACCACAAACTACACATTGAAGACATACCCTGTAGTTCCTCATTCCTGAATACCCTGCAAAACAGTATATTTTTCTGTGACACAGAAAGCAAATCCTTAACTGTCTATAACATGTTGTAAGAAAATAATAATTTTATAAGTAGAAGCCTGGTGTGTATAAGTTCAAACACTTAAGAAATAACTCCCAATTTTAAAAAGTTAAAATCTAGACAACAGTAAGTTTTTCTAATTTTGAGGTTTTAAAACATTGAATATTTTGGAGAACATTCACAGACGTGGAACTGAATTTTTTATAGGAAGAGTCTGCAAAATTTCAGTGCAGTCTGTTTTCTCTGGAGCCAACTCAAATTAGGGGAAGGAGAAACCTCTTCTCCTAGGTCTACTGTTTCTCTTGGACCTTTTCTGCTAATTGGCTGACCCTTGCAAGCAGATGGAGGAGGCTCCATCTTTAGAGTCAGGCTCTGAGATGCAGATTTGTATGCAAATATCATGAGGAATGTTCAGGGCCAGAGAGGGAAGGGAGCTCAGGAAGAGATGCTATACAGAAAAAGTGCCCAGCTAAGGCAAAGGAACTGGGCTTTTCAACCTATGGAGCAGGGATCTACCAAATTGTCGGTCACCTATGAGGCACTAGCACATTTAGTAATACTGAAGGGAAGCAAGACCACAGACATGGTAAGAGGAGTATCAGGAGCCGGATGTGAGGGCTCACGACAATAACTGAAGCATTTGGGAGTGAGAGGCAGAAGAGTCACAAGTTTAAGGACAGCCGGGGCTGTGTAGCAAGAGGCTGGCCTGGGCTTCATAAGAAGACAGTTTCAGTAACAGCAACATTGAAACAAAAACCTTCTCCTTGAAAAGAGAGCGAGTGCTTTGACTGCTCCAGATCTTCTGGAATCCAGAAGTAGAGCTTGTCTTATGATTTAGGTTTTTCCTTCACAGCAAATAAGAATATTTTGATTTCAGATAAAGTAACTAAGTCTTTCATATAATGTAGTTTGATCCAGTGTTCATACAATACCATTAGGTTCTGCCTCTCTGTTTTGCTTCTTGGGTTTAGTCCTTGGTCCATCTTGATAAAACTTTCCATCAGTTCTTCTATCCTTATGTCCACTGCAGTGCGAGCTCCATGCACACACACCACCAAACCCAAGCAGAAAAGAAATAATCTACATCCAAATTCTGCCAACAAAATACTCAAGTGCTTGCACAGATCCAGGTGAGATCACATGACCAATCCTATTCCAAATGCAATAAGTTGGTTGGCTAATCTTAAGTCTATTACATACTAATTACCAAATCTTGCTCCTGTCTGTGAGTATAATTGCTACTATTAAAATGCCATTGTTTAAATTCTGGATAATGTCATAAAAGAAGAGAACAGTACTTGCTGGGACGCTAGAAAAAAAAATCAGCCACTTGTTTCTCATTCTTACCATAAATTTAAATTGTTTATATTCTGAACTTAATTCAATTCAGTCTACAAATATGGCAGTGTATGAGTGAAGCTATAAACCCAATTAGAATTAGAGCAGAAAGAGAGATAAGGACTTCCTTGAGGTTAAATTATGGTACATAAAACATGGGATGTGCCTTTACCACTGTTACCTCTTCACCCAATCCCTAATCCTTACCAGATACTATCATTTCCATTAATTGGAATTTTCTTGCATTCAATCCAGGTCTAGACAAATGAGTGAGATTTAGTCTGGTAGTCATATGACTGTCCCTAGCCATTGCTTCTTTCATTCACTCAATAAAGGCAAAGTAGCAAAATATAGCAAACATTCATCTGTGGTACAGTGTTAGGGACTGAAGAAATGGCTAAATGGTTAAGAGCACTCGTTGCTCTTGCAGAGCACCAAGTTCAATTTTCAGGATCCACAAGGTGGATGGATCACAACTGTTTATAACTCCAGAACCAGGGCTATTATATGGTAATGCCTCTTCAGTAACCAGAGACAAACTTTGTGCAGATACATAAATGCAGGCAACACACTCATAGAGATAAAAATAAATAAATCTAAAAATTTTTAAGTATAAAACAGTGAATACTTTTTGTCAGGGGAAGATAGTGGACAATAACAAATGGGCAAAGAGATGAGCCAGACACCCTTAGATAAACAATACACATCATGAAGAAAACAAAACAAAAAATGAGCTTGAGGTGGACAAAGAAGAGAGTTCATCTGAAGGATGTTCAGTATGACATTTGATTGACAAGAAGAAGCCAGCAACACAGAGATCCAGGGCTGTAAGGGCAGTGGGAATATCAAGCACAAGGGTAGAAATGGGAAAAAAGGCAATTCATGAGCAAAGAGAACAGGGGTGAGGCTGAGAGGAATGTTGTGTGATGGGAGAGACAGACGCAGTCAGGGCACTGAGTCAGGCCCAAAAGTGAGCCCTGTGTCAGATCCTGCTCTCTGAAATCTCTTACTCTGATCTTGGGACAGAGGTTCTTGAAGCACTGGGGCAGCCACAAATCGGATAAGTCCTGATGGTTTGTTTGGCACAACACTAATTTCTTTTTCTCTTTATAAGTTTTGTATTAAAATGTCTTTACTCTGTCCTCACTTTTATTTTTATCACATTTATTGTGCAGGCTTATAAAATGAATGCTTCCAAATTTTTACGTTCACAAAAAGAACTCATAAATTTTATATCATTTCTGCTGACTTAATAAAATAGCATGGACCCTTCTCTGTGTCAATACTCATGATACCCCTTTAATTCCCTTTAATAGTTGCATGCTGTTTCTGATGGTGGAGGTGTGATAATTCATCTGTTGCCTGTTGATAGATATATGTATTATCTGCAGTTCTTTAGTGTTGTAAGCATTTCTGCAGCACTCCATGTATGCCCTTTCTTCTCCCTTCCCTCCTTCTCACTCACCAACAAAACCCCAACAGTCCCAGTTAAAACAAATGCCACTGCATTCCTGTTCAACAATTTATGTAGGATGAATTTCCCATTATGGAACTACTGTGAGAAAGTATGAGAGTTAGGATAAATATTGCTAACTGCCTATGAAAATGTTGTGCCATCCTCCTCCCACACTTGGCCAGTGCTGAAACCTGTCAATCTTCTTTTATATTTGCAAATGTGATAGAGAGAAAAAAAAAACAGAGATTCTTATTTTATTCATCCACAGACTTGGATTATTCTTCCTTATTCCTTGAATGCTTTATCTCTAGGTTCTTTGCCAATTCCTGATAATTACAATATTCTTCCAGAGTAGACAGGATCATCTTCCCCAAATTTGGCCTAACTCTTCTTCATCCTAGAACACCAATGCTAACACTCACACACTATTTGTCATGGCCAATCACGGGTAGCCCTCGCAGCCTGCTTTTAAGCATCCCACTCTGGTTGCCACCTCCTAATCTCTTCATTTCCTGTATTGTTCACACTGAATATCATCGTTACTCCTCCTACACGGTCCCATATTTGGAGGTTCAAGAGTAACACTGAGGACGACTGTCTTTTCTGTTAAGGAACTCATTAGGTGAGTTATTAATGTCCTGGAATGACAGCACGGCATGGGGCTTTGAGGAGGGTTTAGACCCATGTGACAGAGTGAGAACCCTTCTAATAAGTGGTAGGGGATGTTGTTTACCATGTAGTTGATGAGTAGACCATTGTACATGTTTGTATTTAGGTCATCTCTCAATCCTTAATAGCAGGGGGAGGGGCAAAGACTTGGTCCCTCAGTTAATGTGTGTCTATCACAATGACTATGGCATAGGTAGCTCCTGATTACTTAGGACTATTGATATGCCTCATTTGGGGCATTGAAAAAGTACATTCTTTTTTTTTTTCTGCTTTATTCACTATAGCAAAGATTTGCAATCAACCTAGATGTCCATCAACAGATGAATGGATAATGAAAATGTGGTATATATCTAAAAAGAGTAGTACACAGCTCTTAAGAAAAATTCTTAGTAAAGTGCCTGTAATTTCCTTGCTTTGGTAGGAAGTAAAGAGTAGGCTATGAGGACAGAGAAAAGACATGTTCTTGGTAAACACAGCCTGATAAGCACCTAACCCAAACCTAAAGATAGCCTGACTTGATCTTTCTTAGCCTTCCCTCCTGGCTTAGCCTTTCCCAGGATATATCTCAACATACATCACTATGATCACTCCAAATACATCTTTCCTTCTCCCTCCCTCATTCACACCTTCACACTTAGCCAACCCCAGTTAACACCAGTGCACTGTCTACTCTTTGTCTGTATCCTGACATCTAGAAATGGAAAAAAAAGAAAAATCCAACAACAACCAGCAACCCAAAAATCTTTGTCGTGCTACCTGTCCTCACTTTGTCTTTAACCAATGAGCATTAAGCTTAACCAATGTCTATCTGACTGTGTGCCCTGGTCCTCCACTCTCTGACCCTCCTCCGTGGCTAGTCCACAGCTTCTCTTCTTCTGATGTCCAATGCTGTATGTTCCTTTGAGTCTATAATGATGACCTGATTCGCTAAAATAATGAAAACAACAGAGGAAAACTTATTCTTGTCACCCACATTTAATATTCTCTGTGTCTTCCTCCTGTTAGCTCAGATGAACTGTCTCTGCACTGATTCAAGGCCAATTTTCAGTGAAGGGAACTTGGAGTCATAAATAGGGACACCAACTTGGGAGTAACTCAATCTTGCACGTGGGCCGGGCAGGGTATGGAGTGACAGATCTGCCATCGGTTTTCTCACACACTGACTGACATTAACAGGGTCTAAGACCTCATGTCATCTTGGGAATGAACAAGCCCCATGGATCACATCAGAAGTTGAGACCTTAAAAAGTAAAATGGCATTCCAAAAGACAACCACACTCTTAAAAAATACTCACAGAGGAGAGATGGCAAGCACTATACACGTCATTTCAAAAGACTTGCTTTTTCCCATATAATTAACCAAAAAGTAATACAAATAAGTTTTAGGTTTAAAACTTGTATTTATTTTACTTTTAAAATTTTCATGCATGTATACATGAATTTTACTTTATCTCACCCTGTGTTAGCCTGTCTCCCTCCTCCTCCAGTAAAACTTTTTCTTTAGAATAAATTCCCCTTTCTTTCATGCCTCTTTTCTGTGTGGACCCACTGAGTTTAATAGGATCGTCTGACTGAATAAGGTGGGAGGTTATTTTACCAGAAATAGGCAACTTCTTAATTGTTAAAACAGTGAAGAGAGTGACTCCTTTTCCTAGCCAACATTAATTGTCAATAGTCCTTTGGGGATAGGTGGAGTTTCACAAACCCTTTCCTGTCTAGAATGGACTATAGAAGGGCACAAGTCTATGCAGGTCTTGTGCACGTAACCACATCTGAAGTGGGTTCATGAGTACACCAGCTATGTCAAGTATGGAAGACAGTATTTTTCAACTACTCTTCTCAACTTCTGGCTATCACAATCTCTCCTCTCCTCTTCCTCCTCCTCCTCTTCCTCCTCCTCTTCCTCCTTGTGCAAATTTCCCCGACTCTTGTGTAGGAAGTGTGATAATGTGTACCCTATTTAGGACCAAGTACTTCCATAGGCACTTATTTTGACTAGTTCAGAATTTGTGTATTAACTGACGTCCATTAAATAATAAAGACCAGGATGAAAACATCTGTGGGTCTCTGAAATAGATAAACCAATGAACACCCAGAGAAAGTTATTCACAAATATGACTGATACAGCAAGTGTGTTCAGGAGGCATCATTAAAAGTAGAAATCAGGGGTCCTTCTGTATTTCAAAGGACATAGGCTATTGGGGAGAAAAACCTAGAAGGAGTATAAGATACTAAATTAAGGCTAGGGTATTTTGGAAAAGCTGACCTAGTTTGGAAATAAAATCGACCAAATAAATTTTGCTCTTGCAAAAAGCAGAGAAATAGAACATGAAATTCAGTGGCTAGAGAGATGGCCCAAGGGTTAAAAAATACTGGCTGCTCTTCCAGTGGACTCAGGTGCAGTTTCCAGAACTCACATGGCAGCTCACTAACTCCAGTTTCCATGGTGATACAGTGCTCTCTTCGGGTCTTCACATGTACGAGGCATACACATAGATACATGAAAACAAAACATTCATTCATATGGAAAAAATAATTAAAACAAAAATCCACAAGAATCCATACACAGAAGACACTTTGGAAAATAAAATACACTTTAAAAGAGGTATGAAATTCTTGCTACTCACACTTCAGTAGACTGATGAAAGTTAGACATTATGAAATAATTGATGAAATAGAAGACAGGGAATAAAATTTTTAAAAAGACTAAAGAAAAACTGTAAGAAATATAACCACAAGGAAAAATTAAAGATGCTAAAAAAAAAAAAAAAAAAAAAAAAGAACAGGAAAGAAACACAGCAATACAGAAATTCCAGGCTGAGGTAGAAGACAGAACTGTGAAAAATCAGAAAAAAAAATATAAGGCCAAGAAGATTCTGGAATTTAAAAATAGAAAAATATATGAACACAATGAAAAATTAATGTGTTTGCATTATATGCTAAAAGTAGGTGTTGGGGAACAGAATAAATGGCCTCACAAAAATTTATAGAATAATCTCAAGGAGTGAAAAAGACTCAAATAAGATTTATGCCTATGTTGGAAAAAGTTTAGAAATAATAACTTGAACAGTACTGTATCTTTAAGTTATTAAACTACACAGATTAAAAAAAAAGAATTCAAGGAAAATGGCTCAGTTACAGTTTCACTTAAAGAGCTGGGTGTGGGAGTATATGCTTGTAATTCCAGGGCTAGGGAGGCAGGACCAGAAGGCTCTCTGGGACTTTCTGAACAGCTACGCTAGTGGAATAGTGAGTGAGCTGCAGATTTAGTGAGAAATCTTGCCTCCATAAAACAAAGTGGAGAGTGACTGAGGAAAGATTCCCTTAGGCCAACATCAGTTCTCTGTAAGTATATGCACATACTTTCAGAAACAAGTACACACACACACACACACACAAGCACACATACACAAAGAGAGAGAGAGAGGGAGAGAAGAAAGGAAGAGGAAGAGGAAGCAGGAGCAGAAGGAGGAGGAGGAGCAGGAGCAGGAGGAGGAGGAGAAAAGATCCCTTAAAAGAGAAGTATTTAGGAGTTGACATTTTTTCGACATTATAAATGTAAAGACAAGTAAGTATGTTCTACAGAATGTTTAAGTTGAAACTATAGAGCCGTAAATATTAGGTAAACTAATATTCTTGAGGAAGATTAAACGATACATATGTAAATAAATCACTAACATGTAATTTCATAAACTTCAATTTATTCGTGTCTTAATTTCCATTTTCAAAAAACCATGTTAGATTGTAGGGCTTCCAGATAACACATTAAAAAGTATCCAGTTTGTTTAAAAAAATTAAGATAAATAAAAACAATCTTTTAATAAACACAAGGCAAATAAACTATTTAGAATAAGCACATACTAAATAACTATTCCTTTTCTGAAAACAACACATAAGTGGACGTCCTGCATTTACTGAAGCCCTATGTAATAGGAGAAGCATCCTCCAACATAAAATTACAAAACACTGTTTTCAAAAAAAAGAAGTATGTGGCTTTTAAAATGTACAACATTATTAGTTGCTAGTCTCAGTGCTGTGACATGATATCTGACAAATATGATTTAAGGAAGGGGTTTTTTTGGCTCATGGTTTGAGGGTGCAGTCCGTTATGCTGGGGAAGGAATGGTCCCGCTGAGCCTATACTCAGTCATGTGTCTGAATGGCCATTTGAGTGCAGAAAACAAAGCCATGAAGCTCACTGTGATAAGGAGGACAGGGAGTATCTCCACAATCAGGACTCTTGATGGATTCTACTGTTTGTGAAAGATAGGCTAACAAAATATGCTCACAAAAAGGCAAAATTAAGAAACTTGAAAAAGACCACCGACCTGCGGTGGCACATCGCTGTAGTGCTCGCGCTCTGTCGCTAGGGCGCTGCGTCCGTCCCGTGTTCAATCCTTCCCGCTGTCCTTCAGTGGGAAAAAAAAAAAAGAAACTTGAAAAAGAAGAAACTTGTCTACTCTAGTTTAAGCCCCAAGTAGAATCAAAACAAAACAATTTCGCTGAGGTATGGCAGCACGCAAGCTCTCCCTGAAACAAATTTGGACTTCTGATCCTGGAAACTGAAAGATGACAAATTGAAGTCATTCTAAATTAGTAAATTGATAGTATGAAACAGCCAGAAGACACAAACATAAATTCCCTCCCAAGTAATGTGCGGAAAGAGCTGTGCCAGGCATTAGGTCACTCCCCAAAATAACAGAATGTGTGGGGAAGCAGCCATCAGTCAAAACAATCAAGGAACACAGAAAGACAATGCCAGAATGTAGAGCTGCAGAATTAGATGACCAGGGACTTCTTTATTTAACCCAAAAAATATATAATCAATGTGTATTCCTTGTAAATAGTAGTGTGCTTTCTCGTTTAGGTATGTTGTGAACTTTGACCTTGCTCACTGCTTCCAAGCTTTCCATACGTTCTTCCTCACTCCTGTCAGTTCATCCCCTTCTCTTGGGCAACTCCACTTCTAGTTTCATCAAATATATAAAAATTATTTTCTATATTTATAGGAAATCTAGGCTCTACAAATGACTCTCTAAGTTCAAGTTATTTTAATAGCAACAATTACATCCGTTTTTCCTGAAAAGTTTCTTAAAAGAAAGTTATTTTAGAGAGTCAGTATTAAAATTATTTTAAGTTGTTTTTAGAAGTGCAACTAATATTGTGACCAAAGGGTAGAGTTAGAAATATAGTAAAAATTCTAAGAATGACTGGGTCCAGTGGTATAGGAAATTCATACTTGGGAGGCTGAAGCAGAGAGCATCACAAATATGAGGTCAGTCTTTGCGGTGCGGGAAGACAACAGCAGTGGAATAGACAGAGCTGAAGGAGGAAATTAACCAACAAGAATACAGAGTTAAAGAAATCCAAACTGAAGCACAATAAAAGAAAGTTGTGGAAAATATAAGAAATGGAGATCTCTGATATAAGGTCAGAGACTGTCACTGTGGAAGAAAGTACCAGTAAGAAGAGCATAAAACCAAAGTAGTTCTGAAACAGATCACTCTAGAACCGAGTACAGTAATTTGCATGTAAAACAAATAAATCCACATTTAGATTTGTGGTGTTTTGATCAACCCCAAAGATAACAAGAAGACTTTAAAATAAGCCCTTCTGATAAGGCCAGACTGATCAAGCTTTCCAGATGACAATTTTGACATATGTATTCTAATTTAAATGGACATTTAAATTATCCTTTTACATTGTGATCCTACTGTTAGTTTATTCTTAGAAGATAACCTGATAACAAGGGTTTTGAACTTTGTATATATTACAACAACATATTGCATATAATATAACTAGATTTGATAGGAACACAATAAATAAATCATAACAGTGCTTTGAGATATGTATCAATAAAGACTAGGATGTGTATATATATCCATACTTTTTTGAAAAGGGCAGATCTCTAGAATCAGTCAATCGATTAGTAACACTTGTAGTAGAAGAGCATAATTTATTCAGTTCTACTCATATGTGTGTATGGATATTGGCGTTTCAGAGAATTTTCTTCCCAAAGCATAGAAAAAGTCATTGCTGTAACTATCCTAGTTTCATTTCTGTCACTGTGATAAAATACGTTGAACAAAAGCAACATGGAGAATAGAGCATTTAACAGGTTCAGGTTACAGTCTGTTATTTCAGGAAGTCAAGGCAGGAACTTAAAGAATCGTATCCACAGTCAAGACCTAAAAGATGATAAACACATGGACTCTTGCTTGTTTGTTTAAAACTCAGCTAGATTTCTTCTCTCTGATAGTTATCAAGACCTCCTGCTTAGGAAATAGTGCTGCCCATAATGATTCAAGTCTTTCTATGTCAATCAGCAATCAAGACAATTCCCCACAAACATACATAAAAACCAACACGAACTAGAATATTCTCATTAAGACTGTCTTCCCAATGGCTATGCCTCAATTGCTACTGTAAATTATGAGATTCAGTTGGTCCTATCTTCAAAACTCAAAGATGTAGCTACAATTGCCTGATTGGTTCAGCAAAGCAGTGAATAGTAACTGATTTCTCACCAGCAGAATATGAACAGTATTTATAGCTTTGGAACAATCCCAATAGTACGCCTGGAGGAGTGAACACCTATAGCCCTGGAATCCATCAGTGTTCTTGCTGTGATTCAGAACTGTTTTATTTACCATCCCCAAACATAATTTTTAATTACAGCAGCATGATGATAATTCCAGTTTTGTGTGGTGCATATTTCTCATTATGAATCTAAATACACAGAATATTTGCTCTGTTTTCAGTCAGCACACTGTGTGAAAATGGTGTATTAAAAATAGTATGACATATTTGCATATTTATCAGTATTAAAAGCATCACGAAACAGTTATTGCAGATACACAGCTGTTACTTTTCAAGTAAATTTAAAGGAGTCATGTCTCCTTTCCTATGTAAAATACACACGTGTTCAGTCTGAGCCAGAGAAGTGGCAGAGTTCTCAAAGAGTATAAATTTTTAGTTGCTGTGTCCAAATGGCAATTTTTTTTAAACCTAGAATGATAAATTTCTTCCTTTGCCACGTAAGATATTATATATTGTAAACAGAAAGTAATTCTGGAAGTGTCTACAAATTATGGTTGCATTTCTTCACAGAAAATATTTATCTACACAGAAGAGCACATAAAAGAACATTGCCCTATATCATACAACATACAGAACAGGCAACTTTGAGATTTCACACTGCAGTTCCTCTTGTAATGATACCTTATTTTGTGCTTGCAAGTGTGAGTATGGTATGCATGTATGTATGCATGTCTGTTTGCATGTATGTGGGCATGTGCCCAGGCACACATGTGTATGGTGACCAGAGGGTGATGTTAAATGTCTTCCTCCATTGCTCTTTTTATTTTAGATATTTAGATATTTATTTAGATATTTAGGTTTCTAGCTGAACCCAGAGATCATGACTCAACTGGCCAGCTTTCTCTGCGGATACCTGCTTTCTAGTGCTGGGCTTATAGGCACCCTGTAGCCCAGCTGTTGTTTAGATGCAGGGATCTGAACTCCTCTTGCCCTGGTGAACACTTTATCCACAAAGACAATGTCCCAGCCTGAAACACTTCCTGTCTTCATTACTGCTAATAGAATTGCCTTTATTTTTAATCATCAAGAAACTTTATGCCTCCACAATATTAGCTGTATTATCTTAACAGTTGCCAGAAAAGAGTAGAAGACTTTAAATGCAATTGTATTAAATTTCAGTTTCTCTAGAATTGAAATGTTTCTTTTGGTTTTTAGAAAGGTATTTTCCCTTTAACTCCGTGATCATATGGCCTGTGACTGATTACCATGCAATTCAAATGACCTCAAATTCTCATCAGAGTCTTGGGGTCTCTCTCCTTGTTTCTGTCTTACATCTTCATTACATAGAATTGTCTTGCACAGTATTGTACCACATAAGGACATTTTCATGCAAGTATACTATATGTTGAGAATATTCCCCTTGTATTCTCTACTCAGCCCTTTTTCTCTTTTTTAAAGCTTATAAACATAGCTGAAGCACAGGTCTGACATTTATTTTGTAGTTCAATTTCACAACATTGACTAAATAAAAGAGGAGTATCATACATTAAATTAAAAGTTTGCCACTTTGCAGCATTAATCCCCTTACAAAAAGATGCTTCCTGTCTAACTCAATCAGCAAGAGGTCTTTATTGCTCGAAGTACTAATTGATTAGGTTCTCATTAAGGTCAAAAGTACACTTGGCTGACCAGAGGCAGCCAATTAGCAAATTGTCAGCCATGCTTATTTACATTGACTGAACATAATGGTGGTTATCAG